>CM076672.1:133878915-135078915 GCA_038501925.1 Xenopus petersii
GGACGTATATGTAGCAGCAAATACATTACACTACACAAGCCTGGGAAAACTTCATAGAATAAAATAGAGTTGTTATTTTGCCCTACACATGTGCCCACTGTATAGTTTAGGTGCCATATGTTAGGAAATGTAGGGGGGAAGGAGGGTACCCCCAAAAATATTTATGATCTATCACCCTTAAAAAAGGAAACGCCAGCGTTGTTTGGGACTTAGAAAAAATTTAAAATATTTAGAAACAATCCCTATCTACTCTACTGCACTTCGCCTGGTCTGAGGTGGCGAAGGCAAGTCTGGCGCAAGAGGTAACTTTCAGTAAAATGTGCAAGTTAGTGAATTAGTGTAGTTACATTGACCCTTTGCCAAATCGCAACTTCGCCTGGCGTAAGGGTGCGAATTAGTGCTAGAGTAGGTCCACTTCGCTAGCGAATTTACGCCAGCGCCCGTTAGTAAATCGGCGAAGTAACGAAATGACATGTCGCTGCGAATTTGGGCTAACGTTAGGCGCTTCGCGCTTTAGTGAATTTGCCCCCAAGACTCCAGATTATTAATTGACCTGAAAATAATGTAATAAGTGTAAAAGGCATTGTGGGGACTGGAGTCTTGGCTGGAGGAGAGCTGATTTCTGCACATGTTCCTGTACAGTCAGGTATCTGTATCAGTATTATTGAATTTTTAAAATTAATTTATATTCTGTAGTTGCTTAAAATTACATTTTCTTTAATTATGCAGTATAAATACATGTGGAGGACATGTCCTTTAATTATGACATTTACTAAAACAATAAAACATGTCTGAGAGTGCTGGTGTACATTTAAATCTATTTTGTACCAAGAATATTGTTTTATGTTTATCTTTCACCTGTTTAAACAGTACAAAGCCAGCTTGGTTGTTATGGATTAATTAAAAGAGATAAGGCTTTAATCTTTCGGCTATTGTTTTGGTGTTGAACTTCTGTCCACGTTCAAAAGAGAAATTGATTTATAAATGCTGCATGCTGATGGATGTTTACCAGGTTTATCAGGTGTACCTACAAAAGGGAAGGTGAAGGGCATCTGTCAACAGTAATACTATTGAACATCTGCTAATAAAAGTCATCTCTAGCGTTTCACTGTATTGCCATCAGGACAAGGGCTTCTTCCCTTGTGGTCTGGATGCTAATTCTGCCCCACGCTATAGGTTGCCATACATAAGAAGATTTATGCTGCCAGTTCAGCCCCTTCAGACCAAGTCAGGCTCCTCTGATGGCCTGCCCATCCAATATCTGGCCAAAAATTGACTAGATATTGACCATGCAGGTTGAGATCCTGTTGAGGGGAGGACTTGTAGATTGTTGATGCAGTCCTCATCTCAACAGCCTAATCCACTTGTTTAGCAAGGTCGCCAAACAAGTGGATCTTTTCCAGATTTGGTGGGCAAATCTGGAATAGATCCACTTGTTTGGCGACCTTGCTAAATAAAGTGGGTCTTTTAGAGTATGGCCACCTTAATTCTGGGTCAGGCAGGGCTACCTCAAGTGCCATTATAATACCAAGTCTGGCTCCATTATGTAGTTGACGATATCAGTCAGACTTTGTTAGTCCTCTTTCCTTGAAGGTTTTAGGAGGATCACAATTCTGTAAAAGTTGGTAACATGTCTTCTGAAGTATGAGCTAAGGCATTTAAGTAGTAGCTCCACAAGTAGTTTTTACAAACGAGCATCCATGTTTCTATTGTGTATCTAGGTGTGATCAGGATAAGCTGCCTTATTTTTCATTATGTACTCCTCTGCTTTCTGTTGAGAGGCTTCTTGGTCTTCATGTGTCTCTCTACATGCACTGGCAGGTGAGGTAGTGGGCGTTAAACATGGAGCTAGCTGTTATGCTTCCTGGTCCAGTGTTGGGAAAAAAGCGATTAATTTGATTTCTGAGTTGACCTTGTGTTTGTGGTATTCTTTAGGGCTTTTCTCTTGCCCATTCTTGAAGTTCATTCAGTTTGTTATAAAACAGCCATGGATCATAAGGAGGTAACCAGCAGACATT
The DNA here is from genome assembly GCA_038501925.1 of Xenopus petersii. Classification (NCBI taxonomy): domain Eukaryota; kingdom Metazoa; phylum Chordata; class Amphibia; order Anura; family Pipidae; genus Xenopus; species Xenopus petersii. The sequence continues at coordinate 133,880,934 of CM076672.1, forward strand.
TAGCTTGCTTTGTCCTCCACCATTGTCAAAATACATTCCCAGAATTAACTTATTGTATGTTTTTTATTTCATTTTTATCGAAATGTTGATAAACTTCTTTTAAAACTGTACAGATGAAACAAAAATGGCACATGCCCTTATCTCATTGCTGATAAGATAGTTCATGCTTATAACTGATGGATTTTATTTGTAACAGTGATTAATATTGTTCAAATACAAAGTGCTGCTTAGATCTTTGCAGAAGCAAATAATAACAGATATGAGAGCTGAGTAATTGCAGCCAAAATGCAATGTATTTCAGTCTGTACTTTAGCCAAATTGCTGCTTATTCTTTGTTATTAATTTTATCTTTTATACCAATTTAATTTTGAGTGAATTGCTTTAAAAACCTGTTGCTGTGCAAATAAAGGACAACCTATTGAGGCTGCAGCATTATAGTACTTGCACTATATTAAATTCAATTACGTGTAAAATATAGTTATCTTCAGTTGATATGTTCCCATGTGTTTAAAGAGCTATTATATCTTCTTTTTATGTTTTATTTTTCCTAAGGATTTAATTAGCTTTAATTAATTATCTTTTTAAAGGGTATCACTGACTATTTGATACCACCATTTTCTATCTGCCACAGTCTTTATTGGAATGACCGTAGAGATGAAATGTGATTGTGGAAAAAATAAAATGACTGTCGTTCCAATTAAGTCCTCAAAGAGAAACCGTTATCTAGAGACATGGGATGGGGGCATATTCTGACTTAATTTGGAACATAGCCACCCAAAAAGAGGCATTCATAGTAAAGCCCGAACAGATGTAACATATTATAACATAATAGACAGAATCAAGCTTCCTGCTTTACAGCTCTCTAAATCTGAGTTGGTCAGTGACTTGAAGAGGGGGCAAAAGGGACAGGTTTGTTCAGTGAGTTTGCAATTGATCCTCAGCTTTCATCTCCGATTCAAAAGCAACAGTTATGACCCATTTGGTCCCCCCTCAAGTCACTGATTGGTTATTGCCTGGGAACCGATTTGTGGAAACCAAGAGAGCTGAAAAGCAGGAAGTTGTGTTCTGTTATGTTAGACATCAAGTCACTCTATGGGACCTGTTATCCAGAATGCTTGGGACCTAGGCTTTTCCAGATAAGGGATCTTTCTGTAATTTGGATCTTCGTCCCTTAAGTCTACTAGAAAATCTTGTAAACATTATGTAAACCCAAAAGGCTGGTTTTGCTTCCAATTATTATATCTTATTCGGGATCAAATACAACATGGTTTCATTGTCACGGAGAAAAAGGACAAAGAAAAATTTGGATTATTTGAATAAAATGGAGTCTGTGGGAGACAGCTTTTCTGTGATTTAAGGCTTTCTGGATAACAGGTTTCTGGATCCCATACCTGTAGAAAATAGAAATACAGGGAATGTCTTTTCCCCATTTTTGTGATTCTCGTTCCCTTCTTCTGCAGGTTCGGCTTTATGTGATTATTCACTCACCCCTTCCCAGTATACTACAGACAGCAGAGCACCATCATTATGTCCCAAGCTTCCAGTGCCAAAAAGGTAAGCTTAACAAAGTGGGTTTGAATGCTTTGTGATTTTTGTATAACGGGTGCTCTTTCTGCTTGATTTGTGTTGCGTTGCATATGCAGTAACGGCCCTACTCAATCTAAGTTTGAGTGAAGTTATAAGTGAAGGTTTGGTGCTTATGTCTTGCTCTGCATTTGTCATTTAGGACTAAGCGGCAGATAGATTCCTGGGTGAAATGGACTATTTTCTGTCATTTGGCAGCTGAGGAGAATAGAGCATTTTTGTGCAATCAATGGATGTGTGATAATCCTTCTGCAGTATTTGAGCTGGCTGTATTGTGTTCATTCAAGGCTAAAATAGTTTTTCACTTTTTTTCAACTATCCTTGAGGGGAATAAAATACATCTCCCTTCTGTGCTGTATTTTTGGTAACCTTTTGTTTGTTATAGGGGTTGACCCCTGCACACAGAAGAAGATCGAATGCCAGAAGCTGTTAACCTCTGTTACAATTGATCAGAAAATGAAATGACGCGAGAGCTTCTTATTTTGTCAAGCAGCTCTCTCTAAAATGATTGTAGAGCTGCCAAGACTTCTGGAACAAAATGCCTCACGTTACATGATTTGAGCTACTCTGATTTTACTTAATTGTTGAGTACATATGAAGATTACTGAGCACATTACACAGAAAACCGAATAAAAAGCTTCTCTAGGTTGTCATTTCGTTCAGAGAACAAGTAGGAGTGATTAGTCTGTCAGGAGCTTTACCAGTGAAAGCTTATTTTTATAATCAGACATGAAAGGTTTTTACAAAATTCTGGTGGATACCTTAACATTCAAACAGTACCTGTACCAGAGGGAGACTTACTTAACCAACTGGAATTTCTAGAGGTATTGTTTGTATCTGAACAACGTTTTTACATTTTTAACCTGATATTCAAAAATTAGAATGTATAAAATGGGGGGGGAAATGATTACTAAATACTAAATACAATACTATTCTCAATAGGGGGTTTCAAAGGAACGCTGTTGGATAAACCTCAAAACATTTACGTTTTTGGCTGATAAATGCATGCACGTATGTATGTGATAGGGACTACTTGGCCAGTGACTGATGTGAATTGTGTAGTTTCTTTAAAGCACCGTGGAATATGTTGCCCAATATAAATAAAGGATAATAATACATAGCCTATCAGCATATTTATTTTCTGACCGAAAAAAGAACAACATAAACTTATAATCTGGCACATAAAATTTAAATCAGATTTGCTGCTTCAAATCACTTGTTTGGAAAGGCCTGACCTAATATAGCATAGGTCAGTTGAGCCATTTGGAGATGTTAATAGCCTTGCTGACATACAAGTTTTTTTTAGGTAGAAAAACTCTTCGTACAAATCAAATACAATTCAAATTGTTGGGTTGGTACCATTCGATCGAATATTGGACATTCAATTTTTTTCTTAAGTAACCACCCAGTTGAATTGCGAGTATATTCAAATGAAAAATTTTTTGAAATTCAACCTTTGATAAATGGGCCTCTAAATCAAGTCTGAATCTAATCTGAAATTAATTTCTGTATTGGCCAAGCTAGTCCTTACTTGAGCTCAACAGAGATGCTTGGGCAAGACTTGCAGTTCATATGTGTTTGAAGAAAAAAAAAAAAAGGGCCTAAAATTCCTTAACACCGTCATGAAAGACTAAAACAAAATTATAGAAAGTGTTTGGGTGCAGTTATTGCTGCTACAGTTTGTGCAACCATGTTATAAGCTTAAAGGGGTGGTTCACCTTGAAGTTATCTTTTAGTCTGTTCTAAAGTGGCTCATTCTAAGCAGCTTTTCAACTGGACTTCGTTATTTATTTATTTATTATAGTTTTTGAATTATCTCCCTTCTTCTTCTGACTCTTGCTAGCTTTCAAATGGGGGGTCACTGACCCCAACTAAAGAACAAATGCTCTGTAAGGCTACAAATGTATTACTATTGCTACATTTCATTACTCCTCTTTCTATTCAGGTACTCTCCAATCTCTTATATAAATCACTGCATGGTTGCTATGGTAATTTGGACCCTAGCAACCAGATTGCTGAAAATGCAAACTGGAGAGCTGCTGAATAAAAAACTAAACTCAAAAAACACAAAAAAATGAAACCCAATGGCATGTTGTTTCAGAATATGACTTTCTACATCAAGCTGAAAGTTAACTCAAAGATGAGTTTGTGCAGTATTCCTATAGATATTGTTTTAGGTGTTTATTCAGATTCCTTTTGTCAACATTTCGTTTACAGATCAGAAACCATTAACTGTGACAAAGTCGATAATATATTAAATCAGGAATGGGCCAAATACCTTTATTCACATGACTGTTGCATGCAATGCTTTTTGATTTTTAGTGATAAAACATTAGATGAACATGCAGTGAATATATTTCTCTAATTTACACTTACCACATTCCACACTTTTAAGTGGAAAATAATTCACCGCTATGAAAATGAAATGGAAAAAAAGAGTGAAACTTGTATAAAGCAGGCCATACATGGGTAGATTTTGTCTCCATGTGATCCATCGTTGGCATTGACTAAGCCAACATATGTGAGGAGACTTCTGTCAATTATTTGTACTCCATCATTGTATCAATAAGTAGATTATTTTATCGGACCATCCTAAAATTAAACGTTTCACATGAGGAAATCTGTCTGTGCATGGCCACCTTTAGGGGCAAAGTCATAAAACCTCCGAAAACTCGCCAGCGACGGCTTCGCTCACATCGCAACACTTCTCCAAGCGTAGATTCAACAGGACAATGCTAATTCACTACAATCTGAAGTTGTGTCCAGGGCGCCGACGGTGGTGAAGTTGCGCTAGCGTTAGTGCGGCAAGCAAAGCGATAGCATTGGCTAATTTGCATACGGCGGGAAGTTAAAGTTAAATGGACTTACATGTTGCAGCAAATACATTACACTACACAAGCCTGGGAAACCTTGATATAGTTTATGTGCCATATGTTAGAAACTGTAGGGGGGAAGCCGGGTACCCCAGAAAAAATTTTTTGCAGCTTATCACCCTGAAAAATTAAGTCACCAGCGTTTTTTGGGACTTACAAAAATATTCAGCTATTTTTTAAGGAAGTCCTATCTACTCTATTGCACTTCGCCATGGTCTGAGGTGGCGAACACAAGTCTGGTGCAAGAGGTAACGATCAGTAAAATCTGCATCTTAGTGAACTAACGCTCTTTCGCCAGAGCGAAACTTCACCTGGCGTAAGAGTGCGAAATAACGCTCAAGTCTATCTCCTTCGCTAGCGACCGTTAGTAAATCGGCGAAATACCGAAATGAAGTCACGCTGGCGAATTTTCACCAGCGTTAGTCACTTCGCCCTTTAGTAAATTTGCCTCTGAGTCTGATGGAAGGAATCAAGACCAACACTGCCCACCAGCAATGGTAACTTTAAGTTTGTATTGATGTTTGCCTCAACAGGTTTGAATGCCCTTGTTTACAACTCTAGCTATTCTCCTTAGCAAGTTCAAGCCCTTAGCCATCAGACTTCAAGCCATGCTGCAGATTTCTGACTTAATGTCTTTGAGAAGAACGACAATTATTATTCTTTTCTAGCTTTGGCTATGTGTTGTGAGCAATTATCTTATCTTTTTCCACTTTAAGTTGCAGAGGAAGTCCGTAGTCATTTTGTACATTTGTGTCTATCTGTCAATAACACCCTATATCATTATTCTTCTTTAAATGTATTTTTTAACTAAAATTTCACTTTTATACTTGTCAGACCATCAAGCTTTTTTTATCAGATAATTATAACTTGTGCATTTTTTATTGTATTGTATTTTGTATCTGCAGCTTTTATGATTTCACCATTGTCAATCTGGTGTCAATCTTTGTTAATCTACTTTCAAAGACATATTTGCATAATTATTTTAGCAATCCTGCCTACCCAAGCATATAGCAGTTGTTTGCATACTGTGGCTCTCCCCTAGGGGGGCCCAAGCAAGTGGCTTGGCATGAAGGCAAATTATTGTGAAATTTGTGGGTGGATGTTTATTTATAGTTTTGGATTTCACTAGGAGTTCATCTATTATTACAGTATCTTATGAGCCTGATTTAAATGTTCGACCAAAAGGGGTTTCCAGACCTCTGACATATAGTGATGTTACTTAAGCAAACTGTGCCCACAACAAAATTATTTTTTGGCCTTTTTCACAATAATCTTATTGCACATCATACATAATGTCGCTGCTCGTAATTCACACCTGGGTCCTCCAGCATTTACCAGGTCTGCTCACAAAGCAGTGATGCCTCTGTATAACTCCATGGATCTCTAGGCTCCCTGATCATACTTCTCGTCATCTGTTTTGTTAAGCATGCCATGCTTGTTTTTTTATTTTACAAGTTCTTATACCTTCTTAAAAATATTGTTGTAGAGGTTTCCAAGGAAAACTTGATATGTTTTATATCAGGGCCGGGCCAAGGTGTTTTGGCACCCTAGGTAAGGGGTTTTATATCGGTGCCCCCCCACACCTGGTCCTGCATTACCATTTCCCACCCTACCATTCATATTGCCCCCATTTGTACCTGTGCCAACGACCGTCAATCCCTCAAATTGCTCCAAGCCCCCAATCTGTACCTTTGCCAGCATAAGCCAAAACATCCATCATATTGTTACCCCCAAACTGTACATATGCCAACGGCAGCCAACAAAATACATCATATTGCCCCTAATTTGTATCTGTGCCAGGAACTAAAAATCCATCAAATTGCCACAAACCTCTATGTACCTCTGCCAGCAGCCACCATATTGCCCCATGTACCTGTGCCAGCAGCAGCTAATAACTCATATTGCCCCCCAATCTGTACCTACTCTGCTGCCCCTAGTTACGGCCCTGTTTTAAATAAATCCCCAATCTCTGAAATTGGTTTAGAATGTTTTGGCCATGTATTTGCGTATACGCATATATGTATGTATGGAATGTGTGTGTATATATCTGGGGCAAAAGTGATGTGAATAGTAAACCGTCTCTGTAAATTATGTAACATGCAGGTGCTATATAAATAAAGGACCATTATTTTTTTCATAAAAAATGTTCCCTTGCTTAGGCAGTGCCTTTGACTTAAATTTTGATTTAGCGTGAAAACTTCTGTAGAAGACTTAATCTTCGTAGTTTGTGTTTGTGCTTATTATTCGGTTGCCACAGTTGGGATACAGGCAGAAGGTTTTATTAAACAAGACCATAAATCTTTTGATTTATGTGTCTGCTTGCAATGACTTTATACATACAAATTGCATTTGGTTTTTGCTTGTCTGAGACACAGAAGCTAGAAGAAGAAAACAACATATTGACCTAACGAGATGAGCAATTCATTAGTTCTCCTAACCATAGATTCAGAAGCCTGTATTTGCCATCCACACACTGATCATCTGAATGTTCTGAGTTGATTAGTGAACTGATGTTTACTAAAGGAATTGTTCAGTGTAAAAAAACTGGCTAAATAGGCTGTGCAAAATAAATAAAAAAAAATCAATATAGTTAGCCAAAAATGTAATGTATAAAGGCTGGAGTGACTAGACTTACCTCATTCTCTCTGACAATAACCTGCTAGACCCCCTACAATCTGGTTTTAAGCCACAACACTCCACGGAAACTGCCCTGACTCGACTAACTAATGACCTTTTAACCGCAAAAGCCAACAATCATTTCTCACTACTAATACTGCTTGATCTCTCAGCCGCATTTGACACTGTAGATCACCCTCTCCTCCTCCAGTCCCTCCAGTCGCTTGGCCTTCGTGACACAGCCCTGTCCTGGTTCTCTTCTTACATCACCAATCGTTCCTTCAGTGTCTCCTACAATGGAGCATCATCTTCTCCCCTACCTCTTTCTGTTGGAGTTCCTCAAGGCTCTGTCCTAGGACCATTACTATTCTCCCTCTACACTTCCTCCCTTGGCAAATTAATAAATTCGTACGGTTTCCACTACCACCTCTATGCTGACGATACTCAGATCTATCTCTCATCTCCCGATCTCAACCCAGAACTCCTAACTCGCGTCTCCTCCTGCCTGTCCGCTATCTCTACCTGGATGTCGCAACGCTACCTTAAATTAAACCTCTCCAAAACTGAAATGGTTCTCTTTCCTCCAAACTACACCAGTAGCATCCCCGAAGTATCCATCATAGTTAACAATTCCACTATCACCCCCTCTCCCCAGGCCCGGTGCCTTGGGGTTATCCTAGATTCTGCCCTGTCATTCACTCCTCATATCCAGTCACTTATCAAATCATGTCACTTCCACCTAAAGAACATATCCAAAATACGATCATTTATCACCCAAGACGCTGCCAAAATTCTTATTCACTCTCTCATCATATCGCGTCTAGACTACTGTAACTCGCTTTTAATTGGCCTCCCCCTCCAGAGACTGTCACCTCTCCAGTCCATAATGAACACTGCTGCGAGGCTCATACACCTCAGCAACCGCTCCTCCTCTGCCTCGCCATTCTGTCAATCCCTGCACTGGCTTCCGTTACCTTTCAGAATCAAATTCAAATTAATGACACTGACTTTCAAAGCACTTCACAACTCTGCTCCACCCTACATCTCTGAACTCATCTCTATATACTCACCCACTCGCTTACTACGCTCCTCTACTGACCTCCTACTCAACTCTTCTCTCATAACCTCCTCACATGCTCGCATTCAAGACTTTGCAAGGGCTGCACCCCTCCTCTGGAACGCTCTCCCACGGTCTGTCCGACTTTCTCCCACCCTTTCTACTTTCAAAAAATCTCTGAAAACGCACTTCTTTCGAGAAGCCTACCCTCACTCCGCTTAACTACCAAACGCAACACCACATACAATACCACATTTCTCACCCACTTACTTCGATCTTGCCCACTCCCACACCTTGTGTATTACTCCCTCCCCTTTAGACTGTATGCATATGCATAGGGCCTTCCTCACCTTTTTGTACCTGTATTGATTGTGATGTCTGTTACTCCATATATTCTATATATGTAATTTGTGTGATGTAGTTGTATAATCACATTTACTTTACAGTGCTGCGCAATATGTTGGCGCTATATAAATACATGTTAATAATAATAATAATAATAGATGTCTAACATAATACACTACTTCCTGCTTTGCAGCTCTCTTGGTTTCCACTGATTGGTTACCAGGCAGTAACCAATCAGTGACTTGAGGGGGAGCAACATGGGTCATATCTATTTGCTTTTAAATCAGACCTGCATGCTGAGGATCAATTGCAAACTCACTGAACCATTATGTCCCATGTGCCCCCCCCCTTAAATTTGCTGACTAACTCAGAATTAGAAAGCTGAAAAGCAGGAAGTAGTGTTCTGGCTATAATGTAGACATCTAGTCACTCCAGCCTTTATACATTACATTTTGTCAAACTATTAGAAACATTTTTTATTTTGTACAACCATTTACACAGTTTTTATTTTTACACTGAACTGTTCCTTTAAATCTGGTTTCCATTTCTGGCAGATATTCACAAGCCTGTGCTGCAGATATTAACCTTATTTGTCTTGAAATGTTTGTAGAAGACTAAAATCAAAATCTTGTGGTTTCTAACTTTACAAGTGTAAAGTCTCATTCAATACATTTTATGAAAGTAATTTGCATTGCATGTGCACATGCATGCTTTTATATTTTGTCATTTTTCTATGGAAGAACTAGCCTGAAAGGTAAGTTTGTTACAAGCACAAAACAAGGAAACCAGTGGGGGAGGTTGGTAGTTGTAGATAAATAGCATGGATCTGTATAGGAATAATTTAAACTTTGTGAAGTGAGGGGAAGCAATTCAAAGGTAGCTGGTACAGGCCTTGTATTTATCATGAGTTCATGCACTCATTTTAACATATTGTATATGGTCTTGGCTTTCACATCCATCAACCACTATCCCAAGTGTCTTCATCACTGCTTTTGAAAAATATAGGCTTGTGTTGCAGAACACTTATCCTGAAGTTGATGTCAAGTCAGGATGCCATCAGGAGGGGTAAAGGGTGTTACCAGGGGCCCCAAGTGACCTAAATGTGTATAACAGATTACCAAAGGGGTGGGCTTCTAGGAGAGTGGACAGGGTTTGGGTGGTTTTAGTATAATGGATGTAGCTGGGACATAGACAATGAGCCACAATTTTTTTTTCTTTGGGTCCCATTCTACGTGTTGTCAGAGCCCTCCTGCTAGAGGCCCAGGTAACAAATTGGTCAATAAATTGGGCCCTCTTTTGTGGAGGGCCCTGAGAACTTTGTACAAGTATGGGACCTGTTATCCAGAATGCTCTGGACCTGAGGGTTTCCGGATAAGGCATCTTTCCTTGGATCTTCATGCCTTAAGTCAAATAAAAAATAATTTAAACCTTAATTAAACCCAATAGGATTAAGGATTTATTATATCTTAGTTTGGATCAAGTACAAGGTACTGTTTCATTATTACAAGGAAAAATCAAAATCCTTTTTAAAAAAATGTGATTATAATGGGAAGCCTTTCCGTAATTTGGAACTTTCTGGATAACGGATCCTATACCTGTAGCATGAGGCCCTGTGATTCCTGATGGCAGCCCTGATTGTAGTTCTGCAATATGTTGAAATCCTAGATTGGCTACCTCTGAAGACTGTTTGTTTCTTTCCATCTCCTGGGCTCTGTTAATGGCAAGAACACATGGCTTCCTTTCACCTTTTCATTTCTGTGTTGATGTGACATTCTTTCCATTTTATATTTCGGTAGGAGTAATTTTTTTTCCTTTTTTGTTTTTGTTTTCTCCTTGTGTCACCAGTGCACCTATTCCATTCTTCCATCGCTGTGCTCCTGTGAACATTTCCTGCTATGCCAAGTTTGCAGAGGCCCTGATCACTTTTGTCAGTGACAATAGTGTCCTACACAGGCTGATTAGTGGAGTAATGACCAGCAAAGAAATTATAATGGGACTTTGCTTGTTATCACTAGGTAATGATATTTTTAATTACTAGCCTTCATTGTGTAGTACTGTTTAGGAACCTAACAACTCCATATAGTGTTAATTCAATGATACTGTTTATCCTGTCTTTTTATTTTTTTTTATGGGATTCCTTTCAGTATTTTGAAATGGGTCAGTTTTTCCCCAACAGTGAAGGATACAAACCCAGCAGCAGTAATTACCTTCAGAATAACCATACAAAGAATGTCAGCTGCAGAACATATTGTAAATTTTAAATCGAACTAAAGTTTATATGTTGAATCTGTGTTTTAAACAACCATTTTAAAGATTATTTCATCTGTATAAAATTAAATATTTTTTAAATTTCATTATAACAAATTGCTAGAACCAAAAACTGTCTTCAGCAAATAAAGCAAAATTAAGAGTATTAATTATTTTAAGCTATGCTGTAACTAACTGTATGTATATTGTCACTGATTGGATTAACACATTGTTCCTCCAAAATGTAGCAATAGTTTCACTTTTACAAAACCATGAAAAACACTGTAGGGATCACTTACTGCAAGACATAGTGAGAGATTACATAAAACAGGCACTATCCACCATGCTTTTTTTTTTTTTATTATGCATTATTATTTGTATTATGTACGTTGCTTCAGGTCCCTACACATGGCACAAATATCTGTGCTTGACCCATGACTACAGTGCTGCCTGCTGTGTGTGGCAACACTGTATTCATGATTTGCAGACATAGGGAAGCATGCTGGCTGCTTTTTCGGACAATCCGGTAAGTGTGCCCTTGGCCTCTTTCCTCCACAGGTGTTTATTATAGATGCGTAAGAAAGGGTATCCACTCTTATGCACAGAGCCCTGGCATCTGCCCACACAGAGCAGATATTGGTGCAAAATGGGAATGCATGCATTTTCACACTGATAGCAGCTCCATGTAGCACCATACAGGTCTGGGCCTGTTAATAGAGCTATGGAGGATGTGCATATAAGGCTGGACCTGCTTTCCTTTGCCTATGGAGAAAAGGCATCCAGGGAGTCACTAAATAACCTACTATGTTTATTATCATTGTGGAATAAATGGGTTTAAAAACTGTTTATCATAATAATTAGGGATGCAACGAATCCAGGATTCGGTATTTTTCAGCAGCATTCGGATTCAGCCGAATCCTTCTGCCCTGCCAAACCAAATCCGAATCGTAATTCGCATATGCAAATTGAGCTGGAAGGGAAATCGCATGACTTTTTGTCACAAAACAAGAGAGTAAAAAATGTTTTCCCCTTCCCACCCCTAATTAGCATATGCAAATTCAGATTTGGTTTGGTATTTGGCCAAATATTTTGCGATGGATTCGGGGGTTCAGCTGAATCAAAGATAGGTAATTCGGTGCATCCCTAATAACAATTCAGATAAATTTGCAACGGTTGGGAGCTGCGCTAATACGTATTTTGCTTAAAAAATAAATAAAAACAATTGTGCTTTTTGGTTTTTAACTGTTTTTTACTTTGCTTCTTTTTAGGCATTCCACTTAGTTTTTATTGTACATATTTATAGAATGCCTAATAAATTTGAGAGAGGATTGTACATGATTTTGATACAATCATCCTTTATTCCTTTTGAGGCTATAAATTTAGATTTACTAAAAACTTGGTAGCAGTAGCCACCAAACATTAATGCAAGCAATAATGCTTTTACTCATCCTTGAGCCGCCTAGTGTAGTAAAAAAAAATAACAAGGGGCACTGGTTATACCACTAATTCAATTTTCATTTAGTTTTAATCATGAAGTCATTTCTGAAACTGTGGATATGTGACGGGTAATGATAAATAGTTGAACAATTTACTGTTCCTATCCCATTCCAGACCAGTCATCAAAAAGTTGCATGAACTTTTCTTAAGCCAGTGTTGGACTGGAGGAATTGCACACTGTCCAACTGTGCAATACGTGGTGGTAGGACTAAAACAGCTGACACTTTTTTTTTTTTTAAAGAACAGGGCTCCCTTCTCATAAGAAACTTTCATTTCAAGTTTTTTTTGGGGTTCCCAGGTAGTTTCGTAGTTTGGTGAAGATTTATAGCTGTTAAAATATTTTATTTACCCACCAGGTGTGGTGAGTGCTCCAATCACATCAATGACAGGGTCAACAGTGTAACAAATAATAAAAGCTCTTTTATGAGTTAATGTGACTGACTTTGTACCCAGTATATGTGTCACTATTTGACAAAAAAAAATTAATTTTAATTAAAACAATAAGCACAACCAGTTGAACAAAGGGATTTATTTCCTGTTTACAAAACACTTTGTTGAATAATTGAGGGGAATCCTTGGGATAGTTCACACTAGCTGTCAAAACTTATGTTTGGTCAGAAGAGAAGATAAATCTGTGATAAAAAAAACCTTAAGGAAATCTGTTGGCATATGCCAGGGAATTCAACTTTGGGTCATTGCCATATTAAAAGGTGCAAACTGCTGGAACAATATGGGAGCTGAACCTAAATGCTCTTAGTTTACCTATATAATAATATAGATATAAAGTTTGCTTCCCATGTGTTAGCCTATGTATGTTTTATTTGGATTTATATTTAGAACATACATTCTTGTCACAGAAAAGTGGGTGACTGTTCCCATTTTCTATATATGTGTGTGAACATTTATCAGTTACTTCTGGGCCTGAAATTTAAAATTCTTACCCTTTTTATGGAATAATGTGGTTTTTCCCCAAAACACTAAGCATGCCATATATATATGAGGAGCAAGGTTTGTGGTTAACAAAAAAAAAAAAAAGAAGAAAAAATTATGAGAATTAAGCTTATTGGAAGTTATAAATATAAAGATCTGAGGGCTCCAGTTTTAGAATTTAACAGACATGCTTGCTTATTTCTATTATATCACTATGTATGTGCACCTTTCCTTCTCTTTTGCACCCTGAACTATCCGTTTCCATTCTGTGCATCTTTGGAAAGAATGGTATTCTCGCTAGCATACTTGAGCCCACATGTAAGAAGTATGCATTTAGGCATCCCAACCAACAAGAGGCTAGAGGAAGGGGCTTCCAGTCAGGTACATGGCTCCCTTGTATTCTGCACCTAGTACTGGTGTTCCAACAAAGAAATAGTGCACATAAGGTGCAAAAAGCACAGGAACTGTGCAGAAGATAGATGCATGTGCTATGTATATGCTTTAATCTTCCCTAAAATTTAATATGTATAACACTTTACTACACAATTTATTGGGTTTTAAAACTTCTACATGTAAGGTAGTATTTTTTTTAAACCTCTGTAGCAGACTGCTCTTGCTATAGTTTTGTATAAAATGTACCGTATATACTCGAGTATAAGCTGAGTTTTTCAGCCCCCAAAATATGCTGAAAAACTCTACCTCGGCTTATACTCGGGTGAAGCGCAAAAAACGGTCTCCAAGAATATTCACCTCCAATGGGAGCAGAAACCCTCAATTTTTTGATTGAAACTTACCAGAAACTGCTGCATTTTTCACCCTCGGCTTATACTCGAGTCAATAAGCTTTCCCAGTTTTTGGAGGTAAAATTAGGTACCTGGGCTTATACTCGGGACGGCTTATACTCGAGTATATACGGTATCCCTTCTATATGTAGCTAACAAACTGCACTTTAGCAATATAGTCTACAACATGTAGACAGTATGGGGCTTGTTTACTGAAGGCGGAGCAGGGTGCAAAGTTGCAAGCCATCATACTTTTTATACCATGTCCTTCTGTCCACATCTGTTCTGCAGTTCTCTTATGAATACATTGTTGCCTGCATGCAGCAGTGTTGTATTCATGAGGGCCTGGTAAGTGTAAGCAAGAAGACTTCTACTTTCCCACCCACTACCCATCCCCTAACTTGCACACCTTTGCTCCCTTTATTGCTTTATTGATGCGGCCAGGCTTTAATAAACAAGGCCATATAAGTTGTGTTGGGCTTTCCCTGTCTTACAGTTTGAGGGATTTTATTGTTTGTCACTTTAACAAGGTTGTATAGAAATCAAGACACCACTGTTGTAATGTTTCTTTTGGATTCATAAAGAGACATCATAATCCAAACAGCAAATTGTAGCAGTGTACATATGTACTGTAACATTCCTGTGGTGTGTACTAGCCTTCACCATTAATTGTACTGACTTAGTAATTAATGAATACTGGAGTTATTTATTTCCTTCCTTTCTTTACAGTATTGTCTATGATTTTAATGGTCATAATCCGTTACATCTCCAGAGTGCTTGTTTGGATCATAACAATCTTGGTCGTATTGGGATCACTTGGTAAGAATTTTTTTTTTACCTTACTTGTATAATTTTTTAATGTTTTTTTTTTTAAAAAGTGGAATGAATAAATAGAATTCTTCAGTGAAGGATGTTTAACACAACCTTCATTTTTTATTGACCATAAGCATACAGTTTGTGAGCCATATCATTTTCCATCAACCAACATTTAAACTGACATATGAAAGCACATTGAAATTGGGCAGCAAACTTAGGTATTCAACTAAACTTTTCTGAAACCATTAGGAGAGAAGGGTAATTTACATGTTGGTGACAGATTGATCATACAAATGGATCATAGATTGCACCAAACTAGGGAACTGGATGTGTCATTTATTACAGTAAAATGCAAGGTTAAAGGTGGCCATAGACGTGCAGATTTACCTGCAATATCGGACGAACGAGTGGACGATCTGCCACTAACCTTCAGTTTAAATAAAGTAGTAAAAGAACAGATTAACCAATGTTCTGCCCCTACAGCAATCGTACGAAAGTTTTTGTCCGACAAAAGCTGGTGACTAGGGATGGGTGAATTTGACACGTTTCGTTTCACCAAAAATTTGCTGCTGGCGAAATGTCGCCGACTCCATCAAATTTTTTGATGCGTGTCTGTATGTCTATGGCCAGCTTAATGCTTTAATTAAACATTAATCAATGTTTTTGTTGTTTCAAAATGTTGTTTGACTGAATATAGTATTTGTTTATATCTTTTTGTTTCCTGGTTTTCATTAAAAAAAAATAGCTCCATCATTGCAGATGGGATTTCCAGCTTTGCAGGTGGCATTTGCAGTTGCCCATCCATAGACCTACACGGGTAATCGCCTTGACCATGCTTGTGCAGTTGAAGGCCATGGTGATTACTGCTTCAAAATAGAGCTGAAAACAGCTTAATGGTCACAAACTCGCTATTGCTTCATCTGGCATAGCTCTAAATGAGCTGGCTGCTGTTATTGTACATGGTTTCAGGAATCCTAACCAGAACAACACATAATATTACAAATCTCCACGCAGATACTTCTTTTAGCATAGCATACTACAATTGTGTTTGCAACTAATTTTAAAATGATTAAAGGTTGTAATGTCTATTGGAAAGTTGCTTACAATTACATTTTTCTAATATGGAGTTCCCCTTTGTAATCACCTTTTTATTGAAATTACTTATTATTTAATCACAATTCGTTGTTCTGTGAATTAAACAAGCCGTTTTGCCAAAAGACTTTTGTATTCCAGAACCAATTTGGAAGTTATTTGCAATGGATTTTTTTCACAAGAAAGTGTTTTTAGAATGGCTTTTACAAGGATCAGTGGCAGTGCCATTGCTTGACATGATCTGATCTTTGATTTTTTTTTTTTTTTACCGTTTTGTTATTTAGGAGGTACAGGGGTTCTCTGGTGGCTCTACGCTGATAACAAGAAATCGTTCAATGAAAATCTCCCTCCAGATCAACTTCAGGTTTCCAAAGACAATCTTCAGGCCTTGCTTGTTTATGCCATTGCTGCCACAGTTTTTACAGTAAGTTTTTGTTGTTTTCTAGCCAACCGATCGCCATCCATGTGGTATTAGAAATAAAATGTTGACATCAAACTCTTCATTCTTCTAAACCAGTGATCCTCAGCAGGCTCTTTTCTGAGCTGCTACTTCCTGTAAGGTGGCCCTAAAGATGAAGCATTTGCCAGTGCATTTAGAGGAAATCCAGAGCTCTAAAGAATGCCTTCTAATGGTGTTGGTGCTCCAAGCATGACTAACTAAAAAAAATAACATGCATAGCAAATATGAATAGCAGCATATATACTTGATATGTATTTACCACCAAAAATATAATCTAAACAAATCTAATCATTGGAGCCACTCATGTTTTAGGTAAATCCAAAAGTAAAAGATCTACAAGCAAAACAATACAGTAAAGAAAATAAAAACAAATACTTGCCCTTTGTGTCTCACCCAAGGAGTGAGGCATTTCTAGTTATTCCTAAACCAAAAAGATTTAACCAATACCAAAAATAGGCCAGAAACCTCATTTCAAAGCTAGAAAAAGTCAGGAGGTGGCAAATAATTAAAAAAACTTGAACAAATTAAAAATGAAGACCAACTGAATAGTTGTTTAGAATTGGCCATTGTATAATATTCTAAAAGTTAACTTAAAGGGATACTGTCATCGGAAAAATTTTTTTTTTCAAAACGCATCAGTTAATAGTGCTGCCCCAGCACAATTCTGAACTGAAATCCATTTCTCAAAAGAGCAAACAGATTATTTTATATTCAATTTTGAAATCTGACATGGGGCTGGACATTTTGTCAATTTCCCAGCTGCCCCTGGTCATGTGACTTGTGCCTGCACTTCAGGAGAGAAATGCTTTCTGGCAGGCTGCTGTTTTTCCTTCTCAATGTAACTGAATGTGTCTCAGTGAGACATGGGTTTTTACTATTGAGTGTTGTTCTTAGATCTACCAGGCAGCTGTTATCTTGTGTTAGTGAGCTGCTATCTGGTTACCTTCCCATTGTTCTTTTGTTTAGCTGCTGGGGGGAAAAGGGAGGGGAGTGATATCACTCCAACTTGCAGTAAAGAATGAAAGATTGAGCACAAGTCACATGACTTGGGACAGCTGGGAAATTGACAATATGTCTAGCCCCATGTCAGATTTCAAAATTAAATATAAAAAAATCTGATTGCTCTTTTGAGAAATGGATTTCAGTGCAGAATTCTGCTGGAGCAGCACTATTAACTGATTCATTTTGAAAAAAATCTTTTTTCCCATGACAGTATCCCTTTAAAGGTGAACCACCCCTTTAAGGGGTCCCTCACAACAGACGCTCCCAAAGGTCATCCTAGACACTGTAAACTGCACGTTTATTACAATGGTATAGGATCGCTCTCATCTGGCTAAAATATTCTAAAACATTTAAATATAATATATAGTGAATAAAGTACCCCCTCTTGTAAAATATAAGGATATTATAAGTTAACGAGGAGTTTCATGACCATATAAAAACACGAGGCCGAAGGCCGAGTGTTTTTATACAGGTCATGGAACTCCGAGGTAACTTCTAATATCCTCATATTTTACAACTGGGGGTACTTTATTATAATACACATGTTTCAGTGAGTCATGTGACAGAAATGACCTCAGAACTCACCATTTATAACTGATGACATCAGAACTCACCGTTTATAAGGATATAATTTACAGGATATTCTTGGCTTTTGTGTATTATAAACATAATATACTAGCTATGTCATCACCAAGGATGATTTGTTGAACCTACTAGCCTGTTTATCTGTGACTGTGACTTTCATACTGGTCACAATGGTTCAATTTAAGTTATGCCATAGTGTTTATTCTGCCTGTAGTTGAATGACTGTTCTCAACTGAGCCTGTATCTTGAGTTTAAAAATTACCCTGTATGTTGTCAGATTTAGTCATATGTTTAGTACTAATTCTTCCCATTGACCTTCATTTGAAAGCTGAAAAGAGGCAAAAGAAGGCATATAATTCGATATCTATAAAAGATGAAAAAATGCTACAAATAGGACATTCTGTAAAGTATTCCTGATTAATTTAAAAAGTAAACTGCATCTTTAATTTTCTTACTGTAAAAAAAATGCTTCACTGATTGGCTTTTGTAACATGTTTGTAGCCATTGGTTTTATATGAATGATAAATACATTCATTATGCAGTTATACAAATGCAATCAAGAGCAGTTACTAATAACAGAGCTATAAATGCATAATATTTAAGTGGGCGTAGGGCTTGTAGAAATGACCCCTTCAATTCAATTCTTGGGATGTTAATAATGTAATTGCATTGCCATTTATTGGCGTTGACCTGGCATCCAGACTTTTTCACATCTAATGAATACGTAAAATACCAACATATTCAGCTGACACTCTGAAGCCACTATATTATAGCTGCACAGAGAACGACAATAGGTACTTTCTATTAATTTACGCCAGCTGGTAAGGGTATTTATGGTGCCGCTTTATACCTTTTGAGGCAGTTGTTCTAAACTCACCCATGAAGCATAGTGATAATCCTAACACTAGCAGATGGACATCTTCTTGAGAGCTGCCAGCTCTAGGATTATTGTCGGTATCATTATTGTTCAGTGTTTCCACTGATGCTGATGCCCAGCTGTGCAGGGATATGCAGTGACTGTAAAGCGAAGATAATTTGCTATTTTTGTCTACTGACGGCCATATCTTTTATTAATCCGATGTGTACTCTCTTGCATTTATGCAGTCTTTTAAACTGTAATAAGCTGCACATTGTGTCTCTAAATGCAGAAACCAATCACAAACTAGTAAACATTTTCATCAGCCAGTGTTCAAGAACAACTTATGTGTCTACTTGTGTGTGTGTGTGTGTGTGTGGATAGATAGATAGATAGATAGATAGATAGATAGATAGATAGATAGATAGATAGATAGATAGATAGATAGATAGATATGAAAAAGTTTGGGAACCCCTCTCAGCCTACATAATAATTTAATCCACTTTCAACAAAATAGATAACAGTGATATGTCTTTCATTTCCTAGGAACATCTGAGTACTGGGGTGTTTTCTGAACAAAGCTTTTCAGTGAAGCAGTATTCAGTTGCATAGAATTAAATTAAATGTGAAAAACTGCCTGTGCAAAAAATGTGGGTACCCTTGTAATTTTGCTAATTTGAATGCATGTAACTGCTCAATACTTATTACTGGCAACACCAAATTGGTTGGATTAGTTTGTTAAACCTTGAACTTCATAGGCAGGTGTGTCCAATTAATGAGAAAAGGTATTTAAGCTGGCCAATTGCAAGTTGTGCTTCTGTTTGACTCTCCTCTGAAGAGTGACAGCATGGGATCCTCAAAGCAACTCTCAAAAGATCTGAAAATAAAGATTGTTCAGTATCGTGGTTTAGGGGAAGGCTATAAAAAGCTATCTGAGAAGTTTAAACTGTCAGTTTCAACTGTAAGGAATGTAATCAGGAAATGGAAGGCCACAGGCACAGTTGCTGTAAAATCCAGGTCTAGCAGGCCAAGAAAAATACAGGAGCAGCCTAGCAACCTAAAGATCACCTCCAAAGTCCTGCAATAATATCTTGCTGCAGATGGTGTATCTGTACATCGTTCTACAATTCAGCGCAATTTGCACATTCTGTATGTCAGAGTGACGAGAAAGAAGCCCTTTCTGCACTCGCACCACAAACAGTCGCTTTTTGTATGCAAAAGCTCATTTAGGCAAGTCACAGTCATTTTGGAACAAAGTGCTTTGGACTGATGAGACAAAATTTGAGTTATTTCGTCATAACAAAATGTGCTTTGCATGGTGGAAGAAGAACACAGCATTCCAAGAAAAACACCTGCTACCTACTGTCAAATTTGGTGAAGGGTTCCATCATGTTGTGGGGCTGTGTGGCTAGTTCAGGGACTGGGGCCCTTGTTAAAGTCGAGGGTCGGGTGAATTCAACTCAATATCAACAAATTCTTCAGGATAATGTTCAAGCATCAGTCACAAAGGTGAAGTTACGCAGGGGTTGGATATTTCAACAAGGCAATGGCCCTAAACACACTTCGAAATATACAAAGGCATTTATGCTGAGGGAGAAGTACAATATTCTGGAATGGTCGTCACAGTCCCCCAACTTGAATATCATGGAAAATCTATGGGATGATTTGAAGCCGGCTATCCATGCTCGGCAGCCATCAAATTTCACTGAGCTGGACACTCACCAAAGGCTATAGGAGGCGTCTAGAGACTGTTACATTTGCAAAAGGAGGCTCAACTAAGTATTGATGTAATATCTCTGTTGGGGTGCCCACATTTATGCACCTGTCTAATTTTGTTATGATGCATATTGCATATTTTCTGTAAATCCAATAAGCTTAAACACTGCTGAAATACTACTTTTTCCATAAGTCATGTTATATAATTAAAGGAAGTTGCTACTTTGAAAGCTCAGCCAATGATAAACAAAACTCCAAAGAATTAAGAGGGGTTCCCAAACATTTTCATATGACTGTGTGTATATATATATATATGTAGTTCTTGAAAGTGCTGTTTTTTTATATTCTCATTCCAGATATCTCTGTGTGTGCCTGTATAACATATAAATCTGAGCTTGTTCTTGTCTCCCTGCCAGGTCATCTTGTTACTGATGATGCTTATTATGCGCAAGCGAGTTGCCCTCACTATTGCCTTGTTCAATGTGGCTGGAAAGGTTTTCATCCATCTCCCGCTGCTTGTCTTCCAGCCCTTTTGGACCTTCTTTGCTCTCCTCCTATTTTGGGTCTACTGGGTAATGGTTTTGCTATTCCTTGGAACTGCAGGTATGAAGAAAATTATGCCTTTATATAAAAAGACTTGTCAAAAGGTTTAGTTTGCTTTTCTAATAGAAGGTCTTATAATGTGCTTATTAATAACTGTTTTTTATTAACAGGAAAGGAATGTGCTTTAATGCTTGAGTGATGCCCAAGTGATTGTATTTACTCACCTGACACTTCAGGCAGGTGCTCCTATAAACAGAAATCTGCACCGACTTGGTGTTCTTCCAGCGAGCACCACAGAGCGATCCTGTTTCTTCCTTCAGCTCATGACTGCGCATGCACAGTAGAGTGAAAATCCGAACTTAAACAAAAAAGCAGGCAATTTCATACTACTGCGCATGTGTCTGCCTCGGGAAATTTGAAAAGCGAAGAAGAGGATCGCTCTGTGGTGCTTGCTGGAAGAACCCTGGCCGGTGCAGTGTTCTGTTGATAGGAGCACTGGCCCCGAGTGTCAGGTAAGTAAATACAACTACTTGGGGGTGCCTAACCTTTAGCAACCCCAAGTATAAATTAAATTCACGTTTAAATAACTATTTTTATAAACGAATATACTTTGATGTGTGTGATGCCTGCTATGTACTGTTCTGGATTTCAGCGCATTTTGGTATGCACTTCTTGTAATAATTTGTGTGGTCCTGATGCCTGCATTTGTTTTTCAGTTTATGCAATTACAGGTTACTAAGAAGTAGTCATTAGTTAGACTTGAACAGAGATTTAAGAGTTCAGCCAGGTTCATCTGTGCGTGTGTTTGATTTCACTTTCTGCTTTGATTTGGATTGGCACCTAATACAATGTGTGAATACCATGTGGAGCCTTTTCAATCTGCAGCAGTATTAACAGATGTCTTTCGACAAGAACAAAAAAGGCATTCATTCAAATGATTTACTTGTTTTTTTTCTGTTGTTTTAATCAGATTTGAAACTTCAAATTAGGATTTTCTGTCATAAAGCACTAGGGAAATAAGGACACAATGGGTCCAAGAGTCTGCAGTCTGGTGCTTTACAAATATGACCCAGCACCCAAGGGCAAAAGTGCTCTTTAAAGAGGCAGTATACTATATATATATGTCCAATGGTACCTGCACTCCAACCACTTATGCTTTCACGGGTGCTTGGTCAAAAACGTATTGTATAATGATCAAGGAATGGACCAGCACTCCAGTTCAAATAAATAAATAATCGTGCTTTTATTTATCACCGTGCATCCAACGTTTCTGCCCGCATTGGGGCCTTTATCAAGGATTTGCTACTGGCTAACAAGTTACCACAGTTTTTGTTTTGTGCTGTACCTACCCAGATTCACAGTTCATCTTTTGATTTCAGACAACCCCAAAACTGCTATTAAGAAGTTAAGCTTGGGGGTTTGTCTGAAATCGTCAAAACATTTGCAGAAAGTGAGATTACATCTATCATATAAAGTGATGCTACATGGCTAATTATTAATGACTTATAATAAGGAATGCTCTCGTTTGCTGCCATGTAATTTGACTCTGAATTACAAATCAACTTTTCTAGCCTAATTTCTTGAGCTTTAGCTTTTATTTAAATGTAACATCTAACATAAGGGTATTGTTTACAGTTCAAAGAACAAGGAGGGTTTCAGGTCAAAACATATAGGTGGCCAGATTGGGTTAACTGACTAGTGTTTCTTTTTTTTATTGAAAATAAGAAAACATCTTTTCATCATTAGTTCTCTGGATTAGGATTTAAATGGCCATAGGTTTATAATGTAACATTCACTTCATTAATAACGGTGTCTGGATTAAAAACTCAAGTTTAAAACAAGAAAAAAGAAGGAAGCAATGAATCACATCCTTCATTCCCAGCAGAGTATAAAATTAGTGAGCTATGCTCATTATATTGTCATACAACTACATTTTCATTATCACGGTGTTAAAATCTATATAGGTGAAATCCTGCACATGCAAAAATACTTGGGTCAATAATGCCTTTGCGCCTGTTGTAGTTGTTAATGAAACGCAAGCTCTATGGCTGTCTTTGCGCCTTCCACTGACCAGAATTAAAATACCAGGATCTTTTTGCATTCTGTGCACGTTTGTTTTTTGCCAATTCAGCCTTCTTGCCGTTTACTAAGAATGAGTTGATTTTCTGCAAAAGAAACTGAATTATTAGCTGACTTACAGTAGATGCAGTTATTCTGGGATTCTGAAAAAAAAACATGGCAATTTGCACAAAAATCCTGAAACATGTAAGACTGAACCCCACACACACTCTATTTTATTAACAAGTTAGGGAAAATGTTGCAGTATTATGGGTCGAGTGGGGTGTGATTTTGGAAGGTAGAGGGATGGTTCTGCAGGGGGCTAAGTTATATTAATAGGTTCTGTTGTTTTTTCTCATTGTTAAATTAAGATAATAGCAACTGAATGGTAGAAAGTCATAAGTTAACCTCAGCATGTATTTCTGTGCTTCCAAAATAGAAACCTGCTGTAAATTGTGTTTACAGGGTAGTGCTAAGCATGATTACAAATGAGGCATTAAATATCTCTTATATAAAGAGAATTTACACAGCTAATTCTTCATAAGGCCTTTCCCTTCACTACATGTTATGATTTGTGATAACTTTGATCTCTTTGATTTTAGGTGACCCTTTTACCAATGAGCAGGGCTTTGTGGAATTTCGGATCAATGGCCCATTACAGTACATGTGGTGGTACCACCTTGTCGGGCTTATTTGGATCAGTGAGTTTATTCTAGCTTGCCAACAAATGACCATTGCTGGAGCTGTGGTAACATATTATTTCACAAGGTAGGGATTTTTGTTTGAAGGTCGTATTTTAATAAGATGTAATTCATATTAATTTTTCTTACTTTAATACCTGTGAAATTTGGAAAGATTTTCCATATTTATATAAATGATAGTCTATTTTTGCTGCTAAGTTGTCAGCACATTTATTTCTGCAATTTTCCACTAGGTTACTGGCTAAAGATATATTTTTCTGCGCAAGATGCTTTGATAAGCACATTTTTGTATTGAAAGCAGACAATTTGGAATAAATTCAAAACTGTGAGTTTTCACAGGCTATGAAAAATTAATATTTTGTGAAGTCTGTATATTTAGCACCACTTGTGTGCCATAGCCTTTATAATTTGCCCGTGTAATATGTTTGTTTATACTTACAGAATATTTATTAATATTATTCCACAGGAACAAAAACGATCTGCCATTTACCCCAATTTTGGCCTCTGTAAATCGACTTATTCGTTACCATCTTGGGACTGTTGCCAAAGGGGCTTTTATCATCACATTGGTGAAAATTCCCCGAATGATCCTAATGTATATCCATAGCCAGCTGAAAGGAAAGGTAAACACAATGTATTACATATATATCAGCCTCTTGCAGTTGCATTGCTTAATTATTGACCATACATGGCTGACATTAACAGCGGAATGAGTAGAGGGGGCAAAAATAACAGTCTGCCTGATCAATAACTTGATCATCCAGATATGTCTCAGAAAGGTGTGAGATATCAGGTGGGCGATGTGATCCTCTGTCACTGGGGCGACAAAGGCCCCTGTTATCACAGATTTTTAGTCTGGGGACCAAATGATCAGCCTGATGAAAAGCACCACCTGGGTGGCCAAATTTCTGTTTATGCCTAGTTTTAGGCATGGCTTTTTCTAGGCTGTGTAGGGTTGCCACCTGGAAAAAAAATACCGGCCTTCCTATATATTTATCTTTTTTGCCTATTAATAACATTGGGATCAGCCATAATTTTTACTGGTCAGGCCAGTAAAATACAGCATTACACAGCCAGGTGGCAACCCTAAGACTGTGTAATGCTGGACTTGAAGAAACAAATCACACTGATGGTGCTAATTACACATGCATATATTACAGATTATATAAATATTCTAGTAATATGGGCAAAGAAGTAAGTCTACAAATGCAAACAACCTTTTTCCATTTTGTACATTTCATGGGTCCCCTGACTCTGACAGTTTTTTTTTTAATTCATAATCCTTAAGTGACAATTATTTACAATGTGAATTCCCCTGTGGCCTTTAGTTTAAAATGAACGTAAAGGGGTTGTTCACCTTCCAAGCCCTTTTTTCAATTCAGTTGTTTTTAGATTGCTTCCCAGGAATAAAGACTTTTTTTCAATTACTTTCCATTATTTATTTTTTACTGTTTTTCCAAAATCTAAGTTTAAAGTTGAGTAGTCTGACTCTGGTGTTTCAGTCTGACAGCTCAGTAATGCCGGCAGTCTAAACTGTTACAAGTTTGCAACATTTAGTTGATACATTTCTCAGCAGCATTTCTGGAGTATTAACAACTACTGTATCAATTCTAACAACTGCCTGTAATGAAACCCAGAGATTTTGCTCAGCAGGGACAAAGATAAGAAATGTATCAAATAAATGTATCCATTTAGAACAGTTTACAGGGTCGACAAACCCCTCCCAAAGCTGCTTCAGAAGGTGCAAAATTACACTTTACACTTCAATATTAGAAAAACTGTCACACATAGAATATAGAAAGTCATTGGAATCAGTAGTTATTTCTAAAGGGGTGAACCACCCCTTTAACAATTACCAAATTTATTTTTGAAAACCCTCCATGTTCTGTATACTCCATTAAAACAAAAACTCCCATCCACGAATTTACCTCGTTTATTTAAAAAACAGCTTGAAAAAGTTGGTGCATAAAAAGTCTAGACAAAATTGTGCGACAATTTGAATCATGCGACTTTTTCGAGTTGTCAGAAAACCTTGCCTTTTTTCGATTCGATTGTTGCATGAAAGCCAACACAGATCACAATGTCAAGAAACATCTTCAAAAAAGGGACATCTGCCATTAATTTCTACATGACCTCGACAGGCTTTAACTGAATTATTTTCTGATTCTGATTTTTAGCAGCTTTGTGGTGTAATAAATGTGTAAAAACTCAGGACCTGGGGTTTTTTACCATACCTCAAGTCTACTTAAAAAATCACTTAAATGGGTGGTTCACCCTCCACTGCCTGAGGCTGCAGCAGTTGCTGCTGCCCCCCTCCCCTGTGCGCTTACCTTTTTGCGCCTGAGGGGGTCCAGGGGGGTCCACGTACGCTAGCGCAGAGAGCCTAACTGCGCTCTCTGTGCTAGAAGAGCCGAATTTCTGATTTTAAAACCGGAAATTCGGTTCTTAAAGTACCAGGAGCGGGATTTTTGCCGCCCTGGTACCTAGTGGGAGCTTTCTGGATATCTAGATAACAGATCCTATACCTATATAGAATTTTTCTATTTTTATTCTTCCAGCTATAAACAAAAATGTTTCATACAGTATGTTTTCTTAAAAAAAAAAATTAAATATGGGAAAACCTTTTATTTTTCCTTTGGAAGAAATCTACGAAAAGCATTTATTCCACCTACCATCTCATAAACTGTTTGTATCTTACTTTGGCTTGCAGGAAAATGCCTGTGCACGATGTATGTTGAAATCCTGTATCTGCTGCCTGTGGTGCCTAGAAAAGTGCCTAGCTTATTTAAACCAGGTATGTGCTTCCATCAGTAAAATTGAGTGTGTGTGTGTCCGTTGTGGTATTTTAATATCCCCAGCATTTTTTTCTGCCTCTTATTTAATATATATTTTAACTATGTGATGCATTGAAATTCCATTTATTGTAAGAATTAAAAAACCCGGCAAAACAAAGTAAAACGGGCTTGTAGCACAAGCACTGGAAACTGTAGGGAAGAGGGGGGATGCTACTGGGATTTCTAAAAGTTCTGATTTTATATGGAACTATTTATTTTCATGCCTTCGTTCCTGTTAGAAAACCACACCCTTACTTGTAAGGCAGAGCATGCCTATTAAGAGTCAGTATCTTAAAGGAAAACTATACCCCCAAAATTAACACTTAAGTAACAGTTCATATCATATTAAGTGGCATATTAAAGAATCTCACCAAACAGGAATATATATTTAAGTAAATATTGCCCTTTTACATCTCTTGCCTTGAACCACCATTTCGTGATGGTCTGTGTGCTGCCTCAGAGATCACCTGACCAGAAATACTACAACTCTAACTGTAACAGGAAGAAGTGAGGAAGCAAAAGACACAACTCTGTCTGTTAATTGGCTCATGTGACCTAACATGTATGGTTTGTTTGGTTTGTTTGTGAGTACAGTGAATCCTATGATCCCAGGGGGCGGCCCTTATTTTTTAAAATGGCAATTTTCTATTTATGATTACCCAATGGCACATACTACTAGAAAAGTATATTATTATGATAATGGTTTATTTACATGAAGAAGGGTTTTACATATGAGCTGTTTTATGCAATATCTTTTTATAGAGACCTACATTGTTTGGGGGGTATAGTTTTCCTTTAATAGGGCCTGTTAAAATGATTTCATCACCAATATGGAGTATGAATGCTCTGTTAGCTGTGGTTTAGTTGCTTAGAAATTACAGTAGATACGTCATGATAGCCCAAGATGAATTCCATTGGTTTATTAGTACCGTATATACTCGAGTATAAGCCATCCCGAGTATAAGCCGAGGTACCTAATTTTACCTCCAAAAACTGGGAAAGCTTATTGACTCGAGTATAAGCCGAGGTTGAGAAATGCAGCAGCTTCTGGTAAGTTTCAATCTCGTTTTTGGATGACTATTCTTAGGCGCCGGCGAATATTCTTAGGCGCCAGCAAATATTCTTAGGCGCCGGCTACTATTCTAAGGCGCCGGCGACCGTTTTTTGCGCTTGACCCGAGTATAAGCCGAGGTAGAGTTTTTCAGCATATTTTGGGGGCTGAAAAACTCGGCTTGTACTCGAGTATATACAGTATTGACTTTCAGCAAGTCATTCTGCCTTTCCGTGGTTCAGCGACCAACATACATGTTGTTATTCTAAATAAGCTTAATAGAGGTGTTGCTCAAAAATCAGTAGCAAATTAATTATTGTAATATGTCACAGCAAAACATTACATTTTATATTTGTGACTGACTTGCAGTTTTTCAGTTTGACATTATAACTCAGTTTAGAAGAATGAAGCATGAAATTGAAATGGTGAAATAGCAGATCTGTAACTCTGATCTTTTACTGTCCTTGCCTGGAACAAGCTGAATCATTGCCTATGTTGCCTTTGTAGTTTTTATAGACTTTTTTTTTATTCAATGCCAAGTATACAGACGCAAGGGAAAATAACTGATTTAGCAGTCCAGTTAACCATTATAGTGGCTTTCAAAAGTAAATGTATTTATTGAATATAATGTTTTGGTGTATATTATATTAAACTAAATTTTATAATGAACTGTTTATAACTAGCACTACTGATTTTGCAAATGTTAACTGGATTCAAGTGCTATGAGTCAAAAACTACCAAAGGTAACAAGTAATGAATTCTATACTTACATAAATTCATTGGCTTGACCCTTGCACAATACCTGCCTTCATCATATATTAATTCCCTAGACAAGAAATGGTCTTGAACACTAGTGGACCTTTCATCATTCTGAATTGCAATACATTAACTATTCTGCAATTTCATATCAAGGTCAATATATAAATATAAATATATAAATCAGGCCGAAGTGTAGGCATAGCTATTCTTTCTTTCTTTTCAATAAGTAATAGAACAATCTCAACCTAAATTATCATCACCTAGTACAGTTTTACTCTGTGTATTAATGTAGCCCGGGTTATCCAAAAGTCAGGTTTTGTTAAGTAATTAGAACAGCTTTATTTGTTCAGCTGCATTGCTAAATATAGAGGTAAATGGAATAAGATTGTTCAAATTGCTTTTAGTACAATGGTAGCTGCACATGTACGCCCTTGATCAACAATGCATATATACCACTATTTCCAACCCACCATTTCTTTTATAAACTTCTTCCTCTGCAGTTTAAGAGGAAAGGAGCTACATTAGTCTAAATCTTTGTACTTTAATCATACAAGGGCTCACAAAGAGGGAAGATGCATCAATAAAGCACATCCTAACTGTGAAAATAATTTATCTCCATTGAAAGGTATACCTCTAGTGTTGCCATCTGTCATATCCATAGTTAGTTAGCTAAAAATGTAATGTATACTGCTGGAGTGACTGAATGTCTAACATAATAGCCAGAACCCAACTAATTTAAGCTAATTTAAGGGGGGGCATGTGGGAGATAACTGTTCAGTGAGTTTGCAAATGATCCTTAGCATGCAGCTCAGATTCAAAAGCAAGCGGTTATGGCCCATGTGCTCCCCCCCTCAAGTCTCTGATTGGTTATCGCCTGGTAACCAATCAGTGGAAACCAAGAGACCTGCAAAGCAGGAAGTAGTGTTCTGGCTATTATTTTACACATCTAGTCACTCCAGCCTTTATACATTACATTTTTGCCTAACAAACTATATTATAAACATTTTTTAGTTTGCGCAGCCTATATATTTACACAGTTTTTATTTTTACACTGAACAATTCCTTTAAGAAAAAAAATTCCCATGAATCACTGCTCCTTCTCCAAGAACAATATTGCTGAGCTTGCACAGAACCTACAATCACCTAGGGAAACACATAAATAATTTTCGCAAGCACGTCTTGTATTCTGGGAAAAGTAAGAGTAAGTATTTGTGATGCACTCGGGGGCACAGAATTTTTGCGCATGCTCAGTTCGTTCAGCACGACCATCTTAGTGACGTCAGGGTGAAGGAAAAGGTAGTTGCGAAAAAGTATTTATAGGAGATAGTATCGGAGGGCACAGCAGAAGAACTTAATTTAAACATTTTATTTGAGTGATTAGGTACAGCATGGGAGATACTATTACATACTGCATACCTGGGGTCCAGCCTTTCCTTGTCCTTTAAACCTCAATAAACGTGTGCCTAGTTTGGTAATATTAATATACCAGGCCTAGTGTTATCCACATTGTATGTTCAGGTGTTAGTTTTTACCATGCTTGCTTTCTGCCATTCGTTCTGCATATGTATTCAACCAGGGTCGGACTGGCCCAGTGGGACACCAGGAAAAAACCCAGACTGGGCCAGACCCCCTCTCCCCATATTTAAATTCCATAAAAAAAATGATTTTAGTCATTGCGCTAGCTCGCCCTTATGTGCGCATGGCAATTGCGCATTCATGTGTGCGTGCCAAGCGGTGCCTCGTAGTAGTAGTAGGGGCGGGCGGCCGGAGGGGGGCCCTGGACAGTGGTTCCCAGTCCGACCCTGTATTCAACCACACCCTGACACATGCCATCCTCAAAATTATTCCCAGAGTTATTCAGATGTTACAGGGTTCTAACGCAGAATATTGACCAGTTATTTTGGAAAAGATAAGATGGATTATGGGGGGGACAATGTTTCTGGACAAGGCAGCTTTTGGGAAGTTAGGGTTTGGATGGATGATAGTGCTCAGCACTGCTAAAATCCATGTTTTCATGCCAAAATCATCCAGTGGTAACTGGTGGAATCCACTAATACACATTCTAGGCTGCATGTGCAAGCTGAAACACAGCAGTGGAGAATACACGTTGGGGTGTATTTATTAACACTGGAGACAAACATCACCAGTGATGTTGCACAATCAGCAATTAGATTTGAACAGTCGCCTACAAGTTAAAGGGATACTGTCATGGGAAAAAAAATTTATTTCAAAATGAATCAGTTAATAGTGCTGCTTCAGCAGAATTCTGAACTTAAATCCATTTCTTAAAAGAGCAAACAGATTTTTTTATATTCAATTTTGAAATCTGACATGGGGCTAGACATATTGTCAATTTCCCAGCTGCCCCAAGTCATGTAACTTGTGCTCTGATAAACTTCAATCACTATTTACTGCTGTATTGCAAGTTGGAGTGATATCACCCCCTCCCTTCCCCCCCCCCCCCCCAGCAGCCAAACAAAAGAACAATGGGAAGGTAACCAGATAACAGCTCCCTAACACAAGATAACAGCTGCCTGGTAGATCTAAGAACAACACTCAATAGTAAAAACCCATGTCCCACTGAGACACATTCAGTTACATTGAGAAGGAAAAACAGCAGCCTGCCAGAAAGCATTTCTCTCCTAAAGTGCAGGCACAAGTCACATGACTGGGGGCAGCTGGGAAATTGACAAAATGTCTAGCCCCATGTCAGATTTCAAAATTGAATATAAAAAAATCTGTTTTCTCTTTTGAGAAATGGATTTCATTGCAGAATTCTGCTGGAGTAGCACTATTAACTGATGCGTTTTGAAAAAAACATGTTTTACCATGACAGTATCCCTTTAAAAAACAAAACAAAAGGTGCATGGTCTCTTGATATAGTGGTGTGGTCAAAAGCTCATATAAAAGCAAGAACTTCTCTTTATTGCATATACAGATAATGTTTTCTAACGAGTATCTCCATTAATTAACCACAATGAAATGTCTCTGATGAATAATAATTATTCTAAGAAATGCTGAATTCTGCTATAAATTAAATAATAAAATTACATTTTTCAAAATTCAAATGGTAATAATAATACTTTTTTTTCTTTTTCAATAAGGACAGTTTTAAAGGGAATTATACCTTAAGTTTACTAAAGTGCTTTTTTTCCTTTCACCAAAGAATGCTTACACAGCCACTGCAATCAACAGCACAAACTTCTGTACCTCTGCAAAAGATGCACTAGTCATTCTAGTGGAAAATGCTCTAAGAGTGGCAGCTATCAACACGGTGGGGGATTTCATGCTGTTCCTTGGCAAGGTAAGATTATTTCTCCATTCATGGCGCCGAGCTAGATACAAAGTTGTGTTCCATTTTTGACTTTAATAAAAGGACAGATACTATTTCTGTTTTATTATACTGTTGTTTTGTAGTAACAAATAAAGTCTTATTAATGGAAATCAACCAAGAATGTTTGGACCTTAGACCGATTTAACCACCCCAGTTCCCAAGCCAATTATCACATATCATTGGGGCTCCACGCAGACTCTTTGAGAGACAGCAACATCCTTAGCCCAATATATACATCACCCTACAAAGTTTTTCACATTCTTTATGTATAGGTTGCAGTCCTAGTCAGGAGTGGCTGAGTTGGCAGCCAGTGTCAGCATTGCCAGCTTACTTACACAAATGGTTTAGATTGCAAACCCATTTATTACCTACTGTGTTGTGTCTATTCATAGGATAGAGAATAAAGAGTATAAAACATGTACATTTCCTGTCCAACTGAGGGTCTTAAAAGGAATATGTATTGGCCTCCTGTTCAGGGCTGCCATCAAGGGGGGACAAGTGGCCCGGGCATGAAGGGGGTCCCGGCAGTGCTGCAGTTTTGAAAGCGCCGGGCCCCCCTTACGAGCGCCTGAGCCATGCGGACATTTCTCAAGTCCCGAATGCGGAAGTGCCAAACAGCCGAAGCCACGAAAACAGCTGAAGCCGAAGCGGCGAAAAGACCCGAAGTCACGAAAACAGCCGACATGAAGTCCTGAAGCGGTGAAAAGACCCGAAGTCACAAAAGGAGGCGAAGTTGAAGTCCTGAAGCGGCGAAAAGACCCAAAGTCACAAAAGGAGGCAAAGTTGAAGTCCTGAAGCGGCGAAAAGACCCAAAGTCACAAAAGGAGGCAAAGTTGAAGTCCTGAAGCGGCGAAAAGACCCGAAGTCACGAAAGGAGGCGAAGTTGAAGTCCTGAAGTGGCGAAAAGACCCGAAGTCACGAAAGGAAGTTGAAGTCCCGAAGCCTTGAGTTCAATTCTACTGAACACCAGTTTTTTTTTTTTTTTTATCCCCTGGCTACCAATGTATTATTTTAATATTCTATAGGCCCCTGCCACCAAAGTTTTTTTAAAAAAACAAACTTTTATGGGGGGCCCGGGCGCCAATGGTTTTTTTTTTTTTAAACTTATAAGGGGGCCCTGACCATCAATAGCTTTTTATAACTTGTGGGGGGGTTACTCTTTTAGCGCTGATGTCTGTGCGGTCTTTTAACCGTGATGTGGAGTGGGCGGGATATAGGGTGGGGCTTGTGCACCAGTGTGGGCGGGGCCCAGGGGGCCCCAAAACTTTTGTTGTACGGGGCCCCGTGATTTCTAATGGCGGCCCTGCTCCTGTTCAGAAAACATAGTTGATGATTTTAAGAGGGCTCTGCCTTATAATTTAAACACACATTTCTTTGGGTTGGGGTACAGATGGAAAGGTTTATACAGTGGAGGCTGAAAGTTGTACAAAAGCCATTGAGAAACAAGGCGAGCAGGTACTCTACTTATTAGCATTTTAAGGTAATGACAAATATAGAAGACTGTTCAGGCAAAATGTTTAGAATGTCCAGAGTCACAATCAATGCTACTGCAAATCTTGATAGCATTAGCAATCTGTCACATAAATTTGAAGACACTTCCATTTGCGCGCGTGCGTGTGAAATGACCTCTAGCTAGGTTCCTTTATCTTAAAAGTGCTGCAGAAAAAAAGGCTTTCATTTGTCACTTGTCTGCTATCCGAACTACAAAGTAATAGAAGAGCTGAATTCATTGTGCTGATCCCAGTCCATGAAAATACACAATTAAATAGGGAGGGGGATGTGAGTTCTGGGCTAATGAGTTCTGTTTAACCTCAGGGATTGCCAAGTGGTAGCATTTATCTAATGACAGCAGCAAACTGTCAGTTCTAGTTTTGAGGGCACGTATATTTTATTGAAATGGTTTACTAGAATGCCTAATGGTAGAAAAAACATTCAAGCAACAGCTCATGCATTTTGATGATTTCAACCAGACCGTTAGTGTTGAGCTGGAATATTTCTCTTTTCTAAGCATAAAATGAAAGTTTTACATTGAAAGATTTTGAAATTGAAAGGTTTGCAAGACCTAAATTATCTACTAACAAGCTACTAATAAAGAGCCCATTATTTAAACCAATGTCCAAGGGTTACCCAGAGGTAGTTTTACATATTCAGTATTGTCATCCTATCTCTGTGATACATACCTGTATTACTATTGCAGTGAAGTTAATGTCATGATACAGGATTAGGTGCTGTAACTTGGCACATTGTATTGTAGACAAAGATCTGTGATTCTGGAAGATCACTATCAAAC
This sequence comes from Xenopus petersii, assembly GCA_038501925.1. Lineage (NCBI taxonomy): Eukaryota > Metazoa > Chordata > Amphibia > Anura > Pipidae > Xenopus > Xenopus petersii. The sequence continues at coordinate 133,914,962 of CM076672.1, forward strand.
CAGCAGCTTGCTTTAATTATTGTTCAGCAAATCTCAGCCTGCACCCTATTACCTTCCATCCACATTGTAACCAGAGCTGTAATGTTAACCAGTTGCTTACCACTAACATATGCCAGAATCCTATATATATGTAGAAGAAAAATGGACTCCAGATCTCCCTTTTGCTTTCTCAGACAGAAGTGTTAAGGCCTCACCCTAACCAGGTATCTGATAAACTAGGGCATAAAAGGGAGATGGCCTGAATTGAAAGATAAATAATTTTAATAAAATATGGCCTCAGAATAAATAGGCTATAGAGTTCATGAACAATGCACCATGTATTGTGCAAAAAAAGGCTGTAACTGGCCCTTTAATTTTAACATTGCATTTGAAGAATGCCCTTTGAATCGATCAATCCAAAAGGAGCGGGCATTGTTAGGTGTGTATGTGTCCCCCTACTCACCCCTAACTTGCCCATTATTCAGAAGTTAGGGGCGTTAGGAGGTGCAGCTAGCATGATGGGCCCTTTCCTTACCACCTGCCTAAAGGCAGCTAGCTGTGTCTCCTGATTCTGGATTCAGGAGACAGGATTCTTTTATTGGCCTGTGTATGGCCAGCTTTATTTATCACAAAAATCGATAGTAACGCTAGGGAAATATCTCAACAATCAAAATACTTACTAAGTGAGAGTAATGAGTTGAATTCATAAACAATAGAATTGGTATGATTTTAATCAGTCTTTGTGTATTAACATACCTTTCATAATTGGCCTTTACGAGGTCAAATATAAGATAAAACCAATTTAGGGAACATGAAAAAAAGTGAGCTACTTCTCTATTTTTCTTTATTTTTTTGTATTCTAATTGTTTTACCATTAAATTTGTTAGGGCACTCGAGTAGGAGGGTAGTGGAAGGCTTTTTCACTTGTTTTTCCATTCTGCAGTGCATGAATCTCAGCTTATCTGTAACCAATCGGCCACAACACATCCTTGATATTCTGTCAGATGCCTGAGTTTTGCCATTTGTAGGCAAGTGAAAAATTTTATATTTGCAGTGCTACAAGCCTTCATACCTTGCACATGTTTTTCACATTTTAGTTCATAGAGTTTATTTTAGGAGTGAATCTTTTTAGGGTGAATAGAGTAAAAGAACAGTAAAATTGAGTTTTTAGCCAACAATGTTCTTTTTTACCATAATATAACTACACACAGTGTAAGTATCGTAATTTAACAGATATTTTTTTTTTTTTGCATTTAGATTCTGATTGTGAGCTGCACAGGCCTGGCAGGCATTATGCTTCTGAACTATCAACGGGACTACACTGTTTGGGTGCTTCCCCTCATCATTGTCTGCCTGTTTGCGTTTCTAGTTGCACATTGTTTCCTTTCCATCTATGAAATGGTTGTTGATGTCCTCTTCTTGTGCTTTGCTATCGACACAAAGTATAATGATGGGAGCCCTGGCAAAGAATTTTACATGGATAAGGTTCTCATGGTAGGTATTAACTAGAAAGACACTATTAATAGCAACAGTATTGTAAAAGTGCCTTTATTAGAGGAGCTAGGGCAAAGGAAAGCAAATTTCAAGCCTATACGATCAAACTTGATAAACAACCTTAAATGTTGGTTTCCTGTGCCTTAACACCTTAATTAAGGCACTTTTATTATATTGTTGCTGGATTGAACTGGATATGACATATTTCTGGTGTCAGGACACCAGTGGACTTGTATCTGCGGAGATTTGACCTATGAAGGAATGCAACTTGCCATTGTATGATACACCCATAACAGCTTTAACATTTAAAGGGTAGGAATTTTATTATAATCTATTAATATCTTTGGTTGATCTTTGAATGCTTATATTTACATCTGAAGGTGCTCAGAGATTCCTAATAAGAATCACTTTTAACAAATAGAATAAAACTTTGGAATGTCTAGTCTACTCAAGATGCTTAATAATAGTTTATATTACTATTATTATTATTATTATTATTATTAATAATAATAATAATAATAATAATAATAATTTCATTATAGAATTTGGTGTGAGTAATTTAAAACACGAACATACTTTATTGTGGAATATTATGCCATTTAAATCAAGCACAATTGGTAAGCGTTAATAGAACCCTTCCTGAAAAATACATTGGCACTATATGTATAATTGTGTTATACTGCTTATCCAGTAAGCAGTAACCATTTCTGTGGAGAAATCAGAATAATAGATTTTAGGTAGACAACATTGCTGGTTTTGAGATATAACTGTGTTTAATTGCAGGAGTTTGTGGAAGACAGTAGAAGAGCCCTGAAAGAGCCAGGGAGTACAGCTGAGGGCAGGGAGCTGAAACCAATGGTAGGTGACAGCAAGGAGATGGCCATACTCCAAGAATTTTATTTTTATTTCCTGTCCCTTTCTATCTTCACTGACTGGGCTTCATCTGGTGACACTTTTGTTGTCTGCATAACCCAAGACTTTCTTCTTTTTCTGCTTGTTTGTTTGCCTATCATCTGGTTAGTAGAGTTCTTCTCACAGCTGAGACCATCACCTATAAAAGCAAGCTGAAAGGAACTGCCACATTTGTCCCCTGGTGGAAGGATTTAGTAGCATTATTTATTATAAGTACTATAACCTGTTGTTGAGGTTATTTCTGATCTATTTCCATTGGAAAGTATTCAACCATTATGTTAATGGAAGATTTTGTTTTTCTGCTAAAAAAAATGTGATTATCTAATGAGAATCATCCTCATAAGAAATGCCTCAATCAGTTTACCATGCAAGTTTTTCTTGCTGATATTGCAGGGAGCAGATAAATAGAGAGCGGATAAAGAGCTTGGTGTTAGGAGAAGCATGTTTAATATGTGTAGCAATGGTCATTAATGAAGAGGGAGCTGCTGGGAACACAGGCAGAATTTTATTTCTTCTTGTGGGAAAAATTGAATAAGAAAACTGTACTAAAACCTTTGTTGTGCTCACACAGATGACAAGGCAGATTGTAACCAACAACATTTCTGTTTTGCAACATTTTTGGGGAATAAAATCCGTAAGCCAATAAAAACCTTGATAGTTGAATTATTATTATACACTTTAATGTATACAGGTATTAAATCACTACGTTTCCTTTCAACTTGTCAGCAGTATTCATTTCATCTTTCTTAAAACATTATATGTGTGTGATCATCCCTTCTGTTCCTTTTGTTTTGTTTTTTTTGGAACTCTAACCTTCAGTTCTAATTATGATTGAAGTATGAACAGATGTTAAACGTAAATAAGCAAAAGACGTTCTCCGCACTGACTTTTTAGTTTGTCAAAAATGCATCAAATCCTCTCTTGGGCATTCCCTCTATCCCAATATCTGGTAATGAATTAACGAATGAGGAGAGCATTTCTCAATAGTAAAAAACGCTGTGGTTGTGTTTATTTAGGGCTACTACAATGTAGTAGCCCTAAATAAACACAACCACAGCATTTTTTTGCTATTGAGAAGTGCTCTCCTCATTCGTTAATTCATTAAAGGATATTAAAATATTAGAAGTCACCAATAAGTTACATGACCATATGAATACAATACAAATTCCACTGATAATATCCTCATATATTATAACAGACGAACATTATTCTTCATAATACTCATGTTTACTCATTTATAGCAGGGGTTAATTTATAGCATTCTTTATATAGCATTATCTAGGATAATTTAAAAATTCTACAGAATTACAATAAAATCTCTACTATGTAGGCACATTGTTGTCGTGATATCTGGATACAATACTGCTAGCCTTATTGCACTGGCACGTGCAAAGACTACAAAGCCCATGATGAAACCGGTCAAAGCTAAAACAGTCTGTACTGCTAACCTCCATCACTTCTCTCAAATAAATGTAAATTCTGTCTGTAATCTTACATAATTAATATAGGCAGAGAGACTACAAATTTCATGATGCACTGTGAGCTTTTCATAGTGCTTTAATGGACATTTTTGTAGAAAAAAATCAAATTTGTGAGTAAACTCAAAATTTAAAAAAAACTTGAATGTTTGCTTATTTATTAAAAAATTCGAACATAAAAAACTTGATTGAATACAGTTGTGGAAAAATGCACGGTTTGTGCGTTTACAAGCTCAAAAAACTTGAAAAAAATAAACATTTTGAATTAAAAAATGGCTTGAATTTTGCGTTGGACAACTCTTATTGACTTCTTCATGAACTCTCAAGCTTTTAGATGCAAAAGTTTTACAATAGAGTTTTTTGTGTTTAACAAATATCAAATATTCGAGTTTTTGAAAATTATACTTCGAATATGTGAGTTTTTGTGCCTAAAAAAATCTAATTGTGGCAAATATTTTAATTCAAACGTTTATAAATCACTCCATAAGTGTCAGTTGCCTCTAGGAACACAGCATTAGTTGGCAACAGTCCTTTCCCTTTCATTTAGAGAAAGGGAACAGAATGTAGAAATTCTAAGACACTGCCATTCTGCAGAAGCCCACCCAAACAGATATTGGATTAGGCCAAATCCGAGCCTTTTTCAACAGGACTCTGACAAATCCAAGTGCCTAGTCCAATTGAATCCAACCATAAAAAAAAGTGCAAAAAATATTTTGTTGCTAAAAACAGATAAGCTTTAATAGTCTGTCACATAGAAGCTTCAGATTTCATATATTTATGGCATTTATAAATTATTTGTGTCAATTTACGTTTTCCTCTGCTTAGGTCATTCTCTTGATTGTTACATCAGCCACACAATGACATAAATTCAGATAGACCGATGATCCTGCATTGCATTAGAATTGGTTCCCACATAATGGCAATAACCAAAGCACTTTATTGGGAGCTTGCTATCCGCACACTCCTGCTGTTATTTGGGAATTTAACTGTGGTGCATGTTACATGTTGAAATGTGTCTAAGATCACTATGTATGACTTTGTTTTCTAGGCTTCGGGGACAAGTACAGCTTGAATCTAGCCCAGCAATATTGGAGCCCATTGACATTCCAAAATAACTCAAGCAGCCAAAATGAAAGCAGGGTTTATAACATCCTGCCTATTGACATATATATTTGCTCTGTCTTATATGGGTCTCTGCGAGCAGCATTGTTTATATACTTTTTTCCTTTTTGGTTGTATTAGGTGTCCAGCGTGTGGAAAGTCAAGTAATTTATCAAAAAAAAAAAAAAAAACACAAAAGTCAATATTGTTACTTTACCCCCATTTTTTACTTTGGGTTTAATGCTTTAAAACATGGGATTGTCTGCATTTCACTGATGCCTCTGTGATCTGTATTATGTTTTGTTTTTATACACTGCTAGATGGAGCTTTTCTTGACTGTCAGTCTTTTGGGGACAAACTCTAGTTCTAGAATGTTACAAGATGAGGGAATGCAAAAAGTATGTTTCTTTTTATAAAAATGTTATTACACTTTTTAATCACTCCATTTTTCCATAGAAAAGTAACAAAACAGTCTTTTAAGCACCTTGCTGTATTCTTGTAATAAGGTTCTTTCAGAATTTGCACTAAACATTTACACAGGCCAGCCTATATTATGGAGGACTGAAACAGGTAATCATAAGTAACGACTGTTTTCAGAAATGATAAAGGTGACCATGAAGTGATAAAGAACATGTATCGCCTCACAGCTGTCCAAACCATTTAAAAAAAAAAAATCATTCCAGTTTCGAATATTCACTCCAATTATATGTATGTGTGAGCAGGTGTCCTCTCCACCCATTTCTTATTACTCTGTGGATAGCAGAGGTTTGTGTTTTCCACAAGGGAACTGAGGTTTATTTTGGTTGGATGTAATCACACAACAGGTTTGTTGAAGGGTGTGAATTGTGACACAAGAGATATTGTACAACAGTCCTGTTCACTAGGTAGTTAGCCTCTTTATCAACTGCCAAACATACATGGTGCCAGGGCTCATTTAGCAGTACCTCTGTGAGGTAACCTCTCTTATTAAATTAAGAATCATTATTCCACAGCGTTGTCTCTCTATCATTAGCATGTTATACTCAAATTATTTTTCATTCAACTTCATGAAATCTTTCAAAACTTTGTCTTTTTGAATTTTTTTATGTTATGGAGAAGGAAACTTCAGTTAACTAGGGGAGTGCCAATATATTTAATACAGTGGAAAAGTCTTGACTTTGGTCCATAGGTGTTGCGAGAATACAGATCTTAGGGATGTTGCCTGACTACATCTCCCAGTATCCTGCAACACGTACTCCAGGGTGGGGATCCCCCACCATTTTTAGCTGTGAGCCACAATCAGAGGTAAAAAGAGCTGGAGAGCAACACAAGCATGCAAAAGTTCCTGGAGGTGCAAAATATGGCCTGCATTGTAGTTACCCTAGAAGGTAAATGGGAGCCAATAGCGGTCTGTCTTATATGGCATAAGGCTGCTGTCTTGGGGAACTAGAATAACACAAAGGCCCTATGTCATACAATAAATTCTAACAAGCTATCTGGATATGTTTACAATGCAGTAGACCATGACCTCTAGTGGCTATAATGAAATGGTGCTTGTGTTATTTAAATACAATTTCTGAGATGCTAGCCGCCACACGTAACCATGTATAGGTTGTGGATTTCCTAATGTTTCTTTATGCCAGTCATTTTAAGGCCATTTGACTTTATACTTGGTTGTCTATACCATGGCCAAAGCCCACCTTAGTCTTTATACTTTGTTGTCTACCATGGTCAAAGTCCAAAAAAAATTGTATATTATGCCTAGTCATTCTCACAGTATAGTTCTTATAATTCAACATTTGTCAGGAATTCCATGAATATTACATTCTGCTCTACATCAGTAGTATACACCATGCTGGAATTGTCATGTTGTATTGTGGCAAAGTTAGTGCAAGTCTCTAAAACTGCCATTTTTCTACCATTCATTCCAATGGAATTGCACTTTCTTTGCCTTGGCACCACTTGCATAATCCAGATAGTTCAGCTTGCATTCCATAGTCCATAGTGAATTTGTTCTTTTGAAAAGCCTATGTTTTCTATCTAAATGTTTATCCAATTCAAGGCTGTGAGCAGAAACATGTTCTTCCCTTTATTTTCTGAAAACAAGAAGAAATGAGAGTGCTGTCGTTTGCTATTAATCTCCTGCTAATCAATTCCTTGTAGTTGCTTGTTTGGGCATTTAAGACCCACAGTCATTTGACCTTTAAGGGCAGATTGTATGTCTTGTAGTCAGGTGTAAGATTTCAGTGAATGGTGCTTGTGGACTTCTGCAATACAGATGAGGGTTCAGAGCGGCTTTGCAATAAAATACTAAAACCAACTGTCACCCCCCACAAGAAGTATTCCTTCATTAATGCAGGGCTGCCACCACAAGGCTTTGTCTTCTCCTGTGATTCTATGAAATTAAAAGTACCCAGAAATGTTTTTTATCAATCCATCTCAAAGAACTGATTTGTAAAGACATTTAGATTTGTTACTTCTTTCTGCACAAATCATCTCAAGGTAAAAGCTCTTCAAAATGGCAGCCTTTAATTAATATTAATAACAATCTAAAGTAACAGTATTAATGTATGGAAACACTGCAAAACAAATGGAGCTTGCAGATACCCCAGTAATCATGTTCTGTGGCTCTTCCTTTGCAGCGTGCTGTAAAAGTTGCGCTGGGTCGCAAAACCGAGCTTTCTACTGCTATGCAAACTCCTACAGCTACCTGTATATAAACCCATAACTCATTAAACACCAATAAGACTGCATATGTGGAGCACTGTACTGACCAGTTAGCACTAAGCTTTACTGCAACGTGTAGTCAAACAAGTTATAAATATGGAACACATTATCTGAATTATGGAGTGAACATCTTCCAAAGGTTCAATTTTAACCAAATAATTCAGATTTTTTTAAAAATGATTTCCCTTTTCTCTGTTATAATAAAAATGTACCTTGTATTTGATTCAAATTAAAATATAATTAATCCTTATTGGAAGCAAAACCAGCTTACTGGCTTTGTGTAATGTTTACATGATTTTCTAGGTAGATTTAAGGAATGAAGATATATTATCTGGAAAACTCCAGGTCCTGAGTATTCTGGATAACAGGTCATATACCTGTACCAATTTGTACATTTTTCCTTTTTTAGTTAGCATCACATTTATTAGATTTTTTGTATCTCGGCTTCATCTTCAATATCCTATTTAATGGTTTCTCATGCCTAGAGCTGCTTTGTGATTTTCCATATGCAGTAGCCCTATGCACTGAAAGACCAACTGTCTCACAAGAATTGTGACTGCTTCATGTCCATCATTGCATGCATGATCCATAAATACCTACAGCGGCTCAGGACAGTGGGTGTCCATTTATTTATTCTTATTGTAGGGATGCTGTATATGAGGATTTGTAATGCAGTCACATTCTGTGACATTCGTCCAAACTGGCTGGAGTGTAGCACTCTAATAGCAACCTAATCTACCAGCAATATATATATAAAAGACCAGCAACACCAGGATTTTTGCAAGTAGAAAAAAGTGTTATTGCATGTATAACATGCAATAACACTTTTTTCTACTTGCAAAAATCCTGGTGTTACTGGTCTTTTTTTTATTTATATGTTGATCTTACCGAGCGGGTAAAGCCTTAGTACAGGGCCTTAGTTGTCCTTTAAATTGTAAGTTGTATTGTCTGTCCATAGAACTTTGCTTGTCTGATCAGGAAAATTCCCCATAGGGTTCAGTGTCCAGAGCCTTTGCTGTTATTGTATATGGACAACATCTTTTTTATGAAAATTGTAGCATGGCAGCTCCCATAATTATACAATTAAATATGCTAAAAAAGCTAGCATTAGTTTACTGTAAAGGGGACATACATCTTCCATAGTAGTGTGGCTTCACACACATTTTGCACACCTGCTTGCTTGAACCTGTAGTTTTGAAACTTCTGACCACTGCTTTCGCTGTTGTGGAGAATAAAACAAACAGCAATTTATGGGGAATATTCTCTGCACTGGGCACATGCTGCCAGTTACAGACAGACTCTGGTCAGAAGGGAAGGGTTTAGGGAAAATGTATGCTCCCTTCTAGTTATGATCTAGTTATGATAAACTACATAGAAGCTAGTACTTGCTTATAAAAAGGCGGTACTTTCCGTTTAATATACCATATTTCTGCCTGGCATGGGGTGTATTTTATGGCAACTTCCTGTCTGAGCAATTGTGTTGCATATAAAGACATAATTGCCAGACATGTTTATAGTTCTCAGGAGAAAACCAACCATCAAAGGAGTTGTTTGCCTTCCAAACACTTTTTTTCAGCTCAATTGTTTTCATTTTGTTCCCCAAAAAGAACACTTATTTCAATTACTTTCCATTTTTTATAATTTTTCCGAAATCGAAGCTTAAAGTGTGATGTTTGAGTCTACCAGCGACCCCCTCCCCTCCCAGAGCTACTTTACAAGGTGAAAAATGAAACTTTAAGGCCCCCATACACGGGCCGATAAAAGCTGCCAACAGACTGAGTTGGCAGCTTATTGGCCCATGTGCGGGGCCATCCGACAGGCTTTCCAGATCTAACCAAAAGTCGGCCAGATCTCGATTGGGCATTTTAAAAAATCCTGTCTGATTGTGGCCGGATCTGTGCATTTATGCGGACTGCCCGTATCAGATGCATTATGACCCCACAATCGGATCCGCCCGATATCGCCTACGTCTATGGCCGCCTTTACACTTCAGTATTAGAAAAATGGTTACACATAGAAAATAGAAAGTAATTGGAAAAAGTTATTTCTGGTGAACCAACTGAGCTGAAAAAAGTGTTGGAAGGTGCCCAATACTTTTAAACACTATACATATCTGAAATACAGCTGCAATAAAGAGAATAAAAGCAAGCAGCCATTTGGTGAAGTATTTTTCATTGTAGTATAAGGAGCTTGTTGACTTTTCCCCACTACAAAGCAGCAGACCTGATGCGACCCATCTCCATACACCCATCTGTTCCGCTTTCCGTGTAAATGTTTCTATTACCTTTTGATGCTGAATTAATTTTTTTTATTTTTTGCACTTCAAATCGAATTCTTATATTTTCAGGATTGCGCTATTGCTGGTTTGTATTCCAGTCACAATGTACTTTCTGTGGGGGGAAAAAATATTCCATCCAGTAGAGTGTTCCACTATGCAGTTTATCAGGGACAAAATCTCATTGGTGATGTACTTGATGAAGGGGTAGTGTTTCATACATAGCAAACAGCAAATATGTCTTCTTAACCCATTCATAGCACTGACTCCGTTGAATCCATTACACTCCAAATTCAGTCATGAGTTTCTTGGCATAGCAGTGGGCTATAAAAAACTGTACAGACACATAAATGATGTATTGTACAGTGTTTAACATAGTGATCCATTAGAACTCAGGAGTCTAAGCAGCTGCCATGCTTTCTGCCTTGTCATAATACACAACTTTTCCTGGGAGGTAGAATGCATAGCTGTGTGCTCACAAAGGACCACTGAAACATCATCTGTGCATGTTACATGTCTGTAAATATGTATAAATAATATGCATTAGCTTATCTCAGAAAGAACATGCAAATGAACAGGAGACTGGCTGATCAGGCAGGTTTGCAGTATGTCTCATGGCTGTATGTATACGTTTTTCTCAAGCAGACACCAGGCCCTTTTACTGCTCGTCCACCATGTTTCCAACCACTAAGGCTGACTTGTATGATGTCCATTTCATATACTAGATGAAACCGCAAGATACCTTTGAGACACTATTTTTTAAATTATATGGAAATGAAAGTAAAATTATTCTTTTTCCCTATTGCAAATTAAATGTCTGTCAGAGTAACGATGCAAACGGTATTTTAGTCTAACAGATGTATAGATTTTTTATGTACAAAAGAAAATAAAACCTTTTTTGTAGCGAAATTGTTGCATTTTTATCTCTGAATAAATGTGTTACTGCATTGATATATTTACAGCATTGGAATAGTCATTTAATTGCTGTCGTTTGTTTTGGTTTCCATAAAAAAAAGCAGCAGAAACCATTACAGACCCATTAGTTATGAATAAGTGTCCATGCTGGGGCCTTATCTGACGCATTACATTTTATGTGAATTTTCTACAGACTTGGACCTGAGAGGATTCTGGAGTTTTTGCTGGTTCAAATTCCACTGTGTGGACATTTTAATTAAATATGCATTTGCAATAAGACCAAATCAAATGCTGCTGTGGTGAGATTGCTAGTGCATTATCCTTAATTTGATGTCACAATTCTGTTAAACTTCCATGCAGCCACAAGAGTATTAGTGAGGTTGGGCACTGATGTTGGCAATTGGTTTTGACTCACGTTTAGCATTCCAATTCAACTCACGGTTGCTGGGTTTCGATCAGGGCTCTTTGCAGGCCAGACAAGTTCTCCTACCCCTGGGAGTGAAGCCTAAACCATTGAAAACATCCCCATTCCATTAATTCTCCCACCAAACTTCACTGTGTGTTCAGGTAGGTAATGTTCTGGCATCTACCACATCCAGACTTTTTGCCACATGGGAAATGCCATTAATCACTCCAGAATATGGAATCAGTGTTCAGATTTCTGCACATATATGTGACAGTGTGTACAAGACTTGTGTGTCCTTATATATAACTATGGGGCACATCTATAACATGATTTACAGCAAAAGCAAAAAAAGATGGTGTTAAGTAAATTTGCTTTTATTTATATAGCACCAGTAAGTTAGGCAGAATGTCATCCTCATCAATATGAATATACAACAAGCAGGGATCTTACATCATTGAACATACAAGGGTTACACAAGATCAGAGGATTCAGCTTCAAATCTAAAGGTTGTGTGCAGGTATGTATCAGCATGATGTCAAATGATTTTCTTTTATCATTGTTTTATGTATGTTGTATATATTTGGTTTGTCTGATTACATATTTCACAGTGTGCCAGTAAGTCTACGTTTGTTTCTGTATATGCCCATATATTTGTATGCATCTTCATTTATATATATGTATATATGTATATATGTCTCTATATACATTATGTGAGCATAATCTCTCTATGTTACAGTCAGTTTCCCAGTCAGTTATCCTAGCAACCATGTGTTGTTTTGAAAAAGAGACCGGAATCGAATAGGAGAGGCCTGAATAGGATGATAAGAATTAAAAAGTAGCAATATCCATAGATGTGTAACCTTACAGAGCATTTGTTTTTTAGATGGGGTCAGTGACCCCCATTTGAAAGCTGGAAAGAGTCAGAAGAAGAAGGCAAATAATTCAGAAACTATAAATAAGAAAAAATGAAGGCCAGTTGAAAAGTTATTTAGAATTGGTCATTTTATAACATACTAAAAATTAACCTAAAGGCGAACCATCCCTTTAAGTTAACTTTTCGTATGTTATAGAATGGCCAATTCTAAGCAACTTATTCATTTTTTCTTTCTAATAGTTTTTTAATTATTTGCCTTCTTCACCTGACTCTTTCCAACTTTCTAATAGGGGTCACTGACCCCAACTAAAAAAACAAATGCTCTGTAACGGTACACGTTTATTCGTATTGCTATTATTGCTCATCTTTCTATTCAGGCCTCTCCTATTCATATTCCAGTCCCTTGTTCAGATTAATGCATGGTTGCTACTGTAATTTGGACCCTAGTAACCAGATTGCTGAAACTGCAAACTGGAAAGCTGCTGAATAGCACGATAAATAACTCAAAAACCACTAATAATAAAACTATTTCAAATTCTGAAAGTAACACTCTACAGCATAGTAAGACAATTTAAATGTGAACAACCCTGTTAATTTATTCAGTACATTGTCTATAGGATTGTAGTACTATATTTTCACCACAAGATGCCAGTATTCAAAAAGGATTATGAAATTATTTGCATAATCTTGGAATGTCTTTCTGCATCAAGCAAACTTTATTTGTATGATAATTTAACTAACACAGGTAATTCTGCAACAGTTAAACTATCCTATAAATAAAGATACAATTGCTTCCTTGAACTTTTTGATCTCAGGGCTTGCTGTAAAGAAACAGTGGTGCTCATTTAAACAAGGGGAAGTGTTTATAACTAAGCCTTAGCGTAGGAATTGGATAAGCTATTACTGAAAGTAAAAGGGAGGATTATATTAAGGAATTGTGTTGTACTTGGTTTAAGCTGTTCATTGCAGGGCACATGATGTAGCTTATTTATGAACACCAATCAAATTGACACCAAGGCAGTGACCCACATTGGATACTATAGGTTACTGCACTGGTGCAAATGAATAAATATGATCAAATGTTGCTATAGAAGCATTAAGCAGTTATTAAAAACAAAATAAACTAGTGGTGTATGGGAAGGGCCCAAGAAAACAGGCTGTAGGTATTATTGGGGGTACCAAGGAGAAATTGTAATAACATTACTGCCACTTCTTGCCTACGAATTTACACAGGGGGCTGTTCACCTTTAAATAAATGTTTGGTATGATGAAGAGCAGTGATCCCCAACCCGTAGCTCGCAAGCAGCATGTTGCTCGCAGCTCCTCTTGGTGTTGCTCGCGTAAGCTTTTCCAGGCCCATACCAGTACTGTTTTACCCAGTAGATCCAACTCACTAGCCCTGTGTAATAGGAAGCATTTTAATAGCTTGTGGGCCAGTGAGATCCCTTTTCCCTGACTCACCATAAGACGTCCTTTCTATACAGCCAACCCTCTGTATTACGTGTAAAAGTTTCAGTGCGATACTTTCCAACCAGCCCTCATAGTCTCTCATAAACTGCCGGTGTCTTCCCCCGATCAGTTCTGTGAATCTCCTGTCAAATCGATCAGTGAGTTATAACAATGTGTTCGCAATTAGTCCTGTGAGCGAGCAGTGAGTAGGAAGCGCAGGAAGAGAATGGAGAGAAAAGAGAACGCTGTTATAACTCACTGATCGATTTGACAGGAGGTTCACAGAACTGATGGGGGGAAGACGCTGGCAATTTGGGCTTCTGGACTTTAATAGAAATCTTTCTATTAAAGTTTCCCATCCTAAAAGGAACCTCACAAAGACTGAATTCCTGTTTTGGGTCAACCTTCCTTTGTGAATTTGGATTTTCAGCTATGAAAATGTTAAAATCTAAATATAGAACACATTTAAATGATGATCATCTGCGAGAATGCATGAGGCTGGCTGTCACAAACTACACCCCAGATATTCAAAATGTATATGCTTAATATTAATAAAAATTATGTTTGCGGTACTCTTCACTTATTGTGTTGTTCACGGACAAGTATATGAGTGTGGCTCACGGGGTGAAAAAGGTTGGGGACCCTTGATGTATAGAGTGATACAATTTGCAAATGGATTTCATTTTTTATCATTTGTGGTTTTTGAGTTACTTAGCTTTTTATTCAGCTGCTCTCCAGTTTGCAATTTCAGCAATCCAGTTGCTAGGGTCCAAATTACAGTAGCAACCATGGATTGATTTCAATGATTTATTTGTTATTTTTTACATGGATTCAGTGACCCCCATTTGAAAGCTGGCAGAATCCGAAAAAAGAAGGCATAACATTTAAAGACTATAAAATAGAAAAATTGAAGGTAAGTTGAAAATTTGCTTAGCATTCTCCATTCTATAATATACAATAAGGTGAACCACTCCTTTAAATGAGAACTAAGCATCCTCCACTAGCCATATTGCATCTTTCTGAGCCACAAATAGTGGGCTATGCGGGGCGGGAGGCAATGGGGGCTATTAGATGGGACTTTCTCTTTAGAAAAGGGGTTTATTTCTCCTTTAAGGTCTTCCATCCCTATTCAATGAAACTTAACTAAATACATTTGTAAATCACTACATTTATTACGCACAATGCAGTTTTCCCCTCAATTCCAGTGTAATTGCAGGAAAGTGCTATGTTGCACCCTCGGCATGTTGTGTATTATGCACCAATATCCATGCAAAATAGGCTCAATTTTGGTAAATTGCGTGCAAGGTGCAGCCCACAGTTTCCACCTGCATTTGTGTTAGAAAGTGAGCATCATTATATCAAATGGTGTCTCATTAACATCTTGAATTACTGCCAGACACCTAGAAGCACCAATGTTCCATCAGTGAAGTAGTTGTACTGTACTTAAGGGATCCACTACTTCCCAAAAATATTTTTTTTAAAAATGTCAGCTCTATAAATGTATATAAATATTCCTTCCCCTGTATCAAGCCCATCAGCACACTGAACCCATAACCTGTTATGATGTGAATGTTGTATATTTACTTTAAAGTGTGTGGCATATGTAAATAAAGGATAACAATTATAATACAGTAGATTGTCAAAAACCCTGGGGTAGTTATCCTTTAAAAGGAATTTCACAAAAGAAGAACTCTACCCATTTAAATGTTTAAAATTCCGACTCACCGTAACCTCAATGATGCACTATCCCTCGTGGGGGGGGGGGGTCAGCGACACATCCACTAACCACACGCACACTCACAGCGCTGCTGCTCATTCTGTCATATTTTTCAACCAAATTGAGGTAAGAGGATGATCATACATGCGTATTACCACTCTGGTAGCATTGTTCAAAAGGTGAACATCCCTTTGTTACTTTTTACTACTTATCTTTTTATTCATGCTCTGTCCCATACATCTTGCAGTCTCTCATTCAAATCACTGCCTGGTTGCTAGGGTAAATTTATCATCATCAGACACTTGCGGCAAAGTCTGGTGACAAACTAAACAGAAGATTCCTCCTTCTAGTGTGTTAGGTGCAGACTGTACTGAACATGTGCCAATTGGTAGTCCAGTGCCTGGGGAAGCATTAGACCCAAATATGTGATCCAAAGTGATTACAGTGTATTGATCCAAAATACTTCTCTTTTTTTAATGATACAGCACATTTGCCACACATTAAGGATCTGTTATCTGGAAACCCATTATCCAAAAAGCACCAAATTACAGGAAGGCCATCTCCTATAGACTCCATTTTAATCAAATAATTAAATTGTTTTGGTCCTTGTACTTTAACTCAACTAAGATATAATTAATCCTTACTGGAGTCAAAACAATCCTATTGTTTATTTAAAGGGGTTGTTCACCTTTGAGATAATTTTTAGGATGATGTAGAGAGTGATATTCTGAGACAGTTTGCAATTGGTTTTAATTTTTTATGATTTAAGGTTTTTAATTATGGAAAGTTCCATTATCTGAGCGTTCTGGATAACCAGTCCAATATCTTTGTGTATATATATATATATATATATATATATATATATATATATATATATATATATATATATATATATATATATATATATATATATATATATATATTTATTTATTTATTTAGTTATACTTTAGGTGTTCCATTATCTGAGCATTCTGGATAACCAGTCCAATATCTTTATGTGTATATATATAAATATATATATATATTTATATTTATTTATACTTTAGGTGTTTAAAGGGATCCTGTCATCGGAAAACATGTTTTTTTCAAAACGCATCAGTTAATAGTGCTACTCCAGCAGAATTCGCTGGGCAACTAAATCTCTCCGAATCTGAGCGTGTGTCTCTGCCCTTATGGTGTACTGGGTAGAAAAGAACATATCTTCTCCCTGTCACTTGTTTAACACGCCCAGAGTTTTTTTTGTGTTAAAGATTGTCCTTTATTGTCACTATAAAAGTAGTTCAACAGCTTGGTGCAGGTTCCAAGCGGATTTACAAACACGTTTATCTCGCTAAAGACATTTGCTTTTAGTGGGCTATACATAGATCAGTGAGTTTGTGTGTGCTTGGAGGCATGCCATATGACATGGCAACTGATACTCTAGCATATGAGCATTTGACACTGTTTATATCTTGTTGCTATGTTACTTCTTGAATATAAGAGCATGGATTATTATACAGTCACTTGCATTTGACAATTCAGAGCTAATAACCTGTGCCTTGGTCCCTCAAAACTGTAGGGTTAAGTAAAAAAAACATAGACTGCATATCCTGTCTTAATTGTTCAAGCTTTTTAAGAAACTTTACATGTAATTTATTAACAGTGGTGCTCCGTGTCAGACTGGCTCACTGGGATACCAGGAAAACTCCCGGTGGGCCCAGGTGTCAGTGGGCCCTCCTGCTTCTAAACATTTGGCCTATTTCATGGTCATTCCCTATTTGTAAGTGAACAAAGTGGCTAAATAGATGGAATAATAGATTATAGTATGTAAAGAAAAGAGACTAGGAGAGGTTGAGTGAGGAGAGAAAGAATAATATTACTGAGAGTGGGCCCCTGGTCTAAGGTTTTTGGGTGGGCCCCTGGTGTCCCAGCCCAACACTGGTGGTGCTAAACTGCACTGCTGAAAATAACTGTGACTATCAATCAGTTGTTTGTTTTAGTTTGCTAATTTGTAATAGACCAATCAAAACAAACTGCTTTTTAGTTGATAACTATCATTAAAGGGGTTTTTGATTTTTACCCCACTTGTTGCACATTTCCAATTGTGTCTGGTACTCATGTCCCAGCATCAGAGTTGTCAACCGCAAACACTAGTTTACTGGGAGACTATGCAGTGCACGCAGCCTCAGCAGGGTAGTAAGCATGCCAGAGGAAAGGGCCTATATCTAGTAACTCTGAAAAAAAAAAAAGGGGTGTTGACAGTAAAGCAAAGCAGCATGGAATATAACGGATTATGGAATACAAATGCCAGAAAACCCCCAGGTAAAAGAATTCCATATATTTGTTAGGTACCAAAAACATTTGCCTTTTAGAGACCCCCATAGTGTTAATAAAGCAGTCTAATTTTCATGGCTGGCATGTATGCTACAAAACTTACACCACAAAAGCCTCATAATAGAACAATAACCCTCAAATCAATATATATTTAGAAAATACAGATTCTAAAGAATTCTGAATGAGCAAACGTGTACTTTATGTCAAACTACTAATAGCAAAGCTTTCCAGAAATTAACTGTTTCTATACAAATTCCAAAAACAGACTCAATCTGCAGTTTACAGCACCTTACCTTTTAGTTTGATACTAAATAGTCATATAATTGAACAACCATGTGGAATATAGAGACCTGGGGAAAAGCAAAAAATCGGGTAGGTATAGGAAAATGTATTACCTTCACAGGGCAATTCAACAAAATAATAATAACTTTGATACCGCATGCAGAGATTTAATATATACACTTTAAACAGCCATAGGTGCTACTTGGGATAGCACAGTGATGACATTAGAATGAGTGTCATTCTTTACAATTGTACAAACACTTCAATAAAACATTGTAGTGAATCCTAGTGATGGGCGAATTTGTGACGTTTAGCTTCTCTGAAAAATTCGTCAATTTCCTGCAAAATTCACGAAACGGCTAAAAATTTACACGCGCCGGCATTTCGTTTTTGACACCGGCGTCTGTTTTTTGGACACTGCTGAATTTTCGCAGCGGTTTCGCGAATTTATTCGCTGGCGGCGCTGTATGCAAGGGGCCTGCCACCTGATTATATGTTTATGATTAATGACTTTTAGAAAGTTAAGATATGGCAGTTGCTTTGTACAACAAATATAATTAAAAATAAAGCAATGAAAATATTTAATGTTCCTAACAAAAAATACCAGTCTAACTTATTTTATACACCGCTAAAAGCATTCTCATTTAAAAGAAAAAAAGCCTATGCTCCTAAATTACTCACCTATAAACACAATTCATTCTTATAGGTAAAGCCCTCCCACGTTTTACCCATAGATTATTTGACTTGTGTAATTCAGGTCAGAAAATGTTCTGCTCAATCACAAATTCATGTAGTCTAAATTTATAGAGTATTGACTTGGATGGAAGTGACATATTAATAGTAATGGTATGGGATCCGTTATCCGGAAACTCGTATCCAGAAAGCTCCGAATTACGGAAAGGCCGTTTGCCATAGACTCCATTTTATCCAAAATAATGCAAATTTTTAAAAAATTATTTCCTTTTTCTCTGTAATAATAAAACAGTACCTTGTACTTGATCCAAACTAAGATATAATTAATCCTCATTGGAAGCAAAACCTAGGGTGTTTATTTCATGTTTACATCATTTTCTAGTAGACTTAAGGTATGAAGATCCAAATTACAGAAAGATCCCATATCCAGAAAACTTCAGGTCCTGAGCATTTCAGATAACTGGTCCCATACCTGTACTTGAAAAGTGCAAGAAACAATGCTGCTGGGCAAAGCAAGTGCTATAGGAAATATCAATAAAGATGCATTGATTTATTTTCAAGGCCCAGATCTGCAAGATTTTACTTGACCTTTAATGTGTATTGGAAAGTACACCTTATTTATCTGGGTTTTACATCCCCTTTAACATACAAGGTCTGGCACCTAAATCATGAACTCTCTTGCTGTGTTCTTTTCATGTTCTCTCAAGAGTTCCAAGACCACCTTCAGTGTAATAACTCTAATAGTGATCAAGCCTTAATTGCATAGAATGGTTAATTTTGCAGATTATTTTCTATATTACTCGCAATTTTAGTACTGCAGAAAATGATTTTTACTGGTTGGGAGCAAGTTCATAGGAGAGTATTATGTTAAATTGAATATAGTGTTCATACTTTTTCTGGCACTTTCTAAAACAGTAGGGTGTTGTACCCCAAGCACCAGCACCTATAGGAAAGATATGAATTCTGCATCTTCTTCACTCAAACACCTGTTTGTTGAATAATGAAAGAAATTATAATTCTAAGCAACTTTTTAAAACACACTATAGTGTATTTATTAATTTGTATTAAGCAGCATGTGTGTCTTGGTCTATTTCATTCATTGCCTGTTCTGATTCCTGAAACAAAATAGCACAAGATCTTGTTGTTCCCATCCAGAGTGCGGGTGCATAGGGAAAAACAATTTTCAGGCGACATGTGCCCTTTAGCCAGGACCAAGCATGTAGCAGTAATGAACATAAGACAAAGGGAACTTTAATAAATTAAAGGAGAACTAAACCCTTAAAATGAATATGGCTAAAAATGCCTTATTTTATATACTGAACTTATTGCACCAGCCTAAAGTTTCAGCTTCTCAATAGCAGAAATGATCCAGGACTTCAAACTTGTCACGGGTCACCACCCTGGAAAGTGTCTGTGACACTCACATGCTCAGTGGGCTCTGAGCAGCTGTTGAGAAGCTAACTTTCGGGGTTGTCACAAATTATCAAACAGAAAATGAAGTCAGCCTGTAATATAAGCTGATGCTACAGGGCTGATTATTAAATTCTGATGCTAGTTGCACTGGTTTCTGTGCTGTCATGTAGTTATCTGTATTAATTACTAATCAGACTTATACTGTGACATTTATATTCTATGTGTACTGTATATTGTGAGGGGGTCCCTAAGCTCAGTAACGGACATCAACACAGAGCATGTGCAGTGAATCAGCAGAAAAGTAGATGGGGAGCTACTGGGGCATCTTTGGAGGCTCAGATCTTCCCTGCTAAAGGGCTTTGGTTACCTTGGGCTGGTACAGAAGCACAAACATAATGTATAACATTTCTAGCTACTTCTTTAGTTAAGCCTTAGTTCTCCTTTAAGAACAGATTTTTGGGTGGCATGAAGGGAGGCTGCATGGATTAGATGTAAGAAGTTAGGAAGTTTGAGTGAAGGCAGAGCGCACTGTACAACGTTACCTTATTCCTAGCCTGCTGCCTGCAGATGCTGCTCATTTTTCCCTCACTTTAAAGGGAAACTTTAAGTTAACCTTTAGTATGTTACAGAATGGCTAATTCTAAGCAACTTTTCAATTGACCTTCATAGTTTTTGAATTACTTGCCTTCTCCTTCTGACTCTTTCCAGCTTCCAAATGGGGGTCACTGACCCCATGTAAAAAAAAACAAAAAAAACAAATGCTCTGTAAGGCTACACATTTATAGTTATTGCTACTTTTTATTACTCTTCATTCTGTTCAGACCCTCTCCTGTTTATATCCCAGTCTCTTATTCAAATCAATGCATGGTTGCTAGGGTAAATTGGGCCCTGGCAACCATAGTGCTGAAATTGCAGACTGGAGAGCTGCAGAATAAGAAGCTAAATAACTCAAAAAATATTAAAAAAATGAATACCAATGCAAATTGCTTCAGAATATCACTCTCTATGTCATACTAAAAGTTAATTTAAAGATGAAGAACCCCTTTAAGTGCTGGTATATCTGCACAGGGATTGGACAGGCTGCAAGGCAAATCCCTCTAGTTTATCCAATCCTTGTTGGGCTGTACCGGGACTAAAGTCTGAGATTGAAACGAGCATAGCTGCCTACAGCAGGCTTACTCCCAATCTAGCTCTGCCCCCTTCTCACGATACACGGTCACATGACCGACACGTCACTCGTCCTTCTCGCCACTGGCAGGTGTTCTTGTGCTCCTGCTCCCACAGCCTTCAGCACTTATAGGAGATACCGAGGAGGAGGAGGAGGGGTTTGGGCTGGTCATCCATTCACTCAAGTCATCTTTCCATTATCCTCTTCTACAAAAGCCCGGTGGAGCCAAGAGGCCCGGCCATGGATGCACAGAAAGTAAGTACTTTGCACGGGGAGATGCCAGAGCCAGTAACTATGAGTGTATAGAAATAACAGCAGCCATTTCATTCATTGCATTGCCTCCTGGTTGTGCTGTGTAGTTATGCGCTGCCTTGGGCCTAATGAGACCACTGCGGGTACAATATTTAATGGCTTTTTAGTCCCGCTCTGTAAATCCGGTTGTACGGGGATCTGTTGTACGGGGAGCTGTCACTATGGGCGTGGGATGATCGGAGTAGCCTCTCACTCCACATGCTGCTTCAGCTGACTGCTAATAGAACTGCAGCAGGCCAGCTGTTATTAACTACGAATCCCAGCAGCCCTTGCGCCCGCGGCTGGGAGAGAATGCTGGGAGTTCAGCACGTTGCGTGTTCCCGAGGAAACCAAATACCAACGTGTCTAGTAATTGACATCACTTGACTCGGTGGCAGGTGGATTATGGAGACGCGTGAGCATAAGCTGGGTCGGTTTATTGAGTGTATGTACAGTCAGCAGCTCTCACCTATGTGTATTGTGACTCCTGGAAGAATCATTACTAAAACGATCATTTCACAATCTTATATTGCTTTGTTGGACACATTATGTTGTAACCTGTATCTGAGCAGAGTGCATTGTTTAGTTCTACTTCATGGTGACTTCTTTTGGAGCAATCGCGTTTTTCTTCAGTAAACCCTATAGTGGCATAAAACTATCACACCTAGGGGCTCATTTACCAACTCTCATCAAGTTTACATCTAGGCAGTAACCCATAGCAACCAATTCATAATCTGCTTTATGTGATTAGCTGCAAGAAGAATGGTTTAAAGGGCAACTATCATAGGAAACTTGTTTCCCCTGCCAGGTGTGGTTTAATAGAGCCCGCACTTCAGTTGGGGGAAAATAATTTTGCCCTTAAAATGCTTATAGTAAGTGCTGACTGCACTGTGATGGGGTTTCTGGTGTGGGCGACCATGTTTGGTAACATACATGCATATACAGAGCAAGTGTTTCAGCTCTCATTATGTGAATGTATGTGACATAAATGAGCAACCTGGAACCCTAATGGAGCTCCCTGTCGCTACAGCACTTACTATGAGCATTTATTGGGCAAAAAAGTACTGTTTACCCAATAAACAGCCCTATAAGCCCACACCTCTGATGGTAGAAACAATTTTTCCTTTAAAGGTACGCTTTAAATTTTATTGTCATGAGTTACTAAACTTGGGCAGATTTTCCTCAGTGTTCATAAATAAGCACCACAGTCTAGAAATTGTACTGAATACATTCTACAACTCTCCGTTAGCTTGTTACTTTAAAGGGATATCATACAGCTAAAAACACCTTTGCTAAAAATAAACTCAATGAATTGGACTTGTATTAAAATTACATTCTGCCTGTTGTTTTAATGCAAATATATCCATGTTTTTCCATTTTTGCCATAATAAGGCTAGTGTCAGATGTAGCAGACCTCGGCCTGCAGAGAAACGTGGGCTGAGAATCCGCTCCACCACTGCTTGATTTTCCTGTACCTGGATGTATAACATCAGTCTGTATAAGACAGATGTGGTGGATTTCGTCTCCGAAATGCAAACGCACGTGTTTAATGCTGAAATCAACGGCTTTGGCCTACAACTTGGTCGAGGTAATGTATCTGGTGCAAGCACATCAAGTAACGGAGGAGCGAATTCTTTGCCTGCAAGTAGTTTGTTTTATCAGCTCCTTTGAATTTCTTCAGGATCAGGAAGTACTAAAGTAAAACCGGATCCATATTCTTGTGACAGAAACCATAGATATTTCTTAATTGAAACAATAGGCAAATGGTATGTTCAGCCCATGACCTATTAATTTAGCTCATGTTAAAAAGGGGTGTATACTGTCCCTTGCAAGGGACAATCCCAAGGATTTGTCTGAATCAGTACTGAGAACTCTGAAACCAAAGGAATTGGATAGTAGAATGCTGACCATTGAGCATACATCAGTATTTGGCATTGGATGGTTAACTGTAGAATGCTAAGCACTGGATACATTTGGAGGTCCTACTTTATTTGTTCTATAAAGCTCATGCTAAATGTTTCATATATGGTACATAAAATTCTGCTTTCAACTGCAACTTGTAGGTGGCTGCTGCGCTAGCAATTTGATTGGAGAATTCCCTTTTTTGTCATGAGCCATATCACTAGAGATTTAACATTATACCAGTGAGTGCAGGCCCTCCCATATGTATTGTTGGGATGCTAATTTACAGAGGAGCAGGTGGAGGTTTGCACAACAATTCAATAATTTAACAAGGGGCTTGGAGCTTTGTGATGTGCACACTCTGTTGGGTGACAGCATGCAAACCTTTAGTCAGCTTTAAAAAAAAAAAAAAAAAAAAGTGCATTTGCAGTGAAGCAGATGATGCTAATGCTTAGGCCCTTTGTTAAACTGCTGCCATTGTGTCCCTGGGAGTTGGTGACAACATCAGACAATTGTGATGTGCTTACTGAACTGATAAATAAGGCTCCAAATTGGGATATTCTGTTATGATGCATTAATGCAGCACTCATTATGCTAAATAGTTTGAAATCAGGTAAAAATAGACGACAATTCGGGAAAAAACTATTATACAACAGTAAATCACAACTGCAAAGCTTCCATTCATATATGTTAATGAGTAACATGAATATTCAAGTAGATCGGGTGGTTCTCAGCATTTAGGGGGTTATTTATCAAAGGTTGAGTTGATTTTTACATGAACAGTTTGTTCATATGTTAAAAAAAATGTTGTTGTTTTTTTTTAAAAAAATTAAATTTTTCGAGATTAATTATACCCTGAACCTGGAAATAGGTTGAATCCGAAAATACTCAAGCTAAAACCTGTCAAGGTCATATAGAAATCAATGGCAGAGGTCCCTTGAACATTTTGAAGATGTTTGCAGCCTTCATGGTTTTTTTTTGTGAGTTTTGCTCGAAAACACGATTAATTTGAGTTTTCAGGTTGTTAAACCAGCATTCCAGTTTTTTTCCATTCCAGTTTTTTCATTAGCTAGAAACCATTTGAGTTGTAAGTTCATTCGAGGTATAAAAAACCTCACAAATCTCTAAAGCTCGACTTTTGCTAAATAACCCACTTAAACTTTAGGTAGGGAACAAATAATAGATGAAAATATATATAATTTATACGCTGGAGTAGTAGCCAGTAGCAACTAATAAGAATTTTGCTTCCAGTAGTCTTATTGCTGTTGACTGAGCTAATTAATGGGTTGTAGGTATTGGGTAGTAAACATACTCATTTTGGGAATGTCATACCACATTTCTATTTACTGTTGCTAACTGAGCCATTATTCCAGTGTGTGATAAATATACCACCATTAATTTATACGTAAGAATTAATATGGAATAATGTTGTTCAACAGTAATAAAGCAGACAATATAATTAGCCACAAGTTATAATTTTTAAATCTGAATAGTTGACAAATTAATCTAGGAATTATTTGCTGTATCAGTAGTTGCCATGTATCATTCTTGCTATTCATTTGTAGGCCTTAATTTCAGGACACAGGTGGAGGCAAAACCTGTATGTTTATAACTAAAGGAACTTATATATTTTCCTATCCTTGGAGATAGTAGAGAGGGATGAGGATTTTTGTGGGTTGCCTTTGCCTGGCAATGAAACAGTTCCAGTTAGAGAGGAGAGGTTTGGCCAATAAGAGAAGCTGTATGGCAGGGAAGGGGTGTTGTAGGGAACAGAATTGGATCTGGAGCAGCAGAAGCTGTCTGTAGGGTATGGTGTCAGGTGCCTTGAGCATGCCTGTGTGTGTCCGAGCCTACAGTAAGTGTGAATACATATGCTTCTAAGTTCTACATTCTATTTATCTCTGATCTCTTACTTCTCATAGGACTAATTCAAAAATGTTGCAAATTGTTTCATTAATCCTTTAGGTTTTCACCTGTTCTTCCTATAAGTTTCCTAACAGTGAGAGAGATCTAAAGTGCAAATGAAATTGATTATTATCCAGTGAAAGCAGAGACTGTATGATGATTATCATTCATTTGCTCTGATTAAGAAAAAATGCATCTATATACAAGGCCGTGCATAAGTATTCAGACCGTTGTCTGTGTAGTAAAGATTTTACTTGTGACCACAATTACGCTGACATTGTGCGGGGGCGATGGTGTATCGCGGGTAAGCAAACATGGCAGTTGCATCTGAAGTTGAACTTTTGTACACTTTATTTGCAGTAAACAACTGACTACTTTAGTTTTGTATTGCTAAAGAAAACATGCATTTTATGTGCTTAATAATAATAAGCCCATGTATATTTAATAATTTATATTTAAAGTGGACCTGTCACCCAGACATAAAGAATTTGGATTTCATGTTTAATTTGAAAAGGACTTTTATTATACAGCATTTTTTTTATTAAAGTGTTCATAGCTGATGTAAACGCATTTAAAAATCTCAGCTGTCAATCAAATATCGCAAATAACAATTGTGTAACTAGTGCATGGGGATGGACATCAGGCCCCCCATTCTGGTGCACAAACACGATTCTGAGATGATGCAAGGCTTGCCTTAAAGGAATTGTTCAGTGTAAAAATAAAAACTGGGTAAATAGATAAGACTGTGCTAAATAAAAAATGTTTCAAATATAGTTAGTTAGCCAAATATGTAATGTATAATGACTGGAGTGACTGGATGTCTAACAACAGACCATAGCCCAACTTCCTGCTTTTCAACTCTCTTGGTTTCCACTGACTGGTTACCAGGCAGTAACCAAACAGAGACTTGAAGGGGGGCCACATGGGTCATATCTGTTGCTTTTGAATCTGAGCTGAATGCTGAAGATCAATTGCAAACTCACTGAACAGATATGTACCATGTGGCCCCCCTTCAAGTCGCTGACTAGCACAGAGTTACAGAGCTCAAAAGCAGGAAGTAGTGTTCAGGCTATTATGTTAGACATCCAGCAGTAACGTAACTGGAGGGGGGCCCCATCCCCCTCCGTACCAGATTATCTTCACCGAAATCGGCCGATGCGGTTGGAAATCTGCAGTGCCGGGGGGCCCTGAGGGGGTGCTGGCCCTGGCACAAATGCACCCCTGCTCCCCCGGTAGTTCCGCCACTGACATCCAGTCACTCCAGTCTTTATACATTACATTTTTGGCTAACTAACTATATTAGAAACATTTTTTATTTTGTACAGCCTATCCATTTACGCAGTTTTTATTTTCATGCTGAACTATTATAGTGTCTACAAAATGGCTCCTGCCTGCTTGCTATAATTATGCGATCCCATACTGATGGAAACAAGGTACATATAAATTAAACAGTGTAATTAAAGTTCATTTTGCTTGACTAACATGATAAAATAGGATTTGGAATCATTTTTTTGGGTGACTAGTCTCCTTTAAGCCAAATATGCTTCCATAAATCTTCTATAGGAACATTGACTTATTGTTTGCTGAACTTTAGGCATTCTGCAGAATGTTATAAAGGGTTATGGCACAATGTGGACTTTAATAAAGACGCTATGTATTCTTGAAGCACCAATGCACCTCTTGACAACACCTCCAGGGAGCCCAACTGATGTGTGAGGATCCTCCAATGAGAATTGTGCCTGCTCTTTACACTTGACTCTCTCTACTTGACTTTATGCAACCATCATGGAAGGCATTACAGGGTCACTACACCTTCACTGAAATTTTAGCTTTTAAGCATTATTTCAACAAAAAATTCTATTTCTATTAATTATTCACAAATGCTTGCCTCTACACTCCACCAGCATATTTTTCTGCCCCATGCCAGCTGACAAATACACCAACGCTTAATCTAACATTGTGTTTGGCAGTTGCACCACATTAGTTACCCTCAATGAAGCTTTAAAGTAAAAAAAAGTTGTCATTTGGTTAATGTGTTCATTTACCCAAAGCAGTATCTTAAAATAATCCCATTTTAATTGGCTCAAGGGATTACTCCACCTTATTAATTATTTACAGCACAGTTGTGCTGATGTACCAGTAGACCTCCGTGTACTGGCACAATCTTGGGATTTTGCTCACTTTTTCCTTGTTTGCGTATGGGTACAAGGCAAAGTTTCACTAAGTACATTAAGTAATGTTGTGATCATTGCTAACAGATGCCTTCAAGGGCAATGACACATGAGACGTATTGTCACCCACATTTAATCTTGGCTACACCGGGTGACAAAATGTCCCGTGTTTCTTCTCGACCAACTAACGTGAATTGCGACTGGGGAAACATACGCAAAGAGAAGTTGACCAGTTACTTTGGAGAGTGCCATGCTACATATGTTTCCCCAGCGACGATCCACATGTTAGCTGGAGGTGAGGAATCCTCTTTTGTCGCCCACAATAGCTGAGATTAATCATTTGCGACAGAATGTCCCTTGTGTCATTGCACTAAAAGTCTCAGAACCTCCCTTGACTTCTCACCCAACTGGCAAATAGTTGGTAAAGGGTTTCAATAAATGTAAATTTATGTTAGAGTACCCACTTTACCCCCAGTGTTTAAGAAGCAGATTTATTAAGAATCAATTTGTTTTTTTTACAAAATTCAAGTTTTCAAGGTTTTTTTTTTTGTCAAAAATATATTTTTTCAGGTTAAAAAAAACTAATTTTTCTAGATTTATTATACCCTGACCCCAGAAATAGCTTAAATCAGAAAATACCCCATCTAAAACCTGTCAGGGTTGTGTAGAAGTCAATAGCAGAGGTCCCTTGAACCATTTAAAGATGTTATGAGCCTTCATGATGTTCGAGAGGGTTGTCCCCGAAAACTCAATCATTTTGAGCGAGGTTTTCTGTTTTCTGAAAACTCGATTAATTCGAGTTTTCAGGTTGTTAACCCCAAACTCGCTAAATTAATTTTTTTCTTAAATAAGAAACCATTCGAGTTGAGAGTTCATTCGAGGTATAAAAAAACACTAAAATAAATAACCCCCTTGGTGACAGGGCGCTTGTTTATTAGAACCTGACATGGGGACAGGGTGAAAATAGAGGCTCGGGAGGGTTTGGTAAAGGAAAAACTAGATCTTAATAGTTGTCCTTTCATCTTCCAGCCTGTCATTTAAACCAGTGCCAGATTGTTTAGTGTCACTCTGTAAAAACAAATGCAGAAGCATAGAAAGTGATTGCAAATGCTGACTATCCTACAATACCACTATCTGCATCAAATGAAAATTCATTTCTGGTTCCTGTTCTCGTCATTTGAGAACAAACCACCTTAATGGCAAAATTAGGTATTCATAAAGACCAGGCTGTGGGCAGTGGTTATAACTCTTTAAACAATTCTCCAATAGTATATTTCTATTATTCACCTGAACATACAGAATTAATGCATGTTCCAGAATGTGTATGGTTCATGGACAGTAGCCATCACATACTGCTGCACCAATCTGTCTTATAAACAGATGCGATGCTCTTCCCTGACCAAATAAACAGATAATGTTTTTAACAGCCAGAAAATAATTAAAACTCAGCCCCTCCCCCAAAGTGAGTCCTTTCTGTAGAAAATCCTTGTGAAAACTCCTTTGAATCCATTGGGCATTGTAAAACTCAGATGTTCCTTCCTGCTGGGAGTGAACCAATAAATCCTGAATATTAATGTTCCTCAAAGTGAATACATAACAAAATGATTTTATCCCAAGATTTTCTGTGCAGTAATAAAATGTTGCATTAAATACACATTGTTGGTATTAATGATAGACTTAAATTATGCTTTTATACATAGGTTATCTTATACATTTATGAATGATGATTAATTCATTGGTTTCCTTTAAAATTACAAAATCTTATAAGACATTAAATATAGAAATAAACCTTAATGGCAGTAGAATTTGTAAACTAACAGAAGGGGGCGCACCAAGTAGCAGTTTACTGCATATTGAAAAGTCTTCTGGCCTACCTTTAGAACTTTTATTTGATATTATATACCCCTAAAGCAGGGGTCCCCAACCCTTCTTACCTGTGAGCAACATTCAGATATAAAAAGAATTGGGGAGCAACACAAGCATGGAAGATGTTCCTGGGTGGTGGCAAATAAGGGCTGTGATTGGCTATTGGTAGCCCCTATGTGGACTGGCAGCCTATAGGAGGCTCAGGTTGGCAGTACACCTGGTTTTAATGCAATAAAAACTTATTCAAAAATAAGCACCTGCTTTGAGGCCACTGAGAGCAACATCCAAGGGGTTGGGGGGCAACATGTTGCTCACGAGCTACTGGTTGGGGATCACTGCCCTAAAGTAAACGCTAATAGACATGTTATGGCAGGGGTCCCCAAACTTTTTACCTGGGAGCAACATTCAGATTAAAAAGGAATTGGGGAGCAACGCAAGCATGAAAAATATTCCTGGGGTGTTGAATAAGCGCTGTGATTGGCCATTTGGTAGCTCCTATATGAACTGTCAGCCTACAGCAGGCTCATTTTGGTAGTACTCCTGGTTTTTATACAACCAAAACTTGCCTCCAAGCCAGTAATTAAAAAATAAGCACCTGCTGTTAGGCTACGGGGAGCAACATTCAAGGGGTCAGAGAGCAACGTGTTGCTAACGAGCCGCTGATTAGGAACCACTGTGTTAAGGCAAATTGGAGGCTTTGGTTGTTTCAAGCTTTAGTTTATCTTCAAAATGCATTCTCCCAGATCGTTGCTTCTGCAAGACCAAGGGGGTTATTTATCAAGGTCCGAATTTATCTCAATATCGGCTGCTACAAACTCCGATGTAACCAGCTAGGGTTTTTAATGCTTATTTTTAATTTTAATTATTTCATTTTCCTGAAAATTACCTTTGAGGGAAAAGCTCAGATTTTCACATTTTTTTTCGTGAATTTTCCCCCGAAAACTTGACCAAAAAATCATTGGGACTGTTCCCAGCTTTTTAGCCCTCGGGGGGGTTAATAAATTACGAAAAATTTGTGATTTTTTTAAAAGCCTATTATAACACAAAAAAAAATCAAAAATTTTTCGGATTTCGGGGAATTTCAGGTATTCAGAGCATAGTAAATAACCCCCCAAGTGTGGATAGTCTTAATAGAGAAGAATCCAACCTATATTTTGTGTGTGCGGGGTATTTATATTGTAAAAACAAGCCCTTGACCCGGTATTGCTCTTCTTTCCATCATTTACAAGAGCCTTTATTCAGGTATGGGATCCGTTATCCAGAAACCCGTTATCCAGAAAGCTCAGAGTTACGGAAAGCCCATCTTCCACAGACTCCATTATAAACAAATAATCCAATTTTTGAAAAATGATTTCCTTTTTCTCTGTATTATAAAACAGTACCTTGTACTTGATCCAAACTAAGATATAATTAATCCTTATTGGAGGCAAAACAGGCCTATTGGGTTTATTTAATGTTTAAATTATTTTCTTGTAGGCTTAAGGCAGGTATGTCAAACTCAAATACACGTTGAGCCAAAATTTGAAAAATTCTCCAAGTCAAGGCCGGACAGGTTCAGTGTTTGAACCTGGAACTAACACGGCACAGAAGTTATTTCCTATAAAACATCTAATTTTTCAACTCTTCTACCTTCTGGAGCCTTTGATTCAGTGGCGGAACTACTGGGAGAGCAGGGGGTGTGATTGGGCCAGGGCCCACACCCCCTCAGGGCCCCCCGGCAGCTCGCACACCGCTTGAAGCCGCTGATGCTGCACTGATGCGCACTGAAAATCACGTACAGAGGGGGGCCTGGCTGCACATTCCGCCCCAGGGCCCACCCCCCACTAGTTACGTTACTGCTTTGATTCATGTCTAAATCCTTGTAACTGTCAAAACAGCTTTGCCCTTCATATCCGTGAACATATACTCTACCTCCCACCTTCTTTGAAAACACCTGTTTACGAAGTCCATCTTCTGTTTAGTCGCCATTTTTCAGGGAGAGGGGTGATGCTAGCTCCACAGGTAAGCTGCTGATAGACAAGCCGCTTGTGACAAGCAGAACAGGGACTCACGAGCCTTTGATTGACGTTGCGTCGCACTAGCATTGCATTGTGGGACTTGCAGTTCTAATAGTGTGGACTCTCTGTTCTGCTTGTCACAAGCAGCTTGTGTATCAGTAGCTTACACTGTAGAGGCAGTATAACGGCAGGCCAGATCTAATAATAATTATAAATTATCATGCCGGCCAAAGAAAATCCCTTTGTGGGCTGGTCCTGGCCCGCGGGCCTTGAGTTTGACACATGTGATTTAAGGTATGAAGATCCAAATTACCCCGGAATACTCCAGGCCCCAAGCATTCTGGATAACCAGTCCCATACCTGTATTTGCATTTTCAAAATGCCTTAAAACATATATAGAATGTTTGTTTTTTAAATCATTGGTTTAAAAAAGAGTACCATATACCAGAATTATATCTGTGTTGTACATCTAGCTATTTATGGCTAGGTCTGACTTGCTTACCTACAAAACTTATGGTTCAGTTGGCCGAAATCCTTCTGTGTGCTTTGCTTTGCTTTGGCTCATTTCTGTATGTATATTTATGGCAACCTGTATGCAGAATATGTATGGGGAAGAAGCACACCAACTTGTTCTGGCATATATGCCTTTATCATATCTTATTGCAGGAATGGTAGCACATCATAGGACCACCTTCACTGATGATGTACTTCCTCAAATAAGAATTTGATTATTTAAACAAGAAAAAGGCTTTTATTTTATTTGCAGATACCCTAACATGTGGTTTAGTGGCATCCTGCCGGAAAAGAGGTTGTAACCCCCTTCCAATCATTATTATCATCAGCACAGGTAATGCTGTGCAAGTGAGTGAGGAAGAGATGGGGTATGTGTATTGGCATCTGAAGCTTTCCAAACTTCATGATGACTTATGCTCCATCATCACTGCAGGATGCTGCTGCACTATGTAATTATCACTTCCTTCAAATGCAAATAGATTAAAAAGATTTTTTTTTTTTTTTTAAATCAGTCCAAATTTATATTTGTCTTACTTTGGCATGTATAATGGAATTGGAACAGCTTCAATGAAGGTGAATACCTGGATTGCTAGACTCTTGGAACAGGTTGGCTTTCACATTTTTCCCTGTGGGGGTCCTTACCACTGACTATGGAAGTCTGACCTTCCTTACCTTCTCTGGAGTTGTGGAAGATCACTTTCCTCTCTCAAACATTTTTTGGGGTTGATTAAGATTTTTAAATGGATTTATTACTTTTAAATATGCAAATTTTGTTTCAGATGCAGATTGACATTAAGGGGTAGATTTATCAAAGGTCCTGGTGAATTTTTAGAATGAAAAAAATTTCCAGGTATTTTTTGTGTATTTCGACTAGGGAATAGTCCAAATTCTATGTGAATTTGAAAAAAAAAAAATCAAAAATTAGAATATCGAAATTTATCATGTACTGTCTCTTTGACCATTCACCATCTAAAATCTGCCGAATTGCTGTTTTAGCCTATGGGGGACTTCCTATGACCTATTTGGAGTCCATTGGTGGATTTTGAAAAATCAAAGTTTTTTTTTTGGGAAAAACTTAGAATCAAATTCACTATTCCTTCTATTCGTACGATTTGAATTCGGCTGAATTTGGACCTATTCGACCAAAAAAAAACTTCGACTTAATTTCGGTTGGTCTTTTTGAATTCAAATTTTGAAGTTTTTTCACTTTGAAATTGGACCGTTGATAAATATGCCCCTAAGACTAAACTTTTCTAGAAGATTTGGTATTGATTTGAATCCTAAAATTATATATTTGGTGCATCCCAACTATATTTAAATCCATTTAGTTTCATGGTAATACATATGCAAGACTTAAATACACAGAACCTTGTAGAATGCCATCATGTTGTCAGTTTGCTTCAGTGTATTTTATTGCAAACAGATGATCTAGTTTGACAGCATCACTTATAGTAATCATGGAATATTCATCCTTTGGCTACTGAAACGGTATTCATATAGAATTTAATATTACTTGCCTTTTAATTTTTGTTTAAGAACTATAGTTGGAGCATCTATGTATGCAACATACATTTATTAAAAATGTTTATTGATTTATGCGTAAATATAACTGCATCTGAAAGCACTTGATCAAAAGTCTTTTCTCCTCAGGTCTATAAATTAGCTGGCTTTGGCTACATTTGTCAGTATATAAAATCAGCAGGTACTTCTTTCAGTAGAAGTTACATTTACAAATAACAAAAAACAATGTAAGCTAAGATAAGATATACTCTTTATTAATGGCTTTAAATATATAAACGGGGCACAAGCAGGTCTATTTAAATCTACACGAAGGTCACAATTACAAAGTAGCTTTTAGCATGTGTCATACACATGCATGCACACACACCTTGAATTAGAACTAAAGCTTAAAATAGACAGGCTACACATTATGTATTGACAACACATGATCTGGGCTGCCCTTAAGGACGAACTCACAAGATACAGTGTATATGTAATATAAAAGTCACAATACAAGGCTAATTATTGTTTGCATAAGTAAATGCAGCTCAAATCCAAAAACCCTTTGTGAAAATGGGTTGCTACACAGTCTTATTTTTATTAAAAATTCTACAACAAATAACTGTAGCAGTTAAGACATAAACTTAAGGTGCTCACCCTGTAAATACTTTGACCTGGGTTTAAAAACCCAAGGTACCATGCTTGTGTTAGAACCAGCTTCTTAGCAATGCTTAAACTTGAGGGGAAAATGTACTCCCCCAAATGTTCTGAATGGCCGGGGTGCATCGCCCCGAACCCATAGCAGGAGGTGAGTTTGCAATTGAAGAAAAAAACGGAAATCGGTCCTGATGCCACTCGTGAAGTAAAAGGCAACTTTATTTCAGCAGATTAAAATCATAGAATCCTGACGCATTTCGTATATCTTGTGATACGTAGTCATAGTTAATACAGACATCTAACTGCTATTTAAATCGCATGTCCGGAAATGACAGTTAATTATTTACTGAACAAAGTTATGAAAACAATATACAATTCTATTGTTATATTGCACAAGCTGAAATATTGCCTTCTTAAAATAACCTTGTTATATTTAATTTATACAAAAAGATAATTTGCAACAATAGTAACTTATCTAGGATAAATTTATCAAATGCTTTCTTTTCATTCATGATTTGTTACTTCTTATAAATTGAGTGTATACAAAACATAAAAATGATTTCCTCGTAAAAAAATATCATACAAAGTAACATAAATGAACTTAAATAAATCTTAAACTAAAAAGGGAAGCGCTCTCATCTTATTGGTTATAACAAAATTTCGTTTACTGAGGCAATATGAAAAAAACAGATATGAACCTATAAAATCCAAGTGGATGAAATATTACGAATTTAATAAAGGAGTATACAAATATTAAATCCATCTATTTACATGATGAAGAAAGTTCATAGCCAAAATTATTATACTCCTTTCCATCCAAATACACTCAAAAGATAAGCTAACAATCCACGATGGAGAGTTCCTGTGGACATGTATGAAGGTCTGGGTCATTACTGTTAGGGCAGCTGATTCTATCTGCTGGTACAGGTATCGGATTTCTTATCCGAAAACCCAATATCCAGAAAGCTCCGAATTACGGAATGGCTGGCTCCCATAGGCTCCATTTTATCCAAATAATCCACATTTTTAAAAATGATTTCCTTTTTCTCTGTAATAATAAAACAGTATCTTGTACTTGATCCCAACTAAGATATAATTAATCCTTATTGGAAGCAAAATCAGCCTATTGGGTTTATTTAATGTTTAAATGAATTTCTAGTCTACTTAAGGCATGAAGACCCAAATTACGGAAAGATCCGTTATCCAGAAAACCCCAGGTCTCGAGCATTCTGGATAACAGGTCCCATACCTGTATAGTAATTTAATTATACAGTATAAGTTACAGCATTATCAAATTAATGTTTAGCTGTAGTTCTCCTTTCAGTTACTTTTCTAAGAGGTATGGATGAGTGAGGGCTTGCTCCTTGTCATTGTTTATTTCAAAATAGATTTTAGTAGCGGTTTAATGTCAATAAAGTGCTCCCTAAAACAAATATCAGTGAGCATGCTGCTTTTTACTCCAACCATCCACATCTGACCCAGCTTGCAATAGTTAATAATGCTGTCAAACCACTTCCCCCGCCCCCCCCGTGCAACATGGGAAGTGATGTCACACCAATGATCAATTAATGCTATAGCCTAGAAGTGACATGATTGGACACTGGTAGTAACTTCACTCCAGAGGTGGATCAATCAGGCTGTTAAACTTTTACATACAAGGTGAATAAAGGCTTTAGTGCCCAAAATGTTTTGGGTATTCTGAAAGTACTCTGCCTGATGTAAGACTGTAAACATAGCCTTGTCCTTTCTAGTGGCATGCCGGTAACGCTTAATGCTATGGGTGGATGTCCATAATCCCCTTTAATAAAGTTAAGATTCTTTCTACAATATAAAAATAGCAACTCTAAACCAGATAATGGTCTGAAAAGCTGAGTCACAGCAAAAACATAATACATTGATGCTGTAGCAGCCTTTGCATGACTTTGGGCTTTAACCATTGTTATACAGTATCGTATCTTGGCTGGGGCTTGGAATGGACCAGTATGTAGAATAACTTTTGAAAAAAATAACTTTAAAAAGAAAAAAAGTCCACTAACCATCATTTTTGCCTGTGCTGATCATATTCAAGATCTCATTTTATTGCAGTAATACAAATGCATTCAATTAAAATGGTTATTTCAACCTGTAGCTTGTTACAGCTTCAACTAAGCCTGTGTCTGTACTGCTTCCTACCTCGAGCTTTATGTTTCACACCACAGCTGATATGAAACTATTTGCTATATGGGTGGATGATCAATAAACCGCTTGGAAAGAAAAGTAATCGTACAAATTTCCCTCCTGCTTGTTAATGTCTTGTGACCTTCACTTTGTCTCATGTATCTCTTATTTTATGTACAAAAAGTGAATTGGCAACATTTTACTTCCTTATATACATCTCCATCAGCTATGGATCTTCATAACTTAAGTCTACTAGAAAATCATGTAAACATTAAATAAACGCAATAGGCTGGTTTTGCTCCCAATAAGGATGAATTATATCTTAGTTTGGATCAAGTACAATGTACTGTTTTATTATTACAGAGAAAAAGGGAATCATTTTAAAAAATTTGGATTATTTGGATAAAATGGAGTCTATGAGAGACAGGCTTTCTGTAATTTGGAGCTTTCTGTATAACTGGTTTCCAGGTAACTGATCCCATACCTGTACTGTTTTATTACTACAGAGAAAAAGGAAATCATTTTGGATTATTTGGATAAAATGCAGTGGGAGACAGCATTTCTGTAATTCTGAGCTTTCTGGATAATGGGTTTCCGGATAACGGATCCCATTCCTGTATCAGCTTTTTCTATGTACAAAGTAACTTTTTTTCAGTGTAAATATTTAATTTTTCTTCACAGCCTACTGCTAATTTACTTTTGATAATAAATGTTCCTTCTCTATTTCCCATTTGTTTAGGAAGCTTTGCAGAGGATTATCACAACTCTTGCCAACAAAAATGACGAAATCCAGAATTTTATTGATACTCTCAATCACAGATTACGAGGTGTGCAGGTATGTCTGCCAGAAAATAACAGCTCGTTATGCCTTTTTATATGTATTAAATGAATGTACCTCTAACTATCACATCTAGCCTAAGATTATACAGCTCCAGTGACCTTATTAGTGCTACCAATGCTATGACAACTGTGAAAACTGTTCCTGGTGGGCTATTGACATGCATTATTTACAATTCATATGCATTATACAGTATTTTCTGTTCATAGGACAGCCCTTGTGCTAGCAAACCATAGTTTTTAGGCATAAGCGAACCTTTATTAACTCCTATTTAGGTCCCATTTTTTTGGGGGGGGCATACATAGTGCAGATTTCATCATATTTATAAAAGATTGTAAAATGAAAAGTCGCTTAAAATAGCATGTTTATAAATGTCTGTTGTGAGGGTTTCTTTTCTTATATACCAGACTCATGCCCTAGTTTATGCCATTATTTACTCCCACCTCTGAGCTAGCATTACCTAAAACATCAGGGGTAAATTAAACTGTGGTGAGAGACGTGATAAAGAAATGGTGTCACAGGTTTTACATCACCTTTTTCTTGCTATTTTCCAGTTAAATTGTGTATAGTGTAGGGGAACCCTTATGCTAGTGTAGTTTTATGGTACAGGAATCTCTTTGTACACAATATCAGAACATTTAGTGGGTTGCCTTTGCTAATGTCACACATAACATCACAAAGGTTGAAGTCTCTTGCAGTACTCAAGGGAATACTTATATTTTAGAATTTTTTACTTGTTCCATCAGCATGCTCATGCAATGCTCATTGGGTGTATGCTTTTGGCATGGAGCAAATACAACAACCGGTTATGTTATACAGCCTTTGTAAGTACAACACACAACAATCCTACATACAAAGGAGTAAACTGGTCTTTTTACAGTCAGTTTAAAGCACATAGGAGGAAATGTAATAAAATTCACAAAGAGCAAAACTTTGCGAATAAAAATTTGCCTGTCGCAATGTAATATTGTTAATTAGGGTTTATTGCATTGCGAATTTTAATTGCGCCTTGCGAACCTTTAAAGGAGAAGGAAAGCTACTGAGGCCTTTTATTGCCAATAGATTAGCTGCAATAGTGCAACTAGTATGCTATATTTATTCTGTAGAATGTTTTACCATACCTGAGTAAACAGCTCTAGAAACTCTGTTTGTTTAGGATAGCAGCTGCAGTATTAGCTTGGTGTGACAAGCTCAGTGCTTTGGTTTTCTAGCTTGTAGGTGACTGTTGAATCTAATTGTTAATAGGTTGCTCTGGGCAACAGCACGGGTGATATTTTTTTCCAATGTTTTCCAAAGTATGTTAAGTAGGCCCCTTATTGTGTTAAAACTCTATTGGCTAGGAGAGTGACTTTAGCTGAAGGGAGAACATAGCATAATCAACATTGTTTTGATTTAAGATAAGGGAGCTTTATACAAGTCTCCTGCTGCCCTAGTATAACTTTGGGTGTTCTGCAACATGCAAGGGTGTTCCCCTATTGAGAGGTATATTGTTTATATAATAAAACCCGGATCTAAAGTGGTGCAAATGGTACTGCTGTTTTGCAGGCAAACTCGTCTAAAGTGCTTTCCGATTTGGATGATGAGTTTGATAGCCTGTACTCATTTCTGGATGAGATGAAAGAGAGCATGACTAACACCATAAAGCAAGAGCAAGCCCAGAAAATGCAGGAGCTGCAGGTAAGCCCATTAGGTTTTATTTGTAACATACTGCTCTATACTTCATAGAATGGCCTAATTTTACCAACTTTGCAATTGTACTTCATTTTTTTATTGTTTTTGAATTATTTGCCTTTCTCTTCTATATTGTTCCAGCTGAATGAAGCCAGGAAACTATTGCTCTGCAAGGCCACCATTTTATTACTTTATATTGCTTATCTTTCTATTTAGGCCCTCCTGTAATAATATCCCAGCCTTTCATTCAACCCATTGGTTGCTAAGTTATATTGGACCCTAGCAACCTGCTGCTGAAAATCCAAACTGGAAAGCTGTTGCCCAAAAAAAATAATCAAAAACCACAAATAAACAAAATGAAGACCAATTACAAATTGTCTCAGAATAGAGACATCTACTCTTTTTAACTTTTCATTGATGGAATTCTCTGCAGCTTTGCAAGATTTCTGCCTTAGGAATCAAACTGCTTTAACCTGTCCAACGCATGATTTGATAAAGCCAGTGAGGAAAACATTTGAAAAAATAGGAAAGCACTTCATTGAGAAAAAAATTGGGAAAGTGGTTAAAATGTTAACATTTCTGCGGAAAAATGCTGAAATTTTTCCAAGATATTAGGAAACTATAATAAATGCAATAACATTCACACTGCTGCAGACATGCCAGAAAACTGTTACAGGTCCTAATGCAATTTTAAATGAATTTTCCACATAAATTAATCTCCCACATAATTTTTATATGGAGCTCAAATAGTTCTAAATACTAAAGAACAATCTACTTGGTATACGTGAATAAAAACATAGCAAGCAGAATAAATGTTGTGCTAGCTTGCAGTGGAGAAATGATCTGACAGCGTATTAATACCATTTTGAAAAATGTTGCATGACGACTTGTGACAAATTACATAACAGAATGCACAACACCCTCTTTATGATTTTAGAATTAGACTTATTTACGCTGAACCTGCCGCCTTCAGTTAATGCATGCACATGTAAATTATTGTTATTGTTGTTTTCTGTAACTGGTAAACCATTGTATATTTGCAACTCAGCAGCTATTAATTTAGCACTTGCAACATAAAAATCAGTTTCTCTTGCTTGCTTTTTACTAGAATCAGCTGAGCCAGTGTACAAAAGCCCTGGAGAGCTCAGAGGAGCTATTAGAATTTGCTTCACAGTCTGTCAGCATAAAGGAACCTGAAGAATTCACCAAGGTACAGACATGTCGCTCTGATTTGAGGCCTGCCAATCTTTCCTTAGTTACAACTCAGAAGCTATCTCTCAAGGAAGCATAGCAAGTCCATGTTTCTCTGGATTCTCTTCTTGCAGATACTTGCAGCAAATCCC
The DNA here is from genome assembly GCA_038501925.1 of Xenopus petersii. Lineage (NCBI taxonomy): Eukaryota > Metazoa > Chordata > Amphibia > Anura > Pipidae > Xenopus > Xenopus petersii. The sequence continues at coordinate 133,954,948 of CM076672.1, forward strand.
TATGTTTTCCATTTTGGATAGCATTTTTTAAAGATACAGTATATCCTTTATTTCCATATTTCATATAGATTTTCACACATTCTCACCAGTGAAAAAAATGAATTGAGAAGAATTTCTGAAAATTCTTTAATCAATGTAAAAAATATTTTCCAGTCCTGAAAAATGCAAAGTTTCATTAAGAAATACAATAAACATTTGATAAATGGCCCTCCCAAAGAAAGCATTTTTTTCTCCAACCGTTGATTAATCTGCTCCATAATACTTTTTGCTCTTGCTTGACTTGTCCTACCATTTGTGTTATTAATGAATGTACTTGCAATTGGTTCTTGCCTGTCTGATGACAATCTTAAGAGTAATAACGCATGGGATGTTTTGTTGGCTGGGCAAAATTGTACAGACAACATAATTCCTCATGTGCTATTACCCTAAAGGACTAGTAACCCAAACAAATATAAGGTTTTTGTGTGCAGTTTGATGTAATTGCCTTGTTTCCCTGGATAGATAGATTATTTTTCACTTTGGAAACAATAGTACAGTTTATATAAATAAGATGATTCTGTTTTTCCCTGGGTGCACCACTCAAGTTGAGATATAGAATAGGCTATAGAATATATGTTTCATACCAGATCACTGATAAGCTGTTTAGAATACAGGTATAGGATCTGTTATCCAGAATCCCATTATCCAGAAAGCTCCAGATTATGGAAAGGTCATCTACCATGGACTCCATTTTAATCATCTAATTCAAACATATTTCTTTTTTTCTCTTTAATAATAAAACACTACCATGTCCTTGATCCCAACAAAGATATAATACATTTTTATTGGATGCAAAACAATCCTATTGGGTTTAATTAATGTTTTAATGATTATTTAGTAGACTTAAAACTATGGTGATCCAAATTACAGAAAGACCAGAAAGAAAATATGCCTGGTCCAGAGCAATATGGATAACAGCTCCCATACCTGTACAATGGTTTTATTTCTAACATACAGTGAAAAGCTTCTGAAGACAAAAGCTATTTACATTCTTCATGCTACACCAATAGCGTTGCTTTTACCCTCTCTTAAGAAATGATGGTCAGAGACATGCAAAATTACCACTTTATGTGCCTTCAATGTTCTTGGAAAGGTTATTATGCTGAGGGGCCTTATTAATCTGCATAGTTGCGGTTTTCCTATGTGTTTTTGCAGCCATGGTTGCAGCAATAACAAACACACATAATAAATAAGGCTTATAACACACATATGAAAACTGGCTAAACATTTTCCTCTTTTGCTACTTGCTTGAAAGAAGGTGGGCTTGACTAGGCAGTAGCATCACTCTCTGTAAAAACAACAGCTAGGGGTCTCTTATCTACATTTTCCTGCCTAAAGCACAAGTTGTTGCTTGACATAAGGAGTCTGCCTTGTGGGAAGGTGAACTAGAATTTGAGCTCTTTGGCTGTTGCGCCTTTTAGTTTTCCCTTTTAGAGTGAACATTTTAGTTTTTTGTTTTGTACTTTTGTTTATACAATAGGGACCTTATACAAGTGGGAAATTATTACGGTATACTGATTGCTGTCATTGGGTCAATGGAGAATAGATGAGACTGTCGGTATATTTTTATGATCCGTAGATTTGCTGTTACATTTTAGTTTATAGACAATGTCTGGACAAATATTAACATTCTGACATACTATCTGACAGCAATTCACAAGTAAAAATGTAAACACAATAAGACAGTATATGAATGTTTACAAGCACTTTTGTAAATCTGTCTTGCATGGAGTTCACAATCCTTTAGACTTGCATGGACACTAACTTTACCTTCTTTCTTCTTTACTTTGCACCAAGGCTGCCAGACAGATCAAGGATAGGTACAGTACCAAATTCCACTTCTTTCTGCCACTGTTCCTTTTCTTTGTTATGGCCTGTCTAGTTATGTTCACCTCTTCCTTCATTCTTATTGGTTGAAAGTTCAATAAGAATATCCTGTTACATGTATGTTGTATGACAGTGGACTGGTGGTAAGTCTGGGGCCAAGTGACTTATGCATGTGTATAAAATAAATACAACTGTAAATAATGATATGGTTTACTTTCAAATGGAAAGAGTAATGGATGCACAACTTTTACTAAATCTCCACTTTTAAAGGAATTATTCAGTGTAAAAATAAAAACTGGCTAAATAGATAGGCTGGAGTGACAGGATGTGTAACATAATAGCCAGAACACTACTTCCTGCTTTTCAGCTCTCTTGGTTTCCACTGATTGGTTACCAGACAGTAACCAATCAGTGATTTGAGGGGGGCCACATGGGTCATAATTGTTGCTTTTGAATATGAGCTGAATGCTAAGAACCAATTGCAAATTCACTGAACAGTCAGATATCTGCTCACTCCAGCCTTTATAGATTACATTTTCACTAACTAACTATATTAGAAACATTTTTTTATTTTGCACAACCTATCTATTTATCCCGTTTTTATTTTTACACTGAACTGTTACTTTAAAATCATGCCCAGAGTATATTGTTAATGTCATCAAAGTTGTAAAAATTATAATCCTTAGCCACAAAATAAAAAAATTGAATACCATGGTGATGATAATTCTGTATACATGTGCACTGATTTCTGAGGAGACCGGCCATAAATTAAGTGACCTAATGTACATCAGCTAAAGCTATAGGAGAGATGCCAATGTGTATATTCTTTTTAAGTGACCTTTTAATAAAAAATACAAATCTGGAGAGTAGTGCCCTGTGCAATATATAGTACCCCCTATTGTAAAATATAAGGATATTATAAGTCACAAGGCATTCCATGACAATATAAAAGCACGAGGCCGAAGGTCATGGAACTCCGAGGTTACTTCTAATATCCTCATATTTTCCAACAAAGGGTACTTTATTTATTATAATACACAAGTTTTAGTGAGTCATGTGACAAATGACATCACTAATCACCGTTTATAACTGAGTACATCACTAGTCACTGTTTATAAGGATATCATTTACAATAAATTCATGGCTTTTGTGTATTATATAGAGCTCCGAGCTGATTGGCATGTGCAGCTTTACAGTATGTGTTTTGTGTAGGGATGCACCGAATCCAGGATTTGGTTCGGGATTCGGCCAGGATTCGGCCTTTTTCAGCAAGATTCGGATTCGGCCGAATCCTTCTGCCCAGCCGAACCAAATCCGAATCCTAATTTGCATATGCAAATTAGGGGCAGGGAGGGAAATTGCGTGACTTTTTGTCAGAAAACAAGGAAGTAAAAAATGTTTTCCCCTTCCCACCCCTAATTTGCATATGCAAATTAGGGTTCGGATTCGGTTCGGTATTCGGCCGAATCCTTCGTGAAGGATTCGGGGGTTCGGCCGAATCCAAAAAAGTGGATTCGGTGCATCCCTAGTTTTGTGCTTGCATTGTTAGTGTCTGATATGCTGAAGTTCTCTTAAATACCTAAAACACTATTCATGCTACAGACAGTCCAATACTTTAGGGTTGATAAGTCAAGTAAATTTGTAGAGCAATGACACACTGTTGTCCTCTGGGAAAGCTTCTCCCATGGGTAACAGAGCCCAATAATATCTTCCACTCAGGGTGAATTTAAATTCAAAAATACAAATACTTTTTTTTTTATGGCAGGCTTATGCATCTTTTAAGCATAACTAATTAACCAATTGTGTGAAATAGGAAGTTATATTTCCCCTTTAATAGGACCAATATCCAAGGTTATTTACGCTTGAAAATAAAATAAATATAAAGAATCCGAAACCATTGCAATTTTTAAATATGCAATGAGAAATTACTAAAGCGAAAGATACAGTATCTCTTTTAGAACAGTGGGATCCAAACAAACAGATAAAAAAAAAATCAGTGTTCTGGCATATCTGGCATCATCATTTTAACAGAAAAATAATGTGACCCTGTATGTGTGATGCCAAAAAGGTCTATTTCAGCTGGACAAATCAAAGTACAACTGTGAGTGTTCCTCTCCAGGCTGAAATCTTTTTTTTGACTTTTCCCATAACCTTTCCATTGCAGAGTAACAATGGCCCCTGCATTTCGGCTCTCGTTGAAACCAAAGGTCAGTGACAATATGACCCATTTAATGGTGGACTTTTCCCAAGAAAGGAAAATAATCCAGTCTCTGAAATTTTTACCAGGTAAGGTAAACAGTGCTAATATGTGCTAGAATGTTACCGGTCGACACCTTTAATTTATAATAAGGTTGCACTGTATACTTGATTCAGTTTGGCTAAATCCAAAAAAATAAAAAATTGTAGCCTCACAGAACAATAGTTTTTTGGCTGCGGGGGTCAGTGACACCCAACAACCAGAAGACACTTTAAATTGCAAACTGGAAAGTGATAAGAGAAAGACAAATACAGGCATGGGACCTGTTATCCAGAATGCTCGGGACCCAGGGTTTTCCGGATAACAGATGTTTCCGTGATTTGGATCTTCATACTTTAAATCTACTAGGAAATCATGTAAACATTAAATAAACCCAAAAGGCTGGTTTGCTTCCAATGCAAATTAATTACATCTTAGTTTGGATCAAGTACAAGGTACTGTTTATTCATACAGAGAAAAAGGAAATTTTCTTAAAAATTTATTGGATAAAACTACATCTATGGGAGACGGCCTTTCCATAATTCGAAGCTTTCTGGTTAACTGGTTTCCAGATAACGGATCCCATACCTGTAATAAAAAAGCTATAAAAATGAAGACCTGTTTAGTTGAAATGTTGCTAAGAACAGGACATTCTATAACATACTAAATGCTTAATTTAAAGGTAAACTGTCTCATAATATGGGTGTATAAACTGAGGTGCATTATTTATAACCCCCCTGATGTGTACTTTCATGGCTTTTAGACTTCTGTTTAGTGGCATGGGGGGAAGGTAGTAGCTGCTGTCCTGTGGCTAAAATGCTCCTGAAAAGAAACTGAAGGTATAGTAAAGGGAAACTGTCACCCTAAGAAATCATTTGAGTCCTATGTTATGATGTTACTCAATCAAATAGAGCAGTGACATCTAGGAAGTGCAGAATGGAAAGTGTTAGTAATCGCCTGCCCCACCTCTTTGCCTAAGGCATAGAGGAGGGGCAGGCAATATATGATTGACAGTTGAGATTTTTAAACAAGTTTAAAACGGTTTATTACAGGCATGGTTGTTTTAATAAAAAAAAAGAATTCGGGCTTCATGTGTAATTCAAAAATAGCTTTAACTTTACAGCTTTTTATGTCTGGGTGACGTGTCCCCTTTAAGGCAAAAACATATAAACTTGGATGAAGGGCAGCTATAGCGTAGCAGAGGGCCAAATTTGAAATTTGTTAATCTTTATACTTTTTATAAGCTGTACATTCATATGCAAATTTTGTCTTTTCATGCATTATTTTATATTACTAGGAATAGTCTAAATAACCCGAACTACTTTACTATTTGTGCTTCTAGCCCATGAATAATTGAACATTTTCCACTTCCCAACAACACTTCAATGAGACACAGACAGGCATTCCTTGGTTAACCTGCAAAATGGCAATGCCCTAGTTTAGTACAATTGACAGGCTCTCAAATGTCTTAATCTTTATCGTGTTGCCTGGTCCTTTCACTTCTTTTCATTGCTGTGAATCTTAAAACAAATATAGACTTGCATTACTCAAACTGCAGGTAACAATTCTCAAAATATATATTTTTTTTATATATATATTTTTTTTTTATTTTGCGTGTTTTGTCTTTGAAATCTCGACATTAAAAGGAAATTAACACATAGTGGCAAAGTTATTAAAAATGATCTTGGGAACCCAGAAAAAAAGCCCCAGCAGTATGATCTGGACCTACCTGACTGTTTATAAATTATCCCTATATTCAGAAACATTTTAAAATGTAAAACCGCTTAATGTGTCAATTTGTCAATATTTTAAAGCACATTTATTTTTAATGGGTGTGAATGCCCAGCTCTTTTGCTTAGCAGCGCTGAGAACAAACACCTGTCTGGATCCTTGCTCCTGGATGCAAATTAAAGGCACTGAGAAAGTATTTGGACCAGTAAACAAGAAAGGTGAACTGTAATTTTTTTGCAAGCAGTGTCTATCAATACTGCTTCTAAAAACATACAGATTATCGATCAGACCTATTATTTTAACCAATTTAACAGTAAAATACTTTAGCAACCGAGCTATCTTAAATTGGAATATGATACTAACTCTGCATATACTTTCCATGAATTGTCGGTTATATTTGGTGCATATAATATGTGTCATTGCTCAGTGTGATTTCCAATTGTGCAACTATTTCAATTTTTTTCATTGCAGTCCCTAAGGCACCTGAAATCGATCCAGCAGACTGCATTGTGGCAGACAACTGTGTGACCGTAGCATGGAGAATGCCTGAAGAAGATAGCAAAATTGATCATTACGTGCTTGAATATAGGAAAACAAACTATGAAGGACTACCTAGAGTCAAAGATGAAAGATGCTGGGAGTTAATTGATCACATAAAGGACGCTGAATATACTCTTTCTGGTAAGTACGGGGTAAGTACACGGGAGACACAGTAAGCAATATATACAAGTACTTATTATATGCCTCTATCCATGTGGCACACCTCATTAATCATTTTTTTTTCAGTGTAACTTGTATAGTATTTCAGGAAGTTCTTGGCAGATAGTGTTTCACTCTCATTAGAAACTTGTGTGCAGCTGAAGACAAATATCTTTTGTAAGGGCTGGAACCGTAAATGTTGTAAAAGAGAATACAATATAAAGAATTGAGGCTTTAGTTTCCTTATGCATAGCTAATACAGATTCATGTTACAAGGCTTTGGAAGTAACCCAATGCTTCTGCTGTGGCTATTTATTTGCTTATGTAGCTAATCCCAGCACTCTTAGAACAGCACAATACAGTGCTTTGCTGCAGTGCACAGTCTTTCTGGCACAGAGAGAACAGCAATTCCTAAACATATTCAGCTCTACACTAACGTTTAAAATCACTCAAACATTGAAACATTGATATTTATAACCTTAGGACTTCTAGCTCTCTGTTTTTGAAAAAAAAATGTCCGATCGAACCATTCGCATCTCTACTCTTCTCTGGCTCGTAGGCAATATTTCCCCTAACTGCTTCTCGACTGTGCGCAAAAATTCTTTTGTGCGCACATTTTACACTTGTGGGTGCATTTTTATAAAAATGTGTGCGCAGGTCAGAATAAATGCAAAATTTTGTGTTGTCACACACAATTATTTGTGCAGGCCAAATTTGTTGTGTGCCCTGGCCTCAAAATTTGTGTGCCTGCATTAGTGCACAGCTTAGAAGGATCAGTACTAACCTTGCCCCCCCACCCCCTGAACAAGCTTGCACGTATATATTAGACGCTCTGTTAGTATTTTTTTTTTTTTTTTTTTTACTTTTAGGTTTAAGGTTTGACTCTAAGTATATGAACTTCCGAGTAAGAGCTTGCAATAAGGCTGTTGCTGGGGAATATTCAGATCCGGTCACGTTGGAAACCAAAGGTATTACTATTTCTGTCTCCTCACCACATATCACTAAGTAGACCAGCTACTAGATGGCATTTGTGCATGTTTTATTGATATTTTGATATTATCCATGTTGTCTTTCATCCATCAATATATTTGTGTTAAATAATCTAAATGAGGAAAAGTGTTAAAGATAACCTCGGACAATCATTGATCATTATTCTGTATGGATTTGGCCTTGCTGTGTCAACTAATAATTTATTCTGTGCATTATACTACATTGGCTACCTTGGTGGTCCAGTGGAATTCGTTGAATCAATTTAAAGTTACTGCATCGTGACAAGTAAAGTTGGTTGCACTGGATGCGTGAATCCATGCAACGTCCAGAAGAATGCAATCAGTGAAGAGTTCAGCCAATGGCTCGGGTGATTTTATACTTATACAGCTTATGCTGTAATTGGGAAGTTCACATTTGGTCTGTTCTATATGGACCTATTCTTAGTAACTGTTTAGTAGTTCTTCATGCCTTCCTTGGACGCTATGGGACCCATTTACTAACTATTGAATTTCGTTTTTGTCCACGAATCTCTAAAAGGTATTCAGATTTTTTTAGCACATTATTTTCTGTTCTTACTTTTTTATTTGGATCTATTAATAAATCTCATGACATTTGTAGTTTTAGGGTTTAGTTGAGGTTTCTAAAACCACTAAAATCTGAGCTTTGATATACAGGCCTCCACATGTTACTGGGGGTCAAGGCAGTGGTTTGGAAGTAAGAATGGAAGATTAATAGAAGAGGGTCTCAATCAAAAGATATGGTACTGAAATGTCAAACTGGAGAACAAACTCAATTCAAAACCACAAAAATATGGAGCCTAATGCAAACTGTATTAAAATAAGTGTAGGTATATAAAGAGTTTATTTTAATGCAAACTTCCTAATTAAATTGGATTGGAATTACTCCCCCAGTATGCATGAGGCCTATTAAATGGAGTGATAAAATGCATGGCCTCCAGCACAAAAGAATTTACAGTTGTATAGTTTCTTAACATTTCCAGAATTATATCCTGCAGAGCTGTATTCAGGGTCGGACTGGGGGCCCGGGGGCCCACCGGGACTGCTGTCCAGGGCCCCCCTACTAAGATGCACTGCTCGGCACACGATGCATGAAGGCGCCACTCGCCACACATGCGCAAACTGTGTCACGCGCATGAGCAAACGATGCCGCCGATGCGCGTCTCAGAATAAAATTCGTTTTTTGTAAAAACCGAATATCGGGAGAGGAGTCTAGCCCGGGGGCCCATGAGGGTCAGGCCCGCCGTTTTTTTTCCCGGTATCCTGTCGGGCCAGTCTGACCCTGGCTGTATGACTGACTGATAAACAAAACACTCCAGTATGCCATCTGCATAGTTTAAGAAAGAACGGAAATGTTCTGGAAGCTTACTTTCATTATCATATTAGTTTGCCAATAAAGGCATCACTTTTACACTGATTTTTTTTTTTATGTTTCGTATCAAAAGCTTTCCCTATAACTGAAAATGATACTGTTATAGTCACCAAATATAGCTATATAGCAAGATAGCCAGCAGGAGTCAAATGGCTACATTGGATCATGGGGTTTTTGGGATATTTAATGAAAGAAATTCAATAAGTAACTTTTTTTTTTTTTAAATACTTTTTTATTTTAAAGGTGTGTAATCCAATAACAAATACTTGTTTTTGACTCTGTATGTCCCCATTAAACATAAAAAACAAGTGATTGTTTTGCCTTCAACTTGGACTTGGAATATATATATATATATATATATATATATATATATATATATATATATATATATAATCAATCATATATATGTATTATTACAGAGAAAAGTAAAAAATGGTTTGTTTGATTCTATTGAAAATGGCTTTCCCTTAATTCAGAGCTTACTTGATAATGGGTTTCCCATTAATATATCCAGTACCTGTGAATTGAATTTACACAATGCATCTCTATAAGGGAGTTATTTACTAAACCATGATGTTTTCTGGTCTGGGTTTTTTGGCCCAAAACTTTTTTGTGGAAAGAAAACTTGAATTTTTCAAAATTTATCATATCTGAAAGCTACAGAAAGTCAGAATCCAAGAATCCACTATCTCAAACCTGCTGCGGTCATGTAGAAATCAGTGGCAAATATCCCTTTTACAATTTGAAGATATCATTGTCTGCGCTGGGTTTCGTCTGATAATTTAAAAAATTCAGGGTTTTCGGCGATAACCAGAAAAAACCGAGCAATTCGGGCATCAAATCCGAAGAATGTGTACGATTCAGGTTTTGGTCAATTTTATGAGGGATTTTTCCCGACCCCAATTTTTTGTTATTTTATTAATAAATGAGATAAAATCGTGGATGGGAGTTTGGTCGAGCTTGGTTTAATAAAAATATAAGATAAAATTGAGTAGTAAATAACCCCCTGTATGTCTGCAAGCATCAAACATTAGTCATTTTAGTTATTTTGTTGTATACTGTAATAGTACCCCCATTTTACATTTTTCAGGGGTGTGTAAAATATATTGTGTGTTATATATTGGTGGGACCAGAAAAAAAACAATGTAAAATGTGGGAAAAATTTCAATCGGTGTATTATGTTTGTAATTTCTGTATATGACAAGCATTCTGCCCAGTGATGTCTGATGACTTGGGGGAATTACTACCCAATCAATCCACATGTGAAGCTGGTTTAGCCTCAGGAAGTCAATCCATACTATTTAATTAGGTTGTGATAGAAAGGGACATAGTGAGAGTAAGGAGATGTAACTGCGTTTTCAAGCAATCACTTCATATCACTTCAGCTGCAGCCAACACTTCCACTAGCCACTGTGTAAGCCCTGAGGTTAAACTGCCTTTTTTCTTGTATCTATCTAGTTGGAACACCAGTCGTTTTTATGTCTCTCTCCTTTAGAATTTTTTTCTTTTGAGCAGATCTGGTTTTTCTTTTTTTTTTTTTTTTTTTTTTTTTACCCTTATATCAGGACATTTCTCAAACAGGAGAGAAATAAAGACCATCTTAGATTTGTCATACTATTATAGCATACAACTAACATGGCATTGCAAGTAAACTACATTAGAATTACAACTGTCGTATCTGTGTTGGCCTTTATTTCTGATACAGCGCTGACGTTTAGCTTTGACAACACATCGTCCCATCTTAACTTAAAAGTAGAAGAATCGTTTGTTGAGTGGGACCCAACGGGAGGTAAAAGTCAAGAGAACAAAGTAAAAGGAAAGGAAAACAAAGGCAGGTAAGAAGGTACTAGCCTGATAATTAAAGTTACCTGCCGGGATAAGACGGAATGTTGAGAATATAATTCTCAACAATAAACATACTGATAAAACTTACAGGCCACTTGGGATTTGGGGTATTTTTGTTACAATTAATTCTCCACCTTTTGATTAATATGTGCCTTAGTACGGCAAGTGAAATGGTTCCCAGAATCCTTGGCACTTTGCATTACTATACATCCGTGCAACCATACGGCTTCTCCATGCATTTCAACCATTGACTGTCTATTTTAAAAAAGCATTATTAGTTATTGCAAATTATGAAGCATTTTTTTTTTCTTTAAAAACCATGTCACCCATTTTATTAGCAAACCTAAAGGATTATTCCGGAATATATAAACATGTAACAACATTTTTGCCAGGCAAAAGAGACGATAAAAGTGTTCCAGAATGCCAGTGGCATCAGATTAGCAGCAGACTGGAGAGTACACTCCTTTGCATATTTATTGCATTCAGATTTACTGACAGTTTTGCCTTTTTCTGTTGTCTGACAGTGGCCATGTCACGTTACTGAAGAACAATACCAGGTGAACATACCATAGTTATAGTTAGTACCAGGAGCTCTCTTCTGCTTTTTCCTGGAAGCTCTAGAACTCTAACCTTAGTGAGAAAATGTTCTTTGTATGCTAATACTACTAATGCAAACCAATCTAACATGCCTTATTCCTATACCAGAATGCACCAGTGTCTTTTTGTTTTGCCTTTCATATGAGTTTACATCTTTGCCTCCAAAAAGCAAATTGGTGTGTCGTATTTTTAGACTTCAAAAAGAGCAGTGCAGTAGACTTTAATATGGGGGCCCTGGGAAGGAAGCTTACTGATTCTGGGTGTTCATCGTCCTAAATTTACACAGCTGTGCAGTCGGCATAGAGTGGGGTTACAAAGCAATATTAAATGAGAGTATCCATTTTAGGGTGCTATAATTTACCTTGCAGTTATAATTTTAAGTGATTTCTTTAAAAATCCACCTGTGCCTTACTACATCAGTACAGATAGAATAATTGCATTTCATTATCTCCATCACAGTCCCAGTATTTGCCTCTCTGCTTCTCTATCAAAAAGCCTCTTCGCCACTAGTTCTGTTTTCTTTCTGTCTGTATTTCTCACTATGCCTATACACTTTCTTCTCTTTGCTTGACCATGGCCTTCTTCTTTTTCTTCTGTCTCTTCCTGTCACTCCTATTTCACCCCCCCCCCTTCTTTTTAGCATCTTTAATTACATCCATTTGGCTTGTGATGTTTTCATCAATTCTGGGTTTGACTTGCTACATTCTATCACATTCTGCTTCCTTTCTGCTTCTTTGTTTTCTTCCTTTTTTGCCTTGCATATATACCCTTATAACCTATGTGTTTCCTACAGTTTTCCTTTCTTCTTTAGGGTGAAGAGACCCACAGCTACTAGTAGCAGCTACTTGTCAAGGCTACAAAATAGACAATAGTGATAATTGGCTTTGCTAAGACGGGGAGAATATAGTATGTTTTATTAGCGCAAAAACCTATGCAAAGACATAAGCAGCCATGTTTGTGTCCTTTTTGAGGCCCATTAAAGTCTGCAACAAAATATTTAACAAAACTCCAGCACAAATGTTAACACTAAAACGTTACTTAGCGATAATGTGGAATGTAATATTCACTAGCAGCTGGTTTTACATTGCGTGCAGTGCTAACCATTTACAAAAACACCATTTTGAATAACCCTTGCAAATTTTAATTACATTCCCCCTTACCTGTGTTTTAGCAGGCAATTCACAGTTTTGTCTATGGCAGGTGATTTTGTTTTTTAGCCACAAAAAGTAGCTGCTGCTTTTTGTAGCAACAAAATGCCAAAGAAATACCCTGCCATAGACAATACTAAGAATTGCCTGCTAAAACACACATAGGGGGTTATTTATTTATTTTTTTTACTATAGAATCCAAATTTTTAGTGGAGAAAAAAAAATCAGACTTTGATAAATGGGCCTCACTGTGTCTTACCAAAGCCAATTATTGCTATTGTCTATTTTATAGCCGTAACAAGTAGCTGCTACTAGTAGTGCCGTGTGTCTTCAACCTTATAGTTCTCTTACCAGATGTCCCTCTCATTTTAACCTTAACAAATGTCTCCCTTGGTTTGCTTTTTTCTTACTCTGATGCCATAGTATTGCCGGCACAAATACAGATATGCAGCAAATAGGATTACACAGAAGTAATACTTGCATCTTTCAAATAAGACCATTTTATTACTAAATAATTACATACCCCATCATCAACATTTGGTGCGTGTTTTGCAGCAATAGTCCACATGTCTTACAGTGCCTGAAATAATGCTAAATTACTACAGTAATTCTAATACTGTGGAATGTTCTGGCAGCCTTTCAAACATGCAGGAGCTTAACTCATAAACCTTGCTAATCCCTTAATTTGCTAATTTCATTTCCAAAAACACAGAGATGCTTTCTGTTAAGTGCTGCAGGCTGTTGGATTGTGTTTGCTAGAGGACTTTGTTTTATTGTACTAACTGGTCATTCATGGAATGCAAAAGAGAACCAATGTAATGAATGATGAAAATTGTGTACAATGACAAACAAAACCACACTTTCAAAAAAGTTTAAAGCGTTTAAAAGAAGAATGAAGGAAAAAGACAGGGCAGATCTGGGCATATGAAACCGCCAACTTCAGTTTCTCCATAAATATTATATGTCATCCATTAATGACCAGTCTCATTGAATTACAATTAGGAGTAGTCTGGGGACAACTTGCCTGATTTTCTTGAAACTCCCCAGTCTGAGCTCCTCTGATTGAAGTGATGCAGTTTTTTTGCATAATTTCTTTTAAAAATATGTTTTGTAAAACCAAAAAAAATTGTCTTAGCATGGCTGCATCTTTATTTCTTTTTCATGCTTTCATTTGCAATCTTTTTATTTTGGTAAGTATAATTTACTTAAGTTTATGTTCAAGTTCTTAACTGAGGTTGGGTTGCTTTGCTCTTGCCTGAGCCTTTTTGCCAACATTTGCATGTTGTTTTTGATGAAAGTTTCTGTTCACCTTGAGTAGATCAGTAAATCTAATTTCTAATCAGGGAATGGAGTCGTACTGAAAGCTGTAGGGATATGTAAGGCTAATGGCACACAATTTGTTTTTTTCTGCCACATTTATAATGTGATGTGTAATAACAGCAAGCCATATTATAATTAAGCACTTTCTGTTTATAGCCGTAATGACTCCACCAAAGCTCCTACCATAACTACAGGGACACATGACTTAAATAATGTTATTGCAATGTTGTTATGTAATAATGCACGTATAATTTCAACAACCATCTTCAAATGTGCTACGTTTTACACTTCATGTGCCAGCAATCCAGGCATATTCATTTGTTTTAATATATCTTCTACCACTAGCGTATTTATATTTTCTATAGTAAGGCTTTGTTTCACATGTGACATAGCCCTACATCTACAGCAATTATAATTACTTATACAGGGCCCTATTTTTCCTGTTTGCCATCTTCCTCTTCTTGGATGTTTATTGTAATCAGAGTGAAAAGCTGTCTTTTTGCTTTTAAGTTTTGATTTTTACCACCTATTATCTCTGCCTTACAGAAGTGGAACCCCATCACCAAAAAGAACATCTGTCACTTCACGGCCAGCTACAGTAAGGGGAAGCAGAGACCGATTTACTGGAGAGTCTTACACAGTCTTGGGTAAATTTCCAAAACTGAAAAGTTCTTATTCCAAGGGAAGGCAAACTTCACCCCCTTCCCACCTACAGTACATACACTAAGCATTTGTAAATCAAATAGGAAATCGAGGTGCCTTCAGTTATTTCCTGACTTTCTCCCCCACCTGTTCATAATATGAGCATGTATTTATGTCTAACTTTATTTATGTAGCACTACTAGTATACACGGTTTAGTATTGTATCTTATCCATTTTTAAAATCTGTTTTGTATAGGTGACACTGCAGTTGAAGGTGGCCAGCATTATTGGGAAGTAATAGCCCAGAAGGACTGCAAATCCTACAGTGTGGGTATCACACACAAAACAATAGGCAAGTTTGACCAACTGGGAAAGACGAACACCAGCTGGTGTTTATATGTCAACAACTGGTTACAGACAACATTTGCTGCAAAGCACAACAACAAGGCCAAAGCGTTGGAGATGACCGTCCCCGACAGAATAGGAATATATTGTGATTTTGATGGAGGTAATAACCATACTCTTCTACCCTACACCAACCTTTGTTTGTTTGTAAACACAAAATGAATTGGTATAAACTTATTCAGACTGGTCCCCAGAGCACTTTTGCAGTTTACATTCATTGTCTATTTTATGTGGTTTCTGAGATATTAGCCAGACAGTTTCACAACTTCTGAACAGGCTTCAGCTCAACAGATCTTGTTAAGGCAGCAACTCTGTCTGTCTGCACTCTGGATTCATGCCTGCTATTAGCAGTCTATGGATGCCAATATCTCAGAAACCTCTAAAAATAGCAGATTCATTTAAACTGCAAAATTATTTAGAGAAGCACCATGGGTAACATTTCTTGGTTTAGATTCCCTTTAAAGTATACTGTATTTCATACATTGTGCTACAATTTTGCCAATCCACACCCCACTCCTTTGTGGCAGTTCCTGTGGCTAAAAGTCAGTGCTATGGATAGTGGTGGAAGAAGAAACATAACTAGTTGTTCCATCAATGCTCTTGTTGTAATGTGAGACAAAGACTTGTACTAGAGTTCTGCATGGAACCAATTTTTGAAACACAGACCCGCTACACGGCCAGTAACTGCCTTATCCGCAACCTGATCCGTGACCCGCTGACGCCCATGAAACTGGAAGTCCTGTTGCTGTATAATGGAAGTGACATCATAAGAAGCGGGTGGGGGCAGGAAAAAAGTTTTTTTTTTTTTTTTACACGTAACCTGGGTGTACCCGACCTGCTGCAGGACTCTAACCTTTACCCTTATCTGTGGTCTGTGGTGCTTTAAGTGAAGGCATAACCTTTTTTGGCTATCAATTCTCATGGCTTATGACTTTGAAGTATTGTGCTTAGATGTACAGATATTTTATAGTACACTCTTTTAGGGCAATGGCACACATAACGGGAAAATCACTAATTCTGCAGGACACTGGAAATACCTTGACATCCTAATCCATTAGAATCTATGCATGTAAAACACTTTGCATGTGGAGGTCCCAGCTAATCACCAGAAAATGCAGAAGAAGGCATTCAGGAATAATGTAATAAAGAGCACAATATTTGCATTTTTACCTGTACAACTGACATGCAGTTAATTGTTGGCAACCCCTTCCTACTTAGTTATCCTCATGTAAATCGTTTCACCAATGCCATTCCCTACAATCATTATGGCATTAAAAAAAATATTGATACAGCAGTATTGTTTATTAGAGTGAATAACATCAAAGATATCCACTATTAACCAGTTATAATGTTTGTTTTTATTTTTTCAGGTCAACTTGCATTTTACAATGCAGATACAAAACAGTTGATATATAGCTTTAAAACAAAATTTACACAACCAATTATCCCTGGATTCATGGTAAGTAGTCAGTAATATTTTTCTGTATTTAACTGAATTGTTTAGAGGGATTTGACAATACATTGGGAGGCATTTTTAATGGAAAAACGTGGCCTGTGTAAATAACTGATTTCTTTTTGTAAAAAAATGTATATGTATCCTATGGGCATATTAGTGGCAGTGGGAAACACCACCATTTTTTTTCAAGTTCCTATTGCCCAATATAGGTTTACCAAACCACCAATAAATTTTAGCCTCTTATCTGTCACTATAGAAAGTATTTATATGCATAATTATAATATACAGGTATGGGATCCGTTATACGGAAACCCGTTGTCCAGAGTTCCCGAATTATGGAAAGGCCGTCACCCATAGACTCAATTTTAATGAAATAATTCAATTTTTTCTCTGTAATAATAAAAGAGTAGCTTGTACTTGATCCCAACTAAGATATAATTAATCCTTATTGGAAGCAAAACCAGCCTATTGGGTTTATTTAAGTTTTAGAAGATTTCCTAGTAGACTTAAGATATGGAGATCCAATATCCCAGAGGGGGTTGGTGGCCACAATTTTAAGCTGCTTGATTATTTGTAGCTATATGGTGTCCAACCATGCACAGTAGAAGCTGAACTGTTCCTATCTTTAAAGGTGCATGGTAATGCCTTTTATTAACAGGTATGCACAGGCAGTATTGGGGTGTCTGGCTAGTGTGTTCAGTGATGAAGGAGAGGCCCTCTGGAGGGGACATATGATGTATAAATGGGTTTCTTTTCCTTTTAATTCTGTTTATTTGATAGGTAGCGTTGTTGTCACAAGGATACTTGAGCAAATCAGCATTCCAATAATGACAGTCTATGCTAGAGGGAAAAAATGTTCTTCTTCAATCCTATGGCATTTTAATAACATCAAAGAATGCTGACTGCATTTTATGCAAGAAAAACTATTACTACAGTACCACCAATATCACATTATTTTTAAAGCAAATTCTGCTTAAAAAAAAATAGACATAAGTGTCTCTAGTGTTTTTTTTTTTTTTTAAAAAAGAATTTCACTAAAAATAATCTATTTTTAAATGTGCGATAGTTATATAACTTGTTCAGCTGAATATACTGAATTTCTGTACTTTTTTTTTTCTTTTGCACAACTTTAGAAATACTTTATTTGTATGCAGCATACATCTATGGAATTTTCTTTATAACCTTATGTAAAATACACATAGAAGTTAGACCATGTAAATGAAGGAACTAGAAACATGTTGGTGAACTTAACTGTACAATGAATAAAACACCAATAAAGAGGTATGAGATTATCTGCAGTTGCTTTAAAGTATTCAGTGATACATCTCACTTATATAATGTATGGTGAGAATTTAAAGAAATGATTTAGCCAAAAATGTAATGTATAAAGGCTGGAGTGACTGGACGTCTAGCATAACAGCCAGAACACTACTTCCTGCTTTTCAGCTCTCTTGACTATGAAGATTTTCATTCATCCAGGTCATGGCATATCGTATCATATATAAGTAATTAAAATAACAACTGGACTTGCTGGGTAATTACTGAATACGTTTCACTACTCATCCGAGCAGCTTCTTCAGTTCAACTGACTGGTGGAAGAGTTTATATGCCAAGAACTTCCCATACCACAACGGCACATTGTAACTCTTCAGAGAGGTGACATCTGAAATTCACAGAGGTGTTTTCAGCTCACTTGGTTTTCAGTGATTGGTTACCAGGCAGTAACCAATCAGTGACTTGAAGGGGAAGGGCACATGGGTCATATCTGTTGCTTTTGAATCGGAGCTGAATGCTGAGGATCAATTACAAACTCATTGAACAGAAATGTACCATGTGGTCCCCCTTCAAGTCGCTGACTAACTCTGAGTTATAGAGCTGAAAAGCAGGAAGCAGTGTTCTGGCTATTATGTTACACATCCAGTCTCTCCAGCCTTTATACATTACATTTTTGGCTAACTAACTATATTAGAAACATTTTTTTTATTTTGCACAGCCTATATATTTATCCAGTTATTTTTATACTGAACAATTCCTTTAAGTGTCTGTACTAATGATGTGGTGTGCAGAGTAACTTTTGTAGTATCGAGTGTAAAGAATGTCCATATTTTTATGGAAAAATGTGTCCATCAGTAATGGCAGCACCCTGATATATGTCTATTCTGATTTGTTTGCATTTAGGTTTGGTGTGGTGGAATAACATTATATACAGGACTGCAGGTTCCAAGTGCAGTGAAAACACTTCAGAAGTCAGAGAATGGGATGAGTGGCTCATCCAGCAGCCTAACAAGTGCTGTACAATAACATAATATGCTTAGTACTGGGAAGTTTGCTCTAAGTGGATTATTAGTTTTTTTTTCATTTTATTCTAGTAACATTCTGGTTGCTGTTCACCAAAACTGCAAGCTAACTGACCTTTTAGGTTAAGTGCCCTCTGCTGTTTGGGGACTTGTGGCGTCTTGGTGCCCTGCTCATGTGCTGGTCCGGTCAGCAAAGCGTACCAACTGCAAGCCACCTGAGAAGATACTGAAGCCATTGGAATTAGGAAAGAAACACAGTAGGATGTCACACCTACTGGTTTCAATTGTAGTCAATGACTTGTAACCTAGTCGCACAGTTCATATGTGTATTTAACAAAAAACTTTTAAATGTCTTGGAAGTACAAGAGTGTAAGTAAAAAAAAAAAAAAAGGTGTAAAATACTGTAAATGGGATGTAAACTTTTACTCTTATTGCATCTGACTGAGGCTTATGCAGTACAAAAATATTTGGTGCTGATTTGGTTAAAATTGCGTGAGTGCCTCATACTGGAAAACTGAGTGTTCAATCTGACAAACAAAGAAGCTTTTCCCTTACCCAAAATGAGCACTCCATCCAAATACCAAACCGACTAATGGCAGTACAACATGCAAGACTTTGGTGCTTTCTGAAAAGTTTTAGTTTTTCAGATCTACCAATTATTGCTAATCCTGTCTGACGGGTTTAGAGGGTTGGTCCTTGTTGGAAAGAATATTGTGCATCCTCTGTGGATCTCCGACACTATAAAAAAGTCCAATTGTTTTTAACGGTAGGCATGGAAATACAGTATCTGTGGAAATCTAATACAATCGGTAGCTGAGAGATGATTAACTTATACCTATGCAGTCGTAACTTTCAAACACACAATTAAATAGTGATCAGGTTTGCGTTATTTCAAACATTTTCATCTTATAGTCTTGCTATATCCAAGAAATAATTGGATTCTATATTTAAGGACCAGTAATGCCATGAAGTTTTCATGTTTTACATTTAAACTTTATATCTGATCATCCAGCACCTACAAACGAACTATTTGTTGTCCTATTTCATGGGATGTTTTTATTCTCTAGTGATACCAGCTTATCTCTTATATGGTATGTAAACATGTGCCCTAGTTCAGTTTAAATGCCTGTAAATACCATTAATACTTGTGAAAGAAACAACAAGGCTATGCAAATCTGCCCCACAGTTTTACTAGTGCAGCGGAACAGGTCAATATATTTAAATTACACTTAAAAACCCTTTACATTTTAATTTGCCATTTTCCCTACTTATTTCACTATCTGCACTAGATTCAGTCATGCCAGCATTTAAATCATTAATCTTCACGTGCGATTGGTATAGGCATTATTGGGAAGGCAGGAAATGGAGTTGTAAATGTAGTTCCCCTTACGTGATCTGATCATTCATCCAGAGGCCAAACTAACTGATAAACCCAATTAGACCACCAATAAACCCAATTAGACCACCATATCGTTTTCCAAGTCAAATATTGACTCAATAGGTGACCCATTAATTGTATTTTAAATATTAAAAATTAACTGTGGCTGTAGCAGGCTGACCTGCTGTAGTAAGTGCTGGTTTGGGCATTTCTGGAATGGCATACATACACTTAAAGGATAAGCAACCCTTTAAAATAAGTGAATGTAAAATTGACGAGAGTGCTATTCTAAGCATTTTTGTAATTTACATTCAATATTTATTTTGTTTTTATTCCAAGATATTAAGGGATACATGTAAATATGAATGAAAATTTGTTAAAATATTGAGAATCAAGGCAGTGATAAAATGCATCATGTCAGAATAAAACAGGACTCGCGTGCAGAGCAGTTCTTAAAAAGCTTCCTGTAAGAAGTTGGAACATGTCAGTATAACTTTAAGATAGAAAGGATATGGTCTTAGTTATTCAACTACAATAATTGTCAAGGCAAGTTAATCTTTTGTACTGTGTTGCAGAATTTGATAATGGGTATATATAAGTAAGGGGGTATGTCTTGCCTGTGAAGGTGAGGGATAAAGAAACATGTAAGTGCTTGGACATCTTTTAAGATAAAAACATCTTTAAATATGGATACATATGACTGATTTCTCCTTTAATTATGTGTAAAGATTACCAATATATATTTTTTGAATGTTTGGAAACAATTTAATACGTTCATCTGTTATTTCCAGATTACTGTCATTGAACAAGTACAGCAGACACATGCTGAGCTAACACTTATTTTTTTTTTCTTTAAAGAAATGTTTAAATTCTTGGACCATGGTATCACAATGTAGAGAGAACCCACCCGGAGAGCATGAATCCAAACCTTTAAAAAGGCTGTGCTGTTCCCATACCCATTGCAAATTAACTACAGATTTTTTTGAATAATTTGTCCTTTAAACAGTGGCATTACTACAATACAACGCAACACTAGTTTGGGATTACAAGTATCTTCTGCACTGATGGGAGTTTTGATGATCATTTAATACAATGCTATAAGGCCTAACTGCATGTCGATGCTGTAACTACACTGTCCATATGTTTTGATGCAGACATTTAAAACCTGTAACACCATGTTAAGGGCAAATAAATAAAAGGTGCTTCTCCATCTATGTTCAGTATTTCAGATTGTCTGCAATGTGTGTGCCCTCTTGTGGACAATAATCAGCTTGTTGCACTGCACACAATTGTTTCATATGTCTGCAAGCTCAGTGCTTTCCAAGCATTCAGACCAGGTAGTATGTATGTATTTGTTGCACTGAAAGGAGAAGCCTCTCCACATACAGTACATGCATCGACACCTATGTGTTAACAACCAATGAAGACAGAGATTATACTTTATTGGGCTTATTTTACATTTTAGATGTGGATTAAATTCAAATGTTCTTTTCTATTTTAATGCAAGTAAATTGGAAATACACAAATTGACATTTTTATACTTTATCACAAACTACTCCTTTCACCAACGCGCAGATTTATTACGGGTTGAATAGTAAATTCGAATTTTGAAAATTTATTTTTTTGGTGTCCAAATTCACACATTTGAATTGTAATCAATTTGAATGTAAATTGGAATGAGAGATTTATCACACCTCGACCATGGATACAGTTCTAATTCAAATATTCACCACCTAAAACCTGCCAAATTCAATTCCAAGTCAATGGCAGAGGTCCATTAACCCATTTAAATATGTTAATAGCCTTCCTTCGATTCGAGTTCGAATACGAAATGAATTTTCAGATCGTTGCCATTCGATTTAATTTCAGAAGTTCATATTTTTTTCATAAATAAGCTCCCATTCGAGTTGTGAGTACATTTATTGGAGTAAAAGAAAATTCACATCATTTCGAAATTCAACCGTTGATAAATCTGCCCATTTTGGTTTAGTTTCATTATAACAAGATGTTTTGATAAACCACTTTTAAAAGTAACCTACAGCTAAGTGTTGTACGTGCAGCCGATAATCTGTTCAAATTTGTATTCTACTGTTGACAACAATTTTGCTGGAAAAATCTTGAAAGCAAGTTCATTTGTGTTACATCGGTGCCTTCATAAGGAACAAAAACAATATGTACATGGTTTCAGGACTTAGAGCATAAATGGTCCATAAAAATGTTAGAACTTGGTACACTAACTCCAAATGAGAAGGATTAAATCAGCATTGTGGTTATTAAGTGTAGGTCCAAGCGATCAGTCATGTGAACGTAAGTTATATTATTTACATTTCGATGGTCCTCCTGCAATTTGTCCTCCTGAAATGGCCAAAGAAAATGATCCCACAGAGAAGAGCGAAACCATCTAGGACAGGGGTGTTTTATGCCTGTAGACTTGTATAGTTGCCCTAATGTTGTTTTCTACTAATGCCGTTTTTAGCCATTAAGCTTAAGAGAACAAAGAGCACAACCATTATTATCTAGGCATAGATCAGCACCACAACATCACTAGCATACCTGTTTATTTGGGGGGGTTCTTTGCACCCACGTCTGTATTGTGATGCTTTTCAAAGTGAAACCGGAGCATACTTTTTAGTAAATAATAACCCCACTGAAAGAGGACATTCATATTGCAGCAGGATATTGGAAATGTACATAACATTTCATCTATTCAAG
Organism: Xenopus petersii; assembly: GCA_038501925.1. Classification (NCBI taxonomy): domain Eukaryota; kingdom Metazoa; phylum Chordata; class Amphibia; order Anura; family Pipidae; genus Xenopus; species Xenopus petersii. The sequence goes on from CM076672.1 coordinate 133,977,659, forward strand.
AACACAAACCCTCTTACCAAATCGTAACCTTCAGCTATTAAATGCAACTCAGGAATAAAGAAAAATGTATTCTGTTTTACTTTCTACTTCAAATAACGTTGTATGACCCTCTGTGCTGTACAGGTGTCATCCTCATTTCATCCTTTAATTGTTGCAGTATTTGAGGTGCCTGAGAAATAGATTTGAGCTTCTCTGCTCTAGGTTATACAGGGATCAATTGGCTAACATAGCCTCATTCTTCCTCACGTGTATTATTTTATGTTGGATTCCCCCCTGATAACTGTAAAATAAATGCTAACTTGAACATTTTGTGTGTCAAATTGCTTTGTGTTTGTAAGCTCTGCAGTTTAGGTTGTACCTCCAAATCTGTAATAAAAAAACGATATAATTGGAGTTGTACAGTGTTCACCTATGGGTAGTACTCCGCTAAGTGGAGGTTGGGCAGGTGTGCCAATAGATTAGCACCTACACTCATATGAAAAAGTTTGGGAACCCCCTCTTAATTCTTTGGAGATTTGTTTATCATTGGCTGAGCTTTCAAATTAGCAACTTTCTTTAATTATATAACATGCCTTATGAAAACTGTAGTATTTCAGCAGTGACATAAAGTTTATTGGATTAACAGAAAATATGCAATATGTATCATAACAAAATGATAAATTTGGGCACCCCAACAGAGATATTACATCAATACTTAGATGAGCCTCCTTTTGCAAATGTAACAGCCTCTAGACGCCTCCTATAGCCTTTGATGAGTGTCTGGATTCTGGATGGCGGTATTTTTGAAGATTTGCCCATACAAAATCTCTCCAGTTCAGTTAAATTTGATGGCTGCCTAGTATGTACAGCCTGCTTCAAATCATCCCATAGATTTTCCATGATATTCAAGTCAAGGGACTCTGATGACCATTCTCCCTCAGCATGAATGCCTTTGTAGATTTCCAAGTGTGTTTAGGGTCATTGTCTTGTTGGAATATCCAACCCTTGCGCAACTTCAACTTTGTGACTGATGCTTGAACATTATCCTGAAGAATTTGTTGCTATTGGGCTGAATTCATCCGACCCTCGACTTTAACAAGGGCCCCAGTCCCTGAACTAGCCACATAGCCCCACAGCATGATGGAACCTCCACCAAATTTGACAGTAGGTAGCAGGTGTTTTTCTTGGAATGGGGTGTTCTTCTTCCACCATGCAAAGCGCTTTTTGTTATGACCAAATAACTTAATTTTTGTCTCATCATTTCAAAGCACTTTGTTCCAAAATGACTGCAACTTGTCTAAATGAGCTTCTGCATACAGCAAGCGACTGTTTGTGGCGTGAGTGCAGAAAGGGCTTCTTTCTCATCACCCTGCTATACAGATGTTCTTCGTGCAAATTGCGCTGAATTGTAGAACAATGATACACCATCTGCAGCAAGATGTTCTTGCAGGTCTTTGGGTTGTCTGTAACCATTCTCACATATGCCACTCCTGTATTTTTCTTGGCCTGCCAGACCTGGGCCTTACATCAACTGTGCCTGTGGCCTTCAATTTCCTGATTACATTCATTACAGTTGAAACGGACAGTTTAAACCTCTGAGACGGCTTTTTGTAGCCTTCCCCTAAACCATGATACTGAACAATCTTTGTTTTCAGATCTTTTGAGAGTTGCTTTGAGGATCCCATGCTGTCACTCTTCAGAGGAGAGTCAAACAGAAGCACAACTTGCAATTGGCCAGCTTAAATACCTTTTTCTCATGATTGGACACACCTGCCTATGAAGTGCAAGGCTTAACGAGCGAATCCAACCAATTTGGTGTTGCCAGTAATCAGTATTGAGCAGTTACATGCATTCAAATAAGCAAAATTACAAGAGTACCCACATTTTTACACAGCCATTTTTTTCATTTAATATCATACAACTGAATACTGCTTCACTAAAAATCTTTGTTCAGAAAACAAAACATCCCAGTACTCAGATGTTCCTGGGAAATGAAAGACATACCACTGTAATCTTTTTTGTTGAAAGTGGAGTCAATTATTTTGCAGGCTGAGAGGGGTTCCAAAACTTTTTCATATGACTGTAGAATATCAACACCAGTAACTAGCGTAGGCCAATAGCAGGACATTTTTCAAAGCCTGTAAAACAGATGAGGAATTTGTATCCTGAAAAATAGCTGTTTTCCTTAAAGGGGAAGGAAACCTAGTCGGTGCAAACCCCCCACCCCCCCTCCCATTTGTTGCCCTCCTCCCCCCTGGCCTACCCGTCCCAATGGGCAAATGCCCCTAACTTGTTACTTACCCTTCTGCGCAGGTCCAGTCCAGGGAGTTCATAGACATCTTCATCCACGCGATCTTCCTGCTGTGAACGCTGTTTTGGCGCATGCGCAGTAGGATCATTTCGCCGGTACGGATCTACTGCGCATGCGCCAAAAGTCACGCGCATGCGCAGTACATCGTACCGGCGAAATGATCCTACTGCATATGCGCTGTTCAAAGCAGGAAGAAGATTGCGTGGAAGAAGATGTCGTCTGTGAACTCCCTGGACTGGACCTGTGGACATTTCATAACTGATCCCATACATGTACAAAACATAAAATGCAGGTTTAGGTGAATATATGACATTTTATTGGAATTTAAATATAATAAAGACACTTTTTTAAAAACAGTTCAGCCTTCTTTTTTTTATTATTGTTATTATTTACTGCCAGTGCCAGAGTTAGGAAGGAAACTTTTGCATCGACCAGAGGTGTCCGCTTTGTGCAAAAAACATGACTATCAGACCTACTTCTGTGGCCCCTGCTATGAGCATTTGAATATGAGTAGCGCACCAGCAGCCACTTATATATGTAAATATGTATCAGAACAGTGGCCTTCACTGTGCAGTGAGATTTGTCTATCAGACCTCAGATCTGTGGTCCCTTCTATATACAGCAGGATACAGGTAGTAGCCCCAGATAGGGTTGCCACCTGGCTGGAAATTTACCGGCCTGGTCAGACAAATGGCCCTGCCACAGTAACAAATCAGTGTTTTTTTACTGATCTTGTACCACTGAAATAATAAGATAAAAAAAACAATGGGCTATGAACTTTGCCATAGTAGACTCCAAATCAGTAGTAACCACTTGTGCAGATGGGATATCTCCAGCAGACCTCAGACCAGTGGTCCCACAATTTATATATGGTGGCCCCAACAATATGCAGTCCAATAAGGTTCTTAGCGCCCAGATCAATAGCATCCATTATATGCAAATGTGAGAAGAAACATCAGGTCAGTGCCCTCCAACCCCCATGCGACAGAACCCCATGACTAGCACAGTCCAGACAAGCAGCCAGTTCTGCGTGGGTAAATCTGGTAAATTTGACCATGCAAAATTGCTCATATAGCCTAATGCCTAAACAAAAAATCTCTCTTGCCATACAGTACTTTGAGGTACGTAAGCCACCTTTTAAAAATATTTTTGAAAAACTACAACAGAAAACCCTCTCTCCTTGACATCCAAATTAAAACGTACGGTTGACTCTTGTGTGACTGGGTGAAAGTGTTAAAGACATCCCAGCTGCCACCAAACAACTCCCAAAATCCAAGGTTGGAGGGAGTTGTTCACAACCAAGAGTCAAGGCTCAAACACCTTAAAAATGCATTTGCACTCTTTACCTCTCCCTTAGGGGCAAATTCACTAACCTCTAAAAATTCACCAGCGACGGCTTTGCTCACAGAACATGTCACTGCCATGTGTCGCCACGGACAAGAAGCAGAAGGATAAAAGGGGCAAGGAAGGATACCATCAACTAACATGAATGGGAACCTGTTGTGGCACCCCTAGGGTTGGCACCTGGCCTGTATTTTACCATACAAACAGGAGTCTAGCATGCTTTTTATTAATATTTATAAGTCTATGCCAGTCTATACCAGCTCCATACTCCCCCCCCCAGTGTCATATTCAATGAATATTAGACCTCAGATCAATGGGCACCTCCTATTAAACAATCCACATGCTTCTTAGAAGGTATCTGATATTGTGCTGGTACTAAGCAGTCACATCTGTTCCATAACACTTTGTTCTCACAGTGACTTTTAATATGGTTGGCTTATCACCTTTTCTGGAAAAAAAAATATTTATCTTTTTTCCCTATTAATAACATGGGGATCAACCCTTTATGGACAATGACCCTTTACTGGCCAGGCATATCAGTCAACTGCAGCTTTTCAGATCTCTTTTACCAAGACCTTACTGGTGGCCTGCTTTTAGGATAGACTTGAAGTCTTCTTTGTACCAGGTTACATTTTTTCAAACTGTTGCATATGGTAACTTGTTCATTTTTCTCTTTCTTCAGAATGGTCCAGGTTTTTCCAACCTGAAGGGAATCATATCATCGCAAGAGACAATACAATGGGTAGGTACAGATATTTATTCTTATTACTATTGAGTATGATTATTTTTCTCTAAGTGATAAATATGAAAACTTGCATGAACAAAAAAGAATGGGGTTTTGCCGAAACTCATAATGGTCAAGGTTAAATCGAAGGATTTAACATCGAGGGTCAAATATCGAGGGTTAATTAACCCTCGATATTCGACCATTAGTAAATGTGTCCCTAAATGTAGATTCATATTTTTTTTTGTTGATAATTTGCAATGACCCTGAGCATGTGCAGTGTGACTGACATCCAGGTTGGGGCGCACCTGTGACAACTTTGAAGTTCAAAATCATTACTACTAAAAAGATGCTGAACCTTTAAGCTCATGCATTAAAGGGGACCCGTCACCCAAAAAAATATTCCAAATCCGATTTATCACATTAGTCAAGCAAAATGAACTTTATTTACACTGTATAAATGATTTGACTTTTTTTTCTTCAGTCTGAGATGTGCTAATTCTAGCAAGTAGGCAGGAGCCATTTTGTGGACACTGTTATTAAGACAAGCCTTGCATCATCTCAGAATGTCTTTTTTTGTACCACAATGATATCCATCCCCATGCCCTGGCTAGACAATTAAATGGGAATGGTGAGGAATGTGAGGAGAACAGTGACATCTTCAGAGGAACTTCCCATTCTTCTATAAAGCTTGGAAGCTTATACTTGCCAAATCTTTTCATGCTATTTTTTTTTATTTAATAAGTCAACTATTTGCAGAAAAACACGACTGCAAATATACTTTAATATGAAAGTCAAAGGTTTTATCGGGATGCATGGGAATCCTATTATTTGTCCGAATCCTAAATCCTTTGTGATTTGGCTAAATACTGGAAACAGGCGGGAAAGAGAAACACGCACGCAGCACGCTGTTAAAAAAAAATTTCTTCCTTGTTTTTGTAATGAAAAGTCACGTGATTTTTTTTTAATTCAGTTCAGCCAGGCACTTGGATTTGGCCCAATTGAATCCTGCTGAAAAAGGAAGAATCCTGAATGAAATCCTGGATTCCATGCATGCCTAGTTTTTTATTCAAATCACTGAAAAGAAAAAACAACATTTTTAGTAAATCAGCCCCTTAATGCATACTAGCAACAGATGCTTATTAATTGAATGGGAAAAGCAAGGTCAAATGCTTGTGCCAATCACACTGTTATTGAACCAGAATTCCCAGGTTGTGGTTTCCAACCTGAGAATAATTCAGTATCAGGTCAATATTCTTTGTCTACCACTAGGTGGAACAAGAACTCTGGTAGAAATTGGTCCTTGAATATGTGCAGTACAGCTTAAAGGAACCGTAACATCAAAAATTTTAAGTGTTCTAAAGTAATGAAAACATCTCATATTGTTGCTCTGCACTGGTACAACTGATGTGTTTGCTTCAGAAACACTACTATAGTTCATATAAACAAGCTGCTGTGTAGCAATGGCGGAAATTGAAAAAAGGCTATATGGCATAATTGAATTAGTGGTTAACAGATAACATTATGTTTTACAGAGCTTATCTGCTGTCTGCTGTGTAACCTGAGCCTTTTCTCCATTGCTACACAGCACCTTATTTATATAAACAATAGTAATGTTTCTGAAGCAAACACCAGTGCAGGGCAACACTGCATTATATTTTTATTACTTTAAAACACTTTGTTTTATGTTACTGTTCTTTTAAAGGAGAAGGAAACCCACTGGGTACAAAAATCCCTCCCCCCTCCCTCCTGGCCTACCTGTCCCCCCGGGCAAATGCCCCTAACTTGTTACTCACCCCTCTGCACAGGTCCTGTCCATGGAGTTCACAGGCGCTATCTTCTCCCGAGCGGTCTTCTTCCTGGATTAATAGGCATTTTCTGGCACATGCGCAGTAGGAGCATTTACTGGTACGAATCTACTGCGCATGCACAGAAAGTCACGAAGATTTCCGATTTCACTTCGTAGATCCGGCGGTAGATCTGTGCCGGTAAATTCTCCTACTATGCATGCGCCAGAAGATGCCGAAGAAGACCGCTCGGGAGAAGATGGTAACAAGTTAGGGGCATTTGCCCGGGGGGACAGGTAGGCCAGGGGGGAGGAGGGAGGGGGGAAATACAGGGGAGGGGGGAGGGATTTTTGCGCCCAGGGGGTTTCCTTCTCCTTTAAGGAAGATAAACAGTTGTTGTACTGGTGAAATATACTTCCTTGGTATATGCACAGGAGCTCTTTTAAACAACATTTCTTGTATGAATATTTCCAACTCATTTTATACTGACTTATAACCAAGAAACGAGCAGTTTCTGTTGTTACTGTTCATGTAACCTTTAATCTGCAGCAATTACTCTGCATCTGGGTGTGTTTTAGTTTTTAGTGTGTGAACTTGCTTGGTTTTTCCGGTAATTTGCCCTTTTCCTGTTAAGTGGCATTCTGTTTATTTGAATTACCTTCATTAAAGGGATTTTTTTTTCAGATAGAAAGAAACTCATTATATGGTTAAAGTGCTATTAATTTGCAGCTAGCTTTCATACTTTTTTTATTTACATTTTTTGTATTCTTTTCATTGAGCTTTCACCATGAAAATCTAATTCCTGGGTGCCTGGTTTGCAAATTCCCAAGGAGCAATTGCAGTACAAATGATAACTGGATCTTGACATCATGAAACTACAGAGGCATCACCCGTAGAAAATAGATATATGTTAACTTTACTCCGCTTCCATTGCTGCATCTGACAAGGTGTCATATGTGGCTGCAGAAATGTATGCAACAGAAATGACTTTGTGCCAGTTTGGAAGTTTAGTTATGTGAAAATGTTAACGTCAAATTATTTTCTTTTACCTATTAGCTGTATCCCGATGACTACGCGTTTGATGCAATAGGATTTAGAATGCATGCAAAGCGGCTGTTACACTTGGCAGCATTAACCATGGGCAATATCGGCGTCACCTTCTGGCTAAGCAGCGGGACTTGCTTAGGAAATGTATCACATGCTTTCCCATCAGTTTTTTTCCACATCCATACAATTTAGAGTTATACGTAATCTGACACATGCCTCATACATAATAAAATTAACAAGACCACAATGTGATTTTTTTCTTTTGCTTCCTTCCCAAAGCTTTGTTGAGAGTATTATTTGCTTTTATAACTTGTTTATTCATTTTCATAAATAAGCCAGTTACAGAGACAAAACATGAGAAATATTCCTAAAGCTGGGGGTTATGTTATTAAAGACACTACGTTTGCCCAGGAGCAGTAACCCATAGCAACCAATCAGCAGGTAGCATTTACTGGTCACCTGTTTAAAAGCAAACTTCTTATTGGTTGTTATGGGTTATTGCTCCTGGGCAAACTTAGTGCCTTTTATTACAAATGGGGGTTAGTTGCTTATTTTGAAGTTTCAGACGTACCTAAACACTATTGGCAAGCCTTATTGCATTCCATATGCCTCTTGTTGTGCTTTAATCCATTTACTTACAAGTCAAAATTCAGGAGTGACCTAGCAGTCCAGGGTCTTGTCATTACTTAATTGGGTTTTTTCTTCCACTGGAAGGTTACCCTGTTTAAATTGCCATTTGTTCATCACACCCCACATTGATCTCTGAACTTCATAGAATGTGAGTCCTTGCTATAAAATGCTCATAGGGCCATTTGCACTAGCCTATATTCATTTAAAAAATGCTTACAAAACATTTTGGACCTTACCTAATCCCTTACCGAATCAGGAAGTGACAGCTTGATTAGGGATTTGCTCCGAAATGGTGCTGTGACCATGGTACTGTTTTTATAATTAAGGTTATACCATGGTCCTATTTTTTTTTAATTGAAGGGCAAAATATTATCCCCAACCAAAGGTGTTGGCTAATAGATCCCCAGTCTGGTTAGGGGGTAGCAGTAGTTTTTATTTTTTTTTAATTGCCACCCGCCAGCGCTAGGCCACTAGCTCCCAGTACTAGGCGGCCATGTTGGGGCACACGCATGCTCATAATGAGAAAATGCTGCGACTTGCTCAGTATGTGCGTGACATCAAAAGCACATTGTATACGTTGTATTATGTACAAGATGGCCACATGCACCTGGAGCTCCCTCCCTGTCCTAGCACTGGCGGGGGTAATTTTTAAAAAAGAAACTACTGTTACCCCCAAACGGAATACGGGCTCTATTAACCTGCACGTTAGTTTGGGGATAATATTTATGGCCAACAGGTTCCCTTTAAAGGACAAGGAAAGTTAAACTAAAGAAGTAGCTAGGAATGTTGTACATTATGTTTTGGGCTTCTGTACCAACACCAGGCAACCACAGCCCATTAGCAGTAAGGGTCTGTGTTTCCAAAGATGCCCCAGTAGCTCCCCATCTTCTTTTCTGCTGATTCACTGCACATGCTCCATGATGCTGTCACTTACTGAGCTTAGGGACTGACTCACAATATACAGTACACATAGAATAGAAATGTCACAGTATAATGCTGTTTTGTAATTAATATGGATAATTACTACATGGCAGCACAGAAACCAGTGCAATTACCATCAGAATTTAATAATCAGCCCTGTAGCATCAGCTTATATTACAGACCAACCTAATTTTCTGCTTGATAATTTGTGAAGAGCCCTAAGCTTAGCTTCTCAACAGCTGTGAGTGTCACAGACACTTTCCAAGATGGTGACCTCCTGTGACAAGTTTGAAGTCCTGGATCATTGCTGCTATTGACAAGGTAAACTTTAAACTGGTGCAACAAAATCATTATATAAAACATTACATTTTTTAAGCCTATTCATTTTTACGGTTTAGTTCTCCTTTAAGGTTATTTTAGGAAGAAGGGATTTCTTCTATTCTAATCAATGTAGAATACTAGTCCTCAACAAAAATAGATGTTTATAGAAGCAGATTACTTAGTTAAATCGATAAAAACTATGCACACAGGTAAAACAAATTGTCAAAAATGATAATACAAGGGATGGTACCTTTCCCTGAAATGTGAAGTGCAGGGTCTGTTATTCAGAATGATTAAAAAGGCACACAAGGCAATTTCAGGCATACTGAGCTTTTAGTTAAAGGAAAACTATACCCCCCAAACAATGTATTTTTCTATAAAAAGATACTGCATAGAACAGCTCATATATAAAACCCTGCTTCAATGTAAATAAACCATTTTCATAATAATATACTTTTCTAGTAGTATGTGCCATTGGGTAATCATAAATAGAAAACTGCCATTTTAAAAAATAAGGGCCATCCCCTGGGATCATACGATTCACTGTGCACACAAACATACCAACAAACTATACTTGTTAGGTCACATGAGCCAATTAACAGACAGAGTTGTGTCTTTTGCTTCCACACTTCTTCCTGTTACAGTTAAGAGTTGCAGTATTTCTGGTCAGGTGATCTCTGAGGCAGCACACAGACAAACACGAAATGGTGGCTCAAGGCAAGAGATGTAAAAGGACAATATTTACTTAAATATATATTCCAGTTTGGTAAGATTCTTTAATATGCCACTTAATATGAAATATGAAATAATCTGTTGCTTAAGTGTTCATTTTGGGGGTATAGTTATAAGTATTCCTTATGCTATTTTCAGTTTATTCTAATGTTTAGTAATGAGGATTGATGTTTGTGGACTTTCACATAGGGGCCGATTCACTATGGGTCGAATATCGAGGGTTAATTAACCCTCGATATTCGACTGTGAACTGAAATCGTTCGACTTCGAATATCGAAGTCGAACGATTTTGCACAAATCCTGCGATCGATCGATCGAAGGATTTTTCGTTCGATCTAACGATAAAATCCTTTGAATCGAACGATTCGAAGGATTTTAATCCAACGATCGAAGGAAAATCCTTCGATCAAAAAATCACAGGCAAGCCTATGGGGACCTTCCCCATAGGCTAACATTGACTTCGGTAGCTTTTAGCTGCCGAAGTAGGGGGTCGAAGTTTTTCTTAAAGGGACAGTACTTCGACTATCGAATGGTCGAATAGTCGAACGATTTTTAGTTCGAATCGTTCGATTCGAAGTCGAAGGTCGTAGTCGAAGTAGCCCATTCGATGGTCGAAGTAGCCCAAAAAAACTTCGAAATTCGAAGTTTTTTTTATTCTAACCCTTCACCCGAATTTAGTGAATCGGCCCCATAGTGTTTTTTCACAAGGAAAAAACTTTGTTTGCTTAACCAAAATCACACAGGGTACCATTTCTCTGAAGAGCCTAGTCCTAGCTGGTGATCACTACAAACCCGGTTGCTCTCAGATGAATATGAGTCATTGATATGTACTCATTTAGCTTTTTCTATTTGTATTCATATAACAGCATTAGTACTGAAAATGTACAGTTGCTTGATATTTAACTGAATCTGTTTTCTATCTATTAGGTTGGTTCAGGCAGTGTAATATTATAACTTACAATAAAGATGTGGATATAGGGATATTTATACATGACTACAAACCTAAAATAATCCCAGCTTTTCACAAGGCCGGGCTCCAACTAAAAAACAAATATGTCTGTTACAGGGGCAGACTTACTGCTCAGTTGCGGAGATGCAAGGATGTATTTGAGGTATACCAAAATACTTGTTTTCTGGATCTTTTCATAGCTTCAAAGATGAAGAAACGTGCACTGTTTGATGCTACCTATAGTTTTCCAGCTTGCTCTCTATTGAGGTATACACCTCACCTTACAAAAGTTTTGCATTGAAAGTTTCCAGATGTTTTAATGCAAGTTTGGTATTGAAAGTAGTGTCCTCTTATATTGTGGTTTACACTCTGCACTTTTGCTCCACCCTCCTCCAATTAAATTAAATAGGCACTGTAGCTATGTATTCAGTGGCAGATGGTTTCTCTGAGCAGTAAGTTAAAGGTTACTACTACTTCTCTGTGAAGGACATGCTAATCCATGGACCTGCTGACTGTGGCAAAGACGTATCCATTTGAGACAAGGCCTCAATCTTACTGTAATATTCTCTATTAGAAAAGAGTTGGCTGACCTTCCAATTATTAAATACCTGTAAACTCCTGATAGCTAGGAACTGAAAAAAAGAAGATTCCAAATATCCACCAAATACAACAAGAAGTAACTAAGAATATGAAAAAGCTGTGCCAAGAGATCTGAGAGAGAAAAGAATAATACAGGAAGCATATAAACGTTGGCTATCTAAGACCAAAACATAAAGACTACATTGTCTAGGACTATCTTTAGTAGTAACTACCCTGGGAGGAGTAAAATCTTAATTTTTTTTTGTTGTTTTTTTTTAGATTTATAGTTAATTTTAGATCTTACTCCCTACAGAAGTATATGAAGATACAATGTATATATTTGTTGGAAAAACAATAAATAAAGAGAAAAAAAAGAAAAGAGTCTGCTTTTTGATCTCCTGTCCTAAAGTATGCTCCTATATGCTTTTATCTTATCCCTGGTTTGCAGGTGGAAGACAGTCTGGAGCTGTCTTTTATTGAGAAACACAATGTGAAACTTGACATTTTTTGTTATGAAGAAGAAAATTATATGTGTAATGGAGGAACTCAAGCTAAAAGTGGCAAGAAATTTAAATATGATTTTTGTTTTTGTTCACAATGTAGCATTGAATAAAAGCAGGTACAAATTAATGCTTTTTGGAGGAATTTTATGGTGTAAATTATTGGTGTTCTCAATTTTTAATATATTAGGTGGTGATTTTAAAAAGTGAAAAAATGGATATATAAAACGGAAAACTGCACAGAACTTGTTTTTACAGCCTTTAACTATTATCTTAAAATGGCCAATACTGTTAAAGATCCATAACAGAAGTAGCCATAGACGGAACTTTGAGCTGACAGTAGGATCAATATATATTGCTGGCACTTGGAAGTATCTCTTTGACTCCAAGCCAGATTTGAAATGAAATGATGGAGAATGCAAGAAAAACAACATTTGAAATTGTCCATTTGCGGCCCTAAAAGTATTTAACAGTATTTTTTCAGTTTCAGAGCTAAAGTTTTTTTGTCCATATAATGAACTGTGTGAACAGTTCCACCTGCTGGGCAGTTCATGTAACTGTACAGTCAAAGCTATATTTTGACTTAAATTTTTTCTCCTTCTAGATTTAAGGCCTCTTGCTTTGAGGCAGATTTATCAAGGTCAAATAGTAAATTCAAATGTAAGATGTTAATAGCCTTCCTGACATTTTTGGGGGTTTTTTTTCATAGAAAAACTCAACTTGTACGAATCGAATACGATTCGAATTTTCAGGTCGGAACTAGACGGACTTAGATCGAATATTAGTCATTCAAATTTTTCTTGAATAACTTCCCAGTTGAAATGGGAATATATTTGAATTAACAAAAATTCACATGAATTCGAAATTTGACATTTGATAAATGGACCTCTCTTTATGTCCCTAATATATAAATCTTTATGTGCTGCACATTAACTGGAAATAGGGGTTCTAACAGCTAAAATAATTTCTCTACACAAAAGAGGTTATTTTGCTTTACACACCTCTGTTTTTTGGTATTTATTTATGACATGGGGCAACTTGGCATCAATATCATATCCCACAGCATCTGGAGAATAATCAAATGAGATGACTGATTGATTGTTATTGCGCCGGTGCAGATTTTTCCGTTGGTAGTAAATTTGCCCCAGTGCTTTTATTTGAAGACAATGTTAAAGTTACTAATTCAAGTGTGGGAAAGTCTAATTATTGTTTCCTATTGCTTAATAAATTTGACTGAAGTAAAACAGAACAGAATTTAAACAAAAGTTTTGTATGTAATATTTAATATTTATTTTTGTTATTCAGATATCTGTTTCCTAAATTTACACTTTGTTGGACTGAATTTGAAGAGCTAAAAGTGCAAGTGCCCTGTGAAGCGAAAGAATATGTGGAAGCTAATTATGGGGAAAAATGGGATGTTTCTGTGAAAGATTGGGACTGGAAGAACTATCCATCCAACGTGCAGCCCAATGGCATGTGGCCTGTCGATGAGTTTGCTGAAGTTATTCAGATCTACTGAAGAATACATGTACAACAGTGGGGAACCATACATGGCTAGTAGTGACGTGCGGGTCGAGAAAAACTCAGCCAGCTCCCACCTTCCCCCTCCATTTATAAACACACCCACAGATGACGTCACAAGCAGGCAGGGCAGGTGCAAGCCAAAAAACAGGAAGTCGGCAGTCTAAAATTGCGGGCAGGGAGAGCAAGCAGAAGAGCACAAACCAAACCTGCCCTTGACCTGCAAGAGGAGCTGCGAAGTCAGCCCGAACCCGCCCAACCCTTTGTACCACAGGTACTGCATCTTAAATATTTGCTAGTTCCGTTGCTAGTGTATTGTGGTATCAAATGCAAGCAAAGTGTTTATATTTTGAAAAATATTTTTGAACTGAAGATTGTTATTAAAGTGGGTTGGATTTTGACCACTTGCACATAAACGTAACTGGAGGGAGGCGGGCCCTGGTGCGAGATGTGCAGCCCGGCCCCCCGTCCCCCTCCGCACAAGATTATTTGCTCCGAAATCGGCCGCTGTGGCTGGAAATCGGCAGTGTGCAAGCTGCCGGGGGGCCCTGGCCCCCAGTAAATCTAGACTATTTTTACAGGGGATGAAAAAAGTGAAGAACTGGCAGGTACCATTCATAAATGCATATGTGTACAGGAATTAGGATGAAATGAAGGATATGAAGATGAGGCATAATTGTATTATGAGTCTATAATAGTCCCTTGGAGTTCTGCAACTGGTCCCTGCTGTATGGTATGGTTAGAACCAGGTCCTGGACTTATTCAAAAGGAAACAAAATAATGATACCAGTAAATTAAATACAATGTAATCTCTCCTACCGCACACCTGTAGTTCACCAATCCTGCAACTGGTGGTGCGTTTCTTCCATTGACCCGGCCGGGTCCCTTAGCAACGTACTGTATGTGTCAGATCCGCACACACTCTGGTTAATGCAGTCGGGGATTATCCCCTTTTATTTAGCCACCAAACATTCAACATTTCGGGGGGGAACACCGTCCCTTCATCAGGATAATGAAGGGAGGGTATCCCCGGCTGCATTAACCAGAGTGTGTGCGGATCCGTTTTCTATACACATACCAGTAAATTAAATCCCATGAATGCAGGTATGGGATCTGTTATCTAGAATCTTCAGGACTTGGGCTTTTCCGGGTAAAGAAATCTTTTTGTAATTCACATCACCATATCTTAAGTGTACTAAAAATCATTTAAACATTAATTAAACCCAATGGGGTTGTTTTGCCTTCAGTAAGTATTAATTATACTTAGCTACTTATATCTTAGCTACTGTTTTATTATTACAGAGAATAAGGAAATCATTTTTTAAAATGTGAATTATTTGATTAAAATTGAGTCTATGAGAGGTTTGATGGATCCACTTGATCCCAACTAAGATATAATTAAAGTGGACCTGTCACCCAGACATAGAAATCTGTATAATAAAAGTACTTTTCAAATCAAACATGAAATCCTATTTCTATTTTTTATTAAAGCATTCATAGCTGTTGTAAACTCATCAAAAAAAGTTTACAAAATCGCAGCTGTCAATCAAATATTCTCTGCCCCTACTCTATGCCTTAGGCATAGAGGCGGGGCAGGCAGTTACTTTCACTTTCCATTCAGCACTTCCTAGATGTCACTGCTCTCCCCACATTCCCCCGTTCTCTTCACCATTTAATTGTGTAGCCAGGGCATGGGGATGGACATCAGGTCCCCCATTCAGGTGCACAAACAAGATTCTGAGATGATGCAAGGCTAGTCTTAATAACAGTGTCCACAAAATGGCTCCTGCCTACTTGCTATAATTGTGAATTTCCAGACAGAAGGAAACAAGATTCAAATAATTTATATAGTGTACTTAAAGTTGATTTTGCTTGACTGATGTGATTAAATAGGATTTTGAATATTTTTTTTGTGTTACGGGTCCCCTTTAACCTTGTATGAAACACTGGTTCCAAGTATGCCTTATTAGCACCTGCGGCTCAGCCTTTATTTTTCATTTGTTTTTTAACAGGATTCGGTTCGGGATTCGCCCTTTTTCAGCAGGATTCGGCCGAGTCCTTGTGCCTGGCCGAACCGAATCTGAATCCTAATTTGCATATGCAAATTAAGGGTGGGTAGGGAAATCACATGACTTTTCATCACAAAAGAAGAATTTTTTCCACTTTTTCCTTTCTTGCCCCTAATTTGCATATGCAAATTAGGATTCGGATTCAGTTTGGTATTCAGCCGAATCCCAAATAGGGGATTTGGTGCATCCCTACTTGCGATGAGAACCGTGTCCAAACATTATTTTTTAAGTGTTAAATTAAAATTAATATGAAATTGGCTAAACATAAACTGCTTACAAAATCACAAAACAAGTATATTAGTGATATCTCAAGGCCTTATAATTTCTTTTCAGAATTATTTTTGTTTCTGCTAGCTGTGCTCAGTGATATGTAAGCTACTGCATGCAGGCTGCTGCTGCCATTTATTTATGACTGCTTTCTTTCCTGACCCCTGTTAGTGATTGAATGGTTGTGTAATTACTACTAAGGAGGGTCCCTGTTCTTTTGAGGTACTGCAGTGTGCTCTTATTTCTCCTGTTACGGTAGGACAATAACGTGACCTTTTGGCAGAAGCCACACCAATAAATCTTTAATGGTCTGGACGATATAGTAATAGACATGGCAGGTGTGTTTTTACTGGTGTCTGTTAAATGCATAGCAACCATCCTACTAATTGCTTTACCCTTTGGCCTATTTTAAAATGTTCAAAAAAGATTATTATCCGTATCTTGCACGAGTGGAACCTGTAAATCTCCCTCAAACTACAGATGATAAAGGCAATAGGCAATTTGGTGGTTGAAAGAAATTAATTGCAATAGACAGCACGACTTTTCGTAAATCTCACTTTCTAGTGCCCAATGTTATGTTTTCAAACTAGAGATTAGCACAAGGGTCATATTAATGTCTACCAAAAATGGAAGAAAAGGATCTTATCTCAATTAAAAAGCTTCCTCCTTCTATAAACTTAGTGGTCATAATAGTTAGACTATGGCAATATAGATACAATAGTAAAATGGCTCCTTTTTCACTAGAATCATGGTTGTGAGCAATATCAGCAGTTGTCTCAAGTCCATAATGTAACTAAAAATACT
The DNA here is from genome assembly GCA_038501925.1 of Xenopus petersii. NCBI lineage: Eukaryota > Metazoa > Chordata > Amphibia > Anura > Pipidae > Xenopus > Xenopus petersii. The sequence goes on from CM076672.1 coordinate 133,994,144, forward strand.
CCAATGGGGTTATGTAATAAATAGCACTAAGTTTGACATGGGGCAGTAACCCATAGCAACTAATCAGCAGGTAGACTTTACTAGTCACCTGTTTTATTGCAAGCATTGTATTGGTTGCCATTGGTTACTGCTGCTGGGCAAACGTAGGAGGGAATGTAATATTGGTTGCTAATGCAAAAATCGTTTGCAATCCATTCGCAATGTGAATAAATGATCACAAAGCGAAAACTTTTTGCCTTTGTGAACACTTTGCCCCTCATACAACAGTCGGATATTGATTGCAAATTTTATAGTTCACGAACATTCACGGTGTATGTAAAAAAAATTCGCAATCACAAACCGGGTTTTGCAACAAAATATTTAACGAAACTTGAGCAGGTGTTAAAGGTTCGCATTGCACAAATAAGATTCGCAGTTCAATAAAAGTTTGAGTTTTTGAAAGTATAACGCTAAGGGCAGAGACACACACTCAGATTCGGGGGGGGGGGATAGTTGCCCAGTGACAAAACTCATCTTCTTCTGGACGACTAATCTCCTGAACTGTCTCCCGTCGGCTTGAATGTAAATCGCCAGTGGAATGGCAATCGGTGCGCTTCATTTTGTGACGTCGTCTGAAGTTTCTTCACGAGGAAACTTTGTGCAAAACAAAGCGCTCCAAGTGCTGTCCCGCTGGCGATTTAGATTCTAGCTGGTGGCAGGCAGTTTGGGAGATTAGTCGCCCCGAAGAAGAGGAAATTTGTCGCTGGGCGACTAATCTCCCTGAACCTGAGTGTGTTATGTTTTTAACTTGTATTACTTGATTGAGTGTACTTGTTTGGAAATGTTATAGTAAAAAATGCAGTAATTGTATATAGAAACTGATGATAAACAAAGAGTCATAGCAAGAACTGCAGCTGCCTTATAATAAAAATGCCACACATTTGCTACAGTGAATAATATGGGAAACAGTATTTTATCCTTTGCATATTTCATTACAGTTTCCTCTTCCCCCTTGCATTCAGTGAAATAGAAAATGCCTAGTATTATACACTGTAGCATCTTTGTGCCATTTTTATTATAAGCCAGCTGCAGTTCTTGCTATGGATTTGGTTTTAACTAGGCATTTTAAAAAAAAAAAAAGATTGAAGCATGTTTTTTTGCTTTATTTCACATAACATTTTGCTATTGCCCAATTTCAGATTTAAAACACAATGCTTACCTTCCTAAGTTTACCATTTCAGTGTCAAAGCGACCAGTACTGAATCTCCATTCATGTTAGTGTATACCAATTTACAGTAATATTTTTATTCTTTATATAAACAATTATGCATGCCTAGATATTTTACTAGAACATAGAGCATACTGCCATACCTTAAGTCTACTAAAAAAATCATTTTGCCTCAAATAAGGATTAATGATATCTTAGTTGAGATCAAGTACACGGCTTTGTTTTATTATTATAGAGAAAAAAAAGGAAATTATTTTAAAAAATTGTAATTATTTTATAAAAATGGAACCTGTGGGAGATGGCCTTCTGGTAATTTGGAGCTGTAGTTATATACTTTTGACCTGAAATGAAATTGATATTTTTATTAAGGTAAGATAAATAACAACTAATGCAGAATGGTGATCCAGAAGCAAGTGAAAGGTATCCTTCAGTTTATTTACAGCTCTGCATCTTAATTATTCTGTGTGGGCAACTGTGATGCAGAATCTAATGGCCACTTCTTTACCCCCCCCCCCATTGACTTATAGCAGCAAATTAACAATGTAAAGAATGGTCATTATTCATTAAACTTGCATTCAGCAGAGCATTATTCATGAGACAATCAGTGGGAGACAGGGATGAAATGGAGTGATAGTGTTAAGCCTTTTGACAGTATTTTATTTTACGTAGGTGCTTAACAAATAATCTCCCAGTAAAAGAAATCAGGCTTATCAGCCTCACGCAGATTGCTTCAATTTCTTATCTCCGTAGAGCAGTTTGCTGAAGTGATCTCAGTTTTATGCAGGGGAAAGAAGAATCAAAGGCTTAAAATAAACCGTACCCCTCCTTTTTTTACTCTCTTATCAGGAAGAATAGCCTGGTGCAGCTTCTACCCAGAGTCATTTCTAAACCTCGAACAGTAAATAACATGTAGCTTGCCTATTTCTTGCACGAAGCGGTGATTTTTAAAAATGTTCTTTCAAATAAAAGAACAATGTAAAAGTGTTTAAAAAAATTTAAATCTCCCCATTTGCATGCAGTTCCAATTAGAAATGTGCCTAAGTAGCATTAGAAGCGTTTGAAAGAGCAAACATTTGCTTTGGCTTGCTCACATTATTGAAGATATTAGTTTCCTGGGCTTCTGGCAACATCCATCTGTGACTTGGATGAGATTTATAGTGAGAAACATAACTGCTGTTTGTATCTCTTTCAAACAAGAAAATTTGACTTCTGTGATTGGTGATACCCAGCCTCCATATTCACACACTCTCAAAAAAGACACTAAGACTGGAGACAAAAAAATAATGAAATGAAATGTAACATTTGTCTCTCAGTCTCAGCCCTAAAATGTATGGTTGAACAAAGGCTAAATTACAGGGGTCTTCCTACTTTAGAACTGCTAGGGGTAGACAAAAAAAGCCACGTGCATAGGGTACAGGGGTGGTGGAGGGCAACTATGTCTTCTACCTGCCTAACACCAGTTTCTGTCTTTCTGTTACTGAAGGGGGCAGGAGTGGTGACGCATGAGTGAAGCGGGGAGGAGGAAGATGCTGATGAAGACCAGGGGGTGTTGCCAATAATAAGCGGGAGCAACCGTGGTGCGGATATCTATTGGTCCAGCTGGGTATTTTCCTTTTCTTCATGTCTTTCCCTTCCGCAGTGACTCACAGCTTAGCCTGGTAAAGCATGGCATAGACAAGCTTTTCATCCCGCAACTCCTTCTTTACCTCATTAAATTTGGCCCGCTGTCGTTGGACCTCAAGGGAGTAGTCCGGATAAATGGCAACATTCACATTCTCAAATGGTAGCTGGCCTTTAGTGCGGGCCATGGCAATAATTTTATCTCTGTCCCTTGCATTTAACACTCTGGCAATGAGAGGCCTGGCTGGGGCCCCCGGAGGTGGAGCACACATGGGGACCCGCTGAGCCCTTTCTATTGAAAACGTGGTAGTGAGGGAGTCTACCCCAAACATATTAATTAGCCATTTTTGAACAAAATTCTCAGGGACTCACCCTCCACTCGTTCCGGGAATCCAAGAAGTCGAATGTTATTATGCCTATTTTCAAGGTCATCTGCTTTACTGTCCCATGAGCGGACAGTCGTTTGGAACAGCCTTACTTGGTTCGGTATAGGCCCAGTATTATCATCAAGGCAGCTCTTTCTCTTATCCGCTGCATGTCATGGCGGAAAATAGACATTTTGACTTTAATTTCATCTACCTAAGCTGTAATCAGCCCGTTACAGGCATCCCATTTGCTTTTAACTTCGACCAGGAGATACGCTAATGAAGGCTCCTCCACGAGTGCTGCCGCATCTGGGGTGGCGTCTGCTGACAAGGCCTCGGCGCCATCTTGTCTATCTTTGCGCACATACCGTTCAAGTCGGATTGCGGCCTCCGATGCTCGTCTTTGAGCTTTAGTGAGCCCCATGAGCGTTCTCTGTGGCAGGGGTTGCCGTTCTTGCTTGGTAGAGTCCGTGGTTGTTGCATCTTAGCGTGTAGGTATCACAAATTGAAGCCACCGCAGCGGAGCTAGGCTAAAGTGCGTCCTCTCACATCAAGCTGGTGGCCACACCCCCCCTATATTCATGTCTAGTGTAATATAAAGATCTAAATGTATAATTATCCCCCAAGCTTTGTTTTCCTTGGTTTCTCAACTTGCAGTATATTCCTCTCCAATTGTCAGGGCCACAGGATGTAGGCCAACAGTAAGGTGCCAGAGGGGTTATGCAAGAAGAGTAGTTAAGCTCAGACGTGGGTCTGGGCAGACAGAACGTTTGGCCAAGAGAAAATTGTTTTTAGGAAAAAGGTCAGTCCTTTAGGTTTACTAGGAACTCGTCAAGAGTCAGGCCTTTCAATATTTGAATTTTGTTTCACAACTCTTGCATTATGTCATATGGATGGCATGATGCAGATTATGTGATGACATTGGTGCGGATATGCAAACATCACCAGGCTACGCAGGATCAAATGACCATACACCCATAGACATTGTTATAAATAGGTTTACATTCAATAGAACACTTGTATTTTGATGGCTGCTACCTGCATCTGGGTTAAAATTCTGACTAGCCGCAGGTGGATTGCTTACCGTCACATTATCAAAAAGTAACCACCACTGGAAATCCAGTTCATCAATCACTCAGGATGATCCATGGTTCTTCTAATTCAGGGGTACCCAAAAGGTAGATCGGGATCTACCAGTAGACCTTTAGCTGGTGATCAGTAGATTTTAAGACATTGTCAACAAACAGCTTGTCTAAATCACCCTCCTATTTCATGCTTTTCATTCAAATATTTATTATGTTAAGGTTACATAAATAGTTGTTAAATATAGCATTATAAAGTCTCTTCATTTATATATATAATATTTAATTAATATTTTCCATGGAACAGAATGCTAACAATTCCTTTATGGATGTAGATCATAATGGGAAAATATCGCTAAAAGTAGACCTGAAGTAAAGTATGGGAACTCCTGTTCTAATTCATATCAATCAGTCATATTAGCTTATATTCCCAATATATTTATATATTAAAGGAGTAGAATCTGTATATATTGCAAACCTTTATAAGAAAAATATACATCATGTTTCTGATCATCAGAATCAGCCTCAGATTCAAAGCAGTTCACTGATAATTCACTAGTACACTAATAATGACAGCACAATTTGCAACATATATGGATTTTATGAATCCTCCTATATTTGCATGTTATATGGGTGATAATACCAATGGATCCACTAGAGAAACTAGACCAAGTTACATGGTCTAGCACTGTATTAGAGTCAGTGGAAGAGAGTACTAGCGCCACAGAGGGGTATATCCTGTCGATGGGTTACTAATGCCACAAGTACATGACTGTCAGGTGGTTTCCCCTTAAGCTGGCCATAGACGCAAAGATCTCAACGTACGAATAGAGGATTCGTATGATCTTCGGAACGTGTGTGGAAAGTCCCGACATTTTTCGTCCGGCGGAGATCGGTCGTTTGGTCCATTGGACAGGTTAGAAAATTTCTGTCGGCTGCGGGTAATATCTCTTGAGTGTATTGCCGATTGTACGATTTTCAGTGGGAGACTGTCACTAGCTTTGTCTATCGTACGATTGCTGTCAGGGGCAGAACATCGGCTGATCTGTCCTTTAACTACTTTATTTGGTCGGAATGGTAATGTTCTGAAATTGGAAATCTGCCCGTGTATGGCCATCTTAAGCTGGCCATAAACACAAATATTTGATCATACGAATCTCCATGACGTTCAGACGATCGGACAGGTTAGGTTATTGGCTACCGATAAAATCTCTGCATGTATTGCCGATCTGATGATATCAGTGGGAGACTGTCACCAGTTCTGTCGGACATAACTTTCGCACGATTGCTATCAGGGGCAGAACATCTGTGGATTAAATATTGTACTTCTATGTTTGGTAATCAAAAGCCAGAATGTTATCATTGTTTTACATGTATTCTAATGATTGAAAGGGGAAAGATGGGCCCATCCATATACAAGTTAATGTTTTGAAATTAAAATACGTTATATGGATTTTTGCATATACCTACTGAAATGTCCTTGTTCCCTAATTTACATAGGATAGCATGTCATGCCCTTGAAGAAATAGTTTGCTGTACATAAGTCCCATATCAAAATTGTATGTGAGAGACAGAGAAATAGGAAACTAATGAGAATGAGAACTCAGTAGCCCCTTCATTTCGCTTGAAGTAATCACCCACTCCACTCAATGAGAGCTATGCTTATAAAGCATGTATTTAAGCCTAGAAGGGTGCAATCACCCACAGTAATTAGGTTTCCACCCTTAAATGACATTCATAACAGAATTCCGAAGTTAGTACTGCTTTAATATGTAACTTTTATTATGACTAGATAACATATAGGAACAAAATGTGTGGTTTAATAAAAACAATACTTAATATATAATAATAAAACTTAGAAATAGAAGTCCCAGACCTTAAATAAATTTCTTTACATGACTATCTCCAGTTTTATAATCACTAGACGATTGGTCAAAAAATGTATAGACACTTTAAGCTGCAACGATCCGATCATACGAATTGTGGATTCGTCCGAAATTCTGGACCGTGTGTGGAGAGTACCGACATTTTTCGTCCGACAGAGATTGGTCGTTTGGTCGATCGGACAGGTAGAAAATTTCTGTCGCCTGCCGATAATATCTCTGCATGTTTTGCCGATGGTACGATTTTCAGTGGGAGACTGTCACTAGCTTTGTCAGATATAACCATCGTACGATTGCTGTCAGGGGTAGAACATTGGCTGATCTGTTCTTTTACTACTTTTTTGGTCGGAATGGTAAGACTTTGAACTTTATGGTTAGTGGAGGGTCGGGAGATGGGAAAGTCTGATCGTACATTGATTCGTACAATCGTATCTTTGCGTCTATGGCCAGCTTTAGGGTCATGTCCCATATCCTTTAATTATGGAGCCATATTGATAACCACACAGAATTAAACCACAGTATGGTTACAATAAACAAGCGAGCCTCCCACAATTAAAGATAATATGGCACAGGTTCCCAAGTTCATAGTAGGCATGAAGCTAGCACTATTAGTTTCTAGCCACTGGTCAGTTGCACAGGTTCAGTGAGCCGCACTGTAATTGTAAGGAGACCCCTCCTATGTCCAGTCAGTTGCCAAATCAGGCCTATATGGAAAGGAAAATTATCAGTTTGGCATAGCATCAACAATGTGCCAACCATCAGCAAGCTTTGTGTGATGTCTGATAGAGGAGTGATAGAGCAAAAAAATGACTCTAAGAATGTTATTGGATTTAGAGACTTGATACAGTACAATATACCTATATGTTACACATGTTTTTTGAGTGTCAGGTAATAAGAATGTATGAAGTTCAAGATTGTTCTAATCTATTGATGAATACTAGGGAACAAGAAGTCATCCATGCTGGCCTTGGATCTATCGATTTGGGAGGATCCTGTGGAGCCACTGGAGAATAAGCACAAAAAAAATTGTTTGTACACTTGTCCTGTGGAAAACATCTTTTTTGTGGTTTTGACTTAATAAATGTGAGATAATGTTTTGATATTTATAAGTCCAGAGTGTACAAAAGGAGACAGCAGATATGCCATACCGACTAGTACCTGGCAGATATATAATGGAAAGATGTGCAGGTCTGTTTTATACATTTTCCTGCGTATATGAGTAATGCACATTGTTCAGGGCTTTCTTTGTCTATATGAATATGTTATATACGGGTGTCAGTGAAGGAGAACGAGAACTCTGTGAGACTCGAATGAATGAATGTATGTACAGTATATAGTACGTGAATATACCTTAGTCCCTTTGGAAACTTAGGTGTGCATGCAGTGACCTTAAATGATAGTAGTAACTGCCCAGGCTTTAATTTCTAGGCCTTATTGAGACTAATCCAAACAGATCAATTACTCCCTATATACACACAATGCAGGACGCCTCTGAATTCCAACCCTGCCTGCTTCCCGGGGAGATCCCAGTAGAGTAGGAGACGGCAAACTTGCAGGTGCAGTTTTTCCGCAGGGCTGTGAGAGCAATGAATACTAAGGTTTAGAGCTCAAGCACACTGAGCCTGTTTAGCGGCCACTAGATAATCCCCATATAATCTGATTATGTAAATTCCTACTTCACTATCCATCTCTCCGTCTATATACCACTATGTTCCTAATTTACAGAAAACAGGAAAAAGTGGAAGAAATCCAACTAAAGAACTTTTGCACAGAATAACACATCCACAACAGGGGGACACAAATAGGAGGTGGATCCAGTTACATCTGCACCCTGCTAGTTTATAAAATATGGTATAAATTACACGACAATATCTTGCTCTGTATGTTGCATCATATGAAGCTAATGCTCTTTTTTTATTGTGTCACTGTGAATCAATGTCATATAACTTAAATATAAAGCATCTATATTCTGAACCCCCCGCTTTCATATTGACAGTTTTGTCTGGCACACATTTAGCTAGGACTAAGGAACAGAAACCATATATTAAAAAAGAGATCACTTTAGGTAAAGCAAACCTTGGCATGACAAAAGTACATCATACTGTCAATATAAAACAGTAAGGGGGTTATTTACTAATATCCAAATTTATCTCATAATTTTAATATGAAAAGCTCGACCAAACGGCCATTGATTTATACAGAACCTCCACAGGTCTGAGATTGCGGATTATGGGATTCAGGCTTTTTGCAGCATCGGGGTATAATAAATCTCGAAAAATGTAAAGTTTTTTTTCCACAAAAAAACCTCGACCAGAAAAGGTTGAGTTTAATGAATAACCCCCTATATGTAAGTGTTTAAATGATGGATGAAAATTTGTTTTAAGTGATTATATGTATAGACAGTGTAACAGTTATCCAGTTTCAATAACATACCCTAGGACATTATGTTCACACTGTATTAATACTGAAGCTCTAACAGTCAATTCAATGGTGAAGGACATAGGGGCAAAGTCACTAGAGCGCGAATCGGCTAATGCTAGCGCAAATTCAACAGCGTGACGTCCCAAAAAACACTGGTGTCTTTTCCTTTTTTCAGGGTGATAGGCTGAAAAAGATCGTAATTTTTTTTGGGGGTACCCTCCTTCCCCCCAACATTTCCTAACATATGACACCTAAACTATACAGTGGGCACATGTATAGGGCAAAATAACAACTCTATTTTATTTTATGAAGTTTTCCCAGACTTGTGTAGTGTAATGTATTTGCTGCTACATATACGTCCATTGTACTTTAACTTGGCGCCGTATGCTAATTAGTCATCGCTAGCGTAACTTCGATTTGCTTGAAGAATTAACGCTAGCGCAACTTCACTACCTTTCGCCTCTCTGAGTGCAACTTCGGATTTTAGTGAATTAGCGGTGCCCTGGTGAAACTTCGCCTGGCGAAGTGCAGCGAAGCCTGCGCTAGCTCAACTCCGCAGGTTAGTGAATTTGCCCCATAGTCTCTTCATGCTGTACATTGAAATGTGAAACTAATTTAAGGGCAGAAGTTCAAAATGGACAATCCTTAAAGATCCCCAGCAGATCAAACTTAAACAAACATTCTACTGACTCGGAAGACATTTTGACAAACTGATGTATTCATTTGCTTAAAAAATGTGTCATTTTGGCATAATGTGAATGTTCACCTGTAGGCTCCTGGAATTGACCAAAAAGCCCTTTTAAATCTGAGAAAATCTGTTCACTAAGGGGCCGAGTAACTAATGTTTGCAATTCTTTTCCCATGCTGAGTAAAATGTATTTCATTATTCCCATTTAGGAAAATAAGAAAATAATGGTATTGGAAAAGATTTTTTGTTCCTGTTAAAAACTGGCAACAGGTCAAACAAGCTGTTATTGGAACATTTGTTTATTCGCCTCTTACTATTGAGGACACACACGGTCAGATTTGGGGAGATTAGTCGGCAGCGACAAATCTCCTCTTCTTTGGGGCAACTAATTTCCCCAAACTGCCTTCCTGCAGGCTAGAATGAAAATTGCTGGCGAATGGCAATCGGATCGCTTTTTTTTCTGAAGTCATCCGAAGGTTCCACGTGAGGCAACTTCGGGCGACTTTGGAAAACGAAGCGCTCAGAGTGCCGTCCCGCCGACTATTTTCATTCTAGTATGCTATTTAGTATGTTATAGAGTTTAATTGGTTTTTATTATTTCTTTTTTTATAGTTTTTTAATTATTTACCTACTTCTTCTGACTATTTCCAGCTTTCAAATGGGGGTCACGGTCCCCATCTAAAAACAAATACTCCATAAGCCTAGACATTTCTTATTGCTAATTTTTATTGCTCGTCTTTCTATTCAGGCCTCTTTTTCATATTCAGGTCTCTTATTCAAGAGTTACTAAGTTTTACCTAACGACTCAAGTTGTTGTGCCAATATCATAAAGAAGTCTTACATTTGATCTCCCCGGCTAGCTCTCTACTAAAAACACGTCTCTTTGTACACTGTATTAAATCATTAGCATGAGGGCTGTTTTTTTTTACTGTGTATTTTGAGAGCATAACAAAACATTATGTACATAGCAGAAAATATATGTTCACCTATGAAATATTCACCACTGACATATGCCAAATATATATATATTGGCAGATTTATTATGCTTCAATATTATTTACAGATCAGAGTATCATTGCCAAAATCCAAACTTCTGGGAATCTTTAAAGAATACACAGTTGGCAATTCTGTAAATCTGCCGCAAAGTATTCATTTTTACAGCACTTAAAAAACACATAAATGTATACTATGAATGATTTACTGGGTTAGAATAGGTAACCAATCAAGTGTAGGTCATTATCCTTCAAACAAATTTCATTGACGTTATTGGAAGTTGATGGCCTTCAAACAGTTCCAGATAAGTAAAAAACACATACATTAGCACTATCTTCCATCATGAGTTAATACAGCCTTTATCTAGAAAACTTGTCTCCCATAGACTCCATTTTAAACAAATAATTCAAATTTTTACAAATGATTTCCTTTTCTCTGTACAAATAAAGCAGTACATTGTACTTGAAGGTAACTAGACTGCATGAATTCATATTAGTGTCAAAAAATCCTACTGGGTTTATATAAAGTAGGGAGATCCAAACCATGGAAAGATCCGTTATTCAGAAAACTCCAAGTCCCGAGCATTCTGGATAACAGGTCCCATAACTGTATATGATTTTTTTTTTGCAATACAGTCTGGATGCTAGGGAATGTGTTTACCTGTAGCTGCAAGTATACTCCTATTATTTCTTACCCAATACAGGTATGGGACATGTTATTCAGAATGCTCGAGACCTGAGGTTTTCCAGATAAGGAGTCCTTCTGTAATTTGGATCTCCATATTTTAAGTCTACTAAAAAATAGACACAATAGGATTGTTTCTCTTCCAATAAGGATTAATTATATCTTAGCTAGAATCAAATACAAGGTACTGTTTTATTATTACAGTGAAAATGGAAACCATTTTTTAAAATGTGAATTTTTTTATTGTAATGGAATCTATGGGAGATGGCCTTTCCGTAATTTGGAGCTTTCTGGATAACAGATCCTATACTTCTACAATATTTCATTCACAAACTCATGTTGTGAGGTATAATTATTTGACCTATGCTATTTCTGTTACATGGGTTACAGTATTTCCTTATGGTTCCATTGCACTATGCCAGCCAGAATGGAACAGCACCACTTATCTTATGAAGAATAAAAATGCCCTTATTGCAAACTTTTTAGGGCATTGCAGCAATGTCTAAGGCCACGTTTGACCCTTGCACTATGCAGCATACATTAACATGTTCCTTTCTGAGCACAAAATAATTCTGTTTTATTGTTCTCTTTTTGGCTTTGCACACTGAATCTATCACAGAACTGACCCATGTTACAACACCTATTCCTCTAGCCAGTGGAAAGTCTAGGACAAATAATGGGAGGGATCTACGTATTTGACAGAAAGGATCTCCCAGGAGATGAAAACCAAGTATTTCTGGGACCAGCAGTGACACACGTCAGACAAAAGCTCTGCTTTTCTATAAATGAAGGAGAAGTCTGCGCATTTGCTGAGTTACCAACTAGTTCATCACTGGCAAGTCTGCTTGCATCCAGCAGCACATCTTCTGTGCACATCCATTGTATTTCTGACTGCACTGAGCACACTGGAAAACCCATTTTGTACGAGAGATTTCTGCATTCTTTCATCATAAGGTTTTCTTGAAAGGTAAGTGTTTTGCATTATTAAATGTGCACTACATTTGCTCCTACGAAATGTCCTTGGCTATCTATCATCTCAAATTACAGTGAGTTTTTATTTATTAAACTCTTATCTCTCATTTTCATAAATCTGCCCCTAAATAAAATAAAACATATTTATTAAATAATACGGACCCATTTTTCAAGATTTTTTTTCTTCCTGTCGTTTTACAGCTAATTAAGTTATTTTTTTTATATAAGTGTCAGTGATCTCTAGGTCATCACAAATGGAAGGAAACGGCTGATGAAATGGGGTTGTATCATGGTAATTAGAATTTAGTCAGAATTATACAATTACAAGTGTATAGGGGGTATTCCAATGTCAGTTTTTCAAAGGGATGATTTCAGAATTTTCAAAGAACTTGCTGTTTTTTTTTTTAAAGGTTTAAAGAACTTGCTGTTTAAGTGCATTCCTGTGATCAATGTTGTCATTAACATTGAAAATAATTTAAAACACTAAAAGCACCCCCAAAATAATCAGTTTAGCGGGGAATTACAATTAAGCAGAAGGAAAAAAATACTGCAACTATTTTTAGCAGCTGGAAAAAATCCAGGTCCCTGTGCACCTGTACTTTGTATAAACAATTTATTTGTATATAAATGTTTATAGTATAGAACATGAATAAATATTACATATATTTATGAATACATATAAATGAATAAATATGTATGACTTTGTAAGATTTACACTAACCACAGACTTTTACTTGCATTATTTGTTGCATCTCTCTTTCTAATAAATGCAAAAATATGTCAACATGACATTTTCACTATTATCAACATTTCACATAAGTCTTTGCAAGGCTCTGCAAGGTTTTAACAACATGAGATTTTTTCTTATTTTGTATTTTCAGCTAAGCAAATGTGTTTCCTACTATTCAACCTAAAAATAAATGCAGGTACGGGACCTGTTATCCTGAATGCTCTGAACCTGGGGTCTTCCTGATAACAGATCTTTCCATAATTTGAATCTTTTTACCTTAAGCCTACTATAAAATCCTGTAAACATTAAATAAACCCAATAGGCTGGTTTTACCTCCAGTAAGGATTAATTATATCTGAGCTGTGATGAAGTGCAAGATACTGTTTTAATATTACAGAGAAGAAGGAAATAATTGTTATCATTTTGGATTATTTGGATAAAACAACGCCTATGGGAGACAGCTTTTCCGTAATTGGGAGCTTTCTGGATAACGGGTTTCCGGATAACAGATCCCATACCTGTACCCTCTTTAATTCCCTTTGGGCTTCCATAAGGAACACATTCTATATTACTATAATATCAACACTTTGTGGATTTTTATAATACACGCTTGAGCTGTATATAGAAATATGGTCCACTTCTCAAATTAATCCATACATTTTTACTATATATATATATATATACATATACATATATATATTGTATATAAAGTCTTTCAAAACAATTTTGTTCTTATGTAAATATCGATCTATAGAGACTAGATCTTAGTTCCTTTACAAAAAAAAGAAATGAATTAAGCTGATTATTACACTTCCCTATTCAGATTGCAGAGCTGCGAAATTAAAATGACACGCAAGATTTTCACTAACACCAGAGAAAGATGGAGGCAGCAGAATGTTAACAGTGCATTTGCTGAGCTAAGGAAGCTCATCCCAACCCACCCACCAGACAAGAAACTGAGCAAGAATGAAACGCTGAGACTGGCCATGAAATACATCAACTTCCTCATTGATATCCTCGGAGATCAAGAAATAAGGAAAACCGGAGGAAGCTCTCGGGGAAGTATTTTGGGTCTCTTTGAGTCGGAACACTCAAGTATGGGAGACTGGACTGATATGGGTCACAGCAATGACTCTTCCCCAGGGATGAGCAGTGACACACAGGACTGCTGGTCATTGGACCCCTCGCCATAATAATGAGAGAATGGGAATAGTATCCACTGTCTAAGTGTACGTGCGTTTTAAACTATTGTGCTGAATTAGGTCTGTAATGGAGATATCTTGATATTGTTTTCTCATTTATAAAGACATGGGCCGTTATAAGGCAATAATGTCTGCCATACCAGAAGTGAGAGGGTTGTGTTATCAGCATGCTTAAAATGTAACGTTGATACTGATCAAGTACTTATTATGGTTCCAATGTCAGACGCTAAATGCCATATCACAGGGCTGACTTTGCAGCACGTTTTCATCGGCCATTTTGATAAGGTGCAGCATTGGACAAACAATAGGAAATGGCATTGACATCAGAGAGATCAAAACTGCCATTTTACTTGCTACAGTTCAAAGCAGGGTAGTTGAAATGGAATATTCAAAAGAATTGCTCACACTGGGCTACCTCATTTCATGTTTTCTTTAATCTCATATCTTATTTTACCACATTGTCAACAAAGACTAGGCTTCTTAACCAGGGACCTAATATATTATATTAAAATTAGGGGTCATTAATAAATACGGATATTGCCTACCTTGCCAGCGTTTGTACATTTGTGTCTTTCTTGGAAAAAATGGTGTTCCAGGGAAGAACCTACTGCTGGCCAAGGTAAGCAGAAGTTTCCACATATGTTCTTTTATTTTAACTAGGGATGCACCGAATCCACTTTTTTGGATTCGACCGAACCCCCGAATCCTTCACGAAGGATTCGGCCGAATACCAAACCGAATCCGAACCCTAATTTGCATATGCAATTAGGGGTGGGAAGGGGAAAACATTTTTTACTTCCTTGTTTTCTGACAAAAAGTCACACAATTTCCCTCCCCGCCACTAATTTGCATATGCAAATTAGGATTCGGATTCGGTTCGGCCAGACAGAAGGATTCGGCCGAATCCGAATCCTGCTGAAAAATGCCGAATCCTGGCCGAATCCCGAACCGAATCCTGGATTCAGTGCATCCCTAATTTTAACGAAAATATGGATTGGTTATTGGATGCATTGCTGCTCTTAGTGTAAATCCTTTACTCCATTGAAAATGGATATTTACATAAATGTCAATTGAATTCAGTGAATTAACCTACAATGTACTGTTCCACATACATGGCCATTCTCGTAGTAAATAGCTGAAACACTGGGTCAAATTGCCAAAAACTGACCTCCATTAGCTCCTCTTCTTTGTCTCATTGTCAGTTGAGACTTGACAGACAAGTACTTGTGAATTCTCACAGGGGCTGCTTTGACACCCAAAAAAATTCTCCCATTATACTATTGCCTAAACCTCAACAACATGCCAGTGAGACAAACATATAGCTGGACTTGGAACCTTCTTCAGTGATATCAGTTATTTCTTCTTTCATAATCTTTCTGAAAAAATTGCCCCTAATGGAATAAGACTGTTCTAAATGTACATGTCAATGCTTATCCTTGATGACTGGATTTTATTTCCATGAATATTCATTAAGATGATTTTGTAGGTTGGTAATTAATGATTGTGAGCTTTCCCAAACCATATTTAGTTAGCTGCACCGACCAAAGAATTTTTTTGGGGGGGATTTAAAATTTGTGATACGTATACTTGTATTTATTTGTTAATATATTCCAATAAATTATTGAATCATTTTTTCATACACATTTTGTATATAATGTTAATTGTCCTTAATTGTTTTTCAACTTTTAGATAAGATATACTGTGTATAATATATATAGATATGTTGGCTGCAGCCAATATATCTACACTATATAGTAAACTTTACGCACAAAGTTGAAAGCAAATATAGTTAATAATAACCAATAATAATGGGGGAAACTGGATATATTTTGAAAACAACCCACTGAAGTAGAACGCTTCATGTCACATTGCAGATTTGTAAATTTGCCATTGCCCTCCAGTGCTACACATTACAAATAACAGATCTCTAAAAGCAGCCCTCACCCCACCAACAAGTAACTATTTTGGACACAATGAATAAAATGCACTAAAACTGTGGAGCCCCCTGCTCTTTCCTTCATTAGAAAGTTGAGTTACAGAGCAGAAAAGCATCACTTTTCTGCTCAGTTCTATTGCTCAGCTGACATTGAGCTAACAGAGTTTAATATAAATAAGTAGAGGTGTCAGAAGATGTTTCTGTGCTTAGTAAGCTGCTCAGAGGAGCACTTTACGTTAATTTCTATTTTTCCTCTATGCATCAAAACAACAGAAACCTAAAATCAGAATAAAATAAACCGTGCCAGGGATCATCTTGGGATCAGCATTGGGTTTGATGCAAACCAGGATACCACCTGCATTGAGTTTGTTTGCTGGAAGTATATTGACTTCTATTTGCCCTCTAAAAAGGCAGGTTAATTTGCTTGTGTAGCATTTACACAATATTTGTGGAATATTGTGGATTCTGCTGTTGACCTCTAGAACTTTGGGGAAAAAAAAGAAGAGATTTCATAGTCAGCCATGCATGCATCTTCCACACAGTTACAAACACAGTGGGAACACAGAATGAAGAGCTGGTGGCTTTAATCATCACACAGTCAATAAAGATCATTATCAATGATTTTTTATAGCACCAGCAAGTTACTTAATGCTTCACAATAATACTATAATAAACCAGAGTTTTTAATTAAAACAATTAATGCATGAACAAGGGTCAGACAATTAAAGGAACAGTAATACCAAAACATGACAGTGTTTTAAAGTAATGAAAATATCACGGTAAAACGGATTTGTTTGCTTCAGAAACACTACTATAGTTCATATAAACAATCTGCTTGTGTAGCAATGGTGGAAATTGAAAAAAGGCTATATGGCACAGGTTTAATAGTGGATAACAGATAAAATTATGATCTACAGAGCTTATCTGCTATCTGCACTTGAGAGCCTAGGATCGCAGCTTTTAGGGGGCAGCCCTGGGGTGCCTAAATAACTGAATACATTTTTAAAATATAACATGCACCCCCCTCAGCCACCACGGAACACCTACAGAAAAAAATTTGCTGGTGGAGCTGGGGGGTGCAGGGTAGCAAGGTAGAAGTGACATAGATTGGAAGTGATGTTACAGGCATCTGATCTTTACATTGGGGGCACTGTAAGGTCCAGTGCCTAGGGTTAACTAAATACAGCCCTGCTCAAAAGGAATGGGAAAAATGATGTTTATGTTCTGTACAAGTGACACTGAGGTTAGCAGGACCCAACAATTGGTATCTCAATTAATTCTGTATAGTGATGTGTTATGGAGCAGGAATCACTAAACCAATGCCAGTTGTTTTGAAACAAGTATGAAACATACCTCATACATAATTTAGTTACATTAATTAGTTTTTAAAACATTTTTATTCTTCTATATTTTAATAGAAAAGGGAATTCTCACTCCCCGTAACCTGTCTCTTCATGCTGAGGTCTGGGTCAGATTTTGATTGACAGGTAGGTCTAATACGCATTTTAGGGGGGCTCACTTTCTTAGCAGAATAACTCAGATAACCAACTTCAGCACAAACAAAGGGTAACACATTTACGGACTCTAGCAAACATCCAGCATGCAGAGAAAAAGGATTTCCATCGGAGCGGGTTATTTTTAAAGGATGAGCATCTGGGTTAAGGGTGCAACCCCCACAAAGGATGCATTACACTTAACTGTCAATCAAAAACTGATTCCACCTACTGCAAGACAGAATGGAGACAGGTTGCTCAGAGGGGGAGAGAGACTTGATTATTTCATAAATGGTACAGAATTTTTAAATTATTATAATTATAAAGATTCTTATTTCAGCAAGATAAATCTTGTATAAAATTTAAATTTTTTTCAATAGATCTCCCTTTAAGCAATATGCAATGGACACTAATTTTATACAATTATATCGTTTAATTTGGAAAAGTAATTAAATAGGAGAAATAGTTCAACTGCATCTACCGATGATTACAAATGACTTTAGTAACTTGATGGATGAGTGATGAAAGAGTCGGGAGTGAATGGACAGCTTAACTTCTGACCTTTGGTAACACAGGTCAGCACCAAGTCATCCTCAAATCTGATGTAGGATAACAGACTAGTGGGGATCCCAGGCATTTTAATGCTGGATATGCTTAAAGTCAAAGTTAGCAGCTGCACTGTGACCTCTTTAGATACCAAAAGGCATACATTATAAAAAAAAAAGAAAGATAAAAAAAAAAGGTGAATAGTTGAGCTTTCTGAATTAGCACAAGATTAGGTAAATGTGCTGAATCTCAAATAACAAAGCTGCAGTTTCTCTTTTCAATGCACAGAGATTTCCATTTTATTTGAAATCATATTAGATAGATTACCAATGTGAACAATCTTATTACAGTACATTATTAAAGAGTACATAGCAACGGAAGACAAGCACTATTAAGAAAGATGCATAAACCAGAGTGTAACTTTTGCAAATAGCAACTATAACGATAGAAACAAATGGACCATTTCCAAATTTAAAGAGATAACATTATGCTATTACATTTGTAAAATATACTATCAAGACTTATTTCCATATCTTAATAAAACAGGGCATCTAAACATGTAAAAAAAACATGAGGCCTTATTTACAAATCCAACAAGCCCAAGTCCTGGAACCCTAGGAGCCATCCACAAAAGCACAGACATGCCCCTTGGGAATTTCAGTGTAGCCTTCACTTTGCACCTTGGCTGAATGCAACACCAGCTTCAGAGCAAAGAACTGTGGGTCTATGGCAGAGATTAAGGACAGAGCCCCCTTTCAATGAAGCTAGGGGCATCAATGGGAATACCTCCAGGCCACATCACATAAATACACTGCTGCCATGTGAGGAAGAGCTGTATTTAAGAAAGAGGAGCATGTCTTTCTATTCACACTATGTGCCAATTTTTTGCACCCATTTGTGATAGAGGTGCTTTGTGTATTATATATAGAGTTGTCAACCCCCTATTTTTTGGGGAGTTACCATATTTTGGACTCTGTCCCTCGGTCTCCTGGCACACTGATTTATGACAATTTTTCACGATTGCAGACGATTTGCGGTCAGAAATCTGGTGTGTGCATGGGCAGAACTTTTAAGTAAGTGTTGTAAGTAAGTGGTGTAAGTAGTGTTTTTATACCACACCCACTTTAAACCACACCCAACCACAATAACTTTTAAGACCATCTTCCCATTAATGGTGGTAGTACACTTAAAAACCAAAAGGTTGGTGCTCACTGCAGGGATATTACTCATTTATGAAAAAGTCATATTAAGACATACCCTTAAATCCATACATTACGTCCTCCCCTGTGGATGACACAGCAACCCCCCCAACACATGATTAAACACCTTAGGGGCCCTGACAACAATTTCAAAATGCTAACAAACCACCCAGAACAAACCCCACCAGGCTCACATCCCACAGAGTATGGCACACACAGGCAGCATAGAGAAGGCGGAGTATGGCACACACAAAAAGCATAGGGCAGGCAGAGTATGGCACACACAGGGAGCATAGGGCAGGCAGAGTATGGCACACACAAGAAGCATAGGGCAGGCAGAATAAAGCAGGAGACAGGGAAACCTATCAGGACCACTCTAAGATAAACAGTTCAGACTGTGCTACATAAAGTGACACAACGTTGGTGCCCCTCCAGCAGTTTGTTTGAGGTGTGAACAGGTGAACAATGTGGGCAGTTTCATTCTGGGTTTGAGGGGTGAACAGTAGAGGGTTTTAGGGTGTGAACAATAGAGGTATTACAGGTGAGAACAATACAGGATTTTACAAGATGTGTTAGAGGTATAAACAATGCAGGGGTCGGTTAATCCTAGTACTGATACCTTTTAAAGCTTACACAAGGTAAGCAGTCACAGTAGGCAGACTTTCATGTGGGGGGCCACACAAGGGGGCTGTGGGCCGGATGGGGTCAGTGGCCCCAATTTGAAAGCTGGAAAGAGTCAGAAGAACAAGGCAAACAATTCAATAACTATAAAAAATAAATAATGGAGCTTAGAACAACTACAGTCAACAATTTTTATTTACAAATGATGCAATTGTTTTAATTATTTACACAATTATGAATATGCAAATTAGGATTTAGATATAGTTCAGTATTTGGTCAACTTCAAAAATTATGGATATGGTGCATCCCTAATAAATAAGGCAGTGTAATCCCTGTTGAGACACAGGGGCCACAATGTGTCAAGAACAGTCGGCTGTTTAGGCTTGATAAAGGGGATAAAGGATAGAATTTAACTTTTCAGTATATTTAGGTTAGATATATAGCCCCTGTTAAAAAATATTAGGATATTAAAAGTCACCTCGGACTTCCATGACCTGTATAAAAGCAGTTGGCTTTGGACCTGTACTTTCATATGGTCAAGGAACTCCTTAGTGATATGCTTCTTTTTTCAGGAGTGGGCACACGATTCACTATATATTCTACACTTTGGTCATTTTCCTATGGGACAAAACATTATAATACACAAAGCCATAAATACTGTATATCCTTATAAATGGTGCTTAGTGATGTAATGTGTTGCATGACTCACTGAAACTTGTGTATTACAATATATATTGTACAACCTATTGTAAAATATAAGAATATTATGTCATCTTTGCATTCCATAACCTGTATAAAATCACTTGACCTTCGGCCTTGTGCCTCTATATGGTCATGGTACTCCTGTGTGACTAAACCTGGCCATAGAAGCAAAGATCCGATCGTACGAATCATCGTACGATCGGACTTTCCCATCTCCCGACCCGCCACTAACCATTCAGATCAAAGTCTTACCAGTCAGATTAGTTAAAGAACAGATCAGCAATGTTCTGCTCCTGACAGCAATCGTACGATATCTATGTCCAACCAAAGCTAGTGACAGTCTCCCACTGAAAATCGTACGATCGGCAATACACGCAGAGATATTATCGGCAGCCGACAGAAATTTTCTAACCTGTCTGATCGACCAAACGACCGATCTCCGCCGGACGAAAAATGTCAGGACTCTCCACACACAATCCAAAAATCGTACGAATCGTCCTTCAAAGCTGTTGATGACCAGAAGCATGCTGGTTTAGGATTAGGTTGGGTTTCAATGTGTATATTCCAGTTTGTCAATGACAACTATGGAAGTTTTGACATGATGTCACTATTTAAACATGGTGGCCGCTAACCCAGCTGTGGAGCTCTTCAATGTGATGTCAGGAAGGGTGATCTTCTTTAGGAGTATGAGTAATGGTGGGAAAACCTGTATTACTTCTACTTTAATATGAAATTGCTCTCTTTGCTTTTACACTTTTAAGAAGGCTTTCCACTAGATGAGAACTAGAACATTGTTGGAGGCAGTGACTTTCATTTAGCCAGAAGACCATTAGTGAGGTTGGATAATGATTTTGGGCAATAATAAAATTCACATTCTGTGTTCAAATAGGCTCTTTAAAGACTGTTAGAGTGGTTTCCAGGTACTTTTGGCCATGTAAAGTCATATACTGTAAGACGCGATGGAAACTCTTACCTCCCGGCGCGTCTCTTCCCGTCTGAGGGGGCGGATTCAGCGATTACGTTGAAGCCCTTTAAGTGACGCCGGCGTCACTGACGTGTGTATCATGACGTCATCATTCAGTGCAAATTTTAATTTTTGGCGCCAAAGATTCCCTTTAAAGAGCCAAATCGCCATATGACCTCTCAATGGTAGGAGACCCCAACCTTTATTATGGTTTAAAACTGTACATTATGGAATACATTTGTATAAAGACATGTTTCTATGATTGAGTAATTGTATACTATATGTTTATTATTGTCTCAACAACCAGACGTGTAACATATGCCTCATGTAACAATTTTTTTAAGTTTAAATCCCCCCCAGCTCACCTGTGCATTAATTAAGTTAATACACCTTTTAATTTAAAAACTTCAATCTGATTCGTTAAAAAATTCATGTCAGTTGGATTCAAAGGGAATACTTCAAAACCGGATGATTCCATATATTCACTTCTTAATTGATACAATGTATAAATACCATATACATAATTTCATATTTCATATCTTAAATATACAGAGAATCTCATTTATGTGACATTCAGTTTACTTCAACCATTATTTATTACTAAGATATAATTTGACACAATAGTTAATATCTGGAGTTGTTTCAACTTGTTAAAGTGGCGATTGTGCAACAATGTATAAATAATTCCTACAAACATATACAGTGTTATTTTATAGAATAAGCTTCTAAAGTTAAAAATTTTTAAAATAATAATCTCTTTGGGCATTCCCAGTTGGTTGCTGATAGGATGTGACCAGTGAAAAGGGAAATTTATCCAGTTATAGACAGATTAGACATACATTTGTCAGATAATTATATGATGCCAAGCTATTCTACAACATTTGGGTACTGACATGGATCATTTTCGGTACTATTATGGATCATCGATGAGGAGCAAACCCAGATGCTGACTTTGAAAATGACAAAGGAAATCATATTTTGTAAGTATCCTGTACAGGTAACATGTTTATTTACATTTTTTAAAATCCAATATTCCATTTCGTAGAGCAGTGCACAAAAAATGGAGGAAAAAAGGCACATTCCACCCCTTGTTTGAGGTGATCCAGAGAAAAGGGAATTCAAAACGTATTCATCCTTGGGACAAAAAAAGAAAAAAAACAGGCATATTTTAATAGTGTGCTTTATTGTGCTAATATATGTATTTACAAAGCTGAAATGTGTATAATCCTGCAAGTAATAATATGGCATTATATACTGCTTATAAGGTCCTGTGAACATGACATTGCATAGATCAGTTGTAGATTCACATTCAATGATCATAAGGATTTGCATCCATTTAAACAGGCAAGTTTTTGAAATTGGCATTGCTGCTCTGAGTCAAGGGGCTATACCCAGAGCCATTTGAATTTATCAGCAAAGGGGATATTTTCCCAGGTCCCATTAGGATAAGAGCCCATAAAATATATAACTTTTGACTGAAGTATCCTTTCGAAATGACAGGTCCTTCATTTTAATTTAACATATAAAATGGGAAATGGTCAAATAGAAGCAATGTTTATAACTCCAGTACTACGTGGGTAAACTTCTGCTTCCTGGGAATGCTCTGGGCTAGTCATGCTCTTGGAGTTAAAACTATTGGCCTACTCTGTCCCTAGCGCAGGAAGCTACTCATTTCCAGAATGGCTGCAGCTTCTCCCCCTTCCTCTGCGCTATATACCTTTCCTATAATAATCATTATAGATAACATACACACCATACTGTAACAGATACGTTTTAGGAGATTATACTTGGGGTTGTTCATCTTTAAATTAACTTTTGGTATGTTATAGAACAGCCAATTCTAAGCAACTTTTCGACTGTTTGTTTGTTTTTTTTTTTAGTTTTTATATTTGCCTTCTTTGTCAGATTCTTTCCAGCTTTCAAATAGGGGTCACTGACCCCATCTAAAACGAATGCACTGTAATGCTACACATTTATGTTATTGCTAATTTTTATTATTCGTCTTTCTATTCAGACCCTAACCTATTTATATTCCAGTCTCTTATTCAAATGCATGATAAGAATAAGCGAAATAGCCACTGATCACCGTATATTGTTAGACCATTTGCAGAATGGCTAACACTGTATTTATAGCTATACTTCACAAAACCTTTTTTCTTTATTGGGCTATTTTGTACAGGTTAGGGGCCTGTACACTGTGAGTAAGGGATATAGAGTAAATTTCTTTTGTGTTTTGCACAAAGCCCTAATACATACTGCAGCAAACTTAATTTATACCTCTCATAATTTCCAGTGTTTTCTCAAAAATATTCTTCTCACCACAAGAACAAAACAGAGGTAAATAAAAAAAATGTATAGAATGATTTTTTTCCCTGCCTTATCAGTCCACTGCAGATTCTCTAGCTCTCTTATCTGAGAAAGCAGATTACTTGCCTGATCAGCTCTTCATGCTGAGTACAAATCAAAAACCGTTGTTTTGTTTTTTTTTTGGCACATTGTGCAGAAACTGCCTAATTTCCAGCCAGATAAATCAATTAATGCAATGCAGAGCTGTTACTGCCTAATTTCCAGCCAGATAAATCAATTAATGCAATGCAGAGCTGTTTTAAATTGTCCCTGCATTTTCTTTATGTTAATCCCTCTCCCTCCAACATTTTGCTGTAGATCAACGATGTAATAGCATCTAAGAGATCTTAGAAGAGGACTTTACAGAAATGCAGGTGCAGCCTTTCAGTATCTTGTTACCAAGCCAATTCTGCTTTTTATAACTTGATGCCCCCCCTGCAATTCCATGCAATAGTCACTTTCCCCTTGTGAGAGACACTTTGTTTCCACCACCCTCCTTTTTATTTCTTTCTAATGTACAACACTGCAGCTAATCTGATTATGCTAATTTGTACTTCATGAACCCAGACACAGGGTCCTTTGCAGGAGAAAAACAAGCGTGTGACTCAAGGGTCTGGGATCAACTAGTAGGGTTGGGGGAATATACAATATGTTCAAGTTGGTTAAGAAAATGTCTTCTGTTTTAGCGAACAAAGCACTCACTAGGAAGTCTGCAATGCTCTTGACAACCTGGAGTGTCAAAACTATCCTAGGAAGGATCATAATGCTGTGCATGCTACAATCACTAAACAACAATCAAAAAGATATTTAAATACACGTGTTTCCAAAAATGGAGAATATAGATATGTTTGTAATTTAGACTCATTTATGTAACTAGGGCTGAAAAAAGCTGTCCAGCTCAACTTTATACGATTGTAACATGGAATTACTGGAAAAAGTGGAACTGACTAAATTAAGAAAGAGCTTTTCTATTTGACAGAACAGATATTGTGATTGAATTGATACTCTGACAAAGAAAAAAAATGTGGTTTGTGGTTTACTGAAATTGTCATTTACAGAGGTGGATAGGCAACAGGATTTGGACTTCATTACCAATTACCTACAGAACTTCTGTATAATGCAGGTGCTGCAGAATCTAATATAGATATTTTAGTGATTGCTAACCCATGTATGCATCTAAACATATGAATTATTTACTGGGAATAAATTAAGTAATCAAGGCTCTGGTCTTGGCCTTGCCTAGTAAGGGTCAGGGAACACAGGCAGATTAGGGGAGATTAACCCGAACTGCCTCCCCGTTGGCTAAAATGTATAAGCCGATTCGTCTTTCGAAGTCGGCTGAAGTTGACTCACAAGGAAACTTCGGACGACTTCGGAAAACGAATTGATCCGAGTACCATCCTTCCGGCAATTTACATTTTAGCCGGCTGGGAGGCAGTTTGGGGAGATTAGTTGCCCCAAAGAAGAGGAGATTTGTCGCTGGGTCACTAATCTCCCTGAATCTGCCTGTGTGCCTTGACCCTTAGGCTTAGGAGAAAAAGTGGTTGTTCCCCTTTTAAATTAAAGGGGTTGTTTAAATTTAAATTAACTTTTAATATGATGTAGAGTGATATTCTGAAATAATTTGCAACTGTTTTTTTTCTTTTATTACTATTATTTATGGCTTTCAGAGCTGTGGAGTCGGAAGCAGTTTTGGGTATCTGTACGTTCTTTTAGGTTCTCCAATTGTTTTTGGTTTAGGTAATTTAAGTTTGATTTTGGTTTAGCATTACCAAAGGATGTCGTTTATATTTTTAAACTTAAGCATTGATAAAATGCCTTCTATGTTGTGTACCTAACTTCTTTAAATCAGCATGGAAAATATATTGGTCAGTGTTGGAATTGGAGTCTGAGGTCCCATAAACTGAGGAGCTGAAGGATTTATGTACCGACACCACAGCATGGATGGCTTTGGAGTTATTTAGCTTTATTCAGCAGCTCTCCAGTTTGCCATTTCAAGAGTCTGGTTGCTATGGTTCAAATGACCCTAGCAACCATGCATTGATTTGAATAAGAGACTGGAATATGAATAGGGGAGGCTCTAAATAGAAATATGAGTAATAAAAAGTAGCAATAACTATAAATGTTTTGCAGGTGATTTGCAGTTCCCTGGCTACCACACACCTTGCATCCTTCCCACATCACTTTACCCTCCAATACCCACAGCACAAGTATTGCTAAAAGTCATTTTCCTCTCAGCAGAATAAATCCAATCACATCCCCGACTCTGCTCCATGAACAGTGATACGGGACTTGTCACACAACGGCTCCCTCTGCTGCCCACACACTCTCCAACTAGGCCCGTGTATCAGTGTACGACAATCACACACAAACCCACCACCGTCTCCAAAACCTCAAAAAAAGTCACGTCAGAGGTTTAAAACACAAACGGAACGCACAAACCTATAATCTACTGCAATCATTTCTGTCCGGAATGTGATAGATGACTTCCGAGTGGGACTATAAATAGAAGAGACTGTTGAGGCTCCATATACAGCATGTAGGTGTTCCCACCCCAGTCACAAAAACCCCGCCCTCCTACGCCATCATTCTCCCTACTCCGCTGTCCAATAGAAGTTACACTTCCTCCTTCCGTCATCCCCTAGAAGCCCGCCTCTTTGCCACGCCCCTACTCCATATAAGACCTTCCCACTGCTGCATCTGCCCTGTGATTTCAGTCATTCATTATCCCCCCCTCCTCCTCGTACTGTCAGTCATCCGGCATAGACCCGCCTCCCCTGGGCTGTCACACAAGTCCTAAAATATTCACTGTACAAAAGCAGTAACCTGCCGAATAGACTAGAATCCCTTATTTCGCCATGGAGTCTCTCTCGGAGGTTTCCGTGCAGTTCTCCCAGCTGTCCATGTTCCCTTTCTTTGACATGGCTCATTATCTGGCCTCAGTGATGTCTGCCAGGGAGCAAGCAGGTGAGGATGTGTGCAACTGTGCAATAGCCGCCACAACATAGCACTGCTGGATGCATGGCATGTTTACTGTCTGTGATCGACCGAGCAGCGTTGTCTAGACCACTGGCTTACATAAGAATTTAATTTAGCTTCCTCCCCCGCAGGTGCTGCAGCATCTGGTTACCCCTAACCCTTAAGAAGGCAATGGATATATAAGGAAACTCCATCATACAAGAAATAGTGATTCAATACCGAACTCAGGCCTGGACTGGGAGTCAGAATAGGCCCTGCCATTCCAAGTACACACAGGCCCAAACAGCCCCCTACCAGCCCAAAACAGCCCCCTACCAGCCCACTATATGGTAACTTTCTATGGAACCATACAGCAGCCCCTCTGGCATTTGCCAGAACCCACAGATTGCCAGTCCGGGCCTGACCGAACTGACCCCTGATCTTACAGCTCCTGGGTCCCCTGCAGGGTTGGCAGGTTGGCGGTGTTCCAGCCAAATCGTGCTACTAATTTAAAGCCAAGCTAGGGTTGCCACCTTTTCCAGAAAAACATACCGGCCTTCCTATATATTTATCTTTTTTCCCTATTAATAACATTGGGATCAACCATCATTTTTATTGGCCAGGGGCAACCCTAAGCCAAGGTGGGGTTTTTAAAGAACAAACTAGCCAAGGTATGGCTTTTGGCTACTTTTTGGGCTTTTGGCTGGTTTGTACTTTGGAAACCAGCCAAAGTTTTTTCTTGCACTAATATGCCAACCCTTCCTCTCCCAAGGTATGTCGGGTAATGTAGTTTTTGTTTAACAATTTGCCGACTGCCAAGTTTGACGTAAGACTACGATACCCAGCATGCAATGGGACTGACTTGTGTAGAAGTCAGGAGTTACCAGCTTTTGGACTCTGCACCCCAGTCTCCCATCGTTCTTAAACATTCTCACATTATTCAGGGACTTTCCTGAATTTCAGACAGTTTTGGGGCAAAAATCTAGCGGCCACAAAAATGTCTAGAGTTTGACCTGTTTTGCCAATATTTGCTGAAATTGTATATGTATTAGGGCCTTATGGGGCCCCCCTCTGTAGTTACGCCCCTGGTGACAGGTGAATTAGTCCAATTTTGCTTCATAGAAACGTGAAAAAGACGTATTTTCATATATACTCTTTATTTTTTAAACTTTTTTTCACTGCACATATTCTGCTATTTTTGGGCTACTTTTCAAGTGCCTCTTGGCTAGTTTTGGGCTGGTTTTCTAGCTGACTTTGGCTGGTTTTGAAAATTCGACCTGGCAACCCTGGTCCCCAGAGAGGCAGGCCCACAGTTTATGAACATATAGACTAGACATATACACAGCATACCTATTACATGTATTAGACACACCCATGTAATAATAGAGTCTTACAGTTACCCTGCTGTTATTGTAGGTGTGTCATTTGTAACAAGGAAGCCCTTAATCCATTTCTCACTCCTCATGCTTCTCCCAGTCTCAGGGTTGCCAGGTTGGCGATTTTCCAGTCAGATTGGGCTACTAACTTAAAGCCCAGGCAGGTTTTGTAAGTACAAACTAGCCAAGGCACGGATTTTGCATAATTTTGGGGCCTTTGCCTGAGCCAAAGTTTTTTTGCACTAATATGCCGACCCTTCCTCTCCCACGGCATGTTGGGTAATATAGTTTTTGTTTAACAATTTGCAGACTGCCAAGTTTAATGTAAGACTACAATACCCAGCATACAATGGGACTGACTTGTGTAAAAGTCAGGAGTTACCAGCTTTTGGGCTCTGCACCCAAGTCTCCCGTCCCATTTTCCAGTGACTTTCCTCAGTTTTAGATTTTGCAGCAAAAATCTGTTGGCCACCAAAATGTCTAGAGGTTGACCTGTTTTACCAATATTTATTGAAATTGTATATATTAGGGCCTTATGAGGCCCCTATACCTCCTGGGCCCCCTTCTGTAGTTACGCCCTTGGTGACGGGGCGAATCTGTCACATTTTGCTTCATGGAAAAAGGTGCGAAACAGTGAACGTTTAAAAAAGGCTTATTTTCACAAACATTTGTTTTGTAGACTTTTTTTCACGGCACATATTGTGCTATTTTTGGGCTACTTTTGAAGTGCCTCTTGGCTAGTTTTGGGCTGATTTTGTAGCTGACTTTCGCTGGTTTTGAAAATTCTACCTGGCAATCCTGCCCAGTCTTGAAGACCACACAGTTTGGGAACCTTATATTATATAGTAAATCAATGTAACTAAAAAATTTTTATAGTAGCCTCGTTGTCCTCCATGACCTGTCTCCAGATTCATGTTCATTTTCATTCTTGTTGGGCTCTTGTTTTCCTTAATCCAACTGTTTGGAAAACTAGAAATCTCTGCATTTTTTCACAGTAAAATCAGTGGGTACTAGGGGTTATTTCAGTATAAAGGAGTTACAGGTGCATGAAGTTCAGTAGCAAATGCCAACTGTGTAACTTTGGACTGCAAATCATCTGTAAAACTGCAGTTCCAAGAATCCACTAGCCACTCTCCAATTTTCTTAAGGGTTTTAAACCTCAATTCAGTGTTAAATGTTTTTCACTAATAACAAGATACTTTTTCAGTGAGGATGAGAGCACCCTACTAGATAAACATTCAAAGAATATTTGGTACTTTAAGATAGGTTGTTTGCTTATTATAGAGTATGCGTGTCTTTTAGCAAACAATTTCAATAACCTTTCCTAGTACAGTGTAGATAATAAGTGAAAGCAAAGGATTGGAAACTTCCACTAGTTACTGAAAAATAGAGTTGATGAGTAATAAAAACTTTGACTTTTCCTATACCTAACACTGAGTTAATAATTAACTTTCTTCACCCCTAACTAGTGAACTTTTTTTATGTTTTTGATGTTGCCCTCCAGCTTAAAGGGGTGGTTCACCTTTGAAATAACTTTTTGTATGATGTACAGAGTGATATTCTGAGACAATATGCAATTGGTTTTAATATTTTATTATTTGTGGTTTTTAAGATATTTCATTTTTTAGTCAGCAGCTCTCCAGTTTGCAGTTTCAAAAATGTGGTTGTTGGGGTTCAAATCACCCTAGCTACCATGCATTGATTTTAATAAGAGACTAGAATATGTATACATATGCATATACAAATATACTATACAAATAGTTCTTACCTATAAAAGGGATCCTTTAGATCAAGAATGTTGCCAGACTTGAAGCCAGTATGGTCTACCACTGCCACGATTTGTATGTCATAACTTTGTCTGGATCAAACAAAAAATGATAGCATACTGTTAGTTATTAATTTATGCTCCATTACAACCTAATTACCTCCTAATTACCTCCATTCATGTGCCTCTTTATTGATTTGCAGTTAAAAATGGTATTAGAATTATGTACATTAAATATGCATTATATGTTCTCATAACTTTTGTCAATTTGGGTGCTTTGGTGCATACAGGTAAAGTTTCACAAATATATATACATATATATATATATAGAACAAAAACCAGGTTTTTGTTCAATATATATACAAATTCTATACCGTGCACAAGGGCAGCTATTAAGTAGCTTTATTTTGGGTAAAGGGGTGCTGTCCATCCTAGTATATAAAACACATTTTTATCTGCAAAGAAAACCCTGTGAGTGTCGCTCTTCTTGCAAATATATATATATATATATATGAAACCCTAAATTTCATGATGTCCCTATGAACCCTTCCAAAGAAGAGCCTCCGTTATGAAGTATAACATAGTCTGCAAAGGTCTGATTCGTTAAACTTGTTACTTTAAAGAATGCATCGGGGTTTAGCACAATATTTGAAGTGCAAACTTAAATGCTTTTTTCATCCTTGGCATCTTAGAATCATGATGCAAGTATAAACACAAATGACATTACTGCTGTGTTTTGCATACAATCCGGTGTTTTGTGTGGTTTTTTGAAGTTGGTATTCATATTGTTATATTATGTTGATTTATCAATCCTCCCTTGATAAATGTACCTTTTGCTGCTAATTACTAATTTACTAATTTAATCTGACACTGCTGCAGTGCACAATAAATGTATTGCATATTGCCATGGAACTGTAAGTGGAGTCCCTTGACCACATGAAGATTTCAGCACTATATGATCTAAGTGGGAACATAGTTTAATAGGAATGAAATAACATAGGCAGATGTCTGAATGCTCAGTGACTGCCACAGGAAAGGGGTGGAGTAGCTAGCAGGTGGATTTCTTAGCAAATACTTGATATTTTACATACATTATTTCAATTTGTTTAGTAAATATTTATTATGTAAATAATACATGGTTATGCAAAAGCTTGCAAGGTTTACAATGCAGTTCTCTAGATATTGTTGACATATACAGCATTTTTGGAGTTTTTACAGTATTTAACATTTTGTTGTGCAGCTATCCCATTTGGCATTTCTGTGTCCCAGTTTCTGTAGCAAAAAAGTAGAGGTTTGGTGCCCAGAATGGAATATGAATGGCAGAGAAAGTTTGAAAGAGCCAGAATAGGAAGAAGTAATTTATTACAAAATAAAGTTATTACCGTAAGAAGAAACTAATATTAAAATTATTTAATGTGAACTTCACTTGGCCAGTGCTATTCATTCAGGCCATACTATACACATATAGTGAGTTTTTTTTCATATAGACGTGATTTCTTAGTGCCTGTATTTATATGAATCCATGCTAAAAGGTTGGCACATCAAAGTCTATTTGTCTCTGGACCTGCCTGTTTATTTAATATTAACTGTTTTTCTTCTGTTGCTTCCATAAAGGGAAAGTGGCACTTCAATTCAATTCTTACTTCTTGGCAGAATGTTAAACTAGTATATTATAGCCTCAGGAATAAACCTCTGCATGAATGCATTCTTTGCCTTATAAGGTGTCCCTTATAATTTATTCACGTTACATGAAATAAAGCATTTCTTTAAACCTTTTCTTCCTGGAGCCCACATTTTATTGCCCTCTATGCACTAGATTATTCTGTAGAACTCTCCAAGTTTTAGAGAAGACATTGTTATTATGTTTTATTCAGAGAAATGACAAGTTAGGCAGGTCAGACATTGCACGATCGCAACTGCAATTTTTAACATAAATGACCCCTAAAGTGTTATTAATGTAATTATCTGACACCCACTGCACAACTAATTTCCCATTGTAATGTATGATGTCACATCAAACAGCATACAATAGCACTGAATGTCACTGCTTTCACTTCAGTTGGAAATGTGAGATAATCATCTGTTTAAATAGTTTTTTTTTCTCAATAGGTGCTCTAGATATAGCATCCCACAGCCCTATGGCATCCTGGTTTAGTGCCATGCTTCACTGCTTCGGAGGTGGTATTTTATCGTCTATTCTGCTTGCTGAACCTCCTGTTGGAATTCTTTCAAACACTACTAACATCATGTTGGCATCTGCAATATGGTAAGTTGTTAATAAGAGTATGTTGAATATATCCTTGCTCATGAATCTTTTTTCTATTTTGAGATATACTTGCCAATTGAATCCTAAATTGCAAAAATGCAGATGTGTACATTTATGTGATTCTACTGGCAAGCATACAGCAATTCTAATTATCTTCACTGCAAAGAAATTTTCAAATGTTTGGGCAACAAAAAGTGGTCCACTACCCATTTGTTACGTTGGGCTTCTTTTTTCTTGTCCACCCCAATGTTTTAGGACCCAATACCCTAAAACAGTGCAGTGCAAGTTGTTTTTTTTACATGTAGTAAGCTAATTGTTTCTCCTACTGCAGATTTGAGGGCTGGATTTTATTAAAATTATGACATCATACAAAGACGTCTGTGTAGCTTGTGAAAATATAAAAATCCAGTGAAGTGACACATTTGGCATTTAAAAGTGGATAATTTTTGGACATTTTCAACCAATTTATGATTTTTTTTTTTTAATTGCTCAAACCAATCCCTAGTACAACTGTATATCGGTGTTTTCTGAATAAAATTGCAGCAGTGGAATATTAAGCTATACCTGCTCAACTTCTACAAATGGTCCACCAAGGCCAGACAAATTAATAAAGCATCTAATTTGTTTAAACTTATGTTATTGTGATGCCACATGATGCTTTATACAGGTCACTGAACACAAGGTGATTTCTATTATTTAAAAAATAGATTGGCTAGCAACTGGGTGAGATACAATGCGAAATAGTAGAGGACAAGCTAGAAATGTTGGAAGCATGGACTACTTCACTGTTCTGCAAACTTATATCATTGTGCCTATTCTTGATGTTATAAATGCCATGGGAGATTGCCTTTCTGTAATTCGGAAATTTCTGGATTATGGGTTTCTGGATAATGGATCCTATACCTGTACCATGACATATTGGTTACATTATCCACTATATAAAGTACAAACGTAATTTTATGTTTTTCCGCAGGCCCAAAAAAAAAATCAGGGAGCTTCATTATGCATTATATATTGGTGGGACCACACAAAAGGTGTAAATGAGGGAGAAATTAAAATCCGGGGACGTAAAATTTAGGTTTCACTGTATTATTTACCTAATGCAGAATGCAAATTGAACAATAGCATGGAAACACATTCCATATCTGTTATCTTTTATATATAAATATATCTTATGAAACGTTTTTCCTTTTTTATTTTAGATAAAATAAACTTGAAAATGTTTTATTTATAAGACATGATGCAGCTTGCCTTTAGATATTTGGTGCTATGTTGCCTCCTCCTGTTGTTTCATGGTTACTGCAATTGAGATAAAGTAAAAAGTAGAACTAACATTAAATAACATTTCATACAAGAGACTTTATTTAATAAAAAAAAACATTTATACAGCAGGCATGAAATGTAGTTAGCTTGAATTCACTATATTAAAATATTTACAGTAAAGCTGTGATATGATGTATTTTTACTTTTAGTGTTTTTTCTTTGCTTTAATTACCCCATTGGGGGTTATGTAATAAAAGGCACTACGTTTGCCCAGGAGCAGTAACCCATAGCAACCAATCAGGATGTAGAATTTACTGGTCACCTGTTTTAAAGCAAACATCTTATTGGTTGTTGCTCCTGGGCAAACTTAATGCATTTTATCACAAATGGGTGATTGTGTTTTACAAACGTTCGTTAAAAGTTTACAAGGGAAAATAAATTGTGTTTAAAAAAAAAAAATATATATATATATATATATATATATATATATATATAACCTAGTACGTTTAGTAGGACTTTGTTCGACTGCATTTATGCACCTTGAAACTTATATTTATTTATATTTTTGAGTAAAGTCATCCTGTGGAAAATACTGCTTTTTTTGGGTTACATGACAAGTTTTTCAAATAAT
This sequence comes from Xenopus petersii, assembly GCA_038501925.1. Taxonomy (NCBI): domain Eukaryota; kingdom Metazoa; phylum Chordata; class Amphibia; order Anura; family Pipidae; genus Xenopus; species Xenopus petersii. The sequence continues at coordinate 134,028,057 of CM076672.1, forward strand.
TGAGGTGCCTCATTTAAGTTATTTCAAAACATGTTTTGCTTTTTTTTTTAAATTCAGGTACATGGTGTATTATTTCCCTTATGATCTCTTCTACAATTGCTTCTTTTTCCTTCCCATCCGGCTGATTGCTGCAGGGATGAAGGAAGTGACCAGGACATGGAAGATATTATCAGGCATCACACATGCTCATAGCCACTATAAAGATGCATGGCTAGTCATGATAACTATAGGTTGGGCTCGAGGTAAGCTGAAAATAAGTGCCATCTGAATTTGGCAAAACAGTCAAATAAAGACCTTTTAGTTGTGGGTTAGCAATGATTATCCAACCACTATGGCCTAGAAAACTAAAGCTTGTTTGTTCATCCCTGTTTGCATTAATATATCCTATTTCTCTTCTATACTTATTGGAAATGTTCTTCTCAGTAAATACTACACGGATGCCTTGCTTTTATTTATCTAGATTTTGTGTATATATATTTTGGTTAAAATATAAACAATACTCTAGTGGACTATAGCAACCGTTACAGGCTTTGTTTTCTAGAGGGAATAGGTGATCAAATGCTAACTGCGGATTAGTTGCTATTTGCTTGTAGAGATAGACCCAGTTTGCTACAGATGAATGAACAGGTATTAGACCCATTATTCAGAAACCCGTTATCCAGAAAGCTTCGAATTATGGAAACCCTGTCTCCCATAGACACCATGTTATCGAAATAATCCACATTTTTAAAAATGATTTCCTTTCCTTCTGTAATAATAAAACAGTATCTTGTACTTGATCCCAATCAAGTTATAATGAATCCTTATTGGAAGCAAAACCAACCTACTGGGTTTATTTAATGCTTACGTGATTTTCTATAGACTTATGGTATGGAAATCCAAATTACAGAAATATCCGTTATCTGGAAAACTCCAGGTGCCAAGTTTTCTGGATAATCGGTCCCATATCTGTACTGTGTTTGCTTGTGGTTATAGGCCATAGCGCACATTCATTAATCAGGTTAATGGGGGAGCCTGATCATATTTTTAGGAAGAGAAAGCTAATTTCATATTCTTTCACAAACAGTCCATGTTTCCAACCCTTATTTTTTTTCCATGTTTCCAGGTGCTGGAGGAGGATTGATCTCTAATTTCGAACAGCTAGTGAGGGGTGTCTGGAAACCTGAGAGCAATGAATTTCTCAAAATGTCATAGTATGTGGATTGGAATTATTATTATATATTTTTTTAAATCATTTTAAAGGGATACTGTCGGGAAATTTTTTCTTTTTCAAAATGAATCCGTTAATAGTGCTGCTCCAGCAGAATTCTGCACTGAAATTCATTTCTCAAAAGAGCAAACAGATTTTTTTATATTCAGTTTTGAAATCTGACATGGGGCTAGACATTTTGTCAATTTCCCAGCTGCCCCTGGTCATGTGACTTTCCCATGACCGTATCCCTTTAATGTGGGCTTGGCATAAAGACTGATATCAGACAGAAATCATTGTAATGACTAATTAAGCTTTTAACAATTTAAACTCTAAAGTTGTTTTCAATAAGAATACTATTCCATGCTTTTACTAGCCTGCACATTTACTTTCTTCTGTTGGTTTCTACCCTTTTCATTTGTTTCCAGTGGTCTCTCTGAATATTTACTGTGTATACTGAAATTGGCCTATATTTGACCTACATTATTTCATATCATAATATTGAAGTCAACGTTTAGCCTAATTTTTCAAAACCATTTGTTTCTAAACTTCAAAACAAGCAAAACTTCAAAACAAGCAAATTTCTCCTACATGTATTATACATTTTGTTCCATTTTCAAGAAAAAAGTGATCATACTCTGACCTAAATGAACTTCACGCCCCGCTTCTTTCTTTATCAGGAGAGCTCCTGTAAAGCTCTGAGCCGCCAAGTGCCAGCACTTCTCTGTGTCTCTGTCTGTTCCTGTGTCCATTGTTTTGCAATTTCTGCATTCCCTTAGATGTAGTCAGAAACTTAATTGTGATATTCTTGTTTAATCAAAGTAAAAGTACATTTTGAAGATCCAGTTAGGTCAGAGAATGATTGCATTTTTCTGTGGCACAAAGATTTTACCCAGGGACGGTGCAGTTTTCCTAAAGAGAGAAACAGCCTTGAGAAAAAAACTCTGGCATGCACGTGAAATATGGTTTACGGTATATGTCCTTTAAGTACAAAACTAGATATCTATTTTGACTTGCCTACACTCTCTCCTTTACAGCCCTGTGAAAGTGACCTTGATTGGTGCTGTTCTGTTTACATTACAACATGGCCACTACCTCCCAATCTCACGACATAACCTCATGTTTATCTACACAATGTTTCTAGTATCGATTAAGGTAAGTACAACGATGCAGTCCCTAACATACCATGGGGACAGTATAGTATTGTGATGTATATTTTTGAAGGTTTCTGTTTATGGGAATGCATGACCTACAAAATGTATATTTTCATGAAGTGACGAGTTTAGGATTGACATACAAGGCTATTACTGGAAGCTGGCTCTATCATATGTTATTGCAGTCGACCTTTGTTTTGTTACTTGCTCCATCCTTCTCATCTGTTTGGCATTCCTTTTCTAAGGTAGCAGCAAAATAGTGCCACTAGCCACAAATTGTACCTGCAATAAAATTGTCACATAAACCGTAATAACTCTTGAGTGAAACATCTCCAAGAAATGGTCAGTTCCCCTTGCTTAATCAGCAGACTGTCCTTACTCTTTATATCTCATAAAAAAGAGATAAATGCACTAATTTAGGGCAAAGTGAATTTTTCCTTTAAATTATTTGTCTGTGAAAGGGAAAATGAATACCTGTACTAAATGGTGTGTATGAATGTGTGTGCATTTACACACAAGCCACACATCTCAAAACAACAATTTGATGTTACCATCTGAGTAGATATATAATAGACACCATTTTATCCAAATAATCCACATTTTAAAAAATTATCTCCAGATCCCGAGCATTCTGAATAACCGGTCCCATACCTGTACTAATTGCCACAAACTGTTGCCAAAAATACCAAATATAACATCAAATTTTTTAACCTCATCGTCTTGAAATCACGTTTGATCTCTGTTAGTGAAACCATTTAAAGGGCTGTAAACTCAAAAATAAATAGTAACTCTGAGCAACTTTCCGTGTGTGTGTGGTTAAATGCCTTGGTGCTGGTAAAATTTACATATATTCAGTGAAAAAAGACCGTATATATATATATATATATATATATATATATATATATATATATATATATATATATATATATATATATTCCAAGAGAAAGCCAGCACTCTCGATAAACAGTATAAGTTGCCTGGGTGCAGTATCAAAATTTTAAGTATATAACCAGCAAGATCCGCACTCACAGGTCTTAAATAAAAAATATAAAAGTTTTATTGCAAAATGCGAGACTAACGTTTCTGCCTCCTCCGAGTGCCAAATTGTTTGTAAGGATGCCATAAATACAAGAGTACTGATTGGAACTGTACACTTTGTATATATTTTTGCATTTTTTCATTTTATATATTTTTTTATTTTTACATATGCTTTTTGCTTTTGTATAATTGTTTTGTGTATACTTTTGTGATGTTGATTTGCACGTTTATATAAACTTGACAAGCGTTCTTTTGCCATTAGTGCCATGTTATGATCATGATAGCATTCACAGACTAAATCCATATAGTTTCATTGGGATGAATTATATACTGTAGATGAATAATTAAATATTTCTCTTGAGACCTAAACTAGTGTGACACAGTGACAAAGGGAATCCATGAGATGAATTCGTTGCACTGAAATATGGAATGTAAAGAGTATTTTATTGTTTGTTACCCACAACACGGTACACCTTTAATTTACACACACATATAACAGCTGTGCAGTCCCAGAGCATCCGCATGAGTTTGTCCGCACAGTGAAAAGGCCAGAGATATAATGCAGTTATATTCACAGATATAAAATAATATAATAGACACACTACAGTGGGGTGCATAGGGTGACAAAATCTTATTAAGTGATCCCCCGCATTTTTATGGCCTTGATGTAGCTATTTAGGGAACACCTGCAGGGGCGTTTTAAGCCACACATTGAGAGGTAGTTTTCATACTTCAAATACTAATTAACACATATGATGGACAGAGCTCCAGAGCAGGCTTATCAACTACGCTCATTTTTTAGATGTTATTTGTAACAATGTTTAACACTGTGAAAAGTGATAGCAAAAGTAACATAGTTACATAGTAACATAGTTACATAACATGTGATTTTAGCAGCAGAAGTGTTATATTGTTTAAACGTAGAGATTATTAACAAATGCTATTTATATATGTGCTATGCACATTTATTTGTATATTAGTGATATTTAAATGGCAGTAGCATTTCGGTGATGTTAATATGTCATATCCCATTTGTCTAGTTTCCCGCCAACTCTTGTATTTATGGCATTCTTACAAACAATTTGGCACTTTGAGAAAGGCCTCGGAGGAGGCGAAAAGTTAAGTCTAGCATTTTGCAATAAAACGTTTTTATTTAAGATCTGTTAGTGTGGATCTTTCTTGCCTTTCCTCTACATAACCTAAAAGAACCCTCAATATAATAGTATTTGCATAGGATTTGTACTCTGTGTTTGTGTGGGCAACCTTCAAGAGAGGTTCTGAGTACCTTGCAAAATATAAATTATATTGGTATCACCTACTAAAAGTGACCCTTGTATGTGTTCAGAATGACTGAACATTCTCAGTAGACAGTGCAAATATAAAAGATAATATAATTTTTTTAATAATCTGTTCTCAGGTTTACATTGTAGCTGTTATTTTATTTTTAAGATTTGCTAAATGTTACTACTTGATTTCACACAAGTTCTGCAATATCTGTGATAAATACATCTGATTAAATTCTTGTTTTGCTGTAATTTTCCTTGTTCTTCTGAATTTAGGTGACCATGATGCTGACACATTCTGCAGGGTCTCCATTTCTACCTCTTGAGACACCCTTACACCGCATTCTATTTGGTCTGCGACAGAACCAAGCAGAAGTTAGGGAGAGTCCTCCTTCTTCAGGTGCCAAAGGGAAGCCTTCTAAGAAAACACTGGATAAGGACTCTGGAGAACAAAGCAATAAAAAGGACAACTGAGCCACAAGGAGTAGTAAAATGCACCAGCAGTAATTTTTATTCATTTACAACAAAGACATTATCCATCCAATGTGAAAAGCTCTCTGTATTATTGATTACAAAGGGCAGTGATATTGGTTACCTATTGGGTCTGCTCAGTCTGAGTTTTTGGGTTTAAGGGTAACTGAGTATATTACAAACAGAAACTCATTCTTACTTTGGAATGAGATTTGGTGTTCCAAGAAAAAAACAGTGCTTGACTAGCATGGATCATAGTGCATTTATAAAAGGGGGGTAGGCATCACTTGGAAGAAATTGCTTTATATTTTGATGGTGTTGGATTGTGTTTAACAATTCTATGTACTATATGTTGATCCAGATTGGTGAACAAAAATTGTGATTGCGATTTAAAATGGTGGCAGTGAAATCATAAATGAATGGGTATATTTTTGGTAAAAGAGATAATTTATAGAAGAGGTAAATTATACATATTTTAAATACCGGAATTATCAAATGGGTTTTTTTCTCTTTTAAATATATAACTCAAATGTTTCTACGTCTGCTACTTTAAAACTTTTTGGGCGGATTGCTGATTAAAAAGTCATTGTCCTTTGAACTTTGAATGTTTTTTTCTAATATACAAACTTTTTTGCTAGGGGATGGCTTGGAGAATATAATTGAATTCATGGGAAGTGGGTAGCCCCTACACTTGAGATTGGTAAAAAGCTACTTTTGATACTTTTACAACTAAATAAAAATTCTTACTCTAGTACTTACATAGTGAAACCTTTGGTATTTGCCTCCTCAGTTCTAGTTTAAGCAATTCTAGGATTGTCATGTGTTTTGTAAAGTTACATTATGCCACAATGGGTAATTAAGTGCATAGGAATTGTTGTATATTCCTTTGAACTAGTGTACAGTCCTATCCTTAATACCTGTTGTTTGCAAGGCAAGTAGTTAAAGACAATTTATTATCAGCAGGGTCACTTAGTATTATTATTTTGAATCCAGGATATTGTCTTGCATTTTCCTTTGTGCCAGCAAACCGTGTATGTAACAAAGTTATGTCCCCCACCTTCAAACTGGTCTTAAAAATGTGCAAGGTGAAGTTTTAATAAACTGTCTAATGAACAGTGTTACAAATTTCATTTAACTTCCATTTCTGTCTTTAATAAAATCGTGGCGTGGTTTTTAAAGGCAGCCAGCTGTGGAATATCGGAGTCAGCAATAAAGCATTAATCTCCCAATTTTACCCTAAGGGTAATGGCACACGGGGCTTTGAATGCCATGTTTTTAAGCAGGCAGAAAAATTTACAGCATTTTTTGTATAGAATTGTGCATATATATATTTGAGATCTCTTGAGATAAACAAGCTAAAAAGCAAGGGGCTTAGTACAGAGCCCTACGGTACTCCACTAACAACATACATTTACATACATTTCTTAGCAGCATCTGTTGTATCAAGTCTAACAACTGCCTTTAAAGAACCTTAGGGATTCTGCTCAGCAGGGCTAAAGATAAGAAATTTATCAACTAAGTGTATCAATTTAGGACAGTTAACAGAATTGGCAACCCACCCCCAGAGCTGCTTTAGAAAAACATAAAAAGCTAAAAAATTAACATTTACACTTCAATATTAAAAAAACAAATAAATAATAGAACATAATTGAAAACAGTCTTTATTTCTGGTGAACTATCCGAAACCAACTGAACTGAAAAAAGTTTGGAAGGTGAACAATCCCATAAAAAGCCACATATTTTGGTAACCTATCGGTATGTGTTAATGTTTTAGTAAAGACTTAGGGGCCCATTTACTATCAATTGAATGTCAATTTTCCACGAGTCTCTAAACTGCACTGACCCTTTTGGACTGCTTTAAATCAATTGGGACTTTTAGTGGTTTTTGTAATTTTTTTCCACTAGGATTTGTCCAAAAAACGGAATTTTTAGAGGTTTTCGAGGTACTCAAATTTTTTTTAGCGCATTAAGTATAATTTTCCGTTCATACTTTTTTTTTTTTTTTTTGATTTGGAACTTTTAAATAAATCTGACATTCGTAGTTTGAGTTTGTGAGTTTAGTTGTGGTTTCAATAACCTCTTAAACAACTAACATGGGCTTGAAACTGGGCTTGGCAACCATCATTTGAATTTATGGGTAAATTGGCTGAAAAATGAGTAACTTATAATGGAAACATGATGAAAAATGATGACTGTACATCCTACATATTGGCATGGGAACTGGCAACCTTTGTACAATGCAAGGTTAAACTGAAAGACCAACTGACATTTTAATGTTTGAATGAAATGCTTGCGTAATTAGATGGCAGCAGCGTGACTTTCACCAGAGCTTTAGGGCAGAGACACAATCTCAGATTCGGAGAGATTAGTAGCCCAGCGACAAATACCCTTTCTCCCTAAACTGCCTCCCGCCGGCTAGAATGTAAATCGACGGCAGAATGGTAACCAGTGCGCTTCATTTTCCGAAGTCACCCAAAGTTGCCTCACAAGGAAACTTCGGACGACTTCGGGAAATTAATCGCTCCGAGTGCCATCTAAATCGCCGGCGGGAGGCAGTTTGGGAAGATTAGTTGCCCCGAAGAAGAGACTATTTATTGCCGGTGACTAAATCTCCCGAATCTGAGCATGTGTCTCTGCCCTAAAGCAAGGCAGCCAGAACTTTGGACATTTCAGTCAATTGACCAAATACAATGTGAAAAGCTTATCACCTAATTCAATTCCAGACTTATCTCATTGTTTATAACATGAAAACGTTATTGTAGTCTATGGGGAAAACTGGAACTGAATGAGGCGAAAAGTATCTTCTACTCAAATTGATTCTCGCCCATAAATTTTCGTGTCATAAACCATAAAATGATGTTTTGTCTTGGAATTTTATTTTATTTTGAAAATATTTTATTTGATTTTCATGATAAACAAATAATAACAGTATGACAGCAAATTTTATGCAGATGAAAAACAAGTTATAATAGATAAAATGGCATAAAAGCTGAAATGTCTTGGAATTTAATTTGGCCCAATGTATCATGTAATGTACCACTCCCATTAAATGGTTTTGTTCTTCTCACTATGGATGGCTACTCCCAGATCTCTGTGTGCTGTGATAAGAAGCCAGCCAGTATCCTTCATAAATAAGTTGGCTCTTAAACAACAAATGCAAAGTAATAAGTAAAAACAGGCTAGGGTCACTTTCAAGCTTTTAAGAGGTCACCTCGAAGGCAACTTCTGCCTATTAATTGTGTCTGCTTAATACTGGATTAACCTAGTTCAGCTCTTTGGTTACCTGCTGTTTCAGTTGCTTTATTAAGGAGCAGAATCTGCTCTGTCAGTATAAATATGCAGGAAGAAATACATTTTTGCTTTATAAGCGAAATCCAAACTAGCCTTGTAAATTACCTTTGACTTAGTGGCTGTATATGAAAGTTAATAAAAATAGATAATCTTGTAAATTACAAAGTAAACTCTCTTTTGTTTACTATCTTTTTTTTTTTTTTACTCACATAATATTGTAAGATGTTATTTGCAGAAAAGAGGTTGCATCAAAGCAAGTAAACTCATTTCTGTGTTGGTCATGGTGGATCTGTAGAACCCACATTAAAGGGGTAGTTCACCTTTAAGTTAACTTTTAGTATGTTATAGAATGGCCAATTCTAAGCAACTTTCAACTGGTCTTTTTTTTTTTTTTTTAATTAATTGCCTTCTTCTTTTGACTTTACAGCTTTCAAATGGGGGTCACTGACCACATCTAAAAAACAAATGTTCTATAAGGCTACATTTAATTTACATTTTTATCAAAGATCGAGTTGTTTTTTTACCATGAATAATTTGAGATTTCAAGGGTAGTTTTAAGTCAAAATGTAAATTTTCGGGGTTAAAAAAAAAAACTTGAAAAATTGGAGTTTTTTTCTTAAAAAACTCAAATTTTCCAAGATTTTTTATACCCCAAAGCTGGAAATAGCTAGAATCCAAAAATACACCATCTAAAACCTGTCAAGGTCATGTAGAAGTCAATGGCAGAGGTCCCTTGGACCATTTAAAGATATTTGTAGCCTTCATGATGTTCAAATTTTTTTCCCCATGGGTTTCGCTCAATCAATTCAAGCGATTAGAGTTGCTCTCAGTGGCCTCAAGACAGGAGCTTATTTTTGAATTCCAGGCTTGGAGGCAAGTTTTGGTTGTATAAAAACCAAGACTCCTGCAAAATAGAGCCTCCTATAGGCTTCCAGTCCATGTAGGGGCTACCAAATAGCCAATTACAACACTTATTTGGCTTGCCAGGAGGTTTTTGCATGCTTGTGTTGCTCCCCGACTCTTTTTATTTTTGAATGTGGCTCACGGGTAACAAAGGTTGGGGATGCCTGCTCTACATCATACTAAAAGTTAATTCAACCTCTTTAATGCAGCAGCTGTCATGAATTTTGGAATGTATGTAGTTATGATATCTCCCAGTATCCCAGTTACATTCCCCAACAAAGCAAGAAATGGCACAATCTGGGACAAAGGAGTGCATTATACCTGTATCTACAAAGAAGTATGTTTTTAGCTAAGGAACCATCTCATCTTCTATTGTATACTTGTCATCTCTTCTTTTCACCTATTACAGTATCTAATTATCCAAAATGAGGGGTAATAATATAACGATGATCCTCCCTTTATTGTTACAACAGTCAGCTCTGTTTTGGAAAGACATTAGATGCTGATACATGTGGAATTTGATTCTATTCTGCATAATAGCACTAAGATCACTGAATTTTCATGTATTTATTTAGCTCTAATTTATCCCACAGTTGTATCTGGACTTTGACAGCAAATTTGGCTAACCCCTTTATATTGTACAACTGGTCATTGCCTTTTTTGTCTGTCCTACCTGTTCCAGTGCCTCTCTTACCCTTCCTGCCTGTTGCCCAGAACCTGTTTCCAATCTAGATGCTAGTGGCCCCGAGAGTAAATAAATGTCCAGAAGAAAGTTGGTATACATGGCATGACTAAGCTCAGTTACATGTGAATAAACACCATGCATCACAACCAGACAAGAAAAACCCAGAAAAAAAGAGCTTAATAAATGTATTTTCTTACACCAAACTAATGCTTAAACTTTACACCATTATTTTACAACTCTGTAGACCTGATATAACCCATTGAAGTCCATATGGCAATTTGAGGCTGCAAAGAATTTCTGACAAACCATTATAGATTTGCATAAGATTATTTCACAGCTCTATTAATATACATGATTTTACACCGAGTACCAAGGTATTTCAGTTGCCATGTAACTTGTATTCATGTGCCTTTTTTTTTTTTTACACTTCTTTATAACTATGCCCCTAGGTAATTACACAATAGTTGAAACAGCCTCCTTGTGTCTTTCAGCAAAAAATAGCTTGGAAATTTTCCAAGACAGCAGGGAAAATTGCCGTTTCTTAAAGGAGGATGAAAGTAATTTTCTACTTGGATTGTATTGACTTACCTGACACCCTGGGCTGGTGCTCCTATCAGGCTCTAAGTATAAATAGAGAAACAATGACCATACCTCCACATTGTGTGGTATAACATATTTTTTAAAAAATATCTGGTGTACATTTGATAGCATTAAAGACAGCACTAATTATTTTTCCTACTGGCAGGTATAACGAAAAAGCCTAACAATGAGGTTGTGCACAGCTTAACCACAATGCAATGCAGAATCTATTAAAGGGGATGTAAAAGCAAAAACATAAAATCCAATTTTTACTTTCTTTAATGAAAAAAATCTATCTCCAATATACTTCAATTAAAAAAGTGTACAGTTTTTATTATAAACCTGACTGTATGCAGTGAAATTCCCCCTTGCACTGACTGCTGCGGGTAGGAAACTTCAGACAGTCCCTAACTGCTCTGCAGGGAAACAATCATACTTTCAAACGGCAGGGGGAAGGGAATTCCCAGAACTCGAGCAGCTTTGTTTGTTACCCTGTAGAGCAGCCGGCGACTGTGTACAGATTTGTATCTGTAGATCAGTGCAGGCTGCATATTCTGTTTATTAATCAGTCTTACTGTATCTTATGTTGTTTTGATAATTTATGACGATCCCTAAGCTTAACCTCCCAACTGAAGCCCAGACCACACTGTGCATGTGCGTAGTCTTGGTCTTGCAAAGATGTTACAAGATGACAGCCCCCTGTGGCCAACTTTGAAAGCATAAATCATTTGTTTAATTATGCTTCTGATGCAGTAAGTTCATGTTTATGTTTAGTATACAAAATACAGCATTTCTAGCCTTATTCTATTTTAGACTTTAGTTCCCCCTTAAGTTGTACATACCTGTATCCTCAAAAACATTGTAACCTTGCACTGCCAGGCACAAAATAAGATATATGATGAACTATACCTGTTTCTCTTACAGAAAGTTTGACTATAGGTCTCCAGTATGAATTGCATGAGCCATGTTTCCCATTCTTGCACTCTACTCCCAGCTGAATAGCCAATAATTTCAGACTAAAATGGTGGAGGTTATGTTACAAAGATGTTGGTTGTGCCAGAAAGGCATGTGAAGCTGTTTGGAAATTCTAAAAATCTATGGAAGACCAATATTTATGTTAAATTATGAAACTATACACTTTTCTCTTCTTTGATTCCTGGTATTAAATCCTGATATTAAAGCCAGATATACTGTTCCTTTATGAGTGAAATCATTAACATTTAGATAATTCCAATATTGTTTGATGGGAGAAGTTGAAGTTTTATTATTGGCAAATGGAGAGACAGAAAAATAGAATTCTAGTTATGGCATATGGGGCTTTTTGTTATGGTTCTTTTGTTGTTTTTTTTTACATATTTCTACTTGGTCCCAGAGCCCCTGTGAAATTACATTTTCTCTACCGAATAATGTTGAGGTCCTAGTTTTTCCGTAATTCCAAGGGTCTTAGCTGTAAGCCTACTGGATCGTTGACAAGTTAACTGCCCCGTGTTTACAAGCTGGACATCCTTAGACCGGCTCCGCTTTTTGCCCCACTGCTCTTCACCATCCCCTCTTCTTCCCTTCCCCTGCCCGTTGCCTTTGCCTTCCCCTTTCCGATACATGTACGTCTTAATAGCCGTATGCAGCACTAGAGACTGACTTGTGTCTTCAGTGCTCTTAACTAATTCAGATGTGGCTAGGCAACATACTGGCCCTGAAATTCTGACGCTCCTGAGAAGCTAAGCTAGGGGTCATTGCAAATCATCAAGCATGAGGTTTGCTTGTCATATAAGCTGATGCTACAGGGCTGAATATTAAATTCTGATGCTAGTTGTACTGGTTTCTGAGAAGCCATGTAGTAATTATCTGTATTAATTACTAATCAGCCTTATATTGTGACATTTATATTCTATGTGTACTGTATATTGTGAGTGGGTCCCTAAGCTCAGTAAGTGACAACAGCACAGAGCATGTTCAGTGACTCCACAGAAAAGAAGATGGGGAGCTACTGGGGCATCTTTGGAGACACAGATCTTTACTGCTAAATGGTTTTGGTTACCTTGGGCTTGTACAGAAGCCCAAAACCAAATGTACAATGTGGTGCCCTGTTTCTTTAGTTAAGCTTTAGTTCTCCTTTATAGTACTATGCTGATGCTTTTTAAAATACTGCACTAAAGTCAATGGCATGTGGAGCATTTTGATCTGCTAAGTGTAACAGTGATTGAAATACCATTATTTCACTGATCCCTTGGAACCCAATATAACAGCATGGGTTTACAGGTGTGTGTGTCCATCAATCTGCAGTGCTTCCAATGCATCAAGGTGTTTGTTTATAATTTGATGAAAAGTCTCTGGAAGGCATTTTGTGCAGTTATGCAATTTAATTGATTTACCCACTGTGATTTCCATGCACCCCAGTGAAAAGGTATTTTCAAGCAATTTGTTGCCTACATGGAGTGCAATTTTCCACTTGTAGCAGAGTGCCATCACCATATAAGTGAACAATAACTGGTAATGGAGTTTCTAGCCTGAAAATCCTACTGATGAGCTGTTATTGGAAAACTTTTCATATATATGGCAATGTCAATGGTCTTAAGGGCAGCGATTGTTAGTTATTACAGGTTAGCCAGGCCTCACTTTCTTAGATAAGGGAGCCTTGCTGTTTAAGGACCTCAGAGGTAAGCACTCAGTTCACATTAATATAAAACCTGGACAGAGTTTGTGTCTTCACTGTAGATTTTTCTTTGGTTCATGTAATATTTAGCTCTTTGCAGTAGTTCAAATAGCTGTGAGTTTGACAGTATATATGTAATCATTTATATTTATATCTAAAGATGTATTATTTATTTATTAAGGCCCACAAAGATCATAGAACAATACGCTGACAGAGAGCTACAGACAGATGTTAGATCCAAGGTTAAAAGATCTCTCCATTTGCCAGGCTGCTTGTATTTTCTGTACAGAAATAAAGGAGATACGTCCTGTGAAAATATTCACAAGTACAGTAGTCTCAGAAACACACACAGCTTATTGGACAGCTCATAGGCTATGATTATGTGCCATGTGGGCTCAAATGCGTAGGGCTGTTGTAAAAATGGTACAGGTATGGAAACCTGTTATCTAGAATGCTCTGGGGTTTTCATGATAACGGATCTTTCTATAATTTGGATCTTCATACCTTATGTCTACTAGAAAATCATGTAAACATTAAATAAACCCATTAGGCTGGCTTTGCTTCCAATAGGTATTAATTATATCTTAGTTTGGATCAAGTACAAGCTACTGTTTTATTATCACAAAGAAAAAGGAAATCATTTTGTGATTATTTGGATAAAATAGAGTCTATGGGACATGTTCACTAACCTGCGGAGTTGCGCTAGCGCAGGCTTCGCCGCACTTCACCAGGCGAAGTTTCGCCAGGGCGCCGCTAATACACTAAAATCGGAAGTTGCGCACAGGGAGGCGAAAGGTAGCGAAGTTGCGCTAGCGTTAATTCGTCAAGGAAAGCGCAGTTACGCTATTGATGCGTAATTTGCATACCACGCCAAGTTAAAGTACAATGGACGTATATGTAGTAGCAAATACATTACACTACACAAGCCTGCGAAAGCTTCATAAAATAAAATAGAGGTGTTATAATGCCCTACACATGTGCCCACTGTATAGTTTAGGTGCCATTTGTTAGGAAATGTAGGGGGGAAGGAGGGTACCCCAAAAAAATGTACAATCTTTTTCAGCCTATCACCCTTAAAAAAGGAAAAGACGCCAGCGTTTTTTGGGACTTAGAAAAAATTTCAACTTTTTTTGAAGCAATCCCTATCTACTCTATTGCACTTCGCCTGGTCTGAGGTGACGAAGGCAAGTCTGGTGCAAGAGGTAACGTACAGTTAATTGCACAAGTTAGTGAATTAACATAGTTACGTCCCTTTGTCATAGCGCAACTTCGCCTGGCGTAAGGGTGCAAAGTAGCGCTAGAGTAGGTCCACTTCGCTAGCGAATTTACGCCAGCACCCATTAGTAAATCGGCGAAGTAATGAAATGACGTCACACTGGCGAATTTGCGCTAGTGAATTTGCCCCTATGGGAGATAGCCTTTCTTTAATTTTGAGCTTTCTGTATAACGGGTTTCCAGATAACGGATCCCATACCTGTATTGTTAAAGGTTTTTATGCTTTTTTTCCAGTGTGCCCAATACCTATTTTTTCACAATGGTTGGGAATCAAACCTTATCCTAGCTGTGTTTCAAAAGCAGTTTGTTCCATGAATATAGAAAACTTTGAATCAATTGTTTGCCAGAATTCCTACTGCCTTACACAAAGATCCACTATTTTTTCTTCTTTGGTTATCTATAGTCTTGATGGAGGCACAGAGTTTCTGTCAATGCTGCATATTCAGCTTTAATCAGACTCCTCTAAATGTCCTAGCTAGCAGATTGCAGTGGCTGCTTACATGAATATTGGCAATGATTTTCTAATAACCCATCTCATTAGGAGAAATGAGCATCAGCATAAGTGACGAATATGCATTTCCCTCTTCTATTCAGATCAACTTATTTGTGCAATGGGCCTAAAGAAATGGTGAAGTTCTGTGTAAATCAGTTGCCATATAAACCAGTTATTTAACAAACATTATGGACTTCATTCTACTTGACTTTTTTGTATTGTATATATTGTTTGTTTTGTTTGCTTTTTCAGGGACAAATAACATTTGATGTTGATGAGATCACAGATCTTGATAGTCACTCTTGAAAATATATATTATTGTACAGTAGAACTATTGTACAAAAGAAGATGAACTTGAACTAAAATGACTGTATTTACATTTTTCAGTTTGACAGCTATACTGTCATGCATATCCATCTCAATATAAAAGACACTGTTGAACTGCTTTGGTCACAGAGACTTTATTGCATTCCATTGGATCACTAGTTTATTTAGCTGCTTTTGAGCCACAGTAGCATTGAATTGAAGGCACAAGGCTCTTGATAAATAACTTGTAATATATTGTAAATATTGTATTACACTGGGAGAAATAAGAACACAAAGTAAAAACATGACTAATGAAGGTATCCCAAACCCAGAACTAACTCCAAGGTTCTGATCTCAGCCCACTCTTCACCTATATCAGCCGCCTTTGGGTGGAGTCCTCTGCTACTCAGATGCTGCCCGGTCTTATTGTGGGAAACCAGAGAGAAAGTTCTGGGCAAGCATGGTGTCAGGGCCCAAAGGCTCCGATGTAGTGCGGACCAAGGAGGAGGCAATAACACCAAGTTCGCGGTACAAAAGGATTTATCAAGAGGATGGTCGAAAACAGGCAAATGGTCAAATACAGGCAGCAAGGATCAGAGTCGTAAACAGGCAAGAAGTCGGTACACAGAATAATCAAAAGCAGTAAATCACACCCAGGAACTATGCTAGATAGACCTATAATTGGGCAAGGAGGTAAGGGGCAGACAGGAATAAATAGTCCAAGGTTGGCGCCAAAATTTGACGCGATGACGTCATGACGCTGACGCAGGCGTCCTCATGTTAGCGTCCTGACGCCGACGCACATTCTGACGCCGGCGTCCATTCCGTCACCGGCAACCAATCCGGGAGCGACTCGTCTCTGACGCAGTCACATTGCGACCAGGAAGGACCGCATGGTGGAGCAGGAGGTCGCCATCTTGGACATCACGTGGGGTAAGTTCACCATCTTCCATTACAGTACCCCCCTCCTTAGGGGGGGCCTCAGGACCACCGAGGCTAGGGGAGGAAGGAAAGAGTCTGTGGAACTTACGAACCAGGACAGGTGCGTGTACGTCAGAACTTCTCACCCAAGAACACTCCTCAGTACCGAACCCCTTCCACTCGATAAGATATTGAAGAATGCCCCGGGAAATGCGAGAGTCCAGGATTCTTTTGACTTCAAACTCCATATGATCGTCAACCAAAACAGGAGCTGGGGAAGAAGAAGAAGAAGAACAAGACATGGCAGGTTTAAGCAGGGACACATGGAAAACATTGGGTATCCGCAGTTCAGGAGGGAGTTGAAGATGAACAGCCACAGGGTTGATGATTTCGATGATAGGGAAGGGACCGATGAATTTAGGACCAAGCTTGGGTGTAGGAATCTTGAGACGAATGTTGCGTGTGGAAAGAAAAACTTTATCACCGGGAATGTATGGAGAGGAAGAAATCCTTTTCTTGTCAGCAAACTTTTTCTGCACCAGGGAACTCTTCTCCAAGTTTGCCGCAGTGGCATGCCAAATGGCCAACATGTGGGCAGCCTGGTCATTGGCCGCAGGTACATTGGTAAGAAGAAGATCCTGAGAAAATGCCAAAGGATTGAGACCATAAACACAGAAAAAAGGAGAGTTCTGGGAAGAAGAATGCAGGGCGTTGTTGTGGGCAAATTCCGCCCAGGGAAGGAGATCCGACCAATCATCCTGGCAAAGGGACACATGACAACGAAGAAACTGTTCCAAGGTCTGATTAACCCGTTCAGCGGCTCCATTCGACTGTGGGTGGTAGGCGGAAGAAAATTGAAGAGAAATGTTAAGGGCTTTGCAAAGAGACCTCCAAAACTTGGAAATAAACTGGGACCCCCGATCGGACACAATCTCGGTAGGAAAACCATGAAGACGGAATATGTGTTTGATGAAAAGTCCAGAAAGTTCAGGAGCAGAAGGCAGTTTCCGGAGGGGCGTGAAGTGAGCCATTTTGCTGAATCTGTCAATCACCACCCAGATGACAGTGTGGCCAGAAGAGACAGGGAGATTGACAATGAAATCCATCGCCAAATGGGTCCAAGGTCGTGATGGAATGGGAAGAGGCAAGAGTAAACCCTTGGGAGGAGAATGTCCGGACTTGGAAACAGCACAGGTGGAACAGGATAAAACAAAGTCTTTGACATCTTTCCTTAGGGACGGCCACCAGAGCAAACGGGACAAGAGTTCAGTTGTTTTCTTAATCCCAGGATGGCCAGCCTGTTTGGAACTGTGAGCTTGGGATAAGATGTCATGACGAAATTCCGGAGGGACAAAGGCAACACCAGGAGGGGTCTCAGCAGGAGCCGAAGACTGAGCAGAAAGTAACTGAGAGGCACAGGAGGGAAATATGGCGGCGATAATCTTGGTAGAAGGCACAATGGGTACAGGATCTTCAGGACAGGAATCTTCAGGGGCAAAGCTTCTGGACAGAGTGTCCGCCTTCCTGTTTCTGGAGCCAGGACGAAAAGTGATAATAAAATTAAAACGGGAGAAGAAAAGTGCCCACCTGGCTTGCCGGGGATTGAGGCGCTTGAGGGATTGAATAAACTCAAGGTTCTTGTGGTCGTTGAAGATTGTCACAGGAATAGAAGAACCCTCAAGCAAATGTCTCCATTCTTCCAAGGCCAACTTAACGGCAAGTAGCTCCCGATTGCCTACATCGTAGTTCTGCTCAGGGGAAGAAAACTTTTTAGAGAAGAAAGCACACGGGTGGAGTTTCCCGTCAGAGGAAGATCTTTGGGACAGAACAGCACCGGCACCCACATCGGAGGCATCGACTTCAATGAAGAAGGGTTGTAAGGGTTCAGGATGTTGAAGAATAGGAGCAGAAGAAAAGGCTTCCTTGAGGGTCTTGAAGGCTTCGAGGGCTGGAGGAGGCCAGAGTTGAGGTTTACACCCTTTACGGATCAGGGCCAGAATTGGATGAATCTTGGAAGAGAAGTTTTTGATAAATTGTCTGGACTGCCTTAACGCTCGTGGGAAGGGGCCAATCCAAAATTGCAGAAACTTTGGCGGGATCCATCCTAAAACCTTGAGGAGAAATGATGTAGCCAAGAAAAGGAATAGAAGAAACTTCAAAGGTGCATTTTTCCAGCTTGGCGAAGAGAATGTTTTTCCTCAATCTGGAAAGAACTTCACGTACTTGACAACGATGATCGAAAAGGTTTCTGGAAAAAATAAGAATGTCGTCTAAGTACACGACCACACACTGTCCCAAAAGATCACGAAAAATGTCATTAACTAATTCTTGGAAGACCGCAGGAGCATTGCAAAGGCCGAAAGGCATGACGAGATACTCGTAATGGCCATCACGAGTATTAAAAGCGGTCTTCCATTCATCTCCCTCGCGGATCCGAATGAGATTGTAGGCCCCACGTAGATCCAACTTGGTAAAGAAGCTAGCCCCCTTGAGCTGATCAAAAAGTTCAGAGATGAGAGGAAGGGGGTATCTGTTCTTTATAGTGATTTTATTTAACCCCCTGTAGTCAATGCAGGGCCGCAAACTTCCGTCTTTCTTTTCAACAAAGAAGAATCCTGCTCCAGCAGGGGAGGTGGAAGGACGAATGAACCCTCTTTGCAGATTCTCCTGGATATAGGACTTCATAGCAGAAGTTTCGGAGGGAGAAAGCGGATAAGTGCGGCCTCGAGGAGGCATTGAGCCGGGTAAAAGTTCGATAGGACAATCATAGGGGCGGTGAGGTGGGAGAGTCTCAGCGGACTTTTTATCAAAGACATCGGAAAAGGCTTGGTACACAGGAGGAAGAGAAGAATTCGAAGACACTGAAGAAACTTTGATGACAGGGGCAGCAGGCAAACAATTGTGTACACAGAATGGACTCCAACAGGATATTTGTGAATTGGACCAATCAATAACTGGATTATGAATACACAGCCAAGGCAAACCCAGGACCACAGGAGTTGAAGGGTAGGGATGTAGCGAACGTCGGAAAAAAAGTTCGCGAACATATTCGCGAACTTGCGCAAAAATGCGAGCGGTTCGCGAACGGTTCGCGAACCCCATAGACTTCAATGGGAAGGCGAACTTTAACATCTAAAAAAGACATTTCTGGCCAGAAAAATTATTTTAAAGTTGTTTAAAGGGTGCAACGACCTGGACAGTGGCATGCCAGAGGGGGATCAAGGGCAAAAATGTATCTGAAAAATCTGCAGCTACATACAGAGCACTGCAGTAGAAGGTAGATTACTAGCCAGCAAAGCTACCTAAGCTTAAATGTCCCTCAAACCCCTGCAGACTTCTGTCCCTCCAATAACAGAGCAGTATCAAAACGATTACTAGCCAGCAAACTTTCAACTGTCCCTGAAATCACTAACAGGCAGCAGCTCTCTCCCTACACTATCTCTTCAGCACACACAGGCAGAGTGAAAAAACGCTGCAGGGCTTCGGTTTTTATAGGGAAGGGGAGTGGTCCAGGGGAGAGCTTCCTGATTGGCTGCCATGTACCTGCTGGTCTGGGGTGAGAGGGCAAAAAAAAGCGCCAACAATGGCGAACCCAAAATGGCGAACGTCGCGCGACGTTCGCGAACTTCCGGCGAGCGCGAACACCCGATGTTCGCGCGAACAAGTTCGCCGGCGAACAGTTTGCGCCATCCCTATTGAAGGGCAATCAATAAGAAGAAAAGACAGTCTCTCCAAATGCATAGTGCCCACCTTGAAGGAAAGTTCCTGGGTAGACTGCGAGATGATGGCAGAAGAAAGGGGACGATCATCAATCGCCAGGACACGAAGAGGGGTTGCCAAAGGTTGAAGCGGAATGACATGGTTGTCAGCAAAGGCACGATCCATGAAGTTGCCTGCAGCACCAGAATCAAGGAATGCCTGAGAGGAAATCTTCTTGGAGCCGAACTGGATTTGAACAGGGAGAAGAAAACGTTGAGCAGATGAATGGGGAGAAGAACAAATTCCACCCAGGTAAGTCTCCCCAAGCTTACCTAGGTTTTGGAGTTTCCCGGCCTCACTGGGCATTCTTGGGCGAAATGAGCTTTTCCCCCACAGTAGAGGCATAACCCAGCAGCCCTTCTCCGTAACTTCTCCTGTTCGGAAAGGTGTGCCCGACCGATCTGCATTGGTTCTTCAGATGGCAAAGAAGAAGTAGCAGGAATCACAGGAGGAGGAGGAAGAAGATTAGAAGCCGGACTGGGGAGTAGGGGTCTTTGGAAGCGTGGAGCCAGGGTGGGTTGAAACCTGGAAAACTTCCTAGCACGATCCCTGTCAAGTTCGACTTGGAACTCCCTCTGTCGGGTGTCAACCTTTACAGCCAATGCAACAAGGTCCTCCCAACGAGGAGGAATCTCACGGGACACGAGATCGTTCTTGATGCGCATCGCCAGACCGTTGTAAAAGGCAGCATGGTATGCCTCGTTATTCCACGAAGTTTCTGCCACGAGAGTTCGGAACTCAATGGCATATTCAGGAACTGAACGAGTCCCTTGCTGCAGCCGGAATAAACGGGCAGAGGCAGAAGTAACCCGACCAGGAGCATCGAATACTGTGCGAAGGTCCCGGATGAAGGCTCTGGCATCATCGATTACCGGATCCTCCTTCTCCCAAAGAGGAGAAGCCCACTCCAGAGCTTTCACTTGCAGGCGGGTGATACTATAGCCCACCTTTGCTCGCTCCGAGATGAACTGACCTGGAAGCAGGGTGAATTGGATTTCACACTGGTTGATGAAACCATGGCATGACTCCGGATCACCACTGTAGAGAGGAGGTGCAGGGATGCGAGGCTCGGAAACCTGGAGTGGGGTTGCAGGAACTGGCATAGGAACTGGAGCCACAGGAGATAAGGCAGACAGCTTCTCCAAGATTGCTTCTAGAGCCTGGCCGAAGTGGGTTTGCTGGGCTTCATAGGAATGCATGCGAGAAGCCAATCCACGAACGGCTCTGCCGACATCGGTGGGAACTTGAGGCTCCTCCAAGGGGTCCATGGCCCAATTATACTGTCAGGGCCCGAAGGCTCCGATGTAGTGCGGACCACGGAGGAGGCAATAACACCAAGTTCGCGGTACAAAAGGATTTATCAAGAGGATGGTCGAAAACAGGCAAATGGTCAAATACAGGCAGCAAGGATCAGAGTCGTAAACAGGCAAGAAGTCGGTACACAGAATAATCAAAAGCAGTAAATCACACCCAGGAACTATGCTAGATAGACCTATAATTGGGCAAGGAGGTAAGGGGCAGACAGGAATAAATAGTCCAAGGTTGGTGCCAAAATTTGACGCGATGACGTCATGACGCTGACGCCGGCGTCCTCACGTTAGCGTCCTGACGCCGACACACATTCTGACGCCGGCGTCCATTCCGTCGCCGGCAACCAATCCGGGAGCGACTCGTCTCTGACGCAGTCACATTGCGACCAGGAAGGACCGCATGGTGGAGCAGGAGGTCGCCATCTTGGACATCACGTGGGGTAAGTTCACCATCTTCCATTACACATGGGAACCAAATGTTTACGAGAAGGATGGTGAATCAGACAACAAAGATAAAACACAGGTCTGGTCAAACCAATTGGGCAATGCAGTACCGAATCAGAAGGAAGAGGCTAGGTTGAGATCACGGGCCGAGGGCAAATGCAGGGCAGGAGCACAGTACCAAATCAGAATCTGAAGAGTAGTCAAAACAGGCAAGGATCAGTTCAGGCAGTGAGTTGGCAGAGTCAGGAACAGGCAAGAATCAAAAACCAAACAAGAAAAGAACACCCAGGAAAGGACCTTTATGTTGGGCAAAGTAAAAAGGTACATGGCGCCTTTAATTATTTGAATTTCACAGAAACCATGATGATGTCAGACGCATCGCTCATTTCAAACCCGGAAGCAGCGCGTGCATACAACATTCGCGGTTGGATGCACGACAAATCACAGTGGGCGTCCCTGCTGTGGGCCCAACGGGTGTCCCCATTGCACTCCCACTGGACCACCAGGTAATAGTCTCACATTGACATTTTATGAAACTTACAACTGTAGCAGCTATACTACTGTATACTGTAACCTATTTTATTACATTAATGGACACATGTACCCATCCAAGTAAGTTAAACTGTGAATAGAAAAGTATATTAAAGATATGCTGAATGTATGAATGCTGCCTACTACAGATTTTGTACATGCTTATAAACAATATAATACTAACTTCTTCCACTTCAAGCTAAATAAAGATAAAGGTTTAGGGAGATCTGCTGGGAATGCATTGATATATAACATGCCCAAGCAGCAGTGGTTCTTTAGACGGTTGCCTACAAATGACAAATACTTTATCATCTCTTATGTTTTACCATTTATTGGGCCATATAAATGTAAATGTTATGTTCTTTTATCCTGTCCCACCCTGCACACCTACAGTAGGATAAAGATCATGCTGTAAAAATAGAAGGCATTTGCTGCAGACTGCAAAGTAATAGTTTATTTGTAGTAGCAGGACTGACAGATATAATCTTAACATGTATGTGTTTTCAATTATTGGTATAAGTTACCCTTTAAGCAGTTGAAAAACAAAACAGAACAAACGGTCATTTGCTAAAACTATGTGGTCTCTAAACCCTTATATTGTGGTACATCAGTTTTATATATAGCTTTTTAAATGAGTTTCCCTTTTCTTTTTTTTTTTAATGTTTTCTCATCCCCATGGCAGAAGATTTGCATGTACAGGTATGGGACCTGTTATCCAGAATGCTCGGGACCTGGTGTGTTCCAGATAAAGGGTCTTTCCATAAAGACCTCCATACCCTAGGGGGCAGATTTACTAAGCTCGAGTGAATAGTTTCGAATCCAAAAATATTCGAATTTCGAAGTAATTTTTTGGGTACTTCGACCATCAAATTGGTCAGATTCGATTTGAATCGAATAATTAGAACGATTCGAAATAAAAACCGTTCAACCATTCGATAATCAAAGTACTGTCTCTTTAAAAAATCCTTCGACTCAATACCTCGCCAAATAAAATCTACAGAATTGAATGTTAGCAATTGTATCCTTTCGATCGATCGTTTAAAATCGTTCGATACAAAGGATTTTACGTTGAGGGTTTTTTAACCCTCGAAAGTCGACCCTTGATAAATCTGCCCCTAAGTGTTCTAAAAAATCATTTACACATTAATTAAACCCAAAACTAGGTAAAGGTTATGCCCACAACCCTCCAAGGTCATATGGAGGTGGCTGCAGGTGCACTGCCATAAGCATTCAGCTAGGGGAGCAGATTCACCTGTGTAAGTTGTGCTTAGGCACACAGATAGCAGTGCATCAAAGGCAGAGAAGTAAAATCAATATCCATTCATTCAGTACCTAGAGGCAGCCTAAATTAATTAAAGCCCATAGAATTGTTTTGCCTCCAATAAAGATTAATTATATCTTAGTTTCGATCATGTACAAATAATTGTTTTTTTATTACAGGGAAAAGGGAAATAATCGAACATCTCCCATTTCTTATATAGTGGAGAACATAGCTTTTGCTGAGTGTATTTTTTTATTTCATTTAGAAGCCCTCTGTATAAACAATCCCCTTTTCCCCAGCTACAGCCTGTTATGTCTTTGAATAAAAACCTGCTCATTATACAGAGGGCTGATTTGTTTGGATGGTGCTCATATGAACAGAAGAACAACTCTTCTCGCACTCCCTGGCCTTCGTGTTGATTGCCCGGTGCACGGTGACGGGGGGATCGGCACCCTCCTAATTCCAATTGGTAAGAAATCACTGGCACTCAAAGGGCAGGTGCAAGCAGGGACGAGCCCTTGCGTTTATTCACAGAAAAAGGTGTGAAATTTCTGTGAATAAACGCAAGGGCTCGTCCCTGCTTGCACCTGCCCTTTGAGTGCCAGTGATTTCTTACCAGCTCATATGAACAGGACACTTTCAATTTCAGAGTGCCCTGTTTAGTACATAAATCAACAAAAGTTATACATGTATCTTAATTAAAACCATTGGCAAAAACAATGGTCCTTTAACAAGGGAAGTAAAAAGGTAAAGTGTATTAGTAAGGGCATCCTCTTTTAACATTCCTGTTTATTTTTTCATAAAGACAGTTTAGCTCTGTGTAGTTTGTAACTTAAGATATCCCTTTTTAAAAAATTACATATTGGAAAGCTACAGTGGTTTTTTTTCTTCCTCTGCTTACATTTATTTTCATATTACTCTGGAATAGCATGGTCAGAATAAAAGTGTTCACTTTTTGCCTAAAAACAATATGTAATCAGCTAAAGATAGCTAAAATATTTGCCAAAAAACAAATATACTGTAAGCGAAGATGACATAACAAGGAACACCCTATAGTCCACTTTTTAACACTTCTATACCTTATAAAACATTGCATAAATATATACAAAAATGATATTGTGATAATGATGGGAAATGTTGTTGCATCATTATATCTTCTTTTTTCAGCAGTTGTGTTTTATAAGATTTGGGTCATTTAGGGAACAAGTGCCCAGTGTTTTGCATCTCATACATTACAACTGTACAACTGTAGGGACCCATAGGGTTAATGTGCCCCTATGGATTTAAATCCCTACACTTCCTGATCTCCCTAATTGTTGGGCAGATTCACATGTAGCTAGTTTTAATTTGCATAGTTGTGCTTTTGGCCAAGAGGTGTTGTGACCACATCCTTTTACACTTTGATATAGTGCGTGAGAACGGGATGGATCTTTCCTCTTTGGCTCCTGGTGTCTGCCCCATCTGGATGTCTCCATTGAGCCTGGGTACAACAAGGCCCAGTAAAGCCTGTTTGCCCTAGAAGGACCTGAACCACTAGTGTTTAAGTCAGGGGGAGCAGGGACCCCATGAATGAGGCTAGTGAGTGTCAGGAATATAATTGTTATAGACTCTCTAGGAGAGAAAGACAGTGAGGGAAGATATAAAAGGCAGCTTTGTGCTTCATCAAGGAGGTGTAGCAGGGAGTAGCTTCCCAGGCTGTAACAAATAAAGTTATTTTGTTCTATCCAATTTCTTTATTGGTTAAAGCACAGTAGCCTGTGGGAGTTGTAGTTG
Source organism: Xenopus petersii (assembly GCA_038501925.1). NCBI lineage: Eukaryota > Metazoa > Chordata > Amphibia > Anura > Pipidae > Xenopus > Xenopus petersii. Next base: position 134,053,376 of record CM076672.1, read on the forward strand.
CAATACAACACATTTCAATTTCTTCCACTTTGCAAAGGCCCAGCCTTGAGTGTTAGAGTCAAATGTAATCCATGCTCTAGTTTACTAGTTGGTTGTTAACCCTGTTGGCCTGGATAGTCCAAAAACATGTTACACAACAATTGTTTTAAATGATATTATTAAGATGATACAACCAATGTTAACCCACAGTTTAAATTTGAAACACCAAACTATTGACTGAGTTAAGTGTCTCGTTTAAAAGTTATTACAATAATTACTGCCATAGAAGCAAAAACTCAAGTTAATTAACCTATGGGCTTTCACAGGCATTTGTAAGTGTTTTCAGAGCACCCATGTAACTATGTCTGTAGTTTATGTAGCAAAGGTTTACAGTTACATATCACATGTATAAACTACCCTTGTATGTTATTTAGGGGCCTCCTACTGTATGAAGTGTGCTCAATTTATTTACCTTAAAAATAATTGTGTAGCTTACTGAATACAAAGAACATTCCTTTATTGTTTATATTCTGACTCCAATTGCTGTAATAATGGCTGAATCCCCGTGAGACCTCCATGCTGGGCCTGTATGGAGCTGTAACAACCACTGAGAACAATCTTTGCCAGATAGCTGAACTCACCAGACACGTGTAGTCCACAAAGCTGCTTTATTTGAGGTGGATGAACAATGTAGCAGTGGATGAATAAGTGCTGCAGGTCAAAAAGAATATTTCCTTCCTAACCTCTGAACTGTAGCTCCTCACTCATGGAAGGCAGGAACACAAGAGGATGATGGGAGGAACTGACGTCACACATACGGAAGGAATAGGAGGAGGGTTTAAAAACAAGGAAATACAGAGCTTGCAATACAGCCTTGGTCAGCAGGTGGCAGCATAACAATGGGTATGCACAGGCCTGGACTGGCAATCTGTGGGTTCTGGCAAATGCCAGAGCGGCTGCTATAAGGTCCCATAGAAAGTCAGTATTTAGTGGGCTGGCGGGAGCTGTTTGGGCCTCTCTGTGGGCTGATTGGGCCTCTGTGTACCTGAAATGCCAGGGCCTATTTTAATTCTCAGTCCGGACCTGGGTATGCATATAAACATAAGCAATTAAACATATACTGTATATATTCTAACCCTGATAACTTTAACTGCTGAGACAGCACAGTTTATTTGTATTTAGTGGAAGACATTACATAAAACAGCAGACCAGCACCATCACATGCTAAAATGCTAAAATGTTTCATTACTCTAGAAATGTCACACTGCAGCAGTCTAACTGAAAATTATATGGTCAGGTTTTGGTATCCTAATTAATCCTGACTAGGTTATAGTTCTCTGCCTGTAAGTCAGGCTTGTGTTGCTTATGGGTGCACAGCCATTTGATTTCAGTTCTGCTTCAACCAGCTCTTAAGTTTGCCATACATGCCCATATTGGGAAGTTTGGGTGATTTCATACTGACTGACCAACTGGGCAGTTGAGGGGGCCATTTAGACTGATAATCCTGCCATCCTATCATTATCAGTCTTGATGGAAAATTTCTGTTCTGAATAGGAGCAGCAGCTCACTTCATTCTGTTCAGGCGATCATCTTGAATGGCCAGAACAATACAAAGGTGGACCTACACATGTATATCTTTCTGTGACCTGTCTATGCCAACCTCTAGACACTGCTTCTATTTGCCATACCTATTCAACATGAAACCAGCCCTTACCTCAATAGTCTGGGAGGGAGATCAGAAAAAAAGTGCCAAAAACAGGTTCACAGACAATCTCTGAAATCTGAGTTGATAGTTGGAACAGTATTACTATGCTTGCGTTTTACATATTACCATTACCGTATATACTCGAGTATAAGCTGAGTTTTTCAGCCCCCAAAATATGCTGAAAACCTACCTAGGCTTATACTCGGGTCAAGCGCAAAAACGGTCGCCGGCGTCTAAGAATAGTCGCCGGCGTCTACGAATAGTCACCGGCATCTAAGAATAGTTGCCGGCATCTAAGAATAGTCGTTGGCGCCTAAGAATAGTCGCCGGCATCCAAGAATAGTTACCGGGGTCCAAGAATAGTCTCCAAGAATATTCGCCGGCGTCCAAGAATGGTCGCCGGCATCCAAAAACGAGATGCCGGCACCTCCAATGGGAGCAGAAACCCTAAATTTTTTGATTGAAACTTACCAGAAGCTGCTGCATTTCTCACCCTCGTCTTTTAGTCGAGTCAATAAGCTTTCCCAGTTTTTGGAGGTAAAATTAGGTACCTCGGCTTATACTCAGGACGGCTTATACTCGAGTATGTACGGTATTTTATATTTGATATACAGTATAAGATTATGTTTATTTTTCTTATGCAGAAATTTACATTTAGGAAGGAAAAGGAATAGAAAAAAGGCTTTTGACAAAGGCATGAACTGAAAAAAAGAGCATTTTGTATCTGGTTAAATTGAATGAACTTTTGCATTGGGGAGGTTGCTTTATAAAGAAGAAAAGGTTCCTATTCAGTCTATTGTCTTTTGTAGGAAAACACTCTGGGCTGTAGGCTCTTTTATAATTATAACTTTGCCTTCCAGTGTGGAGTTCTGATTTCTCCCTAGTCAGGATTTGATATACTTTAGATACAAACAATAAACTTAAGATTCTAAAAGATCTGTCCTTCTAGAGAACCAAAACCAAGTATACAAAATTAAAGATTACGCTATTAAAATGCATTTGTGGCTTGAAAAAGTAAATCACAGAAATCTTCCCCAAAAGTACACCAGCCAGAACCCCAAGGGCACTTCAGCCATGCTAAAAAGTTGTGTAATCTCACCTGTTTACCGTAGCCCCATGGCCCCAAAGCTGTTTAGTCATTGCATTGTTGTTTTCTTATTCTTTGAAAAATTTGATACTCAGAAAGTGTAAAAACCACAGAAACCGCTAAAAGAAAACTTCGCCAGGTAAAAGTTACCAAGGTCCTATTGGACTATTTTAAATCATTTCTGACTTTTAGAGGTTTTTGGATTTTTTTTGCTAGGGATTTTCTGAAAAAGTCAAATTTTTGGAGGTTTGCAAGGTATTCAGATTTTTTAGTGCATTGTTCAGTAATTTTCTGTTCATAATTGTTGTAATTTTAGAGAAAAGAAGCTTAATTGTGGTTTCAAAAACTTCTAAAACCACTAAAATCTGACCTTTGATAAATAGGCCTCCACATATTGATGTAGGTGGAGTACTGATTTAAAGGTTGCAATTATTGTTGCCAGAATATAATATGGTTTTTATCTTATTGATAAATAAGTTAGACTTGGTTTTAGGTCCTTAAAACAATTTCAGCTTTTTTTCTAGCAAAAAAAAACTTTCTGAGAAACAGCGATCACGTATTTACAAGGTTAGTAAGGCTTTTTTCTCATTTAGTTATGTGTGACAAAGAGGTAAGAGGTCTGGTTGAAGCAGAATAAACACACCACAGAACTTTTCAAATACACAAATAAAGTCGGAACTGTGAATGTAAAAAGATAAGACCACTTTGAGAGTCTGCATAAAAACAAAAGGTATTATAAAATGTTTTATTATGTGACAACAGTAACACATTAAATGTTGAAATCTGTTGCAAGAAGATATAGTACTGTATTTCATGGATTTCTCTGCCAGCTTGGCAAGGATTCAGTGTGCATACTTTCCAGATGTTTACTAGCTTTCCAGCATTCCACAATTTCACATTGATGTTATTTCATTGACATTTGCATGATCCAAGAAATAATGAACTTAGTACAGCTCCACCTCAAGGACAAAAATGCTGGTTTTCAAGATGATCAATAAAGAAATCCATTTTCTTAAAGGAGAAGGAAAGTCCTTTTTACTTGGGGTGCCAAAACTTAGGCAAGTGATCACATTTACTTACCTGAAACTCCGGGCCGGTGCACTTATCAGAAGAAAACTGCACCGTCCCTGGATTCTTCCAGCGAGCATCACGGAGTGATCATTTTCCTGCTTTTTCTTTCTTAAAATTTCCCTGGGCAGACGCACGTGCAGTACAATGAAATAGCTGGCTTTATCGTTAAAGTCTGGCTTTTCGCTCCACTTTGAAGCCGCAAGAAGAAGTGGGAAGACTATTGCTCCGTTGGGGCTTACTGGAAGAATCGTAGGCTGGTGCAGTTTTCTCCTGATAGGTGCACCAGCCTGGGGTTTCAGGTAAGTAAATGCGATCACTTGGAGGTGCCTAACTTTCGGCACCCCCAAATTTAACAGGACTTTCCTTCTCCTTACCATAGTGATTTGTCAAAGGTTGATTTTGTGAGGTTTGCTTTTTTCCACACCTAATAAACTTAATAAATCAAATGTTTGCTTATTTATGAAAAAACCTGAATGTAAAAAACAAAATTGAATGCAATCGGGGGAAAAACTCAAATACTTGGAGTTTATCGAGTTATAGGCTAAAAAAACCTCAAATGTGTCATGTTTTTGAGTGAAAACCACCATAAAAAACAAAATCATGAAGGCAAAAAACATCTTCAAATGGTTAAAGGAGTTGTTCAGTATAAAAATAAAAATTGAATAAATAGATAGGCTGTGAAAATAAAACATGTTTTCAATATAGTAATTTAGCCAAAAATGTAATGTATAAAGGCTGGAGTGACTGGATGTCTAACATAATAGCCAGAACACTACTTCCTGCTTTTCAGCTCTCTTGGTTTCCACTGACTGGTTACCAGGCAGTAATAAATCAGCGACTTGATGGGGGGGGGGACACATGGGTCATAACTGTTTGTTTTTTAATCTGACCTGCATGCTAAGGATCAATTACAGTAATGTTCCATGTGCCCCCCCTTGAAGTCGCTGACTAACTCAGAGTTAGAGAGCTGAAAAGCAGTGTTCTGTTCTGTTATGTTAGACATCCAGTCACTCCAGCCTTTATACATTACATTTTTGGAAAACTAACTATATTAGAAACATTTTTTTATTTTGCACAGGCTATTTACCCAGTTTTTATTGTTACACTGAACTGTTCCTTTAAAGGGACCTCTTCCATGGACTTCTACATGACCTCAATAGGTTTTAGCCAGAGTATTTTTTGATTCAGGCTTTTAGCAGCTTCGGGGCATAATAAATCTTGAAAAATTCGAGTTTTTTTTTAACCTGAAAAATTTGAGTTTTTAGTGAAACTACCCTTGAAAGACTCAAATTTTTCAAGATAACACAACTCGACCTTTGATATAATTACGCCCTCAATGTCACCATTTTGGTTTTCTGAAGTTGGTGGAATATGAGGCTCACTCAATAAACTAGGGATGTATGAATCCACTATTTTGGATTCAGCCGAACCCCCGAATCCTTCGCGAAAGATTCGGCCACATTCCCAACCAAATCCGAATCCTAATTTGCATATGCATATGCAAATCAGGGGTGGGAAGGGGAGACATTTTTTACTTCCTTGTTTTGTGATAAAAAGTCATGCGATTTCCCTCCGCACCCTTAATTTGCACATGCGGTTCGGCACGGGCAGAAGGATTCGGCCGAATCCGAACCTTGCTGAAAAAGGCCGAATCTAGGCCAAATCTTTAACTGAATCCTGGATTCGGTTCATCTCTCCATTAAACACACAGGATATTCTGCTTTGCTTTAAAATCGCAAATGATACTGAAAAACTGAGGATTTGTCATTTTATAGGCTTTGTAATTTCATAATAAATTGAGACAGAACCAGGATCTATTTATTCCTACACAAAAACTATTTTAATACTAAAACTAATATGAGACTTATAGTGCTAAAGTTATCCATGCATGTGCAATCTATATTATTGCCCCCCGCAGTAGTTATTAGTCCCAGAAGTAGCATATTGGGATTGACATTTCTGACACCTGGTATTATATTCTTGGGCAAGTTATTAAAATCAAAAGCAACTTCCATTCATATAAAAGTGATACATATTTTATGAGTTGGATGCTCCTAAGAATAAAGACTTTTGTTTTCTGAGGCCCAGAATTGAATTCATTTTTGCACATTGTATATGTAGGATTTTCTCTCATAAAACTGCAGCAATCAATTAAAACAATATACTTTTTATATAGAATACGTAAGGGTACTTGGTAATGATTACAAAACTCCATGGATGTAAATAAATAAGCACAGCATCATAAAGGTAGAAGATTAAATTGTTTTAGGTTTCACACAAAATGATCACCAGAGGGCATTACTTCTTCACTGTGGAATATCTAGGTGTGTCTGCGACCAAGAAAATATCTAGCAGATCTGGAAAGCTGGCTGAACCAAGAAGAAGCCTGTGTCTAGGAAGAAAATGTCATTGTGTCTCTAAATGATTTTTGAAGTCCTAAAGTTAATTCCCCTTGTGGCTGTGTCCCAGTAAAATTAAATCAAGGTTCAATCTTGCTAAACTTTGCTCTCTGCATTCTGCCTTGGCATGTCCCTCAGATAGGAAAAGAAAAAAAAGGGGGGAAATGAGTTAATTTCGCCACCTTTTCCTTTCAGCCTCTGCAATTCAGCTCAGACACTGTTACATCTTTCACACATATCTTCCAGAGACAAGACTGGAAAAACTGTTGATAGCTTGAAGTTTATGATTGTATTTTTCCCCCTGTGGTTGATAGTTAGAAACATCCGCAATCTGCTTTCACATTGCTCTCTGCTGCAACCACAAATCATCTGCTTAATTTTTCTGACACCGATCCATTCACAAAGCGTTGTTAGACTGCAATAATCAACTGATTGAACGAAGGCATCATTTTCTGCCCTTTTGTCTCTGTGCTTAAATATAATTCCATTGGCAGCTGTGTGCTTTATTCTCAGCTAGTTGCTGTACCTTCAGATCAAACAAAACCCATGTTTGAAGGAGATGCTTGCACACAGTACAATTGGTGGAACGTGCCTTCATGAATTAGCAGCAGGTGAGCAGTGAGAATATTGCAATTTCAGATGTTCCAGTATTGAACTAAAGAAAGGAACTACGTATTTTGAGCTGGCTCATGAAGAAAATAACAATTTTTCACCCCAAGCATTATTGGAAAGTGCATTTCGTAATATATTAATATAGCGTTATCTGCCACTGCTAACAAGATGAGAAAATAGCACTTAGTTGGCACCAACATCATTTGATATGCAATAAGGCACTTAACCAAGCTGTCCTCATGCCTTTAAATTTGAAATGATCTGCTAATACGTCATGGAAACTCGTTGCCATGGCAGTAGCATTCTGACTGCTTATTTCTGTAACATCTTATAAAGTCTCTTGATAGCAAGATCCAGTCTTGATTAGATAGAAGGAGCAGCATGTCTTTATAGCTTTTTAAGCTTCACCTACAGGTTCAATCATTGAAAAGAAAATATATCAGTTTTAGTAAAAATGCTGGGGTGTCCTTCAACGTGACAACTAATTTTGGTTTTATTTCTTTCTTTGTCAAACCATTCATTTCATATTTATGCAGAACTTTTTTTTACCCAATATATGTTATTTATGCTTGCACTAAGATATTTTCCATTATACATCTTATTATTGCTTATTGCATTACAAGTATAAAATGAAGGAACAACACATCAATAACAATTAAGTCTTAAAGGGGACCTGTCATGAAGACCTCGAAATATGTAGAATAACCGTCCTTTTCAAATTAAACATGTAATCTATTTTTTTTTTTAAATAGAACACCTTATCTGTTATAATGGTAAAAAAGGTAAGAATATCTCAGGTGTCAATCATATATTGCCTGATCCACCTCTATTCTAAAGGCACAGAGGCGGGGCAGGCAATAACTTTCACTTTCCATTCTGCACTTCCTACTGCACTCCCACATTCCTCCTACCTCCTCACCATCTAACTGTGTAGCCAGTGTACAGGTGCCCCACTCTGGCACATAAATAAGATTCTGGGATGATGTAAATCTTGCCTTAACAACCGTTTTCACAAAATTGCTCCTGCCTGCTTGCCATGATTGTGTAAAGGAAACAAGGTTTAAATAATTTATATAGTATAAATAAAGTTTATTTTGCTTAACTAACACAATAGAAAAAAACATTACATTATTTCTTAGGGTGACAGATCCCCTTTAACTATTTATTTTTTTCTGTTCTCAAACATATATTTTATTAAGCATCGGGGAGGGGGGGCGACATCACATTTTTTCTTGGAGGAAAATTGTTTTTCTTCCCTGCTCTTCCTCCAACATGTTTATTTATAGATTTTTTTTTAAGAAACCTGCAATGCAATATAAAGAGAGATTTAAATATTTTTTTGAGTGATTGTAGTCATCATTTGCATTCCACTGACTCTCTAAAAGCAGACATCTAAGCAGAAATACAGAAGATAAAAGAGAAACTGTTATCCAAGAAAGATAACTGGCAATGTGATTCGATCCTGCATAGTCCTTAAGTTACTGCATCCATCCCTCTGGTTTAATGTGCAAAAACAAGCCAAGGAATGTCAGTTGAGATGTGCCTTCTAAAAACATTATACTGGAGACTTGATATAGCATTTGTGTTTATTGTTGGATCTCAGGAGGGCCGGGAAAGCCTCATCTCAGTACAAGACAATGTCTTAAAGGGGAACTAAACCCTAAAAATTAGTAGACCAAAAAATTACATATTTTATATACTGAACTTATTGCACCAGCCTAACGTTTCAGCTTCTCAATAGCAGCAATAATCCAGGATTTCAAACTTGTCACAGGGGGTCACCATCTTGGAAAGTGTCTGCGACACTCACATGCTCAGTGGGCTCTGAGCAGCTGTTGAGAAGCTAAACTAAGGGGCTATCGCAAATTATCAAGCAGAAAATGTGGTAAGTCTGTAACAAAAGCTATGGGGCAAAATATTAAATGCTGATGCTAATTGCACTGGTTTCTGTGCTGCCATGTAGTAATTATCTGTATTAATTACTAATCAGCCTTAAACTGTGAGATTTAAATTATATGTGTACTGTATATTGTGAGTGGGTCCCTAAGCTCAGTGACTGACATCAGCACAGAGGATGTGCAGTGAAAAAGCAGAAAAGAAGATGGGGAGTTACTGGGGCATCTTCAGAGACACAGATCTTTACTGCTAAAGGGCTGTGGTTGCCTTGGGCTGGTACATAAGCCCAAAACATAATATACAACATTTCTAGCCTACTTCTTTAGTTCAACTTTCCTTGTCCTTTAAAGAGGAAGAAATTCTTTGAAAGTTGTATTCATTATTGATTAGAATGAATATAAAGTTATATTCATTATTGATTAGAATAATTTTTTTTTATAAATAGATGAGTAACAGGTGCTGTTGTGTTTCAACCAAATCGAATTCTGCATTCTGCAATAAGGGTGTTACCATTACATGTGATAATGCATCAAAGCTGTGGCATGCTTTGCTGTATGTTGACTTGCATATCTTTTAATTTGCATCAGCAAGTTCAATGCACAAAGAAATGTATCCTAAAAATGTTGATGTGATACAGTGAAAAACAAATCTAAAATCAAACTATGTATACTCCTTTGGTTGAAGAGCAGAAGATATTTACGGCAGCTATGCCCAGATAAAGAAGCTGACCTTAGGTAAAATAATTACTCTCTTTATGTATGGAGATTTGCAGCTAAATGTGATACAACCAATTGAGTAACATTGTAGCTGTCATCTCTCGCACACAGCAATGACTCCTTGATGTTCCACTCCACCTAACACTGTAAACGTTTGTTTGCCAAACCTTTTTTTGTAATGTTTGTTTAACTGTTTAAACAGTTAAACTTGATAAAAAAAGATTCCTTTAAAAAAAAAAAAGATATATAAAAAAAATGGCAAAGGCCAATTGAGACACAGTGAGGAAGAACGATTTCCTGATATCATCATGCCAATCAAATTTCCCAGTGGATCACTACAAGTTTGGGATCCGTTATCCAGAAAGCCATTATCGATTAAGCTCTGAATTATGGGATTGCCGTTTCCAATACACTCCATTTTATCCAAATAATCCAAATTTAAAAAAATGATTTCCTTTTCTTCTGTAATAATAAAATAGTAACTTGTACTTGATCCAAACTAAGATATAATTAATCCTTATTGGAAGCAAAACCAGCCTATTGGGTTTATTTAATGTTTAAATTATTTTCTTGTAAGGTATGATGATCCAAATTACGGAAAGACCCCTTATCCTGAATATGCCAGGTCCCGAATATTCCTATATACCTGTATTCGTGTGTATGTCTGAATCAAAAACATTAGAAAGATTTAGAAGTGTTTTTTTTTATACAGGGAGAGCACAAGTACAATAACTAAAAACAAAATAAATGAAAAGCTGTTGGTGTTATTTATTCACAATCGCAAAACTAAGTACCCCAGAATATAAAATAATTGTATTCTTTTAGTTCTTGAAGCACTGTAATATTAGTATTGGAATTAGTGTATACTCACATACACTACCATACCATATAGTAAATGAATAAAAAGTTGTGAAAATACATCAGAATTACAGATATGGGACCTGTTATCCAGAATGCCTCGGGACCTGGGGTATTCCAGATAATAATTTGGATCTTCAGACCTTGAGGCTCATTTATTAACGCAGCGCATAATTGGACGCAAAATTTGACTGCCCCATCACAAGCGACACCGCAAATATATTTGTGTGTTATTGCGCTTATCACTCAGCTTTTGCGATGGCATTTTTTTATGCGCTTTGCGCAAAAGATTGAGCATTTATGTCGCAAACTATGCCGTGTTTGAGAGGGGCGTGTCTGGGGGCATGTCTACAATGCGCTTGTACTGCGGCCGTCACGGAGTTGCGTCTATATATTCGCACATTTGCGCCCACACAACAGCACCACAATTTTTACGACAGCCTCTTGGTGGCGTAATAGTAACGCTCTTCAAAATAGCTGCGCTAGTTTGTTCGCATTTTTTCGTTTCATGTCAATTTTACTTATGTGTGCAGGGCAATACTGCTAAATTGGGTTCTGGCAATTGGTGTCTGCTGCCTGTTGGTGGGGATGTTTGTTTTTCAGATGTGTGTTTTGAATGTCAAGGCCTATTTTATTTTGACTGTCAGTATTCTGCCTGTATTCCCTCACTTGCTATTATAGGGTTGCCACTCAGCCAGTATTTTATTGGCCTAGCCACTAAAATACCTGCAAAGACGGGGGCCGGTTTATAAATTTAACGGCAATGTAGTTGCCAGTAATTTGTAATACCCTTACCAAAAGCCCTCCGCCCTTCACTTTAAACTTATCTGTTCACCGAAGCTGCAGTGGCCTGCCCCCTTTAGCATCACGACTCTGCCCCTTTTGTGACACGTTTCCATGACCTTGCCCCTTTAACTTTGCTCCCCACCCCTTTTGTTCACGTTCCCCAGCACTAGCCGGTATTTTTTTTTTTTTAAAAGGTGGCAACCCTATTTGCTAAAAAGCCATTCAATCCCAGCCTGTAAAACCATTAGCCTGTACAACTGATTCAGGGAGAGAATTCCACATCTTCACAGCTCTCACTGTAAAAAACCCCTTTCGAATATTTCGGCGGAAACCTCTTTTCTTCTAATCAGAATGGGTGACCTTCTGTCAGCTAGAAAGACCTAAATAAAGCAGAGAGATTATTATATCACCCCCTTATATATTTATACATAGTTATCATATCAAGTGCCTCTTCTCCAGCGTGAACATCCCAAATTTGGCCAGTCTTTCCTCATAGCTAAGAGTTTCCATACCCTTTACCAGCTTAGTTGCCCTTCTCTGTACCCTCTCTAACACAATAATGTCCTGTTTAAGCAAATCTGTAAGGCATATTCTAGATGGGGCCTTACCAGAGCAGGGGAAGAATGACCCCCTCCTCTCATGACTCTATACCCCTTTTAATATAGCTCAAAACCTTATTTGCTCTTGATGCTGACATTGTTTGCTACAGCCAAGTTTATCATCTACAAGGACTCCAAGGTCCATTTCCATAATGGATTTGCCTAGTGCAGTCCCATTAAGGGTATAAGTGGCTTGAATATTTTTACATCCCAGGTGCATGACTTTTCATTTATCAACATTGAATCTCATTTGCCACTTAGCTGCCCAGATTGCCAGTTTGTCAAGATCTTGTTGCAAGGATGCCACATCCAGGATGGAATTAATTGGGCTGAATAGTTTTGTGTCATCTGCAAACACTGATACATTACTTACAACACCCTCCCCATAGCCATTAATGAACAAGGTTAAAAAAAAGTGGACCCAATACTGAGCCCTGAGGGTCCCCACTAAGAACCTTACTCCAAGTAGTGAACATACCATTAACAATCACCCTCTGTACCCGATCCTGTAGCCAGTTTTTAAAATCTGAAGATAATTTTACTGCAGTTGTAGTAAAGTTTCAAGCACCAATGGCATGTGTAATATTAAACTGTAATACTGTTTAATTTTCAATAGTCATATTTTATGTAAAGATATAATATTCTATTCAAATAAAAAGTAGTCAGATTTAGACAAAAAGCAAAGTCAACATTATGATGAATGTTTTTTTCAAGAGCATTATCTTCATTGCTTGGATGGATCTGCAAAATAAATTAATGGATAATTAATTTAAAACAGTAATATTTTTGACTTTTATTGTTCAAAAACGAATACAGTATTTTGCTTTTGAATTAGGTCATCAAGTGCTGTGATGCTATGTGTGCCTCAAGGCTACTTATATTCATTTAACTATCGTAATATTTTCCTATCATCTGAACAGTTTGATATTATTTAAATCATTTAAAAATATGTCTCGTAAATCCTAAAAGGTAACTGAAAGAGACTTTTTGTAGCCTTTTATTGTTCAGCAGTTAAAGTATGCTGAATAATAGCGCATAGAAAGTGTTTGTTGTCATTTCTGTTTTTTAAAAATAGTAAGATGTGATCAGTGATATTCTAAGTCAATTAGCAATTAGTTTATTATTTGTTTGAGTCCTTTTAGTTTAATTTGTTTCTACTTTACTATTTAAGCAGCCTTGTTGCTAAAGACCAAATGTTCCTAGTAACCATGCATTATATTTAATGGTCTTTCATAAATAAGCAGTATCAATACATTTAAACATAGGTAATTTGTTTATTTAATGCTGTTAGTGACACCCTTTTTGATAGTTGGTTAAATCACACATCTATACTATTGGAAATTTGAAATGGTAATTGGACACTTGCTTAGAATGGGCCTTTACATAACAAACTTAAAGCTGATTTCATGGTGAATGATAATGTAAGGTACGGATTTATAAAAGGCTTTGTTCAGCTTTCAAAATATTTCTGTGATTTTGTCCATTAGTTGACAGATAATTCCTAGAAATAGTTAAATGTTCATATCCAATCCTATTATTGTCTTTGTGTATGACATATTTAAGTTTAATTATTAAATTGTGACATGCAGCTCAGTGAGGGAGGGCCACTAACTCTGTAACTGTTTCTAATTTTCTATAAACTAATTGATTATACTTACTATACTTCATCCCTGCTAAGCTAAATCCCAGAGTTTTAATAAATGCAGCTGTTAAAATAATACTGTAGCTGCTGTCATACCAGAGATTTTGTTGAGAAATGTATCAACTAATGTAGCAACTTCTTATTGTTCTGAATCTGCACCTGGATCATGGAGCTGTTGGGTGATCCAAATACAGGACCTTTAACTTATCTTAAGTAAATTTGTTTTTGTTAATTTACTTACCACTGGAAATAAATTGAAATTAGTTGCCTGCGTATGAGCACACCTTCTTGATTTATTTCTCGATTGTGATCAATGATGTCATCTATTTGTGGAGTGAGATCATTGGTAACTTCAATATGTTCTTTATGAAGGAGTGCATAGTTATGTAAGCTGCAGCAGCTAAAAATAATTTGGCATACTTTCTCTGGTTTGTATATTAAAGCCCCTCCAGTTTTATCTAGGCATCTAAACCGACTTTTTAGAATTCCAAAAGTTCTTTCAGTGATGCATCTGGTTGCTTTATGGCTGGTATTAAATTTTTCCTCAGCATCAGTTTGAGGATTGAGTACTGGTGTAATAAGCCACGGTTTCACTGCATAACCACTGTCACCTTTAAATAAAAAGATGTAATGAAAAAGTAACTGATTAAAGTTAGTGGATTTATTTTTTGTTTTATGTATTTCAAATTAAACTAACTGCTGACGATTGCTTCACACATGTCATGGGTTCTATTGCAAACATCTCAAAATTTATATTTTAACTTTCTAAAAGCACAAGTGAAAGGTCAGAATTATTATACCTTTAATGTATTTGATTAGGTAAATCATTGTGTATGGTATTGTTATTGTATGTTAGAAATTAAGTAGATTCTCAGAAATTTCATCACTGGCCATTGTTTTTAAAGCGTTAATCAGTAAATGTTATTTAGAAGTTCATCAGTTTCAGAGATACAAAGGGGTAGATTTATCAAAAAGGGAAGTTATAGATCACTGTGGACCACTAGAGTGTTTTTCTGCCACTTTCCATTCACTGTTATGTGATTTTAAAAAGCTGATTTAATAAAGGATGAACTTTCATTTTCACCCTTTGATAAATCAACCATTAAGTGGACTCTTCGAGAGAGATTGGGAGTGGGATTATATGGGGATAATAAGAATTGCACAGAGGAATTAATCATGGGTGAATTGTATATGTTTTTACTAGGATATTTACTTAAGCATGTGGAGTTATAATTTACTTTACCAAGCAGCCATCCATTTCCTCCTTCTCCAGCTTGTAGCCATTGATGCAAGTGTGAGTTGCGGAAGATGAATGAATCATGGATTGACATGGAAACTTTGCCACAACATCCATAATCTTACTTGATGCATCACAGACGACCTATTTAAATAATGTTTAACAAGGTGTTTAAATTATAATTGTGTTGTTAACATTCTCTTAAATATTGTTGTTTTATATACACATGTATTCATACCTGTACATTTATTGAATGGAAGCTTTTACGGTTGTAATAATAACGCTCATTAATAGCTGGTGGAATCAAAGCTATATGTGTGCAGTCAATGGCCCCAATGACATTTGGCATTTCTGCCATGGTGTAAAAATCACTTTTTAATTTTGCCAAGTTAGCTGGACTCATGTCGTAATTTAGCAGCTCAGTAGTTAAGCTACAAATTCCATCTAACACATGTTTCAAAGTGTGTGAGAAAGTAGGCTGACTGAAGCCACCACATGCACTTATAGTAGTTTGAAATGAGCTTAAAGCTAGAAAGTGCAATGTAGTTAGTAACTTAGAAATGCCAGGAATTGCATGGCTACGTTTGGTCGTTGGTTCTATGTAATGTTTAATTTTTTCATACAATTCTGTAATTGCTGTACGACCCAGACGGTATCTTAACCTGATTTCTTCATCAGTTAAGTTTTCCATAACAGTACGAGGATTAAATTTTCTCTGAACCCTCAACCTTGGTCTTTCAATATAGTCAGAATTTTCAAGATTTTCATGAAGCATTGCCAATAAGGCAAGCTGGTAATTGTGGGTTAAAGCCATTTGTGAAAACCAGGATATTAGTCAAACCTGTTTCTTAGCAACACTAGAAAGCATCGTTTCGCGCTCTTTTACACGCATGGGTGCGTAATGACAGACGCATGGTTACGTAGCACGTGGACCATTTGCGTTGGTATTAATGCAATACGCACTGATTGCTTCAAGATGCGTCAAAAAGTGCTCTCATCTGCGCCAATGAAGTAGCTAAATCAAATCTTGAAAAAAGATTGAATACATTTTAAAAAATGGTTTCTGATAGAGTGCTATGAATCCATGGCCAATGTCTGAAAGGAGCAGTTCAGTGTAAAAATGTAAACTGGGTAAATACATAGCCTGTGTAAATTTAAAAATTTGTCTAATAAAGTTACTCAAAAATGTAAAGTTTAAAGGCTGGAGTGACTGGATGTCTAACATAAAAAACTGAACACTACTTCCTGCTTTTCAGCTCTCTAAATCATAGTCAGAACTGTTCAGCGAATTTGCAATTAATCCACCGCAGATTTTAAATAAACCATTTATGACCTACAATATGTGGCTCCCTTTCAAAGCACTGATTGGTTACTGCTTGTTACCAATCAATGGAAACCAAGAGAGCAGAAAAGCAGGAAGTATTGTACTGTTATGTTATGTTTCTCATCTACTCACTCTAGTCTTTCAACATTAAATTTTTTGACCAATAATGTTATAATTATTTTAAATGTTGCACTGGCTAGCTATTTACCCAGTTTTCAATTTTACTCTGAACTGTTCCTTTTAGGTCATGATTGAGAATGTGCCCTTTGCTATGGAGGATGGTGATTGTGCAGTCCTTCTGCAACTATCTGCAATCAGGCTGCCACTGTAAATGGTCTATTAATTGGGAATAATGTGGAGGCCCTGGTGGCCATTGTGACCCCTCTCTCTCAGTTTCCCTTTCAACCAATGTCCTTTCAATTTTTAAATGCTAGGGTCTCAAGAAGCAGTCTATAGTCAGGGAAGGTGATCTTAGAGGACATTAGTTTAGTTAGTTAGGGAAGCACTGAGTGGATCTTAATGTTTTTGAGCAGCATTAGAAATGGTGGTTATCATTTAGATTTTGGACCTTTCCTAAGGTATACCTTATATTTACTGTATAAAGTATGCTTCATAATAATAGAAAATGTCAATAGATTTTATTTATAAAAAGTTAATATGTAGTTTTACTAACTGATTCATTAGTTAAAAAATAAATAAATAAATATATATATATATATATATATATATATATATATATATATATATATATATATATATATATATATATATGTTACAACTGAGGTTGTGTATCTTAAAATTCCACATTTTTTGTGTTGCTGTATTATCCATACCTACATTGACTGCTAAATGTATCACTGAGCCCTTCCACATACTTTTCCACTGGATCCAATGGAGCAGACTTTGTAATTTCCACTCTAGTTTTTTTAAAAATGCACCCACATGATGTCAATCCATAAGCAAATAAAATGAAGTCAATCAAAATAGGGGAAGGGATATATATGACTTAAAAAACATGATCATCAGTAAAGAGAGTGTGGATGAGACAATTCAGAGCAGAGGTACTTGTGTAACTTGAGACAATTTTAGGTAACATGGGTAGAGGTGAAAAATAGTTCTATAGTGGTGGGTTTAACACTCAGACAGGGTCATAGTTATGGTCCCTAAACTGTACTCATCGTAAAATTTAGGAAATCATTCCTTAAAATTTCATCATAAGGGTGGTAAATGAACATAAGAAGAGAGAATGTAAATGCACCACACACCACTTATAATGGAGCACAATTGAGTAATGTTTGTAATGATAGTACCCATGCCTGTAACATCTTTAGAATCTGCTTTTTAATATCACTTGTTGAGTGCTAACCAGCAACTCATATTTCCAATTCCCTTTTGAAAGTTACACCTCGGGATCCCTTCTGAAAGACAAATCTACATGGTTTGCTGTGACTTATATTCATTGTCGCCTGTTACACATCCAAGTTCCCATGGAAATAGGAACATCACTCTCTTTCATCTCTTATGCTGGTTTCATGCCTAAATGTTCAATTAACTTGAAGAATTACATAAGCAAATACCATCAATTGTCATCAATTTATTTATTCAAACAAAGATGTAACATAAGCCTCGGAAAACAATAAATGCACAATGAGACTATGAAGATTTTCATTCATCCAAGGCATGGTATATCTGATATAAATATTTCTAAAACAACTGGACTTGCTGAGTAATTGTTGAAGACGTTTCACTACTCCAAATTGAAGAAGTAGATGAGTAGTGAAACGTCTTCAATAATTACTCTGCAAGTCAAGTTGTTTTAGAATTACTTATATCAGATAACTCATGCACAAAATAATTTATTGCCTTTGTCTTCTTTTTATGAAATACTACATGAGTTTATGAATGTTTACTCATGCCAACAGAAGTTCGGGTGAACTGTGAGTTGTTAAACAGAAATGATGCTTCTTTATTGTCTACTGCAACTTTAAAAGTGGGGTTTTCAGGTTGGATAAACTTCTCCAACTTCACTTGAGGGTAAAAATTCACCCGGTTTTTAAAAAGTGAATGTCAATGTTAAAGACAATTGTTCATAACAATTTTAAGATAACAATGGGAATTTTTAAATATTGGAATAAATATCCATTTCTGGTGAACAATCTGAAAACAAATGAACAAAATAAAAGAGAAGCTGAAGAAACAACTTTAAGAGAGCAATATAAGTGTTTTGAATTAAACTAACAGCATACTTTATTACAGGCCTACTAGTGTGTAAGTACAGTATGTAATTGTGGAGCATTGGTCAATAGCACTATCACTATATACATCATCTTGTATATCATCATGCATCTTGTTGTCAACTATAGCTACATCTTTCTCAGAGTCATTTCTGGAATGAAGTGGTAACAATGGGGATTGAGGTTTGCTGTTATTAACATTAATTGTATCAATGGGCATATCCCCTATTTGTTGCTCAAATGTATTTGTTGGATTTTGGATGATATAATCAGTTGAGTCTGTTTCAACTGCTAAGACTAGTTGCCTTTCCATTTTAAGGTTACTTAGAAATGTAGACTCTATGGTCTTTATACCATTATTAATTGTTTCTAAAATTCCTTTGTTCTCTTTTGTTATCTCAAGCTCTGTTTTTGATACAGTCATTATTTGCTTCAGTACATTTAAACACTCTTCCTGAGCATGTCGACCTTCTTGGCACATTTTCAGCAGCTCATCTTGAATTTCTCTCTTTGTATTATCTACATAATGTGTAGGTTTTATCATCTGAGTTTTGGATGAATTCGCAAGATCGTCAGCATCACTTAGATCAATGAAGTCTTCCATATTGATGTTGTTATCTATATTAACTGCAAATTTAGAGATAACAAGTTAACATGATTCATATATTAGTAAAATAGTTAACACATTTTTACACA
Source organism: Xenopus petersii (assembly GCA_038501925.1). NCBI lineage: Eukaryota > Metazoa > Chordata > Amphibia > Anura > Pipidae > Xenopus > Xenopus petersii. The sequence goes on from CM076672.1 coordinate 134,072,217, forward strand.
AACAACCAATTCTTCGGAAAATTGACATCTTGACTCTCTTTAAAGGACCAGTAACATCAAAAAATTTAATTGTTTTAAAGTAATAAAAATATAATGCAGTGTTGCCCTGCACTAATAAAACTGCTGTATTTGCTTCAGAACCGCTACTATTGTTTATATAAATAAGCTGCTGTATAGCCATGGGGGCAGCTATTCAAAGGAGAAAAGGCTCAAGTTAAACAGCAGATAGCAGATAAGCTCTGTAGAACATAATGCTGTCTGTTATCCATTATTCATCCTGTGCCATATAGCCGTTTTTCAATTTCCAGCGTTGCTACTCAGCAGCTTGTTTATATGAACTATAGTAGTGTTTCCGAAGCAAACACATTAGTTCTAACAGTTTAATTTCTTTAAAGTTATTGTTCCTTTAAGGTATCTGGGGCATGTTATTCAGGCATAGAAAGATAGAAATTAAAGGACTAACAGACTGAAAGAATATGACTTTACATTGAAAAGATTTTTGCAACTTACATCAGCTCACCACACAAGGTTATTTTGCAGAAATATAAAATTACTATTGCTGGCTTTTATGTTCTGGTATGGGACTATTCAATAATGAACTGGCACTAGACATAAATAAAATCTTCACAGTACTGCACTCTTCACTCTATCTATCTATCTATCTATCTATCTATCTATCTATCTATCTATCTATCTATCTATCTATCTATCTATCTACCTTTCCCTCTCTCTCTCTCTCTCTCTATATGCACACACAATGATAGAAGGACTCACACTCCATCATTTAAGTGAATATAAGTATTTCTTTATTCATCAAAGCATTGACAAATAAATAAACACTTCTATTCACGTGGGTAGTGCGAGTCCTTCTACCATTGTATTTGAAACCTATTGACCAATGCACTTGAATTTGCTTGAGAATCACATAAGCAATCACACAGCAAGTTTTTTCACTAAAGAAGACCTGTGACTGCGGTTCCTTTTGTATGATTATATCCTGATTATTACCAGCACCCAGGCAGTTATTGTATGGAGATTGAGTGCACCACCCCAGACTGTAGGATAGCCGGCACTCATGAAAAATTGTTAAATTTTGCCTTGGTGCAGTAACAAAAATATCAACCAATTACCAACAGAGTAGGATCCACACTCACAGGTCTAAAATTAATTAAAAAGCTGTTTTATTGTTGGATGCAAAAAAAGTGTCTAATAATATATAATGCAAACTATAAAAGTTGGAGTGACTGAATGTCTAATATAATAGCCAGAATCCAACTTTCCGCTTTTCAGCTCCCTAAATCTGAGTTAGTTAGCGACTTGAAGGGGGGCCACATGGGATATAACTGATCAGTAAGTTTGCAATGGATCCTCAGCATTCAGCTCAGATTCAAAAGCAACAATTATGACCAATGTGGCCACCCCTCAAGTCACTGATTGGTTACTGCCTGGTAACCAGGGTAACCAAGAGAGCTGAAAAGCAACAAGTAGTGTTCTGTTCTTTTATGTTTGACCTACACTCACTCAAGTTTTTATACATTAAAGTTTTGACTAACTAACTATTTTGAAAACATGTTTTATTTTGCACAGCCTATCTATTTACCCAGTTTTTAGATTTATACTGAACAATTCCTTTAACCCTCATAAACCTTTGCTTGTGTTGTTCATTTTTTACTTTGAAGACACTGCATGTGTGCTGATGCAAGACATTACAATATTAAATATATATGTTAAAATAGAGCAATCTGACACCTATTGCTACAGTATCTGGAAATATGAAGATTTTAGAAATGGACTTACTTCACGAATCAAAACTTCGAACTCTTCATCAGTGAATTTTGTCATTCTCTTGCGGTTAAAGGAAAACTATACCCCCAAAATGAATACTTAAGCAACAGATAGTTTATATCAAATTGAATGACATATTAAAGAATCTTACCAAACTGGAATATATATTTACATAAATATTGCCCTTTTACATCTCTTGCCTTGAACCACCATTTCGTGACTCTATCTGTGCTGCCTCAGAGATCACCTGACCAGAAATACTACAACACTAACTGTAACAGGAAGTAGTGTTAAAGCAAAAGGCAGAACTCTGTCTGTTAATTGGCTCATGTGACCTTATATGTGGTTTGTATGTGTACACAGTGAATCTTACGATCTCAGGGGGCGGCCCTTATTTTTTAAAATGTCAATTTTCTATTTATGATTACCCAATGGCACATAATACTAAAAAAGTATATTACTATGATAATGGTTCATTTACATGAAGCAGGGTTTTACACATGGGCTGTTTTACTCAGTATCTTTTAATAGAGACCTACATTTTTGGGGGGTATAGTTTTCCTTTAAGAACACATTTAGACTGTGCTTCTATTTCTTCATCTGTAAGATCACTTGAAGAGTAGGGATGTAGCGAACGTCGGAAAAAAAGTTCGCGAACATATTCGCGAACTTGCGCAAAAATGCGAGCGGTTCGCGAACGGTTCGCGAACCCCATAGACTTCAATGGGAAGGCGAACTTTAACATCTAAAAAAGACATTTCTGGCCAGAAAAATGATTTTAAAGTTGTTTAAAGGGTGCAACGACCTGGACAGTGGCATGCCAGAGGGGGATCAAGGGCAAAAATGTATCTGAAAAATCTGCCTGTGTGTGCTTGGAAGAGATAGTGTAGGGGGAGAGCTGTTAGTGATGCTAGATGGCAGTTGGTTGAATAACACACTGGGCAAAAAATGCCTACAGGGCAAATAATGCCTAAAAGGTCAACTTATACACTACTACAGCGATGGATACGGATTACGTAAAATTTATTATGGCTGCTTGAAAAAAGTCACTCCGGTGTTTTTTCTGGAGACGGTAATATTATGGATATTTAGACAGAATGTGAACAAGGTCACACAGCTAGATGGCTGTTGGTTGAATAACACACTGGGCAAAAAATGCCTACAGGGCAAATAATGCCTAAAAGGTCAACTTATACACTACTACAGCGATGGATACGGATTACGTAAAAAATTTATTATGGCTGCTTGAAAAAAGTCACTCCGGTGTTTTTTCTGGAGACGGTAATATTATGGATATTTAGACAGAATGTGAACAAGGTCACACAGCTAGATGGCTGTTGGTTGAATAACACACTGGGCAAAAAATGCCTACAGGGCAAATAATGCCTAAAAGGTCAACTTATACACTACTACAGCGATGGATACGGATTACGTAAAATTTATTATGGCTGCTTGAAAAAAGTCACTCCGGTGTTTTTTCTGGAGACGGTAATATTATGGATATTTAGACAGAATGTGAACAAGGTCACACAGCTAGATGGCTGTTGGTTGAATAACACACTGGGCAAAAAATGCCTACAGGGCAAATAATGCCTAAAAGGTCAACTTATACACTACTACAGCGATGGATACGGATTACGTAAAATTTATTATGGCTGCTTGAAAAAAGTCACTCCGGTGTTTTTTCTGGAGACGGTAATATTATGGATATTTAGACAGAATGTGAACAAGGTCACACAGCTAGATGGCTGTTGGTTGAATAACACACTGGGCAAAAAATGCCTACAGGGCAAATAATGCCTAAAAGGTCAACTTATACACTACTACAGCGATGGATACGGATTACGTAAAATTTATTATGGCTGCTTGAAAAAAGTCACTCCGGTGTTTTTTCTGGAGACGGTAATATTATGGATATTTAGACAGAATGTGAACAAGGTCACACAGCTAGATGGCTGTTGGTTGAATAACACACTGGGCAAAAAATGCCTACAGGGCAAATAATGCCTAAAAGGTCAACTTATACACTACTACAGCGGTAGTAAAATAAAAAAAAGTAAAATAAAAAAAAAATGAATATTAAAAAAAAAAAATTACAGTTGGTGCTGCTGAACTACTAGGAGCAGCAGATTAGCACACCAGTCCCACTCCCCAACACTGCTAGACTAATAGCACTGGGCTCTTATAGTAGTAGTAGTAGTAGTAGTAGTAGTAGTAGTAAAACAACAAAAAAATAAATAAAAGCAGTCCTTACAAGGACTACTGTTATTGCAGCAGTCAGCAGATGAGATCAGAAGCAGGACAGCTGCCCACTGCAGCTACATACAGAGCACTGCAGTAGAAGGTAGATTACTAGCCAGCAAAGCTACCTAAGCTTAAATGTCCCTCAAACCCCTGCAGACTTCTGTCCCTCCAATAACAGAGCAGTATCAAAACGATTACTAGCCAGCAAACTTTCAACTGTCCCTGAAATCACTAACAGGCAGCAGCTCTCTCCCTACACTATCTCTTCAGCACACACAGGCAGAGTGAAAAAAACGCTGCAGGGCTTCGGTTTTTATAGGGAAGGGGAGTGGTCCAGGGGAGAGCTTCCTGATTGGCTGCCATGTACCTGCTGGTCTGGGGTGAGAGGGCAAAAAAAAAGCGCCAACAATGGCGAACCCAAAATGGCGAACGTCGCGCGACGTTCGCGAACTTCCGGCGAGCGCGAACACCCGATGTTCGCGCGAACAAGTTCGCCGGCGAACAGTTCGCGCCATCTCTATTGAAGAGTCTTTACTAACATTCAAAGATGAATTTTTATCTTTAGAAACAACATTTTTCAAGTGTTTAAGCTTCGATTTTTTTTCCCATTTGCCTTTTTTTGATTTTTATAACTCTCATCTTTGTTATAGTTTACTTCAGAAATATTCTCACATTCAACTTCAAATGAGACACTTTGCTCTGGCATAGTTTCTGTGACATCACTATTTTGAGACTCAATGTTCACTGAAATTAGACTTGTCTGAGGCATATTTTTTACCACAGCATTAGAATTGGAGGCAGAATTTCCATAATTTCTTAATAAAGGCAAAAACTGCAACAGCTGCTTTAATTCCACCTCTGTAACGTTGCCTGACATTGCTTGAAAAAAAAAATATGTAAGAGATACCTTTTCAAATAAAATTAGAACTTCAAAATGAACACTTGCTCCTCTCAGAACGCACCAAATGTTCGCGACCTTAGTTACGCACGTTGCATCAGCACGGTCCAACGTCAGCGTCACAGCAGTCAAAAGAGACCGGCTGCATATGCGCGATTGAGAACCAATTTAGACGCAAGTTTTATCACTGCGCATATTTTTATTATATTTGTGTCACAATTGACACTAATTCATGGCGTGGAATGGGTGTGGTTTGAGGTTTACACAGGCAATCTGGAAGGCACCATATTTTGATAGACATTTTGGAAAGTGCAGCAACATCATGACATCCCTGCTAAGGAGCCAAGCTTTCTCTCGAAGAGAACTATATTTTCTAGTTCACGTGCTAGATGAAAAGAGGTAAGTTAGGTTTATTAACTTGTTTTTTATGCTGGAATATTACTGTTAGGGTTCCATATGATCTAATTTATCACTTAGGTTAAATATTTAGGTAACAGTATTTATTACAGATATTGATGGTAATGCTATAGCCATGGCAATATAGTTAAGGGATATTTTTTAAAATTAATACTACATTAGCCAATTGAAAATTGTGACATTTTGAAAAAGATTCTTTACTAAAGTTAAACTACTCAAACATATTCATGAACTTCTAATAAATGAGGCCTTTAATTATCTCCTATATCGTTGATTGTATGCTGGACTGTGGAATAATTGTTTTAAGTCTGAGTCTTGAGTCTTCTTATTAAAAGTTTTTCTAAAAATTGATAGTCTGTAAGAGGCCCTTTTTTAAGTTTCAGCTGTTGGTAAAAATATTATCTTCTGGGGGTTAATAGATCCTGCAGTGTGGTTGGAGGTAAAAGTATTTTTTAATAAAGGAAAAATGCCCCCCTGCCAGAGCTAGGTTACCCGCACTGTGAGGAAGCTACTGGTGGCAGCAGCCATGTCCAGTCAGTCACATGCACATAATGCACATGTGTCATTAGGAGCATGAGCATACTGTGTAATTTGTTGCTCATTTTCATTATGTGCTTGCTGGCAGCAGGAGCTCCCTCCCTGTACAGCTAATCTAGTGCTGGCGTGGTTATTTTTTTAAAAAAAACACAACTACTGTTATCCCCTACTGGAGTGTGGGCTTCAAAACCACCCTCCTTTGGTTTAAGTTTATATTTTCAACCAACAGGTGTCCTTTAAAGGGCACCTATTGGGGCAAAATTGTACCCCCAACCAATTGTGCGGGCTGATAGAGCCCGCATTCCGGTTGCGGGTTTCACTATTTTTTTTTTTATAAAAAAATGCCCCTCGCTGGCGCTACCGGCCTCACTCCGGGAGGGAGCTCCCGGAGCGAGCAGCCATCTCCCCACAGGCGCGCATGCGCAGAATGAAAAAGCAGTCACAATTCTGCCAGCTTTTCATTCAGCGCATTTGAGTGACGTCATTAAGACGCGCGTCTGTGGGGAGACGTCTGCTCCATCCGGGAGCTCCCCCCAACCGGAATGCGGGCTCTATCAGCCTGCACTTTTGGTTGGGGGTATAATTTTGCCCCAATAGGTGCTTTTTAAGGCCAAGTACAGTAAATCTACTTCCAGCATCATGTGATCAAATCTGGCCTTTTTCACTTTGTGGAAACATTTAGAAAATGGTGGAAAATGTTCAAAACACATTTTGAACTCATAGCCTTTAATTATTTTGGTTGACATATCAATTTATGCTATTTTAACTCACTTAAAAAACATTCAATGTACAAATGATGTGCACATTTTTGTCATTGAGATATGACCATGTACCATCATATGCCCTTAACTAACAGTTTATGCGAAATAGCATAATACAAGAGGCGCAAAAGATTATTGCACAAAAAACTGGTCGAAGGAGAACATTCAGACAACTGCAACGGCGCTGGAATGACTTAAATCGACGTGAAACTGATCGACTTGAACAGATACGACACAGAATCAAGTTAAGTAAGTTTATTTAAAATGTGCATTGTATTACAAAAAACATGTTTTAATATGCAAAGTAAAAAGTACAAATGAGAGTAATGTTGCCAAAGCAATAAATTAATGACTACAAGCTGCTGAGGTTGACAGACATTTGAGATTAGAAACAGCGTATCATCCCCATTATAATACACACAATGAATATGATATAAGATGATAAAATCATCAACTACAAATTTCAATTTTTTAATAATGTATAATGGTACAATCCATGAACATTTTAAATATTATAAAAAACGTAGAAAACTCAAATTTTTATACAAAAATATAACACCAATAAAAAGACCATATAGATAAAACTAATTAAAATATACATACTTTTATACTTGATTTAACATCATTATACTATTTTTTAAATTTCTCCTAGGGAAATGAAAAAATAACTCAGCATGCAACATTATACCTTTAATAGGATACATTAATGACTGGAACATGTTTTTAACATTATTTATCATTGCTAGGGCTTACTTAATCATTATAAAAATAAAATTTAATACTAAAAATCTTTCACTACCAATATTAAATTCTGCCAACAGATAAAGTAAGCAACAAGACAAAAAAGCAGACCAATGTTTCATCACCAGAGCTGCAGCCACAAGAGGGATCTACCTCCCAACTTCCACCACTATCAATAGAGAAGGCAAAGGCAAATCCATCTGGCCAGCAAATACTGGCCCCAAAATAACCAAAGGCACCACAGTATCCGCCAGTAGAACACCCAATATCTAGACCATCTGCCTATGTAGTTGATGCCCACAGCACATCCAAGGCTCCTCTGGATCTACCTGAGCAGCAGCATCAGGCATTTGGTGAGCTATCTGCCAATATCACTGCACCTCAGCCTCCTCTACTGCTGCCTGGCTATGATTTTCTGGCTTATATTCCTTCAGGGACTGCTCCTCCACCACATGAGCAGCTGCCGAAATCTACACCTGACGATAGTTCACATATTAACATCATACCGTTATCACCACAACAAGCTTCAGCAGGACCAGACCTCGAAGAAGACGTATATAGCAGCTATGGTGAAGTTCAGCAATCAAACTTGCAAGAGACTGTTCTGCTTAGTAATATAGATAGATCTAGTAATCAATACTGTGCCCATTGCCATTGCACTTTAGTTGAAAAAATGGATACAATACGTAAGGAGATAGAGGTCTTTAAACAAGATCTTTTCATTAAAATTGATGAAAAATTTACCATTCTTGAGAATCTTTTTAAGTGATGTTTTTGACAATAGAATGGGATATTTTTAGTTGTCCAATCATGTTCCTTATATTTTTTAGAAAAAAAATTTGTTGATTTTTGTGATAAAAAAGGAACAGAGTCCCTTATTGATAATCCCAACTTGTTACAAAAATTTGTTCCAGACAATCACAATAATATTTTAAATGAATGTGAATTCTCAATTTTACCCATCAGCCCATAGTGATGTAAACTGTGGTCTGATTGTAATGTAAAAAAAAACATTATTGTGTACCTGTTAAAGGAACTGTTACTGTTTTTTACATAAATCAAAATTTAGCTTTATAAGGAAAAAACTACCAAACACACAGTTTAATCTATACATTTGCAAAGTTTTAATTAAGAAAATAATTACAGATTATCTGCATTATCGTATTCTGAAATGGTAATATGGCGCCGCTCCATCGTCTGGCGCCCGATTTCACCTCCATGCCTTCTATAGGAGATAGACAGGGAGGACAATTCGAGCACCGCACAAAGGCGCATCAACATATCCCCATTTCAGAAGAGGAGCGCATGCAGAGAATCAAGTTATTTCTTAATAAAAACTTAGCAAATTTAAAAGTGAAAGGAACAGTTCAGGGTAAAAATAAAGAATGGATAAATAGATAGGCCGTGCAAAATAAAAAAATCTTGCTAATATAGTTAGTCAGGGGAAAATGCAAAATATAAAGGCTGGAGTGACTGGATGTCTGATATAATAGCCAGAATCCAACTTCCCGCTTTTTAACTTTTTAACTCTGAGTTGGTCAGCTACTTGAAGGGGGGAACTGTTCAGTGAGTTTGCAATTGATCCTCAGCATTCAGCTCAGATTCAAAAGCAACAGTTATGGTCCGTGTGGCCCTCCATCAATTCACTGATTGGTTACTGCCTGGTCACCAGGGTAACCAGTCAGTGGAGACCAAGAGAGCTGAAAAGCAGGAAGTTGGATTCTGGCTAAGTTGTTAGACATCCAGTCACTCCAGCCTTTATATATTACATTTTTGCCTAACTAACTATATTAGAAACATTTTTTATTTTGCACAGCCTATCTATTTACCCAGTTTTTAATTTTATACTGAACAATTCCTTTAAAATGTGTGTCCACTTTTTTTGTTGAAAAGCAACAAAAAAAATACTGTTCCTTTAAAGAAAATGTTATTTTTCATGATTTATCAGGACAATTTTGAAAAGTCTGATCATGTTCAATAAATATTCTCATTTATAATTAAAAATTAACTCTTGGTTTTGTAGTTATGTTTTTGGTGTTGGGCTAATTTCTATGAGAAAAACAAATAAAAATACATTACAGAAATTGGTTCCACACAAGCTCAATAATAATTTACATTAATTAGAATAATTAAATTACAGCCCTCAGCCTTACGTGATCCATCAAGTGATGCTCGATTAGTCCTCCCAGACTATCTCTTATAATGGAAGATAGGTAGGAGTAATTGAGCATCACACGATGGATCGTTGGCCTATCGCCTTTTCAAAAGAGGCGCAGGGGCTGAGTTACGGTAAGTTATTTCTTAAGACTTGACAAAGTTATACTTTAATTACACTTGGAGATTTTATTACAATGTATACTTACAAATTTTTACTGTGTTAAGCCCACACGCAGGGAGGCAGAAGTGCTTAGCAATACAAGCATGTTGTGGCACATATAGGTATCCCCTTAGTACACTTACAAAAGTGAGAATAATGAAATTTAGAAACAGCATTGTCCATTAATGGGGTGGTTAACCTTTAAATATGTTATAGAATTACCAAAACGGGTATTGGATCCATTATCCAGAAACCCATTATCCAGAAAGTGTCAAAATACAGAAAGGCAGTCTCCCATAGACACCATTATAAACAAATAATGCTATTTTTCAGAAGTGATTTCCTTTTTCGGTGTAATAATAAAACTGCAGCTTGTACATGATCCCAACTAAGATATAATTAATCCTTATTGGAAGCAAACACCAATTATCCACAAAGCCCCAGGTCCCAAGCATTCCGGATAATAGGTCCCATACCTGTACTATGCAAGTTTTCTATTGGTCATCATTATTTATGTTTTACAGTTTTATATTTATTTGCCTATTTCTTCAGAGTATTTCCAGCATTCCAAAGGGGATCACTGACCCCCACTAATAAAACAAATGCTGTGTCTATTACTCCAGTTTCTATTGAAAACATAACCTTTTCATATCTGAATCAATTACTAAAATCAATGCATGTTTGCAAGGGTAATTTGGACCCTAGCAAACACATTGCTAAAACTGCAAACAAGAGAACTGCTAAATAAAAAGCTAATTAAAACAAACTCTACAACTAATGGAAAATGATAACCACGAACCAAATGTTAAACTAAAAGATAACTCAAAGGAGAACAAGCAACCAGGTCTCGCCCCCAACATTTTAAAAGAGACCAAGGTTCCTTTAAGAGTTCCAGGATGCCGAAAAACCTTTGGAAGCAAAGAAATATTTGCGTAAAAATCAACGCAGGTGAGGCACATTGAACGCAATATGCGCAATAGGTAGCGCAACTAAAATACGATGTGCGTTCACACATGCGCACAACTAAGCCTTACCTTTGCGGACTTCCAGAGCGCACAATTTATTAAAAGCATTGCGACAACTGAGACGCAGTTCCGCGCCGTCTCAACTGCCTGCGTCTACAACAGCGCACAATCGCACTTTTTAAGGTATCTTGCAGGGTTGTGCGTAACATTAATAAATACTCGCATGCTCTGGGCAAATATCAGACCTCTGCGCTCTTTTTAGCGCTGCACTGCGTTAATAAATGAGCCTCCTTAAGTCTACTAGAAAATCATGTAAACATCAATTAAACCCAATAGGCTGGTTTTGCTTCCAATAATGATTAATTATATCTTATCATTTTGATTTGACTATTACAGAGAAAAAGGAAATTGTTTTTAAAAATTTGGATTATGTTGGCAGATGGTCTTTCTGAAATTTTCAGCTTTCTGGATAATAGGTTTCTGGATAATGGACCCCATACCCATAGTATATATTTATATGAACTCTCTTTTTATTTTTTAGGTATGCTTTAAATGAGCAATACTGGATTGCTTTATTGTTAGATAGATGTATCCAGCAGGAAAATATTTAATTTTGCAATGTTTTCAGGAATATAATATGTAAGAAAGTACCAGATAATACTTTTTCAAATGCTTTTCATTTTGATACAATATATTTCTATATAAGAATATTGTAGGTTCAGTGGACAATAGCTGTTGGCCTTCTCAAACATTCTGCAGAGCGGTTTCATCCTAATAACAAAACCTATTGCTTTCAATTAAGATTCCACTTAAAGAAGCTTAAAGATTTTGATAGGTTTCTGGAGACAGATCTCAGTCTGTATGACCTTATCATTCTGTACTTCTTATTCAACTATGAATTAAATTGCAGGAAATCAGTCAGTTTTGAATCATTCTGTTTAAGCTTGCAGGAAAACTGAATACTCATCTGAGCTCCAACAATGTTGATTGTGATACATCTGGGATAAGTAAAGATCCAGGCATGTTTAGTAAATTGCACCATTCTTGCAAACTATTCCCGCCTTTCATTAAATAATCGGCTATAATCCTGTGTTTCTATATCCCTCTAATGGTTTGTTCGCTGTTTGCCTTTCTGCTACCTACATTTATGGTTTTGATGTAACAGAATGATTCATCCTCACAATAGTAAAGGAAAAGTAATTCCAAAGCATAAACCACAAAATATGTTAAGTTGCCCAAGGGTTTGATATTTTGTTTTGAAGATAAAATAAAACAATTCCAAAGGCCATCAAATATATCCACTCATGAAATACATATGTTTCAGAATGTCTTTGATGTTGTTTATTTATGCTTGATAAATCTGGAATAATCCAGCCCAGTGTGCAGCTAGTACATTTCCAATGGCATTTATATAATACAGTAAACACTACAGCTTATCCATTTTGACACAATGGAGAACTTTATTTACTGGCTCTCTGCAGACAGTTTTCCCAAAATGATATTTGTTAATTCAAAAACTGTTTATGTACAATGCTGGCCTATGCCCAGTGTTGGACAAAAATAGTTGAAAGCACTCTGAAACCTCATTAAACTCTACAGCAATCAACTTTCCATAATATCATGTATGCTGTAACCCGGCATACCTTCATGTATACCTAACTTTCTCTATCCTGGCTTTCATCTTCTATAAGATGTAAATGTTTCTTCTATAACATATGTTATTCTAGAACATGTGACATTATATTATTATCTTATAACCACTGCCAAAACAACTAATTGGACAGCACACAGTCATAGACTCTAAAGATGACTGAGCTACAGTATATACAAACTGGTGGGCCACTGTTCAATAAGTAGCAAGGTGGCCCCACAATTTCTGATAGAAACTATAAGATAAGCTTTCATAGTATTCTGTATACTTTCCTTTTTGTGCTTACTACTTTCTACTATTTTTTTCATCTGATATATCATCTGGGCAGCAGCCAAACCCTTCATAAGGGGCCATATTATCTCTTATCAATTCAAAAAAGTCATTTTACAGACTAATACACCTTACTTTAAAAGGACATGACTACATATTACAAAACCTTCAAACGCATCAATTTAGAGAAAGATAAAAAGAAATACACAGAGACAAAATGCTTATTTAATACTTTATTACATGCTCATGTACAATATAAAATACACCATATGACTAACAGATAAAGATGGGGCAATAAATCTGGAAAGCTATTGGCCAAATAGCTAAACATCAAAAATCATATAATTTTATACAAAAACTGAAAACATTGGACAGGTGGGCAAGAGATACAACTACCATAGTTAAGGAGTTACAGAAATACTTTAAAACCTTTTATGACAGTATACAGGACCATCCTAGTTGAAGTGTCACATCCTGTTTGGATGAACTGGTGACCTGCTGTCTTCTGTGTAGCCTACTTGCCACTGCTCTATCTGATCAGGCAGGAGGACGCTTAGTTTATGCTTTAGACAGGGAGATCTTAGACACGCCTCTAATAGAAGAAGATAACAAAAACTATAAACACTCAAAAAATAGAACATCCCTTGGCCCTGATCAACGTAATCCAGATCTAAAGCTTTTGACAAAAATAATGGGCAATAGACTACAATACATCCTGCCACACATATTTACCTCACACCAAGTAGGCTTTCTGAAACAAAAACATCCAGTTCAGGCCATCCGGAAAATAATAGCGACCATATACTAATGCAACCTGGAAAAGAGAAGATGCTGCATTTTAATTAATTTATCTAGATGCTGGCAAAGCATTTGACAAGATATCTCATGTGCACTTCCGTAGACTACTTCAATTCCAACACTTTGGAATCATAGTAACAAGGTAAGTTATGTTGAAAAAAGACAGACGTCCATCAAGTTCAACCTTGCAACTATTTTAACCTGCCTAACTGTTAGTTGATCCATGAAGGCAAAAACCATATTTGAAGCCTCTCCAATTTGCCTCAGAGGGGGAAAAGGTTCTTCCTGGCTAAATTTGCCTTTGATGCTGCTGACTGGCGTTGCTTGCTACAGCCAAGTTTATTATCTACAAGGACTCCAAGGTCCTTTTCCATTATGGATTTGCCAGGTTTTAGGATATAAGTGGCTTGGATACTCTTACATCCCAGGTGCACGACTTTACATTTATCAACATTGAATCTCATTTGCCATTTAGCTTCCCAGATTGCAAGTTTGTCAAGATCCTGTTGCAAGGATGCTGCATCATGGATGGAATTAATTGGGCTGGATATTCTTATGACATCTGCAAACACTGATACATTACTTACGATATCCTCCCCTAAGTTAATGAACAATTTAAATAAAAGTGGGTCCAATACCGAGCCCTGAGGGACCCCACTAAGAACCTTACTCCAAGTAGAGAATGTACCACTAACCACCCTCTGTACTCAATCTGTAGCCAGTTTCCTATACATGTGCAAACACTTTTGTTAAGCCCAACACACCTACATTTAGTCGTTTGTGGGGCACGGTATCAAACGCTTTGGCAAAATTCTGATAAATCACATCTACTGCTCCCCCACTGTCCAGCATCTTACTTACCTCATCATAAAAAGCAAATTTGTCAAATTTGTCTGACATGACCTATCCTATCCTTCATAAAGCCATGCTGATTGCTGCTCATAATGCCATTCATTAGGACAAAATTCTGAATGTGATCCCTTAACAAGCCTTCCAATAATTTGCCCACCACAGATGTCAAACTTACTGGCCTATAATTGCCAGGCTGATTTTGTAATCCCTTATTAAATATTGGAATGACATCAGCTTTTCTCCAATCCATAGGTACCATACCAGATGAAAGGGAATCTGAGAAAATCAGAAATCGGGGCAGGTCTAAAACTGAACTAAGCTCTCTTAGAACCCGGGGGTGTATGCCATATGGCCCTGGTGCTTGTTTACATTCATTTTTATTAAAACTTTATGAATCATATCCTGAGTCAGACACTGACTAGATTGAGCAGATCCAACAGTGCAACTATGAAATAAGCCTGGGAACCCTGACTCCTCTATTGTATTCACTGAAGAATAGAACTGATTTAGCACATTTGCCCTTTCTGTATCCTTCTCCTCATCAGAAGAGGAGAAGGATAGCATACTATAGCATACTCCTACTATTAATTTGCTGGACTCTTTACAATAGGTATAGAGCTCCACCCATAAGACTTCCACCCCCTCATTTTCTAACATCACCTCCTCCTTTATATTAGCTTTTATATCCTGCAGACAGACACACCCATCCTCCTTTTCTGTTGCCCCTGTCCCTCCAAAACAAAGTATACCTGCTGATATTAACTGTCCAGTCATGCGACTCATTCAGGCATGTTTTGGCCACACCAATCACATCATACAGATGCAGCCACTTTGGTTTGTCTGTTTGACACAGAATAACTAAACACAGATATCCCATTTATCTCATTTAACACAGAAAACTGCGTCACAACATCCCATCTAATTAAAGCATTCACCATTGTGAACAATGGAGCTTTGGTATGCTAATGAAAAGGTTAAATGCATTAAATGAGTTAAGATGACTTAAGATAACACAGTTTCTTCAATTACCCCTTAGTCATGACGCATTTAACTCACAAATCCAAGTGGCTTCATCTGTATTTTCCCTTTAGCACCAGGACCTCCAGCTCTCCCATTTTACCAGTCAGACTCCTTGCGCACACATACACACATCACAGCTAATGGACAGATTCTCAATTAAATCCAGCACCAGGCAAGGATGCCCCGCTATCCCCACTACTCTCAACATTGCACTAGATTCTTTAATTAGTCACCTTTGCTCTAAAAAATGACCAATAATCTTACAGAAAATATAAGACTTCGGCATCATAGTGGGTCTCAAAATCAACCTGTAAAAATTGGAGAATCTTTGATTATTTGCCACCAGCACATCATTCCCTTTCAAAAAAGCACAATCCCAAATTCCTAGGAATTACACTGCCTCGAAATCATAAAGACCTATATAAGGTGAACGTCAGAGATGTCATTGATCAAACAGAACAAAAAATGGCTAAAAACCAATTCTTTTTGTTTTTCCTAGGCAGAATTCATTTTTAAAAAATGATACTTTTCACTTAACTTCTTTACAAAACAAAAATGTTGCCAAAGTGCATCTCACCAAAAGAAAACGTAAAGCAAATGAAAATAATGAGAACAAAAAACGCCCTAGGATTAGCATGTTTCACCTTCAACAAAGGAAAGTCAATCTCCCAAACATAACGGAATACAACACAGCAGATTTACTGTGATATGCAGGTGACTGGCTCTAAAACATTTATACCACATACCATTGATAAGGCCTCAACAAAAGGCTTATCCATGATATTGATTAAAGATATCCCACAAGGCGCTCAAAATAACCCTCTATTTCTCAAAACATACAAAGAACAGCACACACTTTGCAGGACATATGGCCTCTCTCTGCACAATGCAATACATCTTACATGGATAGGGAACACAAATTTCACTCCAGGGAGGCATAACACACTAATCCGAACATGACAATCACAAGGCCTACGAAACATACAAAACCTGAGCACAGATAACCTAACAATGCTAGCTACTCCTGATCTGATAAAGAAATATTGCTTTTTACATAACCAACCTTTTCCTTTATTACAACTACTACATTTTGCCAAACAGATGTTATCGACACAGACAAAAATAATCCTTTAGATTTATTGTGGACAGAACAGAAGACTGGACAATCTCAAATATACTGATAAACCAGAATTAATATTGACATTTATAACCCCAGTACAAACATCACAAGATGGATGGCCCGGATCCTAGACGCAAAAGCACATGATATTCTCCAATACCACACCCACATGATGAAATGCCTACCGACAAGTGCATGCTGGGAAATGTCCCGCCAAATTTTACATCACTCATATCTCACACCGCTTAAGAGATTCCATATTGAAACAGCTTCTTCGGACTAAAGCGTCACAGAGAAGACCTGACACATTGCCTGTGGTCCTGCCAAAACATTCAACAATTCTGGGGGGAAGTTGACAGCTCCTGGACAAAACTTTGGACGTTACAAACTCTTGGGTGATTTTTAGTAAATTCTTTTCTAGTACACAAACCACATGTCCAGAAAAAGCCCTGTCTGAATGTCTAGCTGCAGTAGCCAGAATAGCCATCTTGCACCAATAGTTTTCCCTCTCTCCTCCACCGATTACCCTAGTGCAGAATAAGCTCCATCATATCTTCCACCTAGATTGGATAGAGACCATGACGAATAAAGAACAATACACCCAAAAATGTGTACACAAAACACATAGCTCACATACATATACTCACTACCTCATCCAACCAGACACTTAACAATACATATTTTCCAAAATACCACCTGGTAACTAGCCTCAGGGAGTGTAATCAAGGCATACAGAGGTCAAACCAGAAGTAGCAGCAGAAGTCAAATTCATTAAAAGGGGTAATCAAAAATAAATGCCAAGGACAATCCCAAAATCAACAGAATAATTTACTGGAATTGATTTGGAATTCTATAGGTTTTTGGGATTTTTTTTGCTAGGAAATGTCCAAAAAAACTAATTTTTAGAGTTTTTTTTTAGGTATTTGTATTGTTTCGCTCCTCATTCAGCATAATTTTCCATTCCTTCTTTTTTTTTATTAATTTTTTTAATTCGTGAATGTCATGACATTCGTAGTTTTAGAATTGTGTGTTTAGTCGTAGTTTCAAAAATCTCTAAAACCACTAAAATTCAACCTTTGATAAATAGGCCCCTTAGTGTTTTCTGGGTAGATTTACTACATTTTATACCCAATATGGGGCTATTCTAAAGGAAAAGCACTTTTCAACTGTTATGCATTGTTACAAAATCAAAAACCTTGTTATATTGCATTAGTTATTGTTGCTGTTTACTAAAATAATCAGCATTTTTAGAGGATTATCAAAAATATTAAGGAACCTGAACAGGTTCAGAGGTGTATAATTAATATAACTAAGTTCACCTGTGAAATCATCTGCATGGGGCAAACCAGACATCTGCATCCTGAAGGGCTATAATATATCTTATTTGAACTGAGATTAAGGAAATGTAGCCTACATAAAAATATTTAAGTTGTCTTTTAACAACAAATAATTATACCTATGTTAAGAAGATATAGAGGTGCCTGAGAAATTATATGATCAGAACTTGCAATTCAATATAAAGATTTGCTTTTGTGTTATCCTAACATGATATCCATTCAGAATTGAGGCTTACAATGGACATATAAAGGGGTTTCTTTAATGTAACCGTAGCTGTGCTGTTTTGTTACCAAGAGTGAAAAGTGGAAAAACTGATTTGATGAAATATTGTGTTTCATACATCTCTATTAGCATATTGTTGTTAGCAGTCAATGAGTAGAATGCTCCGAAATACAAATTGGGGGTCTTCAATTATTCTGCCACTTCTTCTGCCATCATTAAATTAGTAATTAAAGGATAAACAATTTCTAAGCCTTCCTCTAATACTTTGTATAATACAATTTGATATATTTAAGGTGGAATTGCCTTTTTGATCACAATGCTATTTATAGAAATATATGTGAGTGATTCAGTCATACTTGGGTGCCTCACATTCACAAATAAAAAGTACTGAATGAGACTGCCCACAACTATATTATATTTTAGCTCAATATATCACTTTTTGGATGACTGAAGCCATTAGATCCAAGCAATGCCTCAAACTTCAGTTCACTGTGACCCCAGCATTCAAAAACTATTGTGAGGATATTTATTTGTATTGCTACATTTTGTTACTTACAGTATCTTTCTGCTCATGCCCTCTCTTATTCATCTTCCAGTCATTCATTGACTGCCTGGTTGCTAGAGTAAAGTGCTGAAATTGCAAACTGGTGAGCTATGGAACAAATATTCAATTAAAAATAGGAAAAACAAAATGAAGGCCAACAGCAAATTGTTTCAGAATAGTACTATGTATGCCATACTAAAAGTTAAAGTCTAGCTGCTCCTTGAAATTAAATATTTAATTTTGTGTCAATTTTTATATATTGAATATATTAAAAAGAGTATTCAGAGACATCATGTAAGTCGAAAGTCCTGCACTTTTCAGCAATAGATCTCTAAATTAAAAGTCAGTCTTCATTGGCTTTGTATTTGCCAGCATTTTGAAGACTTAGAAGCTATGTCATGTACTTATCAGTAAACCCAATTAATCCTAATTATCCCGCTGAGATAGAGGGGAATCACAATGTTTTGTTTGCTGTATTTGTCCTGGAAGAGGAGTTTTTGTTTTTAATGGAACAACTAAAATGTCATAATTAACTTCAGCGTCTAGAACCTATGCGGTATATTTCAAATGATGTATTTAAAACATTTAGAAGAGTGTTTTGGGATAACATTAATGATGAGCTGAAACCTTGCTTACTAAAAGATTTCTTTGCATATGGTTAATGTATGCTTTAATTGAAGATTGCCATCATCCTAAGTGGAAAGAAAAGAGGGAGCCTAACAGCAAGACAGCTGAAATGAGATTGCTACTCTGGAATAGAAGCCCTGCAAATCCCTCAGATCTGACAGATTCTGTTACCATGAGAACTGCAGATATTTCCTTTGTGATGGCTTGCTTTAGCAGCCATCTGTTACACCCATTTGATTAGGAAGTACAGTTCAGCCAGAATAGATTTTTTTTCATCACACCTCAGTCCAAAGCCATGTGCAGGAAGACATGGTGCCTTTTATATTCTTATGCTAAACTCAGGGTTTAACATCATTTTAAATTGTATTAAAGGGGTTAAGGAATCATTACGTCTGTCAGAAGAAATTAGTCTTATATTAGGATAAAGGGGTTGTGAAGAAGAGCTGTAAGAGCTCAATTACCTGCAAAAATAATCACAATTCACCATCTTTTTACCAACAATTCAGCATTTTCTCCTAGTGCTCCAGCATATTTGTGGCCACAGCAATCAAGTGCCTTTTTATGGAAATGAAATAGGAAAAATTCCACACCCATTTGTTCACGTAGCTCAGCAGTAACTTTTCATAATGACATATTGTGCTATATCAGGGTCACCGTGAGTAACATTCAGATGTAAAAAGAGTTGGGGAGCAAAACAACCATGAAACATTTTCCTGGGGGTGTCAAATAAAGGCTGTGGTTGGCTATTTGGTAGCCCCTATATGGTCTGGCAGCCTACAAGAGGCTCTGTTTGACAGCACACCTGGTTTACATGTAACCACAACTTGCCTCCAAGCCACAAATGTAAAAAATAAGCTCCTGCTTTGAGACCACTGAGAGCAACATCCAAGGGGTTGGTGAGCAACATGTTGATTGCGAGCCACTGGTTGGGGATCACTGTGCTATTTGGATCATACAAAAAAAAATAGGGGGTTATTTATCAAAGTTGAATTTTTTTTTAAAGTTTTTTATACCTCAAATTAATTCGCAACTCGAATGGAATTGAAAAAAATTAAAAGGAAATATACTTGATTTCAGGCAAAACCCTCTGAAAAAAATACATCATGCAGGCTATTAACATCTTCAAATGGTTCAAGGGACCTCTGCCATTGACTCCTACATGACCTCGACAGCATTTAGATGATGTATTTTCGGATTCAAGCTATTCCAGCTATTCAACCTGAAAACTCGAATTTTTGTGGAAAACAGTGTTTTCACAAAATTCGAGTTTTCAGGTCTTGAATAGCTGGAATAGCTTCGAACCGAAAATACATCATTCTAAATGCTGTCGAGGCCTCATGTAGGAGTAATGAAGACGGTACCTTGTACTGGATCCAAATTAAGTTATAATTAATCCCTATAGGAAGCAAACCTAACTTTTTGGGGTTATTTAATGTTTACATGATGTTCTTGCAGCCTTAAGGTATGAAGATCCAAATTAAAGAAAGATCATTTTGGATAACAGGTCCTGTACCAGTACTTTTTTTTGCAGTTTTATATTTAATAGTGCAAAATGCTTTCTTTAGATATTTCAAAATCAATATACAGATCGGTGAAAAATGTAGTAGGAGTCATTTTGAATTTAGGAGATCACTGGATATCACTTCATAACTAGTTACATGCCAATGTACACTAATATATTCTTGCCTAAATTATGATGAAGGACAATGGATGAATCTGTCTGTAATTAAACATTTTTCTTGTATTGTGTAAACAACGTGTAAAACTTTACTTGAAGGCAAGGCCTAAATATTACATACCAATTCTTAGTTTTGTACCTTTAGATTCATTCATCTCATGCTGCACCACTTTTTCCTGTAGTGACATATTATTATTTTTTATATATAGACAAAAGGAGAACCTACAAATGGATTGCAGGTAGTGCCTAGGTTGGAACTGACCTTAAAACTCAAGCTCTGCAAGGCAGCAGCGTTAACCACTGGGCTAGTGTTCTGTGCTAGCTAATTAAATATAATCCCTAGATTTGATAGATGTTTATAAGATAGATACATTACTAAACTGTTTCAAATGTAGTCTGAAATTTTTACTAAAATAATCAAGAAAGCCTGTCATTATTAAAAGGCAAAATAAAGAAAAGGGCTATAAGAACTCATATGAATGCTATTAAAGCATATTTTTGTTGCTTTATCTTTGAGTGTGTGTGTGGATATCAGTTCTTATTAAAATACAGCAGGTGGATCTACACAAAATCTTGCATGTAATTAAGCACTGAACATGTTTGTTGCCCCACAGGAAACTCATAATGACCCACATCATATATTTGTGAAAAGGTGTAACTACAGTAGGCAGAGTATGCACGTGTCAGTAGAAGGAATGAAGGAGCCAACAGAGTAAGTATATTAATAGTGTTATTTTAATATCAAATTATACACTCATGTACGGGTATGAAATCTATTATTCAGAATACTTGAGACCTGGGGTTTTCTAGATGTTCATAGAAAACATCATTCCTTAAACCCACTTAAAGACACTTTAATTTTTCAAAGAATGGTGAACGGGTGTGTCTAATATGTATGTATACTAATCTAGTTAAAATTAATAGAAAATCAGTCAAAAAAGAAAACTCAAGGGGGTGTGGCTTGCCGTGCTGGAGAATGCCGGCATAGTGCAGGAGCTCCGTGCTGCCTGATCCCAGGCCGACAACCTGCCGAGCAATAAGATAGACAAACCAGCAAAAACACATCTAGCACCCCATGGAAGCAAAAAAGTGCACACAAAAACTGACATTTGCTTAAAGGAGAACTAGAATTCAACAGAAATTAGTTAGGAAAGGGACTGTGACTCTTTATCCATCCGGAGAGGAGTGCGGGAATTGGTAAAGACGGTAAAGACTGTGCCAGTGTTGGACCACCCGGGTAATAATCAAAAAGGCTGCTTTTTTGATTTTTTTGATTATTTGTGCCCCTGAGGAAGACCCTTAAGGTCGAAACGCGTTGGGCTCACCAAATATTATTTTGTAATTTTTGTAATAAATAAATTTTTTCAACTGGGTGTGCTATGCGTTACTTAAAATATTTAGCAGTTAGATTTGGAGACCCTGATGGGGAGTCTCCCATGGATTAGCACCCCACATTTTGAGTTTGAGGGTGTGTGCCTTCTCTCTTAATTCTGTTGATTTGTGTCAGTGAGGGTTGATTTACCTTTGAACCTGCACTATCGTCTAATTAGGATCAAGGTACACAGTACGCAAGCATATGTCTAAACAGCCAGTTTCAGAAACAAAGACCATTGTAAGCATGTAGAATGTCTATAAACCCTTTTAACCCTTTCCCACAAGTGAGATTACACATTGTCTGGCGTGGTCAAATGGTGTTTAAACAAGAAAGGTGCAGAAGGTGCTTTGGTAGCCAATGATTTAAAAGGGCTATTTGTTCAGGGCCAAGTTGAATACTTTTATAACCTGCTTTTAACATTTCACACATTGCTTCAAACCAACTAACTTTTAAAGTATCTGTTATCTATCCCCCAAGGATAGAGTTGAATAATTGAATAATTATCCTGTGTTAGATGAAAAAGGAAAGAACAATTCAGTCATTACAGTAATAGATTTTAAGAAACGCAAGGAAGACATGGAAGGTAAGGAAGGGCCTGCATAGACATTATTGTAATGTTTTAGCTAGTGTGACTTTGATCTTCATACTCAAACAAAAAGTGTTGGACATAACATCAAAAGAACTCTTACTTTATACAATCTAGAATTGAATTTTAAAGGAAATGCATTCATTTTATTGTAACTTCTCCTTTGTAGTTATAATTTGTATTGTATGTAAAATGGAACCTTGCCTAGCTATAGTGCTTAAATATAAAGAACAACAAATTATTTCTGAACGATGAGCCAACTCACTATTAACTGGTCTCCTGCACCAAGCTTTTAGAAAGGAGAATAAAATCAACACCAGTCTGCAGCTACAACCTACCAGTAATAACAACAATAACAACAAAGAAAAATAATATCTAATGCTCTTAGACATTTTGCAATCTGATTTATTTATGGGACTCTGAAGACAGTGCTAGAGAAGAAAAACAGAACTGTCTGCATCAGCATGAAATGGAATGGCTGGTTATTTTAAGATTTAACTATCCTGCATATAAGACAATCTAGCAGACAATGAAGGTTGTTTACTGGAATATTAAATAATGTCTGATCTCTGCATCAGTTGGAAACGTAAAATCCACAAATTACACAAACAATGTAACAGGGTAATATAACAAAGCATTGTATATTTGCTTACATCTAGTAAACCAAATGTTTGTTTTCAGCTGACCAGTGAATGCTACATAATGATTGGTCACTATGGGTTACTAGACAAGTGGCAAACAGTCATTTTCTAGCAGAAAGGGACACAGAGGAAGGATACAAGTCACTTCAACTAGTTCTGGTTTTCACTGAAGCCCTTTTGGGGCTCCAGAACTTTCTGCTGCAGTTCTAGCTCGGGACCTACTTACTTCAGAGAACAGACTGTATAAAAATCGTTCGACTATTCGACCATTCGATAGTCGAAGTACTGTCTCTTTAAAAAAACTTCAACCAACTACTTTGCCACCTAAAACCTACCGAGCATCAATGGGGAAGGTCCCCATAGGCTTTCTAACAAATTTCTGATCAAAGGAAAATCGTTTGATCGATGGATTAAAATCCTTCTAATCGTTTCGAAGGATTTAATTGTTCGATCGAACGATTTTTCCTATGATCGTTCGAAAGAATGAATATCAGTAAATCCTTCGACTTCGATATTTGAAGTCGAAGGATTTTACTTCGACGGTTTAACCCTCAATATCCGACCATAAGTAAATGTGCCCCCAAGTCTTGAAAGATATTCATGCAACTTTCTCTAAAACAAACCACATAAAACCTAAACCTACACTTTAATTAATGGAAATTTTTAAATATCATCCCAATACAGGTATGGGACCTGTTATCCAGAATGCTTGGGACTTGGGGTCTTCCTAATAAGGGATCTTTCCATAATTTGGCTCTTAATATCTTAAGTCTACAAGAAAATATATAAACCCAATAGGCTTGTTTTGCTTAAAATAAGGATTAATTATATCTTAGTTTAGATGAAGTACAAGGTACTGTTTTATTATTACAGAAAAAAGGGAAATAGTTTATAAAAATTTGGATTATTTGTATAAAATGGAGTTTATGGGAGATAGCCTTCTGGTAACATGGAGCTTTCTGGATAACAGATCCTATATCTGTATTACTAAAAACATCATAATTTGTGTCCAGTGGACACATTTATTTAAACTAATTTGGATTTAAAGAGCATAACAATTTCTAGTTGGCAAAAACATCAAAAATGCTAAATCCTGGCTTTTCTATACTATCAGTACACTTGGTTTTTTACTTCTCTCTCTTCCACATCTTATTCTTCACATACTTTCTGGTTTCTCATCCTGTTACCCTCTGTGTCTACATTCAGGGACTGATTTTTTAAACTGTGACTTTATTAAGCTGTGTTCTTGGTGTGTCTACATTTACTTCTTAAGGGAATAAATTGAGAACAGTAACAATTTAATATCTTCTTTAATGACGACCATTACTGTTCTGTGTTTTTAGCAGAAAACATAATGGCCCAATCAATGTTCTCAAGGGCAGCACTTAAAGGGGTTGTTCGCCTTCCAAACACTTTTTTCAGTTCAGTTGTTTTTAGATGTTGTTCCCCAGAAATAAAGACTTTTCTCAATTACTTTCCACTATTTATTTTTTACTGTTTTCTAAAATCTAAGTTTAAAGTTAAATGTCCCTGTCTCTGGTGTTTGAGTCTGGCAGCTCATTAGAGGGTTGGATGAGATTTTAAACTAGACTGGGGGGGGGGGAGGTGCAGAACTTTGCCCACTACCTCATCTAACCTGTCTTCCACAGAATCTGTTACTGCACCTTCCCCCCCCCAGTCTAGTTTAAAATCTCATCCAACCCTCTAGCCATCTTCTCCCCCAAAACATCTGCACCATCATCATTGAGGTGCAGCCCGTTCCTAGCAAACAGCCTGTAGCTGATTGAGAAAAGCTTATAAAGAATAGGGATAGATCAAGTGGTCATATAACCTGTTTTACTAAAGATTAACTTTTACCATCATGGTTTTTAACTTAATTATAGGGCCTCTGTTAAAATTGTATATATCAAATGAGTAAACGCTTCTGTTCACCTCTAAGCTTTAATTGACTTCTTTTTTTTAGCATCATATTTTTAGCATCATATTTTTAAAAATGTATTATCAATTTACTCATAAGTTTTTACTGACAATCAGACAATACAAGACTTTTACTACAATTTGCATAGCATTTTACTCATACATACACACATATGCAGTAGCTGCTTCTCCAACTACAGTTCCCAGAATCTCTGGTGGTTAGCAGCTTAGACAATGTCAGAGAGGAGTGATGTGTTACTACCCTTTTAAGGTTTGTTATTAACCCTTAATTTACTATTTTATGAGAATGCATTTACTGTGCTTTTAATATACTATCAACCATTGTCATATTATTGTATATTAAAATATGCATTTATGATATTTCTACCCTCAGATAACATGTTACTAAATGACTGTATGTTTATACAAAAATTCCAATAAAAATTATTAAAATATAATATACTATCAAAATAAAAGAAAGATTGCAAACATAAAAACAAGTTAACTATTACATAAGAATGTAAGCAAATATGTCAACATTTCTGATCAGATTTCTTTGCTTTGCTCCTCTTTTTGTACAATGCAAAAAGGCAGTGGATATAGTAAATATAGAAGTATGACTTCTGCTTAAGCCTTATGCATGTTGGGTTAAAATGTGCACAGCTACACTCTTCTTGACAGATACTGTCTTTGGTTCATTTTACCTTTTTCCTCTGAGTGTTCTTCACCTCTGAGATACAAACATTTCAAAGAGTAGAAAAAGTTATGACAAGATGAAAAGGAAAATGTTTGTGCCAACAGACAGCTAGTTAGGAGATATCAGTTTTTTTCTTCCATATATTTTGTATGGAGAAAAAGCAAACATATTTCTAAGCCAAAAAAACGCTGACTCCTCATGCATCATTGTAGGGCCAACACAATTAGTTCTGACTTGAAAGAAAAGTTTCCTACTACTGCATGTTCTCTTACATGGATAGGAATCTGGTTTAGTATTTAGTAACACTGGGTGTTAGATATCATCTGTATAGGGCATTATTACTCACACTGTTTTAAAGCAGGAAGTAATTTCCTTTTTGCTCCTGACTTCATGGAATGAAAACGGGAAAAGAAGCTAATAAATACACATCAGTGTAAATTAAATCATGTTAATTTGTTCACTTTCTCTTCCATTATTTAGTACCACCTAATTTTTAGGTATGCACCTATCATTCACTA
This sequence comes from Xenopus petersii, assembly GCA_038501925.1. Classification (NCBI taxonomy): domain Eukaryota; kingdom Metazoa; phylum Chordata; class Amphibia; order Anura; family Pipidae; genus Xenopus; species Xenopus petersii. The sequence goes on from CM076672.1 coordinate 134,098,736, forward strand.
GCAACGATTGCTACAGTGCCAACAGAGTTTTTAAACCTTAATCTTTCCAATGTTGGACAAAGTATTGGTTAGGCAGGCCATTGGTTTGGCCCCATATATATTCCAATTAGTTGCTGACTTATTGGCATCTAAAATTGTCACTTATATGACCAACTCAAAGTTGGACAGGTGACTTGTTTGGGTAGTATTGACATTTTTTATTTAATTGGGCCTTAGAAACTTGGAAGATAGATGCTTGCCACTTCCTATTGAAAATATGTAAAATTAATAATAATCAGTAATTGTATTAATAAGATGAACAATTTGATAGCAGGCTACATATTTTACTTAGACCATTATATGTATAGTATAATTATAATACAAATTGTATTTATTCCACTACAGCAGTGATCCCCAACCAGTAGCTTGTGAGCAACATGTTGCTCTCCAACCCCTTGGATGTTGCTCCCAGTGGCCTCAAGGCAGGTGCTTATTTTTGAATTCCTGGCTTGGAGGCAAGTTTTGGTTGTATAAAAACCAAGTGAACTGCCAAAAGGAGCCTCAATGTAGGTTGACAATTCACATAGGGGCTACTAAATGGCCAATCACATCCCTAATTTGGCAACCAAATAACATGTTTAATGATAGTGTTGCTCCTCAACTCCTTTTAATACTGAATGTTGCTCACAGGTTCTAAAGGTAGGGGATCCCTGCATTACAGGATAGGTTTCATTATGCAGAAAGTCTGCAAGTGCTTGCTCTTATTCACTGCACTAACATCATCCAGCGAACACTGATAGTGACAAGTGACATGGTGATAGATGTCACATATCACAAAGACATGGCTTTCTAGAAGAGCAATAATACTGTAGAATAGGTGACTGCCTATATCATCCATCCACACTGTTAACATTTTCAAACAATTTTTCATATTGTTCAAACCAAAATAAAATGCAAGTTTTAACTAGACAAGAAAAATAAAATCTAAATTAAATTATTTTACAAAGTGCTTATTATCAATATCCATGAATAATGTAGAATGTATTTTCATTCATCTCTACTAACACAGATTTTTTCAGTTAAAGTGAATTTCAAATATTGAAACATTTTTACACTAGGGGGCACATTTACTAAGCTCGAGTGAAGGATTCGAATGAAAAAAAGTTCGAATTTCAAAGTAATTTTTTGGGTACTTCGACCATCAAATAGGCTACTGCGACCTTTGACTTCGATTCGAATGATTCAAACTAAAAATCGTTTTTTAAATTGACCATTCGATAATCGAAGTATTGTCTCTTTAAAAAAATACTTTGACTACATACTTCGCCAGTTTAAACCTACTGAGGTTCAATGTTAGCCTATGGGGACCTTCCCCAGTGCTTTTTTAAGCTTTTTTAAGATCGAATAAAAATCTTTCGATCAATCGATTGAAATCGTTCAATTTTTATTCAATCGATTGAAGTATTTGCGCTAAAATCCTTCGAATTCGATATTCGAAGGATTTTACTTCGAGGTTCGAATTCAAGGGTTTATTAACCCTCGAAATTCGACCCTTAATAAATCTGCCCCGAGCTGTAACCCAACAGTAATTGGGTAATTAACCCTGTAAATTATAGTAAGAGAAAAAGTCCACTCAGTTTAAGTATAGACTTCCTTGTGGGTAGGATGAGTAACTACTCAAGATTGTGCACATGTACTTATTTAACTGCCCTATTGTTTTATTGTTAATATATAACATCTTGTTAATAACAGGGCAAACTTTCCAGAATTGATTAGAAGTGCATAAAGAATAAAGTCAAAATATTTTTTCAAAAGGAGTAAAACTCCAATATCAATGAAAACCTTCTAAGTCTGATTCATAAATGCAAGTGCATAGTGCTAAAATGAGGTAAACCTACATGCATCTTCCTCATTGCTGTGAGTGCCAATATGCAGGTTCAGCCTGTTTGGATGTATTGTGCAAGTTGCAAAGTGCCCACAGTTGGAAGGGGCCGCAGAAATTAGTATGTGAGTGCACTGACACATGCAATTGACTTATACCTCAATTGAATAATAATTCTGACATTGATACTGTGTGCAACAGCTGCCGACCAATAGTATTGGTTTGGAAGTTTATTGGCCTGTGTATGGGGCCCATTGAGCCAGCCTGACTAAATGCTGGCCACATAACACACTGGGGCATATTTATCAAAGAGCGAAGTTGAATTTTTAAAGAATTTTTAAAGGCGTATTTATCAAATGGTGAACTTTGAAAAATATGCCTTTAAAAAAATCACATAGAAATGAATGGAGAGAGGTTGTATTTCACTCTGTGGACTGTGGAGATCTCTAACTTCACTCTTTGATAAATATCCCCGCTGAATTTTTATGCCCCAGGAAATTAACAAGCATTGCATTGACTTTAATAAACTATTTTCTGTACTGTAACTTTTCATCAGTTTATGGGGCCAACAAAAAAACATTGAAAACACAGCTCACTTTTCAGTAAGCCACACCCACTGGGTCAGCAATTTGTGTCCTGTCTAAGGTTTATGCCTATTGATCTACTATATGATGACCTAGTACTACACATGTATAATATATACCCATAATTCCAAGCAGATTTAATCACTATCTCATACATGTTGGTATTATTTGCTTAGTAGCTGTACTATAATTATGATTTACAGTTATCAGGTTCCCATATATAGTATCTAGGATCTTGAGTCGAGACACTAAAATTCACTAAACAACCGTAGGTGATCAATGCTGTTTTTGAAAGTGAGCACAGAACTTTGAAAAGCCTTAAGCATTCTCTGTGTTAAATAAAAGAAATCCTATCAAACGAAAAGTAAGAAAGTAAGTATGAAAAGATGGGCTTGCTCTACAAAATTGTAGAAATATATCCAATACTTCAAAATGTTTTATATTCATTTAGAATATATTGTTTGATTACTTATTTAGCTTATTATTTTAAAATATTTAATTAGGGATGGAAAACAATGTGTATGTGTTTATTTTATATGTATTTATAGTTTATACATGTACTATTATATATATATATATATATCTATATATATATATCTATATATATATATATCTATATATATATATATATCTATCTATATATATATATATATATATATATATATATATATATATATATATATATATATATATACATATAAAGTAAAACTCCCAAACTTGGCCCCCGCCTAATGGGTTTAAAAAATAGTGGTGAGCACAACTTTCCCTTGTTTGTTATAGTTATACAGGAGCAGTGACCAGTTCCATGTTGTAGCTCCCACCCTTCCCAGCTATAGTCAGGTGATCCCACTGGTGTCTAATAAAAGGGCAGCCAAATTTGGGAGTTTTACTTTGAAAGCAGTCAGTAAGTTGCAGGTAAAACTAAGTCCCTTTGTAAAATGTATAATTAAGCAATTGAATTCTTAATGAATCAAATGAAAATTAAGCGTAGGACTGGTCAGATATGGGATGACTTTGACGTAGTTGGCCAGCTTAAATATATTGCAATATATGGACAAACAATCCCTGTGTTGTTTAAAGGGTAAGGCATTTTTTAGTAGCAGTATGCACAAAATGTCTCTGTCTTAAATATATTGATAATGGGTTGAGTGCAGAGGACTCTTGTAGTTGACTATATGTATTTTGTGGTCACACCCTCATTGCACCCCCGCCTAATGGTTTTAAAAAATAGTGGTGAGCACAACTTTCCCTTGTTTGTTATAGTTATACAGGATCAGTGACCAGCTCCATGTTGTAGCTCCCACCCTTCCTACACTGGTACCTGGGTGCAGTCCACAAAAAGCCAATAATACCGGGTGTGTATTGCTATACTAGTCAATACACACACTACATACTCTACCTATGCCAACCTGTACATGGGTTAGTGGGAAGAAACCCGCATTTTTGGAGGTACGTCAGTCCACTTGCAAAAAATCAAATTATATAAAAGATATGTGGATGATCTATTATTCATTTGGCATGGGACTGAGTTAGATTTTGATAATTTTGTTGCCGATTTAAACATTAATGATTGTAAATTAAAATTCACTAGTGAGTTCGGAGGAACAAAAATCAGTTTTTTGGATTTGGAATTATCATATAAAGGAAATAAGATAATGAGCACCGTTTTTAGGAAGGCATCAGCAGGCAACACTATATTGAGAGCAGATTCCTGTCATCCACCTCACGTCTTTAAGGCTATACCATTTGGCCAGTTTCAACGGCTTCGCCGGAACTGTAGTACAGATGATGAATATATAAAAAAGGCTCTTGAGCTTAGGGATAGGTTACTAGCTCGACATTATCCATTAGATTCACTTGAATCAGCCTTTAAAAAAGTTTTGGAACTTGATAGAAACACCCTTTTAATGATAAATGATCAAGATAGGGTTAAAGAAATGCCGATGTTCATTACCACCTATAGCAAACAATATCCCACAGTAAAGAAAGACATTTACCAATTCTATATGGTGATGTGGACTTACAAGCGATCTTGGGTAATGGTTGCAAGTTTGTTACTCGCCGTGCTCCTACCTTAGGAAATTTGTTGGGACCGAGTGTTGTACAAAGAAGAAGAAATAGGACTTGGTTGGATGTTAAGGGGACATATAAGTGTGGTTCCAGTAGTTGTGTCACTTGTGAAAGGATTATTGTCTCTACGGATTTTGTGAGTAATAGTTTAGGGAAGTCCTTTAAAATAAAGAATTATATCAACTGCAATAGTAAAGGGGTTGTTTATCAATTGAACTGCACAAAATGTAGGATTCAATATGTTGGTTGTACATCAAGGAAACTAAAAGATAGGATGAGAGAGCACATCAATCAAATTGTATCAAAAAGTAAATCAACGGCAGTGTCTAGACATTTTTCAAAGTGTAACGGTGGTGATGTTACAAAACTTACTATACAGGGCATAGAGAAAGTCGAGCCTGCTTATAGAGGAGGATGTTTGATGGACAAGCTCCTCCATAGGGAAGCTTTTTGGATATTCTCTTTGGGAACGCGACAACCAGCGGGTTTAAACTGTAGATTCGATATTTCCTGCTGCGTCTGATTTACAATACTAGGATATCAGTAGGTAATATATGTGAAGCGTCTGTCTTTATTAAATTATATTTTGTTCATTTTGTCTATAACATGCATTTTTTCATTACATCTGGTGTACATAATTTAGTTTTCAATCATTTATGAAAGTTACAGTATCAACTTTCAATACTATGTTTCCTTTTGAGAAGAGAGTGTAGCTATTCTTAGCACATAAAAATTCTTAATTGGTTGCCCTATGATATTCAAATGGCATCATAAGTTTAAGAGATCTATACATTTTGGAAACATTGATTGATACACAACGTAGGTGTAGGTTATTTGGTTATATATAGTTAGATATGCCATTTTTTTTCCGGTTCTATTTTCAGTCAGGTTGAAAACATTTTGTGAGATTTGTATTTTATTATTAATATTTTAAGCTGATGTACACTAAAGAGTTAAAGAAACCTAGGGAGATTTAGATATAGTGTCATCTTATATGTCATTTCCGGTTTAGTAACTTAAAAAGCCGATATGTTACTCTGTTCATTATGCCTATGACTACGTATCAGTGAGATACGAAACGCGTCAGGATTCCATGTTTTAATTGACTGAATAAAAGCTGTTTTTACCTACGAGTGGCTCCAGGAGTGCTTGCCGTTTTCTTCATATTTCTTCACTCACCCCTGCTACGGGTTCGGGGCGATGCACCCGGGCCACCCTGCATGTTCGGTGAGTGCTCAATGAGCTCGGTGAGCTCAAATGAGTTTAAAGATTGTTTTTCACCTTTTCTTTGAAGTTTCAACTAATGCGCATTCAAAGAATATTCTTCTTTTCCCGTGGTCAATGATTTGAAATAGGACTACTTGAGCCGAAAATTTCCTTTTTCTGTATACTGTACTCTGGCCTCAAAATTAATTGGAGCAAGTGGGCTCTGTTCCAAGTAGAAAAACCCTCCACAATCAACCCCTTCTACCAGTACTGCCAGGTGGTCTGAAATGGTATCTGGGAATCAGAATTAACGAAAACGTCCACAGATCTGTAGAACTAAACCTTGCACAATTACACAAAAACTTTGGACCAGAAAGTTAAAACCTGGATCCGCCTACCACTCTCCCCGATAGGCCATATTAATCTATTCAAAATGGTAATGTTACCAAAATTCACGTACATATTCAGGTAATTGTCCACCAAAATCCCCACAAGCATTTTCACAAAAATTAGAACACTTCTTACGCAACTATACTGGTACCCCTCTACACCCAAAATTAACAAGAAACCCCTACCAACACATGCAGGGGAACTGGCCACCCCAAACCTTTGGGCAGCATCCAACTGGGGTTTCTGGGTCCCACTGGGAACCCACCACCCCGGGCACAAGCTTCTTTGCACTGCAAACATGATGCCACACCCCCTTTTGTACCTTTTGCAAAATAGGGGATGGCAGCACCCATAGGTACCAGACTCTGCTTAACTGCTTAATTGACAAGGCATTAATGTGAATTGTTATTATTATTAGAAAATGTGGACATACATCTATTTAAAGCAACACTCCAATCACAATTACAAATGAAAACAGTACTCCAGCCTATGGAAGGATTGCAAGACTGAAACAACTGGGGAAGAAGCTTTAGCTATGTCCAAGTGTCACCTTCTGTAGTTATGCTGGGCTGGGAGAGGCTTTAGGGGGCTTTTGGGTGCAAAAGTTTTTGTGATGTAACTCTTCATTAATACTGGCACGTTCCTATACATTTTCATAGGAAAGTGACAATGCCACTTTAGTGAAAACAATAGGAGCTGGAGAATATTTTTACTAGTTTCTCTAATGCAAATTATTTGTACTTTAACTAAAACAGCATAAGCAACATCTTAGCAAAATATCTGGAGGGCAAAGGGCAAAAAATTGATTTTGTAATTGCAGCCTAGGAAAGAAAAACGCAAAGATGCACACGCATACACTTACAATACATTACGAGACTTGAAAATTACTAACAAACAACATTCTGAGCAGTAAACAAATCCTGCAGAATTCATTTTCTCCCAGACCAATTTTACAATCTTCAAATCATCCTAAACGGCATCACTAAAAATATGATTAGTACAAAAAGGAAAGGCGTGATGATGTTTCTAAGCATACAGTACAAATCAACTGTACAAATATGTTGTCATTTTATCTCTTGGGAATTAGGACAAAACTGCAAGCACAGCACATGGACGTCATTACCAAGTTTATTAAAGACATGTAAACTGCACAATGTGTAAATACTTTATTTATTAAGTATGCTGATGTTGCAGAAGAAGTTAGTAAATTAAACACACACCAAATTAAATTTAGAGGGCAATTCAGGGTAAACAATGACAAATAATAAAATGAGCAATCTTAATATAACACTCATGTAAACTTGTATGTATACTGTATATAGACAGTTGCCACAAATTTTTGAGTTGGGATTTTTGGTAAAAACTCACTATTTCAAGTTATAAATACCCAGTCGAATTCAAACTCGAATTTGATTTTAAATGGGAGATTTATTACAGTCAGAACCTTGAATTCGACTATTCTCCACCTAAAACCTGTCTAGTTCATGTAGAAGTCAATGGCAGAGGTCCCTTGAACTATTTGAAGATGTTATATAGTAGTGATGATTTTCATAAATAACATAGCAGTCGAATTGTGAATAAAATATAAATGATTATTTACAGTAGTCTAAAATTCGAACTTTGATAAATAACCCCTGAAGTGTAAAAAACACAAAAAGCACAAAATACAAAACTTCTCCATCTAAAAAGCTGGCTTGAGGTTTTCTTGGTTTTTTAATTTATCACATGGAAATGGTTGAGAAAGTAAGGATTTAAAGGTTTTTCTGTATTCTTATTTGGGTTCATTCCGTGTTTATACTACTTTCTGCTATTTTAATTTGGATTTTTAATAAATAAGTAGACATTTGTGTTTTTTTAAATGTAAATTTAATCGTGGTTTAAAAAACGACACATTTATTGGGTAAAAATCTGAAGAAATCTGACTTTTCGGGTGGAAAATTAAAAAATTTGTATGATTCGAATTTTTATACTATTTTCACAATTTTTTTTAGAGTTTTTTCTTACACTGGAATGTTATGTGAAAATGTATTGATAAATAAGGGGATTTAGACAGAGTAGATTTCAGAAAAGATATTTTTGGATTTTGATAAATAACTCCCTAAACTATAAACATGTAAACTTTGCCAGTATAAGGGCATCTCTGCAACAACTAGTAAAAGGCTTTTCACAGTGTTAAACACAGAAGAAAAATTGGATGTCTTTAAAATGCTTCTTAATAAATAGACATGTCAGTGTATTCCCATTGTAAGCAAGAAACATCATCGTAAAGCAAAACCTTTGTGGTTTGACAGAATTGTTGGTGTTAAGGTTGGCAAGAAAAGATGTGCTTTTAAGACTTTAAAGTTAGACGAGACAGCTGAAACAGACAAGTTAAAATTGATATGGAAAAGGGTATTGCAGCGAGGAGTAAAATGAACCAAAACATATTTTAAATATGGAAATAGTAAAAAAATTAGTCAGGATGGGGTGGGACCATTGTTGTCAGAGGGGGGTCAGTTGATTGATGAGAACAAAGATAAAGCAGAGATTCCAAACTGTTATTTCATCTGTTTACAGAAATGAGGAACCAAGTAATGAAGGATTGAAGGATTCTTTCTAAATAGTCCCATTCTAATAATTCCACAAATGATGCATGGTTCACGTAAGGGGAAATTCAAATGAGAATAGAACATGTAAAGATAAACAAAAGTTCCCCAAGGGTACCAAACAAGCTTAACTCTGTGATTGTCGAAGCTCTTTAATTAATTGTTCAGGATTCATTGAGGTTTGGCATTGTGCCGAGACTGGAGAATTGCTAATGTTGTGTCTGCTATTCAAAACGGGAACCCGTTCTCACCCTCAAAACTATGGGCTGGTTAGTCTGATGTCAGTGGTCGGAAAGCTTTTTGAAGGGTTATTAAGGGATAGATTAAAACTATGAGTTTGTGCCAGTATGGTTTTATGTGTAACTGATCTTGACAAACAAGTTTAATTGTCCTTTATAAGGAGGTGAGCAGAAACCTCGACTCAATGCCAGTGGATGTAATATAGGTGGACTTTGCTAAAGCATTTAATACTGTAATACACAGAAGGTTAATGGAATAATGGCATGGAACATAGTATTTATAATTGGATAAAGAACTGGCTGAAGGATAGACTACAAAGAGTGCTGCTAAATGGAACATTTTCTGGACATTTGATGGACTTATTGAATTGTTTTGAGAAACAAAATGGTTGATTGTGCAAAATTTCAGAATTTGTAAATATGCAAACACAATTTTTTCAAAAAATTAAATGTAAGTAACAAACTGTGTTCAAGATACCATGTTATGGCCCCTCTTTGTACATGAATCCTACACTGCTTATTGGTTTACTAAATCTATGGTGCATCGAAATTAATAAGTGCCCCAGCAACAAAAAAAAAGAGTATTAGTAGGACCACGTAGACTCAGGAGCTCTCGTGAGAAATGCAGATAGGCTTTCAAATTCACAGCTAATTAAGGCTTGCCTGTGAAAAATTCCTATTCTGAAGGATAAATTGCAACTGAATGCAATTTTATGCTACAATTTGTATGTAAAACATTGTGAAAAACATGATCACACAAACATTCAAATCAGCCTCCTATATTTTATTTTGAAAATAGTGTCATGATCACGAAAAAGAACAGTTTAGCTATATTGTTATGGTTTTGAACATGTGAAATATGGCTAGAATGTAATTCTGTTCAACTATTTCGTTTCAGTGAAGTGTCAGCTATAGATACATAAACACAACAGTTTATAATCAACTGCAAAGCAATCATTTTGTGTCTTCTGCATTCTCCAAACAATTATGTCATTAGCAAGGTTAAAGGATGTATTTACCAAATGTAGAAGTCCATTTAATTTAATTAAAGTGACCCTGGTGATTGCGATGAATCAATGAAGGATATGGTTGTAAGATTTGATAAACGGGGGTATCCCTCACAAACTTTACATCAAGGTTTACTAAAAGTACAACAAAGCAATAGACAGGACCTGCTGTCCAAAACAACAGATAGACAAGATGACGCTAAAAGATTGGTATTTGTCAGTAGATATAATACAGCCAGCAAACAAATTGGTTTGATAATTCGTAAACATTGGCATATTTTACAGTCTTGCCTTACTGATGTCCCAAGTTTTAGCTTACCACCAATGTTAGCTTATAAAAGAGCTAAGAACTTGAAGGACAGATTAGTAAAGGCAGACGTTGGTAGTTGTAAACTCCGTAAAGGCCGGTTTTTACAAAATCCTAAATTTGGCACTTTTCCGTGCCTACATTGTTGTCAGTGTAACTCTGTAATAAAAGGTAACACATTCCACCATCCTCATACAGGTAAACAATATAATATTAAACACTATTTTACGTGTGAATCAACGTTTGTAATATACTTATTGAAGTGTCCCTGTGGCCTATTATATGTGGGGGAAACAACGCAGAAAATAAAGGATCGCATATCAAAGCACAAATCTACCATCCGTTTAGGCCAAACATCTTTACCTGTTCCCGCACATTTTCAAAAATTTGGCCACACTGTGAGTCAATTGAAATTTCAGGTCATTGACACAGTTCCAATACCCAGAAGGGGAGGCAATAGATTACTAGCCTTACATAAAATGGAGATGCAATGGATCCATAGATTAGACACAGTGTGCCCAAGGGGGCTGAACAAGGACTATACACCAGCAATGTTTATTTACCAGTAGGTAGGCAGACTTGATCTTTACATGTTAATATCTTATTGAGTACTTTCATATTTATTGGTTTTAAAAGATATTTTTCTCTTTTAAAGGTCACTGAAAAAGAACAATCTGAAGATCAGTGCAAGTACCTTGATCTGCATAACCCGAAGTTATTTAGAAAAATGGGTACAACATGCAGTAGGTACTGATTTGAACCTCAGATTGCATTTATTGTATACAAATGTTTTCAAATGTTAAACTAGTTATCTCATTAAGATATATGGACTTGCACAGATTTTTATTATTGATAATAATTTTTAACACTAATAATAATCACAGATATCACTTTTAATTGTATGAATAAATGTAATTTATTAGTGCACTTGGCGATATGCTAAGTTGGATCTGTTTTAACCAATCATGGGGGATGTTCACTTATTCACTCCCAGTGACTCACTATACCACTCCCCTTAATTTATGTATTTAAACCAATACAAAAGAGTGCAAGTTTAGGCTTGATAAAGGGCCCTGTGTGGCCCGAAACGTTGCCATGTTTGGATGTCTGCACTGAGCCAATAAAGAACACGTTTTATATCACTAAACAAAGACTCGTGTGCTACAGCTAATGTGGAATTGCTATATTGGGACTGGTCAAAGGCAGGAGGCCTGATAGGCTGTTTAGCACCGGATACCTGAAAAGGTTGTATGGAGAACAGGTGAGCACTCTAATTTCTTTGTGTTTAATTTAATTATTGTCTTGTTGTAAATGGAAAATGTCACCCAGGTATATTATGCTCATGTTTTGAGGAGCTCTGCATGAAAGTAGGTACATTGAATCCTCTGCAGTCTGTCTGTGATACCTAGTGAAGGGAGCAGGGCTGAGTCTGAATTGTTTTGCTGAATCATGTTTTGAGATGATTTGAATTGTCATAGGTGTGAACAATGCAGTTGGGATTAAAGGGGTGAACAATCTCAGCATTGATACCATTTCAAGATTATACAAAGTAAGCAGTCACAGCAGGCAGACTTTCATGTGGGGGGCACACAATAGGGTTGCAGGCCACCAGTTTGATAGCACTGCACTATAGTGTATATTATAATAAAATCACCTTTTCAAGTCTGATTGTGGCATCAGGTTTGCAAATCATAAGATGGATTGATGTATAATGTCTGGAAGGGCAGCATGCAGAACACATATTGTGAGTACTGGTGGGAATCAAGTATCTCTAGATCCTACCTCTGACTTCTTTCTTTTCAGTTACTTGGGCATGGTTCCATACTGTATTTTAGCAGTATCTTTTTTTTCCTCTGGGTCTTTATTATCTTGGTCTGCTGTGCTCTTGTGCAGCTGTCCTCTAGTCTTTTGTATACCTCCCAACATTTGAAAAAATAGAAAGAGGGACACAAAGATCTGCTGCACGTAGCGTGGCAACATTTCTTTGATCATGACCCATTTTATGGCCACACCCCCTAAATACCACATGCAGTTTACAAAATTTAGCAGGTTATGAAACGTTTAAACACATTTCTGGGGGATTTAGGGTCATTTTTATCTGTTATTATGGTTTTGCTAATAAAGGTGAATTGCCCTTTAAACTGCAAGTCACAGTATACCCCAAGAGACCTGCTTATCTTATAAAGTTACAATTGAATATTTGCTTATCTTAAATTGTTACAAATATATCTAAGTGCAGGTGCTTCTTATTTTATTATATTTCAGAAACGTTGATGTTTTTATGGCTGTTCAGTGCAGGAGAGCAAAAAGAAATTCAGGACATTTCAGTATCAATCTGGGATTGCAGGCTGAGCTTTCAAAAATTGGGCAAAAAATGGGACAGTTGAGACTGTTGTGAGGTATGCTTTTGCTCCCTGGCTCTGCCTACTTCCTAAATTAATATCTGCTTCACTCTTTCAAAATCAGTGAAGATAAAACCCAGCTAGATGGTGTGACCATCTCATTTTTGATTTTTTAAATTTTGATTAAAGTATACAAATTATATATTTATTTTATTTCTCATGCTTTTTTGTTTTTGTTTCTTACATTATCCTTAATATTTATTATTTTGTATGTCAGACACAACCACCAAAAGAAAACATTGGGATAAAAAGGAACTATGAGTAATAAAAAAGAAATCTCTCACTTCTGAATCAATATTACAGGAAGCTAGAGAGGAAGAAATCTATAATAGAAATCTAAATGGAAAAGTTGCCAAACTTAGTGAAACTGGGAAGTTGATCATGATCATAATTAAATAATACAAAATGATCTGTCTGTCTCTGTGTTTAATGTACACTTAATATATTTTATTATCTTCAAAGGGTGTGGGGTCACTTTAAAGGAAATATCTGTGATTAGATTCAGTCCTACAGGGGTGTCCAAACTTTTTGCAACAAGGCCAGATTTGGTGAGGTGAAAATGTGTGGGGGCTGACCATTCAGTCTGACATTCTTTGAACCATTAACATTAAATGCGAATGAACTATTTTATGACATTTTTATTGCAAATGGCAAACTTTTAATTTCTTCACACAGGACACAGATAAAAAGTTTTTACCAAAATCACTCTGCCTTTCATATTTGAATACCACATAAAATGTTTTCTTATTCCGAAGTAATAAACATCGAGGGCCATATGAATCTGTGTATCACTCATTACACCGAGATTTTTTTATTCATCTCAGAAGATTAAACAAATAACTTGCCTGCACTAATGTGAAGGGTGATGCTGAGATCTTGACTGCAGTAAATAGCCCAGGTCTGACTCAAAAACAGTGGTTTTGATGCGCAAGATGACGCAGGTGAGAGTCACTTAGTTTCGTCCTCACATGGTTCTTGTTAAAGTTCATAGCCAAGAATGTCTTCTTGCACAAACAAGCTCAGCATTTTCTTAGCAAATGTTCGAATCTCTTGGAACCTGCCTTTTTCCAGCTGGCGGTAAAAGTTGACAAGAGGGCGTTGTTGGTGCCGACTGCAACACTCGGTGTCACACTGCAGCTCAATGAGCTCCAGTTGCAGGTGGTCTGGAGCATCATCAGGGTCTACGGAGAAAGGAGAGGAAAAAAGCATGATATCTTTTTCAATAGCTGCAAAATCCCGAAAGCGCTGTTGAAACTCCTCAGCCATATATGAGATATCTGCTGCATACCTCCTCTTTTGTGCATTAATATTGTTCTGTGAAAAACTGGTCATTATTTCCTGCAGCGATGGGAAATGTGTGGTATTGGGCTGTGTTTGTGACAGGTGGCTTTGGAAAAGTAGCAGCTGGGTCTGAAAGGCTTTGATATGTGAATACAGTTGGCTTACCACTGCATTTTGCCCCTGAAGGCTTGTGTTCAGCACATACAGATGTCTTGTTATGTCAACTAAAAATCCAAAATCAGCCAGCCAAACAGGATCAGTTAGTTCTGGCATTGGTTGTCCCTTTTTGGCAAGAATTGTCTGTTTTCCTCCCCCGACTAAGCCATCTGATGTCGTCGTGATATATAACATCTCCGTATTCAGCCCGGACATCGAGTAGAATCTGTTGAAACTGGTGGTGGCTTTGGAGTGAATAAAATTAATAACCTTTATCACTGGTTTCATAACATGATCAGTACTTAAATAAGAACTAAACCCTAAATACCCCCTGTAACTTGTCACACCATCTTGGAAAGTCTCACTCACATGCTCAGTGGGCTCTGAGCAGCTGTTGAGAAGCTAGGCTTAGGGGTCGTCACAAATTATCAAGCAGAAAATGAGGTTTATACTGTGACATTTATATTCTATGTGTACTGTATATTGTGAGTCATTCCCTAAGGCCAGTAAGTGAGAGCAGCATAGAGCATGTGCAGTGAATCAGCAGAAGATGGAGAGCTACTGGGGAATCTTTGGAGACACAGATCTTTACTGCTAAAATGGACTTTGGTTGCCTGGGGCTGGTACAGAAGCCCAAAACATAATGTACATTTCTACCCTAGTTCTTTAGTTTAACTTTCCTTGCCCTTTAAGCTGCAGAAGCATAGCCTTTTATTTAATTGGCATGCTGCATTTAATCAGCTGTGTGGGGCTATGGAGGGTACAATATATTTGCCCTTATCACCTCTTGTGTTGCCTCATTCGTAATTAATGAGGAAAAACAACACTGAAAGCAAATTAATATATTTAGGTGTCTAGCTAGCATGGTGTCTGCCTTATTGGATTTCTGAAAATATTTTTGTTTTGACCATTGTAGTTTCTGGATTTCCCTTTCTGTGAGCTGCAGGTTTATTTCAGTTCTAAGATTCTCAATTTGTTGGCGGGGACCGATTTATGCTGGGATTCTAGGTGTTGCAGTAGTTCCATTTGTTGCTTTATTTTTGATTCTCTTTCTTTTTTTAATTTGGATTTTAGCACTATAAGAATTGAGAATAAGACTTTGTAAGCTGGCCATAA
Organism: Xenopus petersii; assembly: GCA_038501925.1. NCBI lineage: Eukaryota > Metazoa > Chordata > Amphibia > Anura > Pipidae > Xenopus > Xenopus petersii. Next base: position 134,113,940 of record CM076672.1, read on the forward strand.
GGTAGAATTGCTTATTCCAGGGGTGCAATTTGTGGTGTAGTAATTGTCAAGTTCTTTAGTAAGTATGTCTATGGTAGAGAAAAGTAGAAAATTTTTAAAGTAATCAAAAATTCAAATTGAATAATTCAAACATTAGGTCCTTTAATGCATTACAATATTATGAATGGTCATTTTATCTTTTTTTCTGGTTTGAATAGTTTTTCTTTATGTAATCCAGCATCCATTCTCCTGATTTATTTAATTAGAATCCAGGATCTGTGAACCTGAACATGTAGAAAATCATATTCTTCTTTTCAATCAGAAAAGCCTCTGACTAAATGAGTATTGTTCCAAGTGTTGACATTTTAGCACTGACCATTCTATATCCAGCTTGGAAATGTGGTAATCAAAAGCACAATAGAGACTTATTTTGGTATATATATATGTCAGTGTTTGTGAGTGCATTTAAATTGGTTTTATTATTAAAAGTATATGCACATGAGCATATATTTTTATCCCCTAGTCTGCAACTTTTACTGAAGAGGGAGAGGAGAAGCAGTTGGACAAAATAGAAAGATTCTCATACTGAATGCGGAAGAAGTGACTTGTCTGTTTTTTTTGGATTTTTCTTTCATCTTCTATATCTGTGACTCCATACCATCAACGTATTCCCGCTGAAACCTGCTTTGGTAGTCTGGAAGCAAAGTGGGTGCTTCTTAGAAGTAAAGAAATAAACATAAACCAATACATAGAGACAAAAATATTTTAACTAGCTACATGCTCTTGCTGCAAGCTTACAGAGAGAGGGCTTGCAACATTCCTTGTTGTGGCAGTCTTGTTTATCATTTTAACTATACCTCCCCCTTAATGTACCTTATGGCATTAAAGTAATTAATATATGTACTGCATGATGACCAGTAACAAAAAAGGTAAAGAATAACAATTGGAAGCTGAAACCATGTGAAGAATCCCTACATTTTGAAAGCATTTTGTAAGTCACGCATTTATGATTTGCTTCACTGACTTATAAAAATCAGAATATTTCAAAGGTTGGTGAATTGTGTTTCTCATTTACTGTATATTTATCAGTATTCATTAAAGGCCTCTTGCAAGTGTAATTTTATCAAGTTTATGGCTTAGCTGTCTATTTCAGAGCATATATATGTATATGTGATGTATTTGGATTTTTTATTATTTCTTATTTGCAAATTTTTTTATTCATATTGATTTTTTAATTTTTTTTTGGATGTCTTTACACTATAGTTCAAGTTACCAAATTACAGATAGTATAGGGAGGACCAAAAGAGAAAAGAAAATATCACCTTTTAATGAATCAGAAAACAAATAATAATAGTAATAGACCTGGACCCTAGACCTGGCTTTTTGGCATCCGATTTTTCCAGTTGTGCCATATAGGGGAAACTGTGCGGCTTTTCCATTTAGGGGATGGTGGCGATAGGCTTAATTGTTTAACTGTCAGACATATTTGGCTTTGTACTGTACCTCCATACTTGACTCCAAATTGGAAAGGAAGTGTTGTTGGTTGTTAAATGTGAAGGCCAACCAAAATGGAAATAGGCAACAATATTTTATGTTGTGATGTCACAGGACATGGATGATTGGAGAAAAAGCCTTGCACTTCTGTAATGTAGCCAGCTTAGATTTGGAAATTGTGGTTGTCGTATTCAAAATGTTGCAATACTCTTGCCGCCTGAAGCACCTTTACTTGCGTTTGGTGTTAGTGTAGCCTTAGAATGAAGTCTTTTGGAGGGCCATTTTGAACTTTAAGGGGCAGATTTACTAAGGGTCAAATATCGAGGGTTAATTAACCCTCGATATTCGACCCTCGAAGTAAAATCCTTCGACTTCGAATATCAAAGTCAAAGGATTTACCGCAAATACTTTGATCGAACGATCGAAGGAAAAAACGATTTGATTCGAAGGATTTTAATCCATTGATCTAAGGATTTAAAGTGGCGAAGTAGGTAGTCAAAGTTTTTTTTAAAGAGACAGTACTTTGACTATCAATTGGGCGAATAGTCGAACAATTTTTAGTTCGAATCGTTTGAATCGAAGTTGCAGTCAAAGGTCCTAGTAGCCTATTCGATGGTCGAAGTAACCAAAAAAATTCCTTCAAAATTCGAAGTTTTTTTACTTCGAATCCTTCACTCGAGCTTAGTAAATGTGCCCCTTGGTCAAAGCGCCCAATGAATCCTATCACATTCAAATCTATCTAGTGGGAGATAGCAGTATGTCCATCAGTAATGTAGAAAAAAATGAAATGTTCCGTGGCTTGTAGATCCGTCACAGTCTCTAGGAGTCAGTGGATGCGTAAATTGTTCGTGCGGGCATCTTCCAGTCGATCCATGGCTTCCTTTAATTGCGAAAGGAGCTTTATGATATCTTGTTCATGTGCATCCAAAACCGTCACAACATTGCCCATGTTATGTTCCATCATATCAATAAGTTGACCCAATTATTGTATTTGACCCGAAATTTTAAATGTAATGTCCATGGCTGTTTTCGCAAGCTTTAAACTGCTCCATAATATCTGGGTCCTTGGTGCCCCACTGGAGAAGGTTGTGGTACATTGGGTTGAGAGTCTGGGCCCAGCCATCTCTGTTAAAGGGGGGCCTGAGGCCTAGCTAAGAATGGGGCAATGTTACCCATGGAGGTTTTGATGGTGGAGAAGGCCGTTTCTTCTCTCTTTGTTCGCCAACCGATGGTACCATTACGGTTAGTGGATAGTCTGCCTCAAAATCTGTAGGTTTGAGTCTGGCATTGTGGGCAAAATGAGGGCTAAGGAACCTTTGGTCAAGGAGCAATTTCAAATCACTGCCATCTTGGATTGCGCCTTATGTGACCTCATCCAACATAATCCTCATTATCTTTTCACAAAGGTTTTCTTTCCATTTTGGAAGAATGGCCTAATAATTGGGGCACAGCCTTTGAGCAATGGGATATAACCAGGGTCAAAATAATTTAAAATAGCATAGTGCAGACACACTGGAATGTGAAACAGGTTCACAAGTTACCACAAAAAACAAAAACTTTTTTACCATAGGGTCTATTTAATAACATTTACTTTTTTTCCTTTTTTATTTCTCTAAAACTCCAAAAAGTCGAATTGTAGCGATATCAGAGCTTTTTGAAAACCATGATAAGAAGTTTTGGAGATATTCGTATTTTTTTTTTTGGATCGTTCAGCTTTCTTTTCAGTTCATACTTTTTGTATTCTGATCTTTTAACAACTTTCATGGCATTCGTGGTTTTAGAGAAATATAGTTTAATTATGGTTTCAAATAGCTCTAATACAACTAAAACTCAACCTTTAATAAATGGGCCTCTATGTATCATGTAAAAAGCTCACGTGTAGCTTAGGAGGCAGACGTATAGGGTTGTAGAAACTATTTTGCATGCACAGTACTTAACAGATACACTAGAATACAATGGTTTTAGTAGAACAAAAACTGACCTATTATAAGTAACAGAGCCCTACAATTGAAAAAGTACGGCTTACTTTTTACTTGCTTAACTTCCTACTGAAGTCTTATATTATTACATATATTATTAAATGAAGTCATATAATATTACTTTTATAGATGCCTGATTGCTATTCTAAACAAAACCCCCACAAAAATAAAAAAAATAGACTAATTGCAAACAAAAAAGAGGGCTGTTGCTGCCAAGACCAATTTTATTTGAAAATGCCATAAGACAGATCAATGTATAAATCTGTGGTTTTAACATTCTGTTGCTGTTATGTTGCATGTTTTAACATGACATGTTTTATGTACAATATAAATGTTTGTTTCAGCACACAAATAGGGGCCCATTTACTAAGTTTGTGAAGGAATAGAGGAAAAATAGTTTGAATTTTGAATGTTTTTTTTGGCTACTTCGAACATCGAATTGGCTACTTCGACCTTCGACTCGAACGATTCGAACTAAAAATCTTTTGACTATTCGACTATTCGATAGTCAAAGTACTGTCTCTTTAAAAATGTCTTTGACCCACTAGTTCGCCACCTAAAACCTACCAAGGCCAATGTTAGCCTATGGGGAAGGTCCCCATAGGCTTGCTAACAATTTTATGATCGAAGGATAATCCTTCGAATCGTTCGATTCGAAGGATTTAATCGTTCGATCGAACGATTATTCCTTCGATTGAATTGTGCAAAATCCTTCGACTTCGATATTCGAAGTCGAAGGATTTTAATTCAGCAGTCGAATATCGAGGGTTAATTAACCCTCGATATTCGACCCTTGATACATCTGCCCCATAATGTCCTGTAGAACATAAAAAAATATGGAATTGGCAGAGTATCATCACGACCATCTATAGAGAGTGTGAGACAGTACAGAAATCCTCTAGCAAGTGCTAAGCAATTCAAGTGATGCAGTGTCTAGCGTTGGTTCATTTCAGGACACAAGTACTGTAGGTAGGTCAAGGTTTGTTGCTAGTGAAAGAATTATACATTTTGTGCTTACATTGATATACATTACATGGGAAGGAAATCTACAAGTTCAGCAGAAAGAATATCTGAACACCCACACAATGAGGGGTTAGAGATGCCTGATGTGCTCTTATTCTAAACAGCGTTTTGCATTTAAACTCCTCAGTAAACACAATTCCTCAGTAAACACAATTCATGGCCCATTTTCTGAAGCAGTACAAGATCTACCCTATCAATAGAAACAAGACAGAAACAAGTTATTGCTCGTAATTATACTAATGTATTCTCAGACATAGATTCAGGTAATTTCTTCTCGCTTTCGTTTCTGTTTGTTCAAGATTAAAAGGAAACTGGGAAACTTCAGCAAATCTGAGCCTTTATTTTACATCAGAAAAAAAAAATCAATCTGTGAAAGCTGAAAGAAATGATATGTATTTGGCTGTTGCTGTGCTCATCTCGAGCCTTGTGCTGTGTACTGTAGCAGTTTGCATAATCCTTAGATTTCATTGTTTTAAGATTATTTTAAATAAGTACTGTTGTTTAAGAATATAATATAATATATATATATATATATAATATATATAACTTTGCTGCAAGGAAGGTACATAACCGAACATCAGTAAATGCTTTTTGTAACCATAATATATCAGCACTTTTTTAATGGATCCTGTTAATTATAGAAGTGTTGCAATTAACAATAAGTATAATCATCGGGTATCGTATTGCTGCATATGAATTTTTGCATCATTTGCAATAGATACAGTGAGCATGCTCTTTAGGGGGGTTGTTTATTAAGGTTCAAGTTCTGTTTTCCACGACAATTTGAGATTTTGAGTTAAATTTTCAGGGTAAAAATAAAATTTTTTGAGATTTATTGTCCTCTGACCCTGAGAATAGCTTGAATCTGAAAATACACCATCTAAAAACCTGTCCAGGTCTTGTAGGAGACTATGGCAAATGGATATGAAAATTTTAATAGCCTCCGTGATGTTCAAGATGTTCTCAAATAATTTGAGCGTTTCGAGTTTTTTCCGGCCAAAAACTTGATTAATTCGAGTTTTTGGGTTCCACGCCTCAAATTTGCAGAATCTGGTTTATGCCATATGAGTTTATTCTTAAATTTGAGTTCACTCAAGTTCATTTGAGGTATGAAAAACTCAACATTCAACCTTTGAAAAATAACCCCCTTAGTGTATAAAGTTCCACCATCTTAGTACTTCCGCAAACAGAAAACAAAATAGCGAAATGCAGGTGGGTTAACTAGTACCTTCCTTCCAGTGTACAATGAAACAATAAAAATGCTTTTATCCACTTGCAAATAAAAATTGTGTGTTTACTTCATGAGTTCATGGTTTCACACCAATTCACACAACTTACAACATTTCAGGGACATGTGTTATCCCTTCCCATGGCCGGATTTCCTGGGCGGGCGCCCCTAGGCTGTGGTCCTATCGCCCGGGCGTGCAGTCTTAGCACATATCCGCATGCACTCTTCCACCCGAGTGCACACGCACATGCGCCAGAGCACTGGGGATCTGGGTGGCATGCTGTGCCTAATATTTTGCTGCCCTAGGCCCGGGTCTTTGTAGGCTCGCCACAAATCCGGGCCTGTCACTTCCTCAGGTGTAAATGACCATCTTAGTACTGTACATAGTGGATTTAAAGAGAATAGCAAGCATATGCAGATGCATGTCAGTACCAAACTACCAACTGTTGTTTTTTACTCCTATCAATCTATTATATTACATCACATGTGCATATTATCCATGAATAGTGAGATTAGTGAGAACAAAACACCTAGATAAATAGAAGACTTTAAGGGCCAAAAATATTCATTTTAATTAATATGCCAATTATAAAGACACTTCCATGCTAAAAATAGAGTATATACTAAATCTACAGGCACCATCAATTTAAGGGGAACAACACCTGCCCCCTAGTGTGTCCATTGTTCATATAACCATTTTTTCTACAAGTGCCTACAGAAATTACTTGAAGCTTATTCCTATTTGTCCCTTAGGTAGCTAAAGATTCCTTTCTAATTAGGAAAGAACACACAATTCTGCAGAATTGTTATTGGTACAGAAAACAGCCTCTGCTGGGGTAGCTTTATATCTGTTCGTACACGAGGAAACTATGTTTTTTAGTCATTGCAGTAATTACACTGGGGATTGAAACCAACAGCATTTCAGTTAAATTGGCTCAGTTTCAATTCTTTGTGGTATACAAAAGCTTAGACCTCCTATTTGTATCACGTTTACCTCATGCTCAGTCTTCTTTCTTTTTGAATTTTCTTTCTTATGTTAATGTGAAATGCTTAGTCATACATACTGGCACTGCATTAGATAAAGGCATGCATCAAAAATGTATTCTTAATATAAGTCAGGGAAGCAGCTGAGCATGTGGTCTGGTAGGAATTGCAGTTGTATTCTGTAATAATGGAAACCATTGATTACAACTATGCTAATAACCATAGGTGCATATATTTCATTATATATCAATATAAAAATAAAAATCAGACATGGATTTTCTTCTTTCTTACAGTATGTCCAGTTTTTTTAACAGGTCAATAGATTTTAAGGCTGCATTCAGGTTGAAGAAATAATCCTTGCAGGATACGGGATCCATTTTAAATTATATGTCTGATAAATAACATTGTCTGGTCAGCTAAATTAGTCATGTGGTACTGCATATGATAAATGCTCCAGGATCATTTTAGCAACATTGTCAGATCGAAAAAGGTCAATATAAACACTGAAAGATGATCAATATACTCTGTAATAAGTCAGGTTTTTACTGACAGTGTTTTTGAGCTGGTATCAGCTTGTTTTTCACCACAGTTTCCTTCCTTGTGATCTTTGATTTTGATTCTTGTATAGGCAGTACAGTTATATCTTGAAATTATTATTTTGATACCTTAAACATGCTTAAATATACAAATAAAGCAGACTTTAGTTATGCTCGTAAGCACAGGATGGCTGTCTAACCCCACCATATCCTTGCCCTTGAATGTAAGGGCAATAAGGATATATTGGATTGCCATGACTTCTTATTGCCAGGAGCTGCCTAGCTTGAATCCTGCTAGCCCCTGGCTCATGACCTCTACCAACGTCTTAGGGCCAAATTTATCTAAATTCACATTTTGATAAATCTGCCCCAAGTGATATTAGAGGTCAGATGTAGGCTCCTAAACATTCTTTATTGGTAGAAAGGTCCATATTGTGGATATGTATCTATACAATAAATGGGTTACTAGATATGCTTGTCGAGTATCTATTATTGCCATTCTATTTATATCATCCTTTTTACCTCAACAAAACATGCACAGCAATAAAGATATTGAAAAGCACAACCCAATTTAACATTAACACAAAATAAAGATAAGAATAACACAAAGATAAAATTTAAAAAAAAACATTTTTTGAGAGTTCTCCTCTTTAACTCATTGGTCTTGATTAAGAGCCATCAGATCCAACAGCTGGAGAATAAAATAGATCCATATAATTGTGGTATGTATCTGTTGTTCTGAAGCACAACAAAGTCCAACTGATTTTCTTTATATTTTCAGTACAATCAAGTCTGTGTGGTATTATTTGAAATCTTAGAATTACTGATCTTCATACCAATCACTGCAGTAAAAATGGAACAAACACAAAAATCAGAATGCAGTAGATATAAGTCATGCTGCTCATTTCCTTAATTTGCATTGCAAATCATATGCATTCAGTTTGACAAACTAAAAACATATATCATTAATAACATGTAGTTTGAATCATCTTTTGAATACAGTTGCTATGAAATTTAACCAAGATAGGGAGGGGGATGGGAAAGAGCAGGGCAAGAGGGGAGAGGGATGGGAATTGTTAAGTTACTTAGTAAGGATGCAAATTCACTAAAGCGACTAAGCGACTAGCGCATTTTCGTTAATTCGCCGATTCACAGAAGCTGGCGTAAATTCGATATTGTTACTTCGCACCCTTACACCTGGCGAATTTGCGCAACGGACGTAACTACGCAAATTCACTGACGCGCAAATTTTTCTCAACGCTATCTTTTACGCCAGACTTCCTTCGCCACTTCAGACGAGGCGAAGTGCAATAAAGTAGATAGGGATTGCTTCAAAAAAACGCTGGCGTTTTTTCTTTTTTTATGGGTGATAGGCTGAAAAAGATCGATTTTTTTCCCCCCTACATTTCCTAACTCATGGCACCTTAACTATACAGTGGGCATATGTGTAGGGCAAAAGAAAAATTTTATTTGCTGTTATGAAGGTTTGCCAGGCTTGTGTAGTGATGCTACATATTCCTCCATTGTAACTTCAATTTGGCGCCGTATGCAAATTAAGCATCGCTAGCGTAACTTCGTTTTGCTTGGTGAATTAACGCTGTGAAACTTCGCAACCTTATGCTTCCCCTGAGCGCAACTTCGGATTTTAGTGAATTTGCGAAGCACTGGCAAAAATACGCCTGGTGAAGTGCGGCAAAGCAGACGCTGGTGCAACTACGAATCTTAGTGAATTTGCCCCTATGTTTGACCTCTTGCAGAGTTGGAGGCATACTTTTCCATTTCTTTGCAATTAAACATGTGCCCCCCCCCACATGCAACATCTGCTTCCTCTATAGTTATGTCACTGGAGATATGGTTATGCTTGAGGAGGAACAGTAAAGCCAACCTCTAGACATGGACTGGGTGTGGCCATCTATAACATTTTTATGGCCCCCAGTATTCTCAAGAGCTCAATAGTCTTCAATGTATGACATAATCATGTTAATATAATCCGGCTCTAGAACATTGCGTCATGAGTAATAATTGGCCCTCTACATGTAATCAGTTGGACAGTACTGCTCTAGAGCATAAACTGAAACCATTTATGTAGTTTTTTTTGGGGGGTAAAATATACATTTTGTAGGTATTTTCCTTTATCTGAGTGTTTAAGGATGAGAACCTCCAGTTGTCTATGTCAATGAATTGCATTTTGACATTTGGTTAGTCTCATCAGTCACTTTTTACAGCTGGTTGTTATATAGGTACTAAAAATGGAAGAAATCAAGAGACTGTTTCGGGTTTCGTGAAGCAAAATGTATAAATTGGTGATAAATAAAATGTTCTCCGAGAGGTACATTGAATTTAGTGCATAGATATTCTCACATAAGTGACTTGGAGTCCTGGTATAGATCTTTAAAATATGAGGAATTGCCACCATGCAAATTGAAGAGGCTCTGAGCGAATGCCAGATTACAAAACAAAGCAGCGAACATTGAGGAAGAAGAACATGATCAAGATCAAAAATTCTTCTAGTCTTGTCCAAAATGTCCATAGAATATTTAGTTATGGTGTTGTGAAAGCTGTGGGTAGGACACTCCATTGCAAGCCTGTTCTTCTCTAGTTCTCTAGAGTCGTCCTGAGTTATGATTATAACATTATTTTGATACTGACTTTATTCTGCATCTGTGGTCAATTCATGGGATGGTCCATTGTTAAATTGGCTTCTGACACAAAGTTAAGGGGAAGAAAATTAAACCGAAGTAGGCGGACATGGCTCATTTTATTAACACACTTTATGCAAGTAATGAAAACAAAACAACAGTGAGTTTTAACCAATAAGCATAGCCAAAAGAGAAAAGCATCTAACATGCAGATGAAAATTAATATGTAATATAAACCAGAACACTACACAAAGCATATGTATTTACATTTTAAAGACACACAAAAAACCCCTAAGGTGTGAATACATTTACAAATACATTACAAATATATCGCCTGGTATTTAAGATACCTATAAATCAAATGTGAAATATGTGTGGTGTGTCTAAAGGCACCAGTGGTGTCCCAGTAGGATATATGTCATAACAGCATGTAACTTTAGTGCTTGATTATGGGGTAATTTTAGTGAATGATGTTGCACTGTAGCCAATATCCCTTTGAGCTCTGCCCATGCGCACACAATTTTTGAGGCCACCTTCTTTTCCTCAAGTCTAAAGAAATAGCATCAGCCTCTTGTTTCTTGTGTGTTTCAATGTGAAAAAAGATACCCCCTCCGCTCTCTTAGCACCCATGGTTTGTTTCATTCCATTCATTGAATCCAGAACTTTTTCCTGCTTCTTAATTTCTTTCTTGAGGACTGGGGCCCAAAACTGTACCGTACACTCAAAGTCAGGCCTTTTTGTTTCAATGCCAGCCTGTTATTCACAACAATTTACAAACCCTTCTCAACTAAGGCGGCCCCTAACACACTTCCACTTTGGGGCTGATTTAGCAATATTTGAATAAAATTTTTTACCATGCTTTGTTCTAGGGACAATGTAAGGGATTTTTGTCAATTAGAGGTTTTTTAAGAGTTTTGAGTTTGTAGACCCATTGAAAAACACGAGTAGAATAAAAATTTGTTGCACTGAATTTTTGGTGGTTTTGTACTAGTTTTTTTTTAAGAGTTGCCTTTACAAATAACTTATTATATCAATATATTTATATTAATAGAAATCTTTGAATTATCTTCATAATTTGTTGTGAAGCTATCTATTTTGCTACTCTGCATAAATATTTGCTGTTGTTGAGCACTGACACATCCAAATCAGTATATATTGTGATTATTCATAACAAAACATAAAAAATTGCATTGACTTGGCCCTTTATTTATACAAGTTAAAGTTACTATAATTAGTTATTTCTCTATCTATATTATGTATACATGCTGATCTTTTAAACAAATGCAATTTACTAGATTCATGCAATGAAGCACTCCTATCATGAACAAGAATATTGAAAGGAACTCTAGTCTGTTTAGTATTGTATTTCACACTCCTGCTGAAGACCACAATTAATTTCCTTGCAAGGAAGATATTTAGCAACGTTTGAGACTGCCATGAGTCTTTCATCAAGCTTGATAAAAGACTCATGGCAGTCTGAAATGTTGCTAAATATCTGGGTCAGAGCTCATGATCCAATAAAGGCATTTTAAAACAAAAAATCCTGTGGCTGGTGCTGTCTGTGAGTATTCTGGTTCAAGAGAACAGTGTGAAGTGGACATTGTATGACTTGCACCACATTGGAGCTAAAGCTGAACTCATGGAGCGTGCCGACTAAACTACTTGCTGAACAGATAAGGCAGTGGTAAGCAGACTGCATAAAAGACAGCAGGTTACCAGTTCAAATCCAGGCAGGATGTGACATGTAACCAGTGATAGAGTGGCCATTGTCAAGAGGCACCTGCAGTTCAATGGATACTGGTTGGTATCTCACCTCTTATAGGAATATGATCTATTACTCAGAATGTTTGGGACCTAGCATTTTTCTTATAAGAGATGTTTCCATTATTTGGATCACCATACCTTAAGTCTGCTTGCCCTATAATAAGTCAGGGCTGCCTTGCATCCATCATCCCTATGCTCTAAACCTAGCACAAGATTGCAATTCAGCATTAGTTGCAGAGTGCAGGCAAACCTGCATTTCGGGTCCCTTGTTGCACTTGACTTCCAGGAAAATACATTACCCCTAATATCTTTAAAACATACTAATTGTCTGCTTCCTATAAGGAAACTGATAATTTATATTCCCCAATATTTAATTTGGGTAGTTAAAAAAGTAATAACACACTACAGGAGTTCATTAGTAGCTTTATTTAGTACTATTTTAGGTGAGTAAATGAAAATCAAAGTCAAAAGGTCAAGGGAGTTAAAGTATTATAAAGATATAAGGCAGAATAAAGCAAAGGGCTCAAGTCCTTGTATAAGAACATGAGCACCCGAAATGAAGTAGAAAATAATACAGTGTTTCAGCCAAAGCAATGAAACAGAAGAATACTAATTTGTTTAAGAAGGATATAAAGAATTATTTTGAGGCAATGGTTTTAACGAGAAAATGAAGCAAACTTGGCAGCAAATTCACTAACCTCTACAAATTCGCCAGCGACAGCTTTGCTCACAGTGCAACACTTCGCTAGGCATAGATTCGCCAGGACAACACTAATTCACTAAAATCCGAAGTTGCGTCCAGGTAGCCAAACGCTGGTGAAGTTGCGCTAGCGCTACTGCGCCAAGCAAAGCAAAGTTGCACTAGCGTTGCCTAATTTGCATACGGTGGGAAGTTAAAGTTCAATTGACGTATATATTGCAGCAAATACATTACACTACACAAGCCCAGGAAACTTTAATAAAATAAAATTGTTATGTTGCCCTACACAAGAGCCCAGTGTATAGTTTATGTGCCATATGTTAGGAAATGTAGGGGGGAAGCGGGTACCCCAGAAAAAAATTGACGCTGTTTTTCAGCCAGTCACCCGGAAAAAGGAAGAGATGCTAGCGTTATTTGGGACTTAGAAAATTTTTTAACTATTTTTTGAGAAACTCCTATCTACTATTGCACTTCGCCTGGTCTGAGGTGGCGAAGGCAAGTCTGACACAAGAGGTAACGATCAGTAAAATCCCCTTGGTGTACAGATAAGTCCTTCAAAGAAAGAAAATAACCTTCTCACCTCAGGTATAGCTTGTTTATAGACAAGGACAACAGGTTTTAGATTGTAACCCTGAACTTAAAATGTTGTGACTGATCCAAAAAAAGGTGTTCTTTACATCGCAATAAACTCCTCCAAGGTGAGAAGAAAATGTCTCACATGTAACCGGTATGTCAAAGGTGGGCTATTTCACTATTGTTAATGTGTGGGAATACTGATGATCAGTTGGAGATAAACTATATTGCATTCAGTGCCAAGCAAGCTAGATAGTGGCAGAGGATGCAAGCTACAGTGGGGCAGGGTAAGTACAAGGTTGGCCTGTGCCCAATGACTCTGCACCAGGATGAGCGCCAGAGTGCAGCAAGTAGCATGCAAATTATAGCTTCATGGTGTGCTTTTTAACCCTGTAGTATTCCTGCACTTGTAGTAGGGGCAGTATTATGACCCCTAATGATTATTTTAATATTGGGATAAGAAAAAATACCCTTATTATTGCATGTTCCTCTTGATTATGTAATATAAATCATTCAGCATGCAGCTGTTGCTTCTAAAAACCAAGAAGTTGCCCAGCTCTTATAACTGAAACCACATGCTCCAACAGGCTTAGTCTATGCTTCTTTAGTAATATCATGTGTCGTTAGATGATTTGTTAGCAATATTATGACTTTGCTTGCCTTGCAGCAAAACAATACCCTCTAGGTGATAAACATATTGTGTGCAACTGTACTTTATAAATTTGATATACTATCATATAGCACTAATTGGATGGAAGCTCACACTTAACACTACCAACGGAGTGCTTGTTAACCAACTCATGATTCCCAAGAGGTGCTTTAACTAGACTTGGGACTTGCAATGGTGCATAATCATGTTAGTTTTTGTACTATGTTGTAATTAGAAAGATGATTAATAAAATCTTTAACTTTTGCAATTCATTGTTCTTTTCACTAAAGAAAAAAAGTTAAAATAAATAAATAAATGTACAGGATAATTTGTGGTACTACATGTACCACTATAGCAATGATGTTACTAATAATACATTAGTGGATAAGCGTCCTAGCGGGGGAAGCTAGTGTCTGCTAGGAACTTTTGTAATATAGTGACAGACCTGATATTATAGGTGTGATCAAGTTCCAAAGACAGGCTTTAAGCATTGATCACTAATTATTATGAACTGGTTGAAAAAACATATGTATTATAAACATGTACTGTGTGCAGGGCTGGACTGAGAGTCAAAACAGGCCCTGCCATTTCAGGTACACAGAGGCCCAATCAGCCCACACATAGGCCCAAACAGCCCCCACCAGCCCACTAAGTACTGACTTTCTATGGCACCTTATAGAAGCCCCTCTGGCATTTGCCAGAACCCACAGATTGCCAGACCGGGCCCCACTGTTTGTACAGCAAAGGAAGTTCCTTGGTAAAAACCAATCAATATCACAGCTTCAAAAAGACAATGCACAGAATTAGCTATATTTTATTTCATTTATAAGAAAAGTCAATAAAACAGTGGGTTGTGTAAAAAAAAAAAAAAAAAAAAAAGAACCATTTCCATGATTTGCTTTCATTGAACAACCAAATGTCTATACGTTTAGATTGAGTAAATCCCTCAAGTGGGATCATAATTTCTATGGCAGTTGCCGAGATGTTTATACCTTATTTCACATTACTAATTGGTTTGAATAGATATATTTTATGTATACAGTAAAAACTCTCCAAAACGTGATTACACGGCACATGTGAAAAAAGCCAGTTGTGGATTCACAGAATATTTTCAAAAACTTTATTATACATAACATCAAGTGTTGAAGATCACATTTTATTTTTTCCTAAAAAGCTACAGCTAAATATTTTTTTACTAATATATTTCGTATATTTTTGTACTTTTGGACTAGACTCACTGTACAGTTTGAAAAAATTAAAAAACGATCTGAAGATTTACAGAAAGAAACAGCTGCCACCTTTTTTGTTCAGTTGCAGTTATTAAAAATAACACTCATTCCTTGATTGCTCTTCTCAGTTCATGGTGACAGTTTTATTACTTATTCTCTGTCCTCTCTGCCCTCTTTTGTTTCACATAATTAATAGAATTTTTTCATTCACCATAGCTACACCAAACACGCTCCGTCAGATGAAAAGATGAAGCTGAAGGTGGAGAAGAAGGGAAAAAAAAAGAATGTGCTAGTCTCTAATAAAATTCTTGGCTTGTAGACTGTTCCTCATTATTGCTTAAAATAAAATGTAAAGAGAAAGAGAACAAAAGAGGCCAATATTTTTAATCTTCACAACAGAATTATGGAGAACTAGAAAGATTTAAGCTGTAATTGTTATTTGTCTCAATAGTTATTTAATTTATGATCCGATATATATATAGCAACTAGTCTGAGGAGAGGACATGAAATGTCCATTGTTATTACAGAAATACAACACAAGCCAAACATATTAAAAATATTGTAAGTATTGTAATAAGTGATTATTGGCATATGATGTAAAGAAAACTCTACAATTAAAAGACAATTTCTTAAAGATCAATCCTGTGTTTACTGGGACAAAGTAAACATCACTATGTATAATTTCAGGGCTGTTCAAACACCGCCTTTAGTCGTGTGACCCTCCCCAACCAATTTAACAACTGTTTCATAATGAAAAAATATTATATGAGAACTATATTAATACATAGTCTAGAAGATAAAATGATTGTAGGGTTTGAAGTGTCTGAATTCCAGAACACATTACACCTTTAACATATTACCATTACTTCATGGTTATTCCATATATCAAACATATCTCTATAAGCACATCACAGCAGGCTATTTGACAACATTCCAAATATTATGTCATAGGAAACAACAATAAACTGTGTGACCAGAATGAACCGTATTCCATAATATAATGTATATTATAAATTATTATACAATTTGTCACTGCTTGACAATCACAGGCATGAAAAACATCTATAACCACATTGGTGAGGATGCATCACAGTATGTATGATTTGTATACAGTTTCCACAGTCAATAAAAGGATATGTTCCATGGATCTCCCTTTTAACAAAGATTCTCTGCCACATCCACAATGGTTTTGCCTTTGTCATGGTGACAGAAATCCATAATTTTTGTATTCGGCTGATTACAGAATCTGGCCTCCACAATTTGTCCAAGTACCGAATTAAATCCAAACTTTAATGTTGGCCCTACAGCAGTAATGTACAGCTAAAGAATCTGCTGTCTGGAAACCCTAGATAGCTCAGTCTTATGGGAAGTCCACCTCCCATAGACTTCATTTTGGTCAAATAATTCTATTCTATTTTTCCCTGTAATAATTAATCAGACACTTGTACTTATTCCAAACTAAGATATAATTAATCCTTGCAAAACAATCCCATTAAGTTTATTACATGTTTAAATTATTTTTTACTGGACCTAGGAGGTTATTTACTAAAACACAAGTTTTATATTTTTTTATTAAAACAAATTTGACCTAATTACCATCCATGAATTTAACTGATTCATCAATAATTCTTCTTAAAAAAGTTGGAGCGAAAAAACATTGCAACAAATTCATGCACCAGTTTGAATCGTACTACTGACACTCTGAAAACTCAACTTTATCGAATTGTCATCACAAAAACTCGTATTTATCAGATTATTGGAAGAAAACCAGCACGGATCACCATATCAAGAAACAGCTTAAGGGACATCTGCCAATGACTTCTACAGGACCTAGACAGGTTTGAGATGGAGTATTTTTGTATTCGGACTTTTAGCAGCTTTGGGGGTATTATAAATCTCTAAAAATTCCATTTTTTTTCTTAAAAATTCCAGTTTTCATCAACCAGAAAAAATTGAGGTTTAATAAATGGGCCCCCTAAAGTATGGGGATCCAAACTCCAGGTTCCGAGCATTCTAGATAACAGGTCCCATACCTGTGTAATAAAAATACTGAAAATAATAATTGAATGAATAATTAGAATTCAGTTATCCTTAGGGATTCGCCGAATCCAGGATTTGGTTCGCGATTCGGCCACAGATTCTGACTTTTTCTGCAGGATTCCTGTGCCTGGCTGAACCAAATCCAAAGAGTTCCTCACACAGACATGGTCATCAATAACTTTCTGAGAAGCAAAATATATGAGAAAATTACATTGTCTGTGCTAACAAATTTACCTCTCATACATACTTTTTGGGGTACGAGTTTTGTTCAAGTGCCGTGCATGCTGCAATAAGGAGCTACATGTCAAAGTGTATGACACCTTTTTTGTTACTGTTATTTTATTTGGTAGTTGGCTTTATTCAATGCTGTACAATAACGGGGTGATTTATCAAAGTCCGAATTTATCTCAATATTTTCTGCTACAAACTCTGAACAAATCTGCTCAGGTTTTTTACTCTTATTTATTATTACAGTTTCCCAAAAATTCGCTTTTTGGGGGAAAAATCTGATTTTCACTATTTTTTCTGATTTTTCATTCGATTTTCACTATTTTTTCTGATTTTTCATCCGATTTTCACTATTTTTTTCTGATTTTTCACACAAAAACTCATATTTTTGCCCGAAAACTTCGGGGTATTGCACAAAACCCATCGCACATCAAAAAATCATTGGGACTTCTGCCATTGACTTGAATGCAACCTTGACAGGTCTGAGATGCCGGATTTTCCTTCCTCGTGTAATAAATTCCGAAAAATTTGTGATTTTTTAAAAGACCGATTTTATAAAAAAAAAAACACACAATTTTTTTTGATTTTTGCATTTGCAGTTTAGTAAATAACCCCCTAAGTATTCTAACACTTTGGCTACAAGTCTAATGACTGGCTGAAAGTTGTTTCTAGTTTAGCACTCTTTCAAAATTGCTACACACAAAGAACACAGACAGTGTTCTTTGAGAAAGAAAACAACTTAAATTAAAATTTCTGATATATTTTTTATTCTTTTAGGTCTGTTATTATATAAATAATTTGTTTTTTTTGGCTTGCAATTGCAAAGCATTTGTACAGTTGGATAAAGCATAAGTAAATGTTTTATAGGGAAACATTTAGTTTCCCATAGGACTACTAATCTCTGTCATAAAGATAGAATCTCTTTCATGGCATCACACAACTTCTTCTTGGTTAGATAAAGGGAGACATAGAAGCATGAGATTTAGGAAATATGCTATTCTATCCAACAACAACTACATTTCTCCAAATGTAAGCTGATCATTTTAGACTTCTCGACTGTATGAAACAACACACATACAGTACAACAGATATATTTTAACCTGTATGCCATTAACATTCCATAGCAAAATGTTCAAAATGCTTTTTTTATTATTGCCCTTTAAGTTTAACGATACACACACTTTATCTACCAAATACTACAATGTGTTTCTCATTATAGTTCCTATTTATATGCTACTTGGCAAAGGCACAGGAAAGAATGATTAAAATATATTCTGCAAACTTGTTTATTATGGTCCTGAAGATGCGCTTCCTTGTACTGTAAGTATTTATTTTAGCTTCTTTAGAGATTGAATCAGTTGGTAAATAAAATCCTTACACTGACACATTCTGTATTGCAATTTACTTTTTAACCAGCACAATATTTCACAGAATTATTTGATCAGTATTGCTTCAGACATTCAATACTGTAGAGGAGTTCCCTCTAGAAATCTTGTTATTTTTCTAAAAATTATCTAGTATATAAATAACTGTTGTACTGCAGTGCCACTTTATTTCACAGATGAAACAAAGGACAAACACCATGATATATACAGTTTTCTTTATCTGTGTTATACGTTATGGTTGGCTTTTCCATTTTTAAAGAATGGAAGGCCTTGGTACAGTACAGTAGAGTCTCTGAAAAATAATATTTTTGGCTTATTCTATCACACATAGTTCATGCAACCATGGCAACTAGTACAGTAGAACTCAAGTGGGGCTGAGAACTGGACACATGGCATGATGTAATTGGAGTTGTGAGCAGATAAAAAGGTCCATAAATGGACTCTCCATAGCAGGGACAACTCCTTATTTGTTTATTACCATGTACAAAGAGCTAACTCACAAATTACAGTTATGACATAGAACTTCTTTTAGTCCATACAGTCTGTACAGCTGTACTCCATCCTAGGTACCAAGTATAATACAACGTAAAAATTAATGGAAGCAGCCAAAGGATACAGAAGTGTTCTGTTGAAATTATAAAACTCCAGAGGGGTAATTTCAATTGGAGAATGTAGTGCTCTGCCATTTTTCAGCACTTTGTTCTGCTGTTACAGAATTGCTACAGTCCTCTGAGCTCTTTTTTTGGAGCTAAGAGACCTGTGACTAGCCTCTTGAATAAGGCTGCTTGCATAAGGCAGCTCTCTATACAAAAGAAGTGTGCAGGTGAAGGCTTGTAGGCACCACCCTTCCACCCCCTACCCATCAGACACCGGATATTAAGGAGTAGCACGAGGTGCAGGACACAATAGGGTCCTGTCCTTAGCACCTCTTCAATGGCGGTTCCATTTACAACACTCTGGATGTTTTTACATGGTGATGTTAGGTGTGTTTGCCTCTGATAAACCATATAACGTTGCTTTCACTATGAAAATTGCTGTTAACCCCCTTGCCAACAATGTAGAATCTCTACTTCTACAATCCATTTACCCCTATGAGAAAATTTTGTTTAGCAGCTGAAGTGTCTGGGTGAGTGAAACCCCAATAATAAGAATGTGAACATGACATTTAAAATGTTGGTAAACTCTGTATTTAAGATGTTTGTTGCCTAGAATATTGTGTTTAATTAACCCCAGCAATGTAGAATTTGCTTTGCTTGCAAAAAGGTTACAGATTATCTGCAATGCAGTTACATTTCTGTTCAAATGAATCCGACGTGTTGCTACACCATTATGGAAGACATAGTATAAAATTCAAAAATAAAGCACTGCAGGCTCTACAAATGTAGATAGAATAGTACTTCCTAATATGGAAATATATTGTATCTCAGCACAGCTAAATTTGATACTAGAGAGTGATTATTATTTTTGTTTAGAGACAGCAGAAAAATGTAAAATTGTCCTGCGGATGTGTATCTTGGCAATTTAGTGCAAAGTATTATGAGTTATACTGTCAATATCCCCTTACTGTTCTCTCTGGAGAAATCCAAATTTGAAGTAATCTGTAAATTACTGGAATAACAAATGAATATAACACCTTCATTTAAGGGGGGACATCTTTCATTGTCCTTTTAGTTTTGCCCATATCAACTCCACAAAACAAGCTTTATTTGCAAATAAGCCCAGCATATAAAGAGAAAGTAGAGTTAAATCAGAATTATTGATATTGAAAAAAAACATGTAAGCCTAAATACTTTGTAATATATATTAATTATAACATTTCAATGATATTTGTGAATTGAAATGCCTTTTAAAGTAGTATTTGTTTGTGCCTTTCTGCACTGCTGGCTCTGAATGTTGGAGCATTGTATATGCAAGGAAGGAAGGGACCATGTACCCCCCCCCACTGGTAAATAAATGGACAATCACAGGAGTAGGAAGAGTGGAAACTAGCAGAAATGTATATTATAGATTAGAATATAGATTACACATACGACTTTATAATAAACTATAGAATTTATGTTAGTTCAATTTCTTTTATAGTGATTTCCACTGAAAGTACCTTATACTGCTTTACAGAGTCATGGTTTATTTAATGAGAAACTTAATCCCAAATTGTTTGGCACAGCTATCTCTGCATGTTAGACATAAGCAAGCTATCTGCATTATGGATCCCTGCTAACAAATCACTCGCAACTGATTGTTGTATACTGACAAATTATTTGCCTCATAAGGAGCAAACATGGAGTAGTTTCAGTTTCCCCGTTTACCCCGTCTTGCTCAAGAAATGACCGAAAAACAAGCCCTATTCATTGAACAAATTATGAAAAAGGGATTATACTGCTCACTGAACAGCGTTAATTCAGTCACTGGTGTATTAGCAAAGGGCCTGCGGGTCCCTGTGCTCTGAAGTGCAGTGCAGCGGCCTGTAGCACACTCAAATGCAGGGTGAAAAGTGCTGCCTTTTTTGCATTTTGAATGTTGCGTCTGGAGTCACATATGAGCCTCATTGGGAGGACTCACCCTGGTGGTCTAGTAGTAGTGTGGAGGGGACGCCCGCAGCAATTCCAGGGGGACGTCATTCGCGTCTTTATCCTTTGCAACGAATGATGCGGGCACTCTGACGCTTCTGGGTTTGACGAGGGCGCCGAATTACATCATCACACATAGGTGTGAAATTCAAATATTTAAAGATAGCCGGTGTCTATTGTACCGTTGCCCACGTAGGTCTATTTTGCTAGTTCCTGGGTGCGATTCTTGTTGTTTATAGCCGTGTTTGACCTTGCCTGTCTCTGTTCCTGTACTGTCTGCTGCCTGTCCGGACCCTTGCCTGTACCTTGACTATTCTTACAGATTCTGCTTTGTACCGGAAAACTGGTATGTTTGACCTTGACTATTCTCTCATCTCCTGAATCTGTACCGCCTCTCCTGATTAGTATTGACCTGGCCTGTTCCCCGATTACGCTTCTTGTTCTCCATTCCAGTACAACGTTCGGTTCCCTTGCCTGCCCAGAACGCTCTCCCTGGTTCTCTCACACTAAGACCTGGCAGCACCCGAGTAGTGGAGGGCTTCTCCCAAAGCCAAAGGTGGTTGTTATAGGAGGAAGAGTGAGCCGGGACCGGGACCTTGGAGTTAGTTCTGGGTTTGGGACCCTGTTCTTAACACTCATGTACAGTATACCAGATCTGTAACATACGTCTAATAAAAAAAAGATATGGTCAAAAGGAGCTTATTATGAGAAATAAAATTAAAAGTCAGTACTTAGTGATTAGGTTTGTATAGTGCTGTTGTAGTTTAAATTATACAATTTCATCCCTGTACACATTAAGGGCTAGATTCAATTCAGTGAGTAAAGGGCTTATTATGTGAAAACTCATGGATGAGATTCAATTTGAGATGCAATTAAATTCAGAAAAGCGTATCTCATTGTTTATCACGTAAAAACTCTATTGAAGTCTATGGGAAAAAACTGGAACTGAATTTTGAGAAAAGTTTTCTCCTCTCGAATTGAATCTCATCCATGAGTTTTCACATGACAGACCATGATATAACTTTTTCTGAAATGAAATGTTTCCACAAATACATACAGTTTTGTTGTTATATTGAACAGTAGCATGACCAAAGAAATGTATAACATGTACATTTATATATTTGGTTATTACGCCAGTTCCAGAACCACTGAAATGTTTCCTCCTACATTCAGTTTGATTGTAATATTAAGCAGTGTCAAGAAATGTTGCAAATTAGCATTGCATTAACACAGCATTACTTTAGAATTGCTCACAGAATGTACAGAACAGCTACCGTTCCCCCAATGGCCTATCTGGCCCATCCATTCTTAGGAGTTAAGAGACTCCAGCGTCAGGATGGAATTCCCAGGTCCCTGCATTAGAAGAGCCGAATTTCTGGGTTGAAAATCTGAAGTTCCGCTCTTAGTTACCAGGAGCGGGATTTTTGCCACCCTGGCAACCAGGGGGGCGCTGCCGCCTGAGGCAAGTAGCTCAACTCGCCTCATTGGTGGAGCGCCCCTGCAGCTAAGCCTAGTTCTTAACTGTTAACAAAGGCCCCAGGGTTTTTTTTTTTTATTACCTCAACCTTCGGAAAGACTTGTGAGGGTGGCAGCTGGCTCTGAAACCAAAATTCCTCAAGAAAATAATACCCCAGTATGGGGGAAAAAGAGAAGGAGGACATAAGGTTCAAGCCGCTAACTAAATATTCTGCTAACCCCACTCCCCAAGGCAAACCTAGGATTCCAACAGATTAACCTTATGTAACTACCACCTCCCTCTCCCATTCATAAAAATCATAAGGGGTGTAGGGGCCGTACACCCAGGGACGATTCTTGCTATTATTCCGCCTGAGGCGGCCTTCTTTCGCCGCCCCCACCCCTCCCCACGGCACTAACCTTTACAGCGCCGGAGAGGGCAGGCGCGGTCTGCGATGCATAGTGCAGAGATCGCAATAGCGCTCTCTGCACTAGAAGAGCCGAATTTCCGGTTTTCAAACCGGAAATTCGGCTCTTAGTTACCAGGAGCGGCATTTTTGCCGTCCCTGGCAACCAGGGGGGCGCTGCCGCCTGAGGCGAGTGTCTCAACTCGCCTCATTGGTGAAGCGCCCCTGCATACACCCCAATGCCGCTGGACGCATTTTAGACATGCCCAGGTAGGCACATGGATAGGGGGACATAGCACTTGCCGCCGGACAGGTTATAATCAGACCGGGAAGGCACATGGATCAAGGACAAACTAGTGATATAAGCCATAATAACACTGTGCCTACCTGATCCAGATGATGAAGACTTCATACATGAGGTAAAGTGCTTAGGGGGAAAAAGATCACAAAGACCAAAACCCAAGTCCCTAGGACGCTTTCCAGCAAGCCCTAATGCTTCCCCAAGGTTAAAAAAAGAACTTCTTCTAACCGGAGCAAAAATAAACTGAAGCAGAAGAAAAAAAGATGCCGGATTGGGGGTGGGGCTTTTAATGCTTTGGGGAGGGTCCTTCTGACAGGAACACTGGGGCGGGGGCTATCCCATTATGTATGACATGGAGTTGTCCAGTGAAAGTTTAGTTCCACACATATCCTCACAGAACAAATTTCTGTTATTTTTGCCACCGAAACGGGTCAGATTCAACAATCCCAATTCACCAACAGTTTCTACTGAATGCCACCATAATGGAGATGGCAGGGAAAAAATGTTGATAACCTCTTTTGGATTGTCTATATAGAAGAATTTTTTTTTGCCTCACAAATTATATTTTCACAGCACAATAACTACCATTTTATTTATACGAGGCATAAAACTTCATAAAGCCATAAAACTATAAGGTATATTCTGTAAATCTGACGTTCTTACTACACTTTTACCATTTGGAGACCGATATCTTCAGAACTTTGCACTTACCGCCATTTAGTTTTCCCCCTCATCTCTCGGTAAGTCCCACCCTGCTGGGACCCCTGGAAACAGTGGCATAACTTGGGCTCGTCAGGCCCCCCAGCGAAAATAATCTACTGAGGGGCCCCGGCATGAACAGTCCGTCCTGCCCAGGCTCCCTCGTGCTGCACTTGTGTCTTTCAACACACTTCTATTTTGAAGGTATGAGAGGGGCTGGGGAGGGGGGACCTTGTGGTCTGGGCCCCTGTGTTGCCCGGGCCCCCCTGCAACCACTGGGTCTGCTATATAGGTAGTTACGCCATCTTTGCAAGTGCCTGGATTGCCTTTATCTGCAAATTAATGGCATTGAAACACAGTAAATTGTTAATATGCCAGCAGAAGACAAGTATACAATGATTGTGTAATAGATAGTGAGTAAAGTACCCCCTCCTGTAAAATATAAGGATATTATAAGTTACTGAGGAGTTTAATGACCATATAAAAACACTGGTAGAAAGAGGGAGAGAAGACGCGCTCTATTTTTCAAATAGTAAAGATAGCAGCACCTCAATAAATGGATCCACCAATCCTTGTATAAGTTTAAAAAGCAAAAGAGGGTTTTCGGTGCGCTTACTAATCAGGGATTACAAAAACCTTTTTTACGTTCAGTTAGTACTTAAATTATGTATAAAGAGAGTCCTGTGCTTGACTCCAGATAGATTCACCGGGGATCGTTGAGAAATAACTGCTACAGGCTTCAGTTGATTTGATCGGCGTGGTAACCTGTCAGGAAAGAAACTAACATAGCGCAGAAGAGTCGACCGGTTGAATGCGGGAAAGCGGTTGGTATATGCTTACCGGACGTGGATGTTTAATAACACTCTGAATCTGTGTTGGAAGCGGTCCTGTAGCGCCTTCCTCCTGACTTTTTTTCCCGGATCCGTTAGGCGGTGAGGGTTCATCTAGTCGGTCTGGTTGTTGTAGTACCTGTCGGAAAGAAAGCTCACATAGTGCAGAAGAGCCGGCTTGTGGATGCAGGGAAGGCGGTGGGTATATGCTTACCGGATGCTGATTTTTGATGGCAATGTAAACTTGTGCAGGTAGCGGTCCTGTCGCACCTTCTTCCTGGGGATAATTTCCCGATCTGTTCTGCAGTCTGTAGAGGTAGTGGGTTACTACCTGGAGTTGGTTTCCTCTGTGTGTTCGATGTTTCCAATCTTAGCGTTTGCGTGCGCTAGTACTTTTTTCAGACACTAGTTACAGCACGGTGTTTGTAAAATTTAATTTATTCACAAAATTGTATCAGTTAGGAATTAACAGAGCATTGATAAAGCCCTAGGAAGAAGACGCGACAGGACCGCTACCTGCACAAGTTTACATTGCCATCAAAAATCAGCATCCGGTAAGCATATACCCACCGCCTTCCCTGCATCCACAAGCCGGCTCTTCTGCGCTATGTGAGCTTTCTTTCCGACAGGTACTACAACGACCAGACCGACTAGACGAACCCTCACCGCCTAACGGATCCGGGGAAAAAAGTCAGGAGGAAGGCGCTACAGGACCGCTTACAACACAGATTCAGAGTGTTATTAAACATCCACGTCCGGTAAGCATATACCAACCGCTTTCCCGCATTCAACCGGTCGACTCTTCTGCGCTATGTTAGTTTCTTTCCTGACAGGTTACCACGCCGATCAAATCAACTGAAGCCTGTAGCAGTTATTTCTCAACGATCCCCGGTGAATCTATCTGGAGTCAAGCACAGGACTCTCTTTATACATAATTTAAGTACTAACTGAACGTAAAAAAGGTTTTTGTAATCCCTGATTAGTAAGCGCACCGAAAACCCTCATATAAAAACACTGGCCTGAAGGCCGAGTGTTTTTATACAGGTTATGGAACTCTGAGGTAACTTCTACTATCCTCATATTTTACAACTGGAGGTACTTTATTTATTATAATGCACAAATTTCAGTGAGTCATGTGACAGAAATGACATCAGAACTCACCGTTTATAACTGATGACATCAGAACTCACTGTTTATAAGGATATAATTTACAAGATATCCATAGCTTTTGTGTATTATAATAACATATGAATGCATATACTATGTACAAACTTTTTAATTAAGTATTAGATATCATCCATCTATCTATCACTATGTTTTTTTCTCTGTTTGTCTAGCCATGTACAGTTTTAACCTGAACTACAGTTGATTGCTTTTTCTGAGAATTCAATTTCATACCACTATATGTGTATCAGGAATCTCTTTCAAAAAGGCTATTAGATTTGTGTCTAGCTGTTGCATTTTGTGCCTTATGAATACTGAATGAATTGTATGGAAATCATGTCATTTGAAAAGAAAGAAACCATTGTGACTAGCTACAGTATATGCAAGAAGATGTTAGCTCCTTGAATAACTATGCTTTACACTGTTCATGATATTGGAATTTGCTTTAAATAGGTACAATTTGTAGCTGTATCCTTTTACTGATAACACAGTGAAGATAACCTATAGTGTTATTTACTTTAAACTAGAATGTTTTACATTTACAGAAAGAATACTTTACCTGGTCCAGCTACAAAAAAAACCCTTATTCACATAAATTTCTAGCCAATGAAAAATGAATGCTTGGTCCTAGAGTGAGACTAGAGAAGGCATTACTGTCGCTTGTGAGATTTATTATAAACCGACAACATTCAGCTTATTTATAAAATGTAGAATAAAATCAATGGGATGTGTACTTTTGATAGCAGTATAGTTAAACATGAGTTACTAAAATGGTACAGGACAATAACGCCAGTTTCTACCCAAATATTTTCAAGGGTTAAGGCATGTTGGCAGCTGCCATCCAGCACAAGGAGCGTTTGTTATACATAAAACTATCCCAGCTCTTTATAGCCAGTGACCCACAGAAGAATATGAACATCCAATAAGAATTATTCCTGGAATTTTATATATTTATTATATTTATATATGATCGCATGTTTCACTTATGGCATGTTTAAAAACAGATAGAATGTTTGTTTTTTTAATAAATAATACAGAAACACATCGGAATAAAGACTGTAACAGAATACCTAAACATGTCCCAGACTTTTCACCCCCTGAATTGCAGTGTAACCTCTCTTTATAGCTTTACAGAAAATAGAAAAAATATATAAAAAGAAAAAATACAAGAAGACAGTAGAAACCTAAGACCCAGTAATTTGAAGGTTAAAGAGGTTGCTCCCCTTCCAACCACTTTTTCAATTGTTTTCAGATTGTTCACCGAATATAACGACTTTTTAAAATTGGTTTCCATTTTTAAAATTCAAGTTGGATGGTGATTTTCTGCAGTCTTTCCACAGGTTCTAGAAAAAAGACAGAGCCACTGTATGGGGGTAATACATAGGGGGTTATTTATCAAAGTCCGAATTTATCTCAATATTTTTTGAAAAAAACTGCGACCAAACCTGCACGGGTTTTTTGGGCTTATTTATTAATACACTTTCCCGAAAATTTTGATTGCGGGGAAAAAATTGTGAAAAAACAGATTTTCATGATTTTTTCGTATTTTTCATCAGATTTTTTCAGATTTTTTCAGATTTTTCACCCGAAAACTCAAAATTTTGCCCGAAAATGCTGAAAACTTCGGGGTATTGGCAAAAATATCAGCACACATCAAAAAATCATTGGGACTTCTCCCATTGACTTATGCAACCTTGACAGGTCTGAGATGGCGGATTTTCAGATTCCAACTTTTCCATCCTCTGGGTTTAATAAATTCGATAAGTCCAATTTTTTGTGATTTGTGCATTCAGAGTTTAGTAAATAACCCACAAAGTGTTACATTTGGAGTTACATTGTAGCAAACATCTTAACTCCAGTTTTAGATTTTTTTAACCACCCTATTCCAAAAATATTTTTTCTAATGTCAAAATGTTGGAGTCTTTCTTCTAGCTTAACCTGGTGTCTCTGAATCTAACATTATTAAATCTAGAAAAATATTGTTGATGACATCTAATTGTCATAAGGCATTGGGGTATATTCTCTAAAGGGCGAAGCGCCTAGCGCTAGCGTGAATTCGCCAGCGTTGCGCAATTTCGTTAATTGGCCAATTCACTAACGGACGCTGGCGTAAATTCGCTAGTGTTACTTCGCACCCTTTTGCCTGGCGAATTTGCGCAACGGACGTAACTACGCAAATTCACTAAAGTGCGCATTTTTCAGAACGCTACCTTTTACGCCAGACTTCCTTCGCCACCTCAGACCAGGCGAAGTGCAATAGAGTAGATTGCCGATTGCTTCCAAAACAGTTAAAAAAATTTCTAAGTCCCAGGGTGATAGGACTAAAAACGCTAGCGCAACTTCGCAACCTTATGCTTCCCCTCAGCGCAACTTTGGATTTTAGTGAATTTGCGTAGTGCTGCCAAAAATACGCCTGGCGAAGTGCGGCGAAGCGGACGCTGGCGCAACAACGAATCTTAGTGAATGTCCCACATTGTTTTGTGGTTCTAAACTGGTACACTGAAGGACAATTTAACACCAAAGATTACAAAAAAGACTTATTAACAATTTATTTAATCATATTTCTTATTCACCTTTAAGTAATCTCCCCAGAGATACAGTTTCTTGGATGTAATCCACTTCAAGGTAGCTTTGTCTGGGTGTTTAGGGTTATTGTTCAGCTGTAAGGTGAACTGTAGAGGCTCATTTATCAACATTCTGATTTTAGTGGTCTTAGTAACCATGGAAAAACGAATTTTCTCTAAAACCACGAATGCCAAGTTTAAACTTATTAAAACAGTCTCACATAAAAAGCAAGAACATATAATAATGCGGAACTAATGCGAATACTAGTACAAAAACCTTAAAATCCTCAAATTTTTCCAGTAAATACAAATAAAAATCCTAAAAACCAATAAAAGTGTGATTTAAAGAAATATTCTACAAATTCCATTGGCTTCTACATGACCTTTACAGTTTTTAGATGCCAAAGGTTTGTATTAGTGGTTTTCGTGTATTTTTTTGTTTAATACATTACAAACTTTTGTTGTAACAGTAATTATGATTTTTAGGGCTAAAATTACAATTAGTTAGTATGAAGTTAGTAAATCAACGCCATAGAAGCCCATTTATTAATATTCTCATTTTACTGGTTTTTAGAGGTTTTTGAAACCATAAATAAACTAATTTTCTCTAAAAACCACAAATGCCATGTCATTTATTAAAAGTTCAAAATATAAATACTACGAACAAAACAAAAGCTGAACGATCCAAATATTATTCCAAAAACCTCTAAAAATGTAAGTTTTTGGACAATTGCTAGCAAAAAAAAGTGTGGAACCGCTACAGTAGTAGTCCGAACGGTCCCATTGACTTCTAAGAGGTCTATTTACTAAAAATTGAATTTCCTATTTTTCACAAACCACATTTTTCCTCTAAAAGTTTGCTTTATTCTGTTTCTCTAAAACTCTCTAAAATTTAGATTTATTAAGTGTAAAACCCAGAAAAAAACTCTACCAAACTCTACTCTACTAAAATTTCACCAAGTGAAAGCAGTCGAGGCCCTATAGAAGTCAATGGGAGCTGCACTGATCCTATTGGACCTTTTGTTTAACAATTTAGACTTTTAGAGGTTTTCAGATTATTTTCACTAGTAATTGTCAACTAATATACTATAAGGGCACACCATTTAAAAAATTTCACATAGCTATTTAATTCATTTAGAGACATCTATGCAGGAATGCTGGCTAGCATTTTTGTACTTAGTGTAGCTGGTTGGTGAGAATATTGCCATGATTTAACACTGTTCAGTTACTGTATATCAACGGATACATTTGCATGCAGCATGAAGCTTTTTTTGAAATACAAAAATATATGTCATCTGAATTAAAGGCTCGTGGAAAAACTATTTTATATACTTCCAAACTGTAAGTTCTATAATGTATTGTGTTAAATGTATTACTAACTTATTGTACCTGAGATACTGTTAGTATACCATAGTAAACCGTGGGCTTCTATGGATTTCAGAGGACAAGTCTCTAAAGCAGGTAAAGTAAAAAAAACTAGACATGCAGAGAAATAAATTAGAAATGATATAGCACAGTTCCAAAACATGCTTATCATGCTTAAAGTACGTTTTACCACTTCCTTGTATAACTATATTAACTGATGGTATAGCAGATAATTCATTTCCTGTAAGTCCCACAATTTACACTGTTCTAAATAGTAATATTGTTCACAAGCAAAAATAAAAATTTTCCAAATAAAGACGTAAAATGGGACAATGCCAAAACCAAACTACAAATATGACTATGAAGATTTTCATTCATCCAGGTCATAGTATATCTAGTATAGGTCAATCTAAAAACAACTGGACTTGCTGAGTAATCAATTCAGATGTCACCTCTTTGAAGAGTTACAATGTGCCATTGTAAATGGATTAGTGGAAGAGTTTATATGCCGAGAACTTCCCACACCAGTCAGTTGAACTGAAGAAGCTGCTCGGATGAGTAGTGAAACGTCTTCATTGATTACTCAGCAAGTCCAGTTGTTTTTAGATTGACCTATACTAGACAAACTACAAATAATTATGCCCTGACGTGGGCTGTGCCTTCTGTTATCACCCTGGAGGAACTGCAATAGAAAATGCATTAATTACAAATGGAATATTGTACTGTACTATGATATGTAATAAAAGCTATAATGTATGCTATATCACATTGTAGCCCAGTACTGTGTAAAATATTATGGGGGTTATTTACTAAAACTTAAAATTAATCAATTTTTTTTTTATAAAAATTGACCAAACTCCCTTCCATAAATTGAACTCATTTATCAATAATAATTTATCAAAAAAACATTGCGACTCAAGCGCAATACGTATCGTACGATCTGCACTTTGAAAACTCAATGTAATCAAATTGTCGCTGCAAAAACTTGAATTTGGGCCAGATTCAATTCAATGAGAACTTTTTCTACAAAAAAAATTATTTAAACATTAAACAAACCAGTAACGATTAATTATATCTTAAACCAATAAACCAATAAGGATTAATTTTATCTTAAACCAATAAACCAATAAGGATTAATTATATCTTAAACCAATTAACCAATAAGGATTAATTATATCTTAAACCAATAAACCAATAAGCATTAATTATATCCTAGTTTGGATCAAGTACAAGGTACTGTTTATTATTACAGAGAAAAAGGAAATCATTTTTAAAAATGTTAGTTATTTGATTATAATGCAGTCTATGGGAGACGGCCTTCCCGTAATTTCCCGAAATTTCCAAATAATGAGTTTCCAGATAATTGATCCCATAGCTGCACTACTATTTTATTAGATTGTTGGCACATTTTCTAACTTAAATAAAAAAAATATACCTTTTATCATCAAAGGGTGCACTAATTATATATATTTTTGTATATATCAGGATATGTTTGCTTCTAATGTTGTAATAATAAAGTGAGTATTTTTTTCCTCCGTTCTAATACTATTCTTTGCACATTTCTTACTTACAGAAATCTGCCCAGAGCTAAATGCTAACAGTTTGCCATTACTAACTGTACTCGTTCAGTGTAGCATCTCTGTCAATAGATGTCCCAGCACTAAAAAGCAAGCTGCTGCTTTATTATCATCATGCTTTATTTATATAGCACCAACATATTCTGCAGTGCTTATGACAGAAAGAAAATAGAAACCATCATATGTAGCAGGTAATATGCTCCTAATTTAAGATGTAGACTAAAATATTCTCTAAAATATATTTTCTATGACAGTACACTGCCTTTTATAGTATAACATAGTATTCAAGTCAGACAGGAATTTGCCAAGGACAGAATCATACAGACATTTGGTTTACCTAAAATACAAATCAGGGAGAAAAAGTTATCTCACGGTTTATCACATGAAAATTCATGGACGAGATTCAATTCAAGGAGGAAAAACTTTTCTCCTAATTCAGTTCGTTTTTTTTCCATAGACTTGAATAGAGTTTTTAGATGATAAACCTTGAGATACGTTTTTCTGAATTGAATTTGCATCTCAAACGGAATCTGGTCCATGAATTTTCACATAAACCTTTTTCTCACTGGAAAATTTCTGTGCAAGAAAACAATATTGATAAAGTTTTTTTTTTTCACATTTTAACTTTTTTTTATTAGTTTGAGTATTTGCTCCTACAAAATAAAAAGAAGGTGCTGGATATTATTTTGCGTGTTTATGTTATTATATGAATTGTAGTTGTATTCGTTTTTAGGACCATTCCACTGATTTAAGTGGAGGTCCACCCAAAACAGGTATCTGCCATGTAAAAGTAAATACTATTTTTTTTTATTAACAATTTTTGCAGTTTTACATATAATTTCTTACAGGAACGTGAAAAGAGAAGGAGAGAGAGAAGAGGGGATGAAGAGGAGGAGATAGGAGGAGTACTGGCATTGTTCCTTTATAAGGTAAATCATAGACTAGGTTATATATTTTGTTCAGATTATGTTGCTGAGATTCCTTGTTCATATTTTATGCAGTATACTCTATGTTTCCCCTTATGACCCAAGCGGGTTTTGGGTGAATGTTCATTCGTATAGTTGAATGCGTTCCACTTCCTTTATTATTTCCATTGGTGTAGGTAGTGTACTTTTTTCCAGTTTTTAAAAGTAAATACTAATTTAAACAACATTCCTAATGAAAATGTAAATTGTATAAGTAGTAGTAATAAAACCAGTACCATAATACTGCTTTGACTTCCGCTGCACTTTTGTCTGGGAAAACTCTCACAGATACTCAAATAGCTCGTAGATGGATGCAGTACGGCTTTAAACCACAGACAATTCTGCTGTATTTTATTATCTTTTATCTTACAAATGTCTTATCATTTTTGTAGCAGCTTCACAGTGTAAATATTCCTAAAACGTCTGAGCCTGCTAACCATCATGTATGGTTCTTACAAAACTCTCTCATTAAGAAACATTGAGCTGTGAAAACTAATGATGTCTAAAGCAGTAGCTGTTGACGAAAAAATAATTGTAAAATATAAAAATATGTATGCTACTCATAAGGGAAATACACTTTTCTTTAAGCGAGTGGAGAAATTGTCCCTGTGCAGTACCAGCTTGACACCTCCACTAATTAAAATGTTGAAATAAAATAGAAGGAAAAATAAACATCAACTGAAGGAGATCTTACATATTTGTCAGTATGTGTATGCGTAGTAACAGAAGCAGAGAGCTTACACCCCTGAATATATACCTTTTGTGGTATCAGGTGCTAGCCTGAAGGACCCACGCCTTTTTCAAATTTTCAGTGTGCTGCTGCCATTTTCTCCACAGTATAATGCGTGTCTTGCTGTCTGAGTACAGATTTGATGCTAATAAGGAAAAATCTCTAATTAATAAAACAGAAGGAATTGAAAAGAGAAGCAGCCGAATAAGCAGTTAGAGCAAATTCCATATTAGTGGAAAATAATGTTTTCTGGGAGTCACTATTTATAGCAAATTGAATATTCAGTAAATGTTATTAAAATGTCTTAAATTTATATTAAATCATTCAATTTATTATTGGCAAACTGGAATCATATATTCAGGAGGCAACTAAAAGTTCATTGAGTGAACTGAGCTGCAAGATGAATTCTGTTGTAAAGTTTTCAATAAAAAAACATAAAAACCCTAATCTATTAGACAGAGCATTATTATTATTTTCTATTGGGTGCAAGGTTTGCAATGCTTTTCTCTACTTCTCTCTACAGTCCATTCCAAAATAACTATGAGGTTTGTTCTTATTGATTATCCTGGAAGCTACTCACAAAAACCAGCCAATGCTGCTTGAGATTTCATTCAGATGCCCCATTGCACCTGGTGGCCTCCGCCGCTCTCCTTAATTTGCTGCATTGTTAGGAGATGGAAAGGGTAAGAAGAGGCTCACGTGCCCCCCCCCCCTCTCATGCCTACCTCTTGTGAATAGTGTTATATTCATTGGGGCAGCTGCAGACTCCATATTAGAGTGAGGCAACTTACAGTAAATCTGCATTGCACTTCGTTTTTGCAGATGCCTTAACCCTTTAAAGAAGAAGGAAAGGAAGAAGGAAAGGCTTGGTGCACTTGGGGGTGCCAAATGTTAGGGGGGGTAAGAACCCAAAAAATATGTTCACCCCCTCAAAACCATATATTTTTATAAAGTACACATTCTACTGAATCTAAAATGGATACTCCTTTCTGTTGTAAATGAGTTGCAATGCTTTCCCAAAATTGCCGGTTTTTGTAAATTGCCTCAAAGCTTCAACTTTCCAGCATCATATCGCCTATCTATCTTTACCTACCAAGAAAAAGCACTGTAAATATGATTGCCAGGGGCCCTCAAACATTTTAATGGCCATTGTGCATAGGTTTACAAAAGTATCTGGCATTTAGAGGCCCCAAAATAAAGTTAGTGCATTCACATTTTATGACACGGATTTCTACTACCAAAAAAAATATACAGCCTGGATATTGGTAAAGGTGGCAAATAAGTAAGTCATCCCAAGAAAACATCATATTTTCAAAAAATACACATTATGCAAAATCTAAAATGGGTAAATGTATCTTTGTATGGCAAAGCACCAAGCAACAACGCTATCCTAAACTTTTTGGTTTTTATTTTAATTCTGAAATTCATCACAAAGCTTGCATTTTACCCGATTATATACCCCACATTTCGTAACTTACCAGCATAAAGCATCCTTAATATGACCGCCAGGGGTCTACTGAATAGTTTGATTCCAGATATACAAAGATTTACCAAACTATGGGGCATACATAGACACTACTCAAAATAGTACATACGTATTTTCACACAAGACACACTGACTACTACAATAAACGTACCTGGCGTTTTATGCTCCCTAAAAGTATGGAGACCCTAGAAAACCATATTTTTTCCGAGAGTACACATTCTGACAAATCTAAAATGGGTAAATATGTCTTTCTACTACAAACTACAAAACTGAAAACCTATGCTAAACATCAGTTTTTATGAAATTTCCAAAAAGTGTCAGAAAGCTTGCATTTTACCCCATTATATACCCCACATTTTGTAACGTACTAGCAAAAGACATTCTAAATATGATGGCCAGGGGGTCTACTAAACTGTTTGATGCTCAATATGCATAGATTTACCAAACTATGTGGCATACAGAGACCCCCAAATCCAAATAGTGCATATGAAGTTTCACGTATGACACTCTGGATACTACAATATAAGCACCCTGTATGTCTATTATGTGCCATGATACCCCCTAACAGTATGTCTTTCTTTGCCTAGTGTAATCAGCAGTCAGAATGACAGTTTGAATATTTTAGGATGGGCAAATAATTCCTACACAGAGCTGAAAATGCAATAAAATGGCTAAAAATGCACCAAAATCACCGAAATTGCAATATAATCACCGCGATAGTAATAAAACATTTTTTTCAGTCAAAAAAAAGTGTATGTATGTGTGTATGCGTGTGTACGATTAGCAAAATTGCGTGTTATGTGTGTGTGTGTGCAGGTGCAAGTGCGTGTGAGTGCTGTGAGTGTGTGTGACCCCCTGATCCCCAAAAATGTATGTGTGTGTGAGTGTATGTGTGTAAGTGTGAATGTAAGTGTGTGTTGTTGTAATAAGTGTGTATTTGTAACACTGACCTCGGGTAGAAGCTTAAAAATCTGGAGGGGCTGGAGGGGGTCCCACAATGAAGAGGAAGCTTTCTTCACCCAGGATCTGGTGAGTGGGTGGCGATGGGGATCCAGGAAGAGCAGGCAGCAGCAGGACACGTAGATTTCATGTGCCTGCTGCTGCCATGGGGCCCGTGGGCAAAAGGTACAATGTTTGTTACTGGTCTAATCACATATAGCAACCAATCATCTTGGACATTTACTGGTAACCTTTTTAAACACAAACATCTGGGTGCTGCCAAATATTGTTCCTTTTATTATAAATGGAGGGGGGGGGGGGCAGTCATGGCACAGACAAAATTTCTTGCCTTAAGGGAAGTAAATAACTCATATTATCTCCTCACTAACTGGCATAACATTGACAATATTTCTCCAACATATAATCCCCCCCCCCCCCCAGCTACAGATGCGAATATCTGCAATCCATAAATCAGTTTTACATACTCTAATATAAAGTGCTATGGAATATCTTGGTGCCTGTTAATGTGTTATTACAATAACAATAATAATAACTGAATAAGCATGTAATTATTCTCAATGAAATATGATTTTCACTAGGCTTTCTGGTACATTTAAGTAGAAAGTTAATTGCATTTACGGTCATGTATAAAGATAACCTAGGACTGTGATTAAAAATTTAAAAATGACAAATAATAAACACAAGAAAATATAATCTTAGCACAGACATTAAGATAAGCATCTATTATCTGCTATCTATATCTCTCAATCACATCTACCTGAATATTATTTTTGTAAGTATGTACCTGCCTGCTTTTCTGTCTGTCTGGTATTTGGTAGCTTCATTCCTTTTTAATCTATCGTCCTCTGAGCCTTCAAAGAGAATGTGCCATCAATTTTCTTTGCTCTCATTACCCTACTGTATCTGTCATTTCTGTAATAGATGTAGGCACTGGAAAGAATTTGTGGCTCAGGCATCTTGTTGATATGGTGCTTTTATCTTCAAACAAATGTTATGTTTTCACTGGTAACAGTGCTTTCTCAAAAAGCTTACATTTCTAATATAGATATATATATATATATATATATATATATATATATATATATATATATATATATATATATATATATATATATATATTTATATACACACACACACACTATTTAAAACAACAGTAATGCTGCACTAATAAAGTCCTTTTTTATTATGTGTATATCTCTGGCAGTAACAAGTACGTGTTTAATCCTACTTGCTACTTAAATATAATAATGTTTTGTAACACATCAGTTCTCCTAACTTTTTTTTAGACAGTTTATATTTGTTTTACAGTAATAAAATGTGCAATGATCCTTAGTAAGGAGTAATTCAGATCATAAGCTTGAAAGAACATACTATAATAGTTAGTATTCTTATAATATTTGTTAAGACGTATTAAAGTGGTTGTTCATCTTTAAATTAACTTTTAGTATGATGCAGAGAGTGATATTCTGAGACAACTAGCAATTGGTTTTCATTTTTTATTACAGGCATAGAATCCATTATCCTGAAACCCAGTATCCAGAAAGTTCTGAATTACTGAAAGGCTGTCTCCCTTAGACTCCATTATAATCAAATAATTAATTTTTTTAAATTATTTCCTTTTTCTCTGTAATAATAAAACAGTAGCTTGTACTTGATCCCAACTAAGATATAATTAATCCTTATTGGAAGCAAAACCAGCCTATTGGGCTTATCTAATGTTTACATGATTTTCTAGTAGTCTTAAGGTATGAAGATCCAAATTACGGAAAGATCCATTATTCAAAAGGTCCCAGCATTCTGGATAATAAGTCCCATACGTGTATTTTTGTTTTTTTTTTAAATTTAGCATTTTAAATTTAGCATTTGAGGGCCTTAATAGAAAGACGAGTAATAAAAATTAGCAATAACAATACATTTGTAGCCTTACAGGGCATTTGTTCATTAGATGGGGCCAGTGACCCCCATCATATATCATTTAATAATATAACAAAGAGAAAATGAAGGCCAATTGAAAATTTGCTTAAATTAGCCATTCTGTAGAATACTAAAAGTTAAATTAAAGGTAAACCACCCCTTTAAAGACAAATATTAGGATGTATTTGAGAAATCATTCATTGCCGGTTACAGAAAATTAGTGATGTGTGAATTTCTCCCTTTTCGCTTCATCAAAAATTTGTGAAACATTGATAATTTCTAAAAGGAATTGAAGTCAATGTAATGTAATGAATATATAATGAATCGAATATTATTAAGTAAATATTACCATGTTTGCCCAGGAGCAGTATCCCATAGCAACCAATCAGCAAGCAGAATTTATCATCTGTTTAATGGTAAATATTTTATTGGTTGCTATGAGTTACTGCTCCTGGGCAAGCTTAGTGCCTTTTTTTTTTACATATGGGTGAATAAGTCTAATGTTTGCCTACGTCTAGTAACCCATTGAAGCAAATCAGATGTGTGTTTTTAAACAGCTGACTAGCAAATAATATGGTTGCTATGGGTTACTGGACAAGATGCCAAGAAGGAAACTTTAGAACAAATATTACATTGCCCCTACACTGAGCCTCCTACAGAACCTGATATCCATGACTGATATCCAAGTTTAAACATAAAACGTGCTGAATATTTGATAGGATTTTGCATGCACTGGTGTCCACTAGGCCTTGGGACTTTGCTATTCATTTTAGACAAATAAAATAATGCTTTTAAGAAGGATACAATATTATTTCAACTCAATTAATTTGTCATATAGCAAATACATTTTTAGAATTTGAAAAATGTATACGTTATAGCTCTTTTGACTGATTAAGGGGCACATTTATCAACAGTCGAATAGTCAATTCAAATTAGAATTTTCAAGTTTCAAAGTTCACACATTGGAATTTTAATCCCCCATTCAAATGTAAATTTGAATGCGAAATTTATCACACTTTGGAAACAGTTCTAATTCTGATATTCACCTCCTAAAACCTGCCAAGTTCAAGTACAAGTCAATGGCAGAGGTCAGTTGAGTAATTTGGAGGCATTACCGTAATAGCCTTCCTGACATTCAAGGTTTTTTTATTTTTCCGGAGAAAAACTCGATTTGTATGAATAAAATATGATTTGAATACAATTCCATTTTTGGGGCGAAACCATTCAATCGAATATTAGACATTCAATTTCTTTCTTAAATAACCTCTCAGTCGAATTGTGAGTATATTCGAATATAAATATATTCACATGAATTCAGAATTCGACCTTTGATAAATGGGCCTCTGCCTTTACAGTATTATGTCCTGGAGAGAATGTTCTCACAAGGTGTAAGCATATTTTTTTTTAAGAGAGATGTGTTAATTAGGGATGGGCGGATTTTTTCACCTTGTTTCACCATGAAAATGACGCCCATAGACTTGTATGTCATTGTGCGTCAAAAAAAACAAAAAGACGCACGTCAAATAATTTTTGACGCCCATAGACTTTAATTAAAGTCTATGGGCGTCGGCGACATTTCACTGGCGGCAAATTTTTGGCGAAGCAAAATGGGTCAAATTCGCCCAACCCTAGTGTTAATGAATGTTGTGAGTAGGAAGTTGAGCAATGGTATTCCAGTCGAGGCTCCAGATAAGAGTTACATTACCATTCACTGCTAATAAAGAGCTACTGCCCTGTGTACAGCAATAAAAAATAAGGATTCCAGCCAGGAGACTAATAGCAAGGACCTGGAAGAAGCTGGAGGCTCGCTTCTACCCTCAATTATTAGGACTCTAATATACAGTACAAAATAGCAGCCCTTTGTGCCATGAACTGCCTGTTTGGTGAGGACCATAATTGGGATCAATAGACCAAATTCTATCTTAAGACCAAACCAGAATAACTCATTATAATTAGGTGTTTATGCCCATACACAGGTTTACTTTTGCATACTATAAGCCTTGCTTAGACCGCACACCGACACCCTGTTCTTTCCCTGTTTTTACCCCTCACCCTCCCCCAACAGCTGTTTCCTGCCAGCCCCCTCACTCAACATCTTGGCGGTAGTGTATGTTATACGTTATAACAAACACACAATTAGACCATGCATATGTATCAGAGTATAAGAGGCATATTTATTAAGCTGCGTAAAAATCAGCAGGCTAATACACCGCACATCACCAGGCTTCGATGTGTAAAAAATGGAATAAAAACCGGTGTAAAATCTTTACACGCTTTTCATACAATGACTTCCACTGGAAGCAACATAAAATAAAAGCTAGCGTTCACATGGGGTAAAATTACACACACCTTGATAAATTTGCCATTTCTTTTACACAGCTTTTTACACGTTTTTTTCTGCGGATTTCACAGCATAATAAATATGCCCCATAGTGTAACCCTATGCCTTACTATCAAATGCTTTCATTGACAACTGTATAACGCTTGTTGTACCTCAATAAAGCTAAGCATTTGAGTGAAAAAATAAAGATTACTTACATAATGTAGTTGGCTATGTTGCAATGCCTAACTGGAACACAGTTATACCGGGTATATCACAGGGTTGTGAAGTTGGGTGTATAATGAGGAATAAAAGTTAATTTTACATGCATAAAAATCTCTCTTGGTGTTAATTCATTAGCAGACCTATGGGACACAGGTCATCCCTTAACATTAGAAAAAATATGCTCAAAACGTCTGTTATGTCTCTTATGTGTGTCTAACACTGCATTAAAAGTAAACAGTATATTATTTTCCAGTAAAACTCAGTGCTTGTGGATTGGGGGTTCACAGTTTTACTGGCAGGGCCAGCCCTGATCCGCTCTTTGTCCTTGCTGCCGCAACCTCTGTCTCCAGCCCCGGTCACGTCATAACCAGGTCCGCGCATTCACGCGCATGGAGGCGGGGCATGCCAAAAGTGGTTTAGAGGTCCAGAAGGGGGATTTGCAGCAATTCAAGACTGAACATGAGTATAAATGACAGCTGTATAATAATATGCTTTAATATTTATATGGCAGTGATTTATAGAGTGCCGTCTTATGTGTGAATAATCTATTTTGGCAGTTTTGCTATTAAACATAAAGCTTTACATTTACATAAAGTTTAGCCTTTACAAACATTGCTTACGTTCCTCCTATTCTTGTAAGTCAACTGATTTTTAATATCCTTTTCTGATGAAAATGATTTGTAGGATGCTGGGCTTCATTTAGCTTTAGCAAGTTTATTTTCCCTAGTGTTGCTGGAGGTAATGCTACAGAAAATGAAATTTTCTTTTTAATAATTCCTATGTTTTGCTAAGGATTATACTTTAAAATTAAACCTGTCACTTAGGTAAAATGTTATTGTCTATCTTATTTGCTGTACAGGTACTTTATGGGACCTGTTACCCAAAATACTCGGGACCTGGGACTTTCTGGATAACAAGTCTTTCCATCATTTGGATCTACAAAAATGTATTTAAACATTAAATAAACCCAATAGGGTTGCTTGCCTCTAATAAGGATTAATTATATCTTAGTTAGGACCAAGTGCAAGCAACTGTTTTATTATTACTTTGAAAAAGGAAACCATTTTTTAAATATGTAAATTATTTAATAAAGTCTTTCGGAAAGACCATCATATAATTCAGAGCTTTCTGCATCCCATACCTGTAGTATGAAGTCTCATCTACCCCAATGCTCATATTTACACTAAACACACAAGAGCTAGATTATCGCCCTTCAACATTAAAGTTAATTACATTCATTAGTAACATTTCATTCTCCTGTCCCATATTCTTGGACTTGATATTTTGCTTGTGCTTATAACAAACTATCCATTCCTAAACCATGTGATTTATAATCTGCAAACAAATACTCCTTTCTGGCAATAAGGCTAATGTGCCTACATATATTTAACCAATTTGATATCCAAAATGTACTGGCGTCAAGTACAAGCTACTGTTGTATTATTACACAGAAAAGGGAATCATTTTTATAAATTTGGATAAATAATTGGAGATGGCCATTCTGTAATTCAGAGCTTTCTGGATAACGTGTTTCCAGATAACGGATCCCATACCTGTAATACATTTGGAAAAAAAATAACCTACCTTAACAAACATTTCTCTTTAACAATGCAACCTACTATAACTGATAGACTCCTTTAGGATTCTATAACATTTGATTCAGTGAATAATTGTTCTTCTACTATTACATGATTTATCAGACCCATGTATATTTATATTGTAGAACTTATCCCAAGGTAGTGCTCTGTGGAAATGCTTTGAAGGAATGCAGAAATGTGTTGCATTTAAAAATCTCCTGTGCTACAAAATACTGAAGACAGTTTTCATGAATATGCATCCCATCCCAACTTCAAATACACTTCTTAAGCTGACAACAAATGTGCTTTAATATAAACCAGGACTTCTACTTCAAAGAAAAGACTTCTATGTGTAGAGGAATTGGCAGGAATAGATGTATATATGTTGAGGATAGAAATAAATATTATGTATGGCCAAATAAATAATTTTCATTATGGTACGACTAGTTGTTTGTGATCTATTTTTCACCCTCCCTTGGATTCCCCCATATTCGAATCTTTTGAGTATATCCTTGACCTTTCTCTATTTCCTCCGGTCCTGGCCCACACCACTCAAGTTCAGGCAGTCACTTGTACAGTATTTATTTTGTGATATCTGCATTAAGGAAGGGAATCTGGAGACTCAGAAAAAGCTGTCACTTTAAAATTAAAATTATTGCTTTCTCTTTTTGTTTGCCTTCTTTAGAGATTTATTCAATTAAACCATCCACTTTTTTTACCAGCCCCCCAACTTTTGAAATCCTCTATTAGCTTATTATATAATATCATAAGGAGAATATAGATGCACAATATGCTTGGAGCAAATGGAGTCCCTAGCATATCCCACAGCTGTATGATTGTAGTTAGGAAACATTATTATTTTTTATTTATTATGAGCCAACATATTCCACAATACTTAGTAGAGATTATATATCAGTCACATCTGTCCCTACTCCAGTGGAGCTCAGTGTCTAAGGCTCCTCACTTTCACACAATATGGTTAATTTTATCAGGAACCAGTTAAGTGTATTTTTTTTTGTGCATGTGTGAGGAAACCTGAATACATGGAGAAAACTGAAGAAAGCACAGGGAGAATATACAAATGCCTTGCAGATAGCATCCTGGCTAGGATAGAACTTAACCTAACATTGCAAGGCAGAAATGCTTATCACTGTGCTGCTATTACAGTTTACAACTGTTTTCAGTATTTAGGTTTGGATATACAGTAGAAGAAAGTGGAATGTCATTATTTTCTAACAGGATATAGCTGAAATGGTGCATTTCCATAAAAGAGTACTGTTTTAGGATAGGTTCCTGATGCTCATATTAAATGATAAATCCATGACTGAGTTAACATATCATTGAAACCTTATATATAT
Source organism: Xenopus petersii (assembly GCA_038501925.1). Taxonomy (NCBI): domain Eukaryota; kingdom Metazoa; phylum Chordata; class Amphibia; order Anura; family Pipidae; genus Xenopus; species Xenopus petersii. The sequence goes on from CM076672.1 coordinate 134,156,834, forward strand.
ATATATATATATATATATATATATATATATATATATATATATAATCCGACTGCTTCTCCAGCATATTCCCTAGCATTAAACTGGCAGATCTGTCTTGCCAGAAATTGCAATTGTTTGTATCTCTTCCTCCCCCTAATAATTGCAGACATAACTGTCACATATACAGCTGCCAGAACATTCATCCCCAAAAAACTGAAATTATTTCCCGGATATACACACGCGGGTGCCCATTTACTTAGCTCGAGTGAAGGAATAGAATAAAAAAAACTTCGAATGATTCTTTTGGCTACTTCGACCATCGAATTGGCTACTTCGACCTTTGACTACTATATTCGACCCTATGTAAATCTGCCCCTTAAACTAAGGGCAGATGCTGCACTTACCATGAGAGTTTTCCCTTTAATATTAAAAGCAAATACTAATATTGCCTTTCACCAGTTTTTGGTATTAACGTCTTGATCAGAAATTGATTTCAAACTGTATTCAATCGATTTACTTTGCACTTGAACACATTGCACAAAAAAATGAAATAATTTTCTGGATAGTCTAAAAAAATAAACACTTAGGGGCAAATTCATCAAGGGTCGAATTTCGAGGGGTTAAATCCCTCGAAATTCGACTGGGGAATAGAATAGGCAATTCGGGCAAATTTACGCGCTGGCAAATAGTCGAATTGGCGAATATTTGCCAGGCGAATAGGCGCTCGATCGAATAATCGCTCGAAAGATTTTCATTCGATCAAATGCCTTTTTATTCGATCAAAAACTTGGAAAAAAAGCCTATGGCTCTTTCCCATAGGCTTTTAAAGCAATTTGGTAGGTTTTAGGTGGCGAAGTAGGCAGTCGAAGTATTTTTAAAAGAGACAGTACTTCGACTATCGAATGGGCGAATAGTCGCAGCGTTTTGCGCTCGATCCAGTACTTCAACTATCGAATGGCAAATAGTCGCAGCGTTTTTGCGCTCGATCTATTCGAATCATTCTACTCAGGCGAATTTACGCCAATTCGATAGTCGAGGAGTACTAAAAACTACTCGAAATTCGAAGTTTTTTTACTTCGAATCCTTCACTCAAGCTTGGTGAATTGGCCCCTTAATGTTTACATGATTTTCTAGTAGACTTAAGGTATGAAGATCAAAATTATGGAAATATCTATTATCCGGAAAACTTCAGGTCCCGAGCATTCTGTAGAACAAGGCCCACACCTGTACTATAATTATTTATTGTAGTGATCATACTATACAGCTTGGGGGTCACTGAAGTGTACAGAACCTGTAAAAAAGCGCACAGTGTCATACTGCAAAAGGTTACCAGGTTATCTTGCGAGGAGATGAGATTTTTACCCCTTCATACTTATTTAAATGGGTTGTTCCCTTAAATTAACTTTAAGGGGCACATTTACTAAGCTCGAGTGAAGGATTTGAAGTAAAAAAACTTTGAATTTCGAAGTATTTTTTGGGGTACTTCGACCATTGAATAAGCTACTACGACCTTTGACTCGAACGATTCAAACTAAAAATCATTCTACCATTCGATAGTCGAAGTACTCTTTCGACTACATACTTTGGCAGTTTAAACCTACCGAGGTACAATGTTAGCCTATGGGGACCTTGCCCATTACTTTTCTAATGTTTTTTTGATCGAAGGAAAATCCTTTGATCGATTGATTAAGATCCTTTGAATCGTTTGTTTGATTTGAATTCGATATTCTAATTCGTAGGATTTTACTTCAAGGGTCGAATTCAAGGATTTATTAACCCTCGATATTCGACCCTTAGTAAATGTGCCCCATAGTATGTTCTAGCAATATCAATAAATTTTTAGCCTTACAGACCATTTGTTTTTTAGATGGGGTCAGTGACCCCTTTTGAAAGCTGCAAAGAGTCAGAAGAAGAAGAAGAATGCATATATTTCAAAAACTATAAAAAAACATATAATGAAGGCCAATTAAAAAGTTGCTAAGAATTAGCCATTCTATAACATACTAAAAATGTACTTAAACATTTTGTGTACTTGAAGACATACCTAGCTTCAGTTCTGAAGGCACTGGTTTTAAAACACGTAGGAGACTAGTATTGATCAGTAAACCAAACAAGCCAATTACTACAAAAATAATAGAAAATCTAGGGTTTTTACATATTTAAACTAAGAACTAAATCCATTATATTCTATAGAACTCGTGTGTTATCTGTTGTGTTAACATGTGCCTTTTCACCTTATTCAACTTGAATGGCTGACCCTATGGCTAATGCCACATGGGGTTGTAGTGCAGCCAGCTGAAAAAAACAGACTAAGAATAAGGCCCTACTCTGGCACAAGCCTATTTCCTTGCAGGCACACTCAGTGGATTTCAGCTCTAAAATGCAAGATCTCACAATTCGGTGCCAAAATCTGTCGCGTCTGCTTTCACCTGGGCCGATGCAATGGTTCAAAGTGCAGGCAAGGAAGGGGCAGATGCCAGCATAAGGGCTGAAGCAAACACAATTTTTCCTGTGCAGGGTAACAATATTTTTTATTTAATTGCATATACAATGTAAAAGTCCTTAAATTTTAAGTTTTATGGTCCTACATTTTTGGAGTTTTCAAGCTGTTTTTTGGTATTTGTTTCTTCAATTTTGTATCCACTATTGTAATACATTTTAGTTGTGTTATTCATTTATATACACACTCTGAATTCACAATTATTGTAGAAGAAAATGTTAGTAAAACGAATACATTCTTTTCTGTAATGTCTTAATGCTCACTCAGTGAAACTTGAAATATTAGCAATTTAATTATTCCACCTTGTGATCTGAACTACAAACCTGACAGAGGATCAAACTGAAAGGTCAACGAGTGTGAGAGAAAGTAATATTGCCTCAAGTTATCTATTACAGACACTTCTGCTATCAATTGTCATCTCCCCGTACTCTTCAGTTGTTTTAAATAATTCCAGGAAGTTAACTTTACCATCAGCTTAAAGAGACATACTACAGTAGAACTGGTCACATATTAAAATTGTACAAGCTGTAATGGGACACGAGCCGTACAAGCTGAACTGTTCAGCATGTGTACTGTAGGTTCTACTCTGTACTAGCTGATCCTCAACAAGTGCAAAAAAAAATCCAAATTACATTGATGTATCATTGGTTTTGGCTCGATGAACGATAGGAAGAGCACAAGTTAAATCTCAAATCTCAACATGCAAATTTCAAAATGACTAATGTCTGTACCCTACAACACACAAATGTATCCATTTGTCCTAGTAGCCCTAATAATATAGCAACCAAAAGACATGAAGTGAAAAACAAATAGACTAGGGTTATTTACTAATCTCAATTTTTTCCGGTCAAGGTTTTTTTAGGCAAAAACTCTAATTTTTAGAGGGGAAGAAATTCACATATTCTAGATTTATTATACAGGTATGGGGTCCATTATCCGGAAACCCGTTATCCAGAAAGCTCCGAATTATGGAAAGGCTGTCTCTCATAGACTCTGTTATAATCAAATAATCCAAATCTTTAAAAATGATTTCCGTTTTCTCTGTAATAATAGAGAAAAACAGTATTGTGTACTTGATCCAAACTAAGACATAATTACTCCTTTTTGGAAGCAAAACCAGCCTATATGGTTTATTTAATGTTTACATGATTTTCTAGTAGACTTAAGGTATAAAGATCCAAATTATGAATAGATCCATTTTTCGGAAAGCCCCAGGTCCTGAGCATTCTGAATAACATGTCCCATACCTGTACCCTGATTCTGCAAAAAGCCTGGATCTGAAAATCCAGCATCTCAACCCTGTCAAGGTCATGTATAAGTCAATGGCACATGTCCCTATCCCAATTTGAAGATATCATGGTCTGCACTGGGTTTAGTTTATAATCTGAAAAATCTGAGTTTTCGGGAGTTAACCTGAAAAAATCTAGTAATTCGGTAGTAAAGTGAGAAAATTAGTATTAGGTTCGGGTTTTCACTCAATTTTATCGAGTCTTTCCACAATCCGTTTTTTTCCGTGTTATTTTATTGATAAATAAGGTGAAATCGTGGATGGGATTTTGGTCAAACTTTTCTTATTTAAGCAATCAGATAAATATGGATTTTAGTAAATAACCCCCAAAATCAAAATCTGTAGGATTCCCAGGTATTTTTGTTAAGTTTTTCAAGAATCAATCCAATAGGTCAATTAATTCAGTAGATTAGTATAATTGATTCTCCAGAATGCAGTCAGCATTATTTATCATTGCCAGAGCTTTCAGGACTCTTTATACCAAACCAGCCAATAAAATGACTGGTCTGGAAAGACAAATCATACAGACCTGTGGGTAATGATCTAATTTAAAAATGCCATTTTTCCTGATAATTTTAATGATAAATATTAATACTGTACTGATCAATGTTTATTGAATTTCCGGGCCCTGGTAGTAATGATTTTTATTGTATCAATTCAGAACTGATCTTTCCAAATCAATATGATAAACTATTTGGGATGATAAATACCATAGAATTTTTTTTAAAATCAGTCACTAAGGGACAGATTTACTAAGAATTTTCTAAGTTAAAAAAGTTCATATTTTGAAGTAATTTTTTGAATACTTTGACCATCAAATAGGATACTACGACTTTCGATATTCCAAGTCGAAGGCTTTCAACTTGAGGGTCGAATTTCGAAGTTTTTTTAACTTCGAAATTCGACCCTTAGTAAATCTGCCCCTAAGGGAAAGATATGCAGTATGAATCTTCCCCTGTCTGGTAAATTGTTTGCAGATATGAGTTCCTGAACTCATGTGAGCTCACCACCTAAAACGTGGTGGGCTTTTTCTTTTTAACAAAGACCTGCTTATGGGAAATGAAAATGCTTTATTTAATTATTTATTTATTTTTAACCGTTCTGCAACAAGTCAAGCAATCTATTGCAGAAACATGAGTGAGTATAGAAAGTCACTTGCAGTTTCTGCAATCCATTGCTTGAACTTGGACAGGCAACGCCCTAAACGTAAATCCATATTGCCTAAATAATTTTAGTTTAAAATGCATTACAAATAAATGCTACTTATATACTGGTTAATAAAAACAATCTTAGAATAGAATGTTCATGTGCTTACATGTCCGTATACATGATGAAAATTAAAAACGGTCAATGTAGGGGATACAAAATAGTTTTATATAATAAGGAAATTTAATAACACATCCATACTAGTCAATTAAGCTTTTTGTGATAAAATTTTTTCATTTCTATTCTCAATCCATACATTTTTGTCCTGAGAGCTTCAGAACAAAAACAACTATAAAAAACACACAAATTAAGACTACTTGCAAATTTTCTAAAAATATTATTGTTTCTTAATTTTAACATGAACTTAACCTTAAAATAATTTTGCATAAACAATGTTTGAAGCAATACTGAAAATGAGATCAAATGAGTTTATAGCAATAATATTGGTCTTGTAATACATAATATATAACATTTGCAAGAATACAGAATCAAACTAACTTTTGAATTTGAAATGTAGGATTGAACACAAGGAACAGGAACAAAAAGCTGAAGGTACAAAAAGTAAGAAACATAATCAGGTTTGCTGTACTGGACCTGTTATCTTGAAGGCTAGATTAAAGGTCATGGAGAATTCAGAAGGAATGTCTCTGAAGTAGCTGAAGACCCCTTAGTTAGAGAGCTTATGATTCAGTTGTACAGAGTTTCATGGTTGCCTCCCGTAGCAGATAAACAATAGTCCATTGTTGTGAATATGTTTGCTCAAATTGAAGGCAGAAACATCAGGCTCACACATAGGGAAAAGGGAAAAGATGTACAGCAAAAGTAGAGGGCACCTTAAACTGAAGAGGGCTAATACAGAATGTCAATCAGTGTAAACAGATTATTTTAAACTGTTCATATAGTCAGATATATTAAAAACATGCAATCATAGTGAATGGAAGTATACCATGATAGGATTTTCCATAATGATAAAGTATCTTCAGTTTTAGGGCTCTTACTCACTGGCTTTCTGACCTGCACTCCCCTGCGTTCCGTTTTTTGGCGTTCAGCCGCAGGGGAGCGCAGGAATAAACGCATGTCATTATTTCAAATGGGGCTGTACTCACTCAGACGTGTGTAGGCACCGAAAGCAGGAAAAATGCAGCATGTTGCGTCTCAACCTGCGTTCGGCGCCAACACGTGTCTGAGTGAGTACAGCCCCATTTGAAATAATGACATGCGTCTATTCCTGCGCTCCCCTGCAGCTGAACGCCAAAAAACGGAACGCAGGGGAGCGCAGGTAAGAACGACAGTGAGTAAGAGCCCTTAAATAGTGATGGGCGAATTTGTGCCATTTCGCTTCGCCGAAAAATTCGCGTAACGGCACCGGCGTCTCGTTTTTGATGCCGGCGCACGTTTTCTTGACGCTGGCGCCCGTTTTTGACGCCGGCGTCCATTTTTCCTAAAAAACACCAGCAAATTTTTGCCGCAAATTTTCGTGGGCGTTTTGCGAATTTATTCGATGGCGGCGAATCACGCAAATTCGCCGTGAATTTGCGCCTGGCGAATAAATTCGCCCATCACTAGTTTTAAACCATATAACAGAATTGTATCTTACTCTTCAACAAAAATTTTATATCTTGCCTTTATTTCATTTACACATCTATTAATGTCCTCTTTTCACAATATACATCCATATAGTAGATATAAAGCAGACAGGTTTTTTTTTAGCTAAAGACATTTTCCTTGTATAGCATCCTTATTGCTTTACTTTCCAAAAAAGGAACACTAAAAACAAATTTTCAATGCAAGAAAGTCAAAGCTTTGTACAGGGATAATATTACCCTTGAATACAGTGTACTGTATGTGGCTACAAATACCAAGTGACACTAAGGGGCCGATTCACGAAGGGTCGAATATCGAGGGTTAATTAACCCTCGATATTCGACTAGGAATTTAAATCCTTCGACTTCGAATATCGAAGTCGAAGGATTTTTGTGCTATTTCCGGCCGAAGTAAAATTGTTCGATCGAACGATTTATCCTGCGATCGAAGGGATAGTGCCTTCGATTCGAAGTATTCGGTCGTAGCGTACTGTCGAATAAGATCGAAGTAAGATCGAAGTGAACATTGCCCCACTTGTATTCGAATCGATCGATTCGAAGTTTTTATGCCCCACTTCCTTTTTGACATTTTTTTCAAACAGGAAGCCCTCTAGAGGCCATTTTAGGTGCATTTTCGGCCTAATTGCGCACTTGCTATTTAGACTGCACAGGTGGAGGAGGTGTCTGAGGCAGGATTGGTTTTTTGAAAATTTTTGCGAAAAATGGCTGGTAGGAGGAGGATTGAGGAGGAGGAGGGGGAACGTCTCTCCAGCCCTGGGGAGGTGCCAACGGCGGCTGGATCCCACACTATGTGGGATCTTAGTCGTCGCAGGAGGGGGAGAGAGGGGGGCACAGGCTGGGGAGTCACTGGGAGGGGTTCCTGGGGGGAGGAGGAGGAGGAAGAGAGTGGGGGGTCCCGTAGGGGAGGGGAAGAGAGTAGGTCAGGTGGGGGGTCCCGTAGTGGGGGTGAGAGTAGGGCAGGGGGGTCCCGTAGAGAGGGGGAGCGTAGGGCAGGGGGGTCCCGTAGAGAGGGGGAGCGTAGGGCAGGGGGGTCCCGTAGAGGGGAGGAGAGTAGGGCAGGGGGGTCCCGTAGAGGGGAGGAGAGTAGGGCAGGGGGGTCCCATAGAGAGGGGGAGCGTAGGGCAGGGGGGTCCCATAGAGGGGAGGAGAGTAGGGCAGGGGGGTCCCGCAGAGAGGGGGAGCGTAGGGCAGGGGGGTCCCATAGAGGGGAGGAGAGTAGGGCAGGGGGGTCCCGTAGAGGGAGGGAGGAGCGTAGGGCAGGGGGGCAGGAGCATAGTGTAGGGAGGGTGTCCCCCAGCCAACGCAGGGAGTCCCCCAGGGCACGCTGCGTGTCTCGCTCGCCATCTGGGGCACGCAGCGTGTCACGCACCCCACCCAGGGCTCGGAGAGGCTCACCCAGGAGGAGGACACAGAGGCTGCCCAGCAGCGAGGAGGAGATGGAGGCACCACCAACTGCCTCAGAGAGGAGACGGGAGGAGGAGGAGGAGGGTGATGATGATGACGGAGGAGAGGAGGGCCCCACCAATAAAATGGCCAGAAGATTTACCAGTGATGAGAATGGAGCACTGGTGGACGAGGTGGTAGCACGATGGGATGTGCTGTTTGGGAGTCGGTCCCATCGTATCAGTGCTGCCAGACGTCAACACCACTGGCAGCAGGTAACGGACAAGGTGAACACTGTGGGCGCTTTACACAGGGATCGGCCCACAGTGTATAAGCGCTTCAGTGACCTGAAGCGTTGGCTAAGGGCAAAGCTGGTTACCAGGAGAGCTAAAGCCCAGAAGACCGGCGGAGGGCGATTACCTCCACTCAGACTGAAGCCCTACGAGCGCCGGCTTCTGGACATTTTGAGCAAAGAGGGCAGTGAAGGACTGGACACAGACTGGAGAAGTAAGTTGAATTTTATAGAAACAAACATCTGACTCCTTTTTTCCACATTCACATCATTTAGATAAATGTCTAATTTCCCCTTTAGCATTTCACTTCTTTGCTAAAATATTGCTCCTGTTTTGCATTAGAGGAGTTTCTTGTGCTTTTCTTTACAGCTTTGCTGTTTGTTCATGACTAGTTATTAAGTGCAGCTGTAACATAGACAAAATGGCAGCCATTTCTTTATTAACCATTTCCCCACTATAGTACAAATGTTTTGAAACTGCATTAAAGGGGTGGTTCGCCTTTAAGTTAACTTTTAAGTATGTTCTAGAATGGCCAAGTCTAAGCAACTTTTCAGTTGTCCTTCATTATTTATTTTTAAAATTAAAGGACTCTTTCCAGCTTTAAAATGTGGGTCTAGAAATGCTCTGTAAGTCTACACATGTGATGTTATTGTGAGTTTTTATTACTCATATTACTAATTAGACCAGCCCCTAATTATATTCCAGTCTCTTCTTCAGATGAATGCATGGTTGCTATGCTAATTTGGACCCTAGCAACCAGATTGCTGAGACTGCAAAGTTTAGATCTGCTGATTAAAAAGCTAAATAACTTTAAAATCACAAGTATTGTCATATATTACATTCTCTCCTGCTCGCACCATTGCAAATGTATTTAAAGGAACAGTAACACCAAAAAATATAAGTGTTTTAAAGGAATGAAAATATCATGTACTGTTGCCCTGCACGGGTAATACTGGTGTGTTTGCTTCAGAAACACTACTATAGTTCATATAAACAAGCTGCTGTGGAACAGGAATTGAAAAAAGTCTATATGGCACAGGTTAAATAGTGGATAACAGATAACTCCATTATGTTCTACAGAGCTTATCTGCTGTGTAACCTGAGCCTTTTCTCATTTGAATGGCTGCCCCCATTGCTACACAGCAGCTTATTTATATAAACTATAGTAGTGTTTCTGAAGCAAGCACAGCAGTTTTACCAGTGCAGGGCAACACTATTTTCATTACTTTAAAACACTTATTTTTTTATGTTACTGTTCCTTTAAGTTTTAACCATTCCATCTCACTTGCTGTACCATTCCATTGGAGTTAGTATTTGGAATGAGAAATAAAATAGATTTGTAGCATGTGGGAGGTCTCTTGCAATTCCATATGATTTTGTTTTTTTAATACTTTTTTTGTTTTCTTTATTCACAATTGCAGTACCGCCGCAAACATCGCGGCCTGACTCGGGCAGTGACCAGGACCAGGACGACGCCGCTCAGCAACCCCAGGAAGAGGGTGAGGCTGATGATCATGATAGAGCCCCGGAAGCTCAAGGTACAGACATGTTCAATGTTGTGGCCAATGTAGTTGCTTCCTCGACTTGTTTACAGCATTACTAATGTCCTATCTCACATTACAGAACACCGAGCTGAAAGCCGCGCCCAGTCACCAGCTGTGATACCTGTGGTGCCCCCCAGACGTAAGAGTAATTTTATAACTAATAACCCCTTACTTTATTTGTCTGTGTGTCACCAAAGATGCCATGTATTGGTTAAGCTGAGCTCAGGAGAGGTGGTTAGGAGAATAAAATAGGATCAGACAGCTAGAGCAGAGTTTCTATGGGAACCAGTAATGATATCTGCTCAGTGGCTGTTAGACTGGAGGGTGTGTTTAGTAATCTGAGCTGAGAAGAACTGAGCATGCTCATTAACCAACAGCCAAAGGGAATTCCTGAGGGAGGGCCAGAGTGAGTTAGAAGAGGAGAAGGAATTCTAAGTGATTAAGGGGATACTGCAGACTTTACTGTTAACCTTTTAAAAACCAGTGGCAGGTATCTGAAGCTCCTCCTCACTGGGAGGGAGGGTTTACATGTCCTTTCAAACTTTTTTTTGTCTAAAAAAAAAATAAAACATTGTTTTCCAAGCTACAGACTGGTGTGAAATTTTCACTCCAATGTTGTGTTTATGCCACCCCCCCCAAAAGAAAACACCACCTCCAATCTAAATGTGGCCAAACACGGGCCAATAAAAGCTGCCAACATACCGACAGCTTATTGGCCCGTGTATGGGGGCCCCCGACGGGCTTCCCCGATCGAGATCTGGCCATAAGTCAGCCGGATCTCGATTGGATGGGACTAAAATCCCGTCGGATCACGGCGGCATCTGTTCGTTGATGCGGTCCTGCGATCCGACCGCCCGTTCCTATTCGTTAGGATGCGATCGTTGGTCCCTAGGGCCCACAATCAGATCAGTGCGATATTGCCCACCTCAAGGTGGGCATATCGGAGAGAGATCCGCTCGTTTGTTGTGGGTTATGCACATGTCCAATATATATACTTAGATCTGATTTTTCTTGTAGGTCGTGCTGCTGCCACTGCTGCTGCTGCAGCAATTGGGGGACCACCACAGGAGGAAGGACGGCGACTGGGTGAGCAACCTGCGGCACAACCGGGGCTCGTTGACGCGATGATGTCTGCCATGCAGCCTATGCTCCACCAGCAGCGCCGCCAGGAACTCTGGATGAGGCGGTGGATGGCCCAAATCCATAGGGATATTCGGGAGACCCAGGGGACCATCCATCGTGGATTCCAGGACCTGGTGGCAGCCATGGCAGCCCAGCCTCATCGACCAGGGGGCTCTGCTGAGGGTGAAGTCCCTGGTCCACCTGCTGCTCCCCCTCCACCCCCTTAAGCTCCTCAACATCGGAGGGAAAGGGGGCATAGAAGGGGAGACGGTCCTGTCCGAGGGGACAAACGTCCCTAGCTCCAGTCTGTGTCATTTTCCATCTGACACTGGCCTCTTTGCCTGTTTTTCTCCTGGTAACAAACTTTGCCCTATTGACGCTTCAGGTATCACTTTGTCCGTTACCCAGCAATGGGACTGACTCCCAAACAACACATCCCATTGTTTACACTGTGCTCCATTCTCATCACTGAGGGGTGCCATTTTAACATCTATTGGCACCCTTTCCAATAACACCTGGAAAAGCACTTCAAAACATCTAAGTGCATTTGCTCTAACATATGTATATATGTATGGTGTTATCAGCACCAAGGTGTGCCATATCTAACACCCATTGGCGCCCTATCCAATAACATCTGGAAAAGCACTTACAAACATCAAAGTGCATTTGCTCTAACATATTTCTATGGCGATGCTGCAGTGTTGCCGAACACATTCACTTGGCCAAAAAATGTAAGGGTCAATGAATTCTATTGCAAGCATATGACTACACTTTTTTATGGTGCATTTATCACTAGTGCAGTGTTGCTTCAAAGGTTCCATATGCTAATCAAGCTCTGTATTTATGTGGTTTACATGTTATGTGCATTCATGTAACAATGGCCTATATTCTGCAACTGTCAAAGTGAAAACAGTGTACCTTGTGCTTTGCACTATGAAGTTATGTTGGCTACCTCTGGCCTACTTTGGCTACCCAGCACTCATAATAGGTGCTAACGCCTACCTCCTCCTCCTCCTCCTCCTCCTCCACCTGTGCTCATTAAATAGCAAGTCCAAGGTGTATGATATGCCTTAAAGGCACAAAGCATTGTTACTTTGCACGAGAAGTTATGTTGGCTACCTCTGGCCTACTTTGGCTACCAAGCACTCATAATAGGTGCTAACGCCTACCTCCTCCTCCTCCTCCTCCTCCACCTGTGCTCATTAAATAGCAAGTCCAAGGTGTATGATATGCCTTAAAGGCACAAAGCATTGTTACTTTGCACGAGAAGTTATGTTGGCTACCTCTGGCCTACTTTGGCTACCAAGCACTCATAATAGGTGCTAACGCCTACCTCCTCCTCCTCCTCCTCCTCCTCCTCCACCTGTGCTCATTAAATAGCAAGTCCAAGGTGTATGATATGCCTTAAAGGCACAAAGCATTGTTACTTTGCACAAGAAGTTATGTTGGCTACCTCTGGCCTACTTTGGCTACCAAGCACTCATAATAGGTGCTAACGCCTACCTCCTCCTCCTCCTCCTCCTCCTCCACCTGTGCTCATTAAATAGCAAGTCCAAGGTGTATGATATGCCTTAAAGGCATAAAGCATTGTTACTTTGCACGAGAAGTTATGTTGGCTACCTCTGGCCTACTTTGGCTACCAAGCACTCATAATAGGTGCTAACGCCTACCTCCTCCTCCTCCTCCTCCTCCTCCTCCACCTGTGCTCATTAAATAGCAAGTCCAAGGTGTATGATATGCCTTAAAGGCACAAAGCATTGTTACTTTGCACGAGAAGTTATGTTGGCTACCTCTGGCCTACTTTGGCTACCAAGCACTCATAATAGGTGCTAACGCCTACCTCCTCCTCCTCCTCCTCCTCCTCCTCCACCTGTGCTCATTAAATAGCAAGTCCAAGGTGTATGATATGCCTTAAAGGCACAAAGCATTGTTACTTTGCACGAGAAGTTATGTTGGCTACCTCTGGCCTACTTTGGCTACCAAGCACTCATAATAGGTGCTAACGCCTACCTCCTCCTCCTCCTCCTCCACCTGTGCTCATTAAATAGCAAGTCCAAGGTGTATGATATGCCTTAAAGGCACAAAGCATTGGTTGTTACTTTGCACTATCAAGCATTGTTGGGTGTCCAACACTCTACCTGGCCAGCACTAATCTCATATTGTTGATACTTTTAAACTGGCCAAATTGTCATATAGTGACAAGTGTCATTTGTAGATCATATTGATTGTTATATTATTGTTTTGGACACAAGCTTATCAAGGGCCAAATTTTTGGATACTGTTTAATGTAAAGTTGGCCATGATGAATCCTGGGGTGCATTATCAATGTCATGCAACAAATGCTTTGTAAAGCTTTTGCCCTTTAGTGGTCTATAGGGGCTGCTATATTTTGAAATATATGTTGAGACCAAATTCGTCCTGTGGCTTCCAGCTTAGGTACATATTTAATGGTTTAAAATAAATATTGTGTGTTCCAAAAACAAACAAACTTTATACAGATATTTATTGTCTTTTTATTGTTGTTCAACTTTTTTGGATTTTGACAAAGATTGTGTCAGTAAAGCCACTAAAACATTACTGGGTGTGTTTGTTTTTCTTTTTTGCCAAGGCGCTTGTCCAAAATAGTAACATGGGTAATGTCATTTGAAACCAAAAAACAGAAGAAGCCATACGTGTAGATCAAACAAGAAAAATTCATTAACACAAATCAAAATAAATTTAAGTAGCCACACAAAAGCCGGTCATTGCTAAACAAACACTGCCACTTACCGATATGTTTTCTAAAGGTGACTCCACCCAGGTTCAAATGAGCATTGGTCGCACAATAAAAGAGGTAATCCCCCCCCAAATGCAAATAATTGTGTGTGTGCAGATCCATTAAGAAATCATCCCTTTAACACATCTCACCTGTAAACTGAATCAGGTGGCAAGAATTAAAAGCCCTAACAAAGTGAGCTGATTGAACTAAACTACAGGTCCCAAGATGCATAGTGCATCTATTGTAGCCAGACTGCAAAAAGGGAAACAATTCTTGAAAATACATACATATCACCTTTAAAATAATATTTGAAGTGTCTTTGTATGAAATTGAAAATAGAACTTACCCACAAGCCTGCCGTCCGGCATTTCTCCTCGGGTGAAGAGGCCATGGAGAGCTGACTGATGCAGGATAGTGGCATCATGGACACTTCCAGGAAAGCCAGATCTCACACTCATGATGCGCATGTTGGAATCACACACCACCTGCACATTGATGGAATGGGAGCGCTTACGATTTTGGTAGCGCTCCTGGTGATGGCGAGGTGGTGTGAGTGCAACATGAGTGCAATCAAGGCCTCCTAGGCAATTTGGAAATTGGCCAATTAGGAAAAAATCCTGTTTCAATCTTATCCACTCTGCCTGAGTTGAGGGGAAGGAAATGAGCCTTTGCGAGTGCTGCAGTAGTGCCCTGAGCACTTGTGTTAGTATCCTGCTAAAGGTGGGCTGGCTCATGCCAATGAGGCGTGAAGAAACCAGCTGGAAACTGCCAGTGCCCGGGAAATGCAAAACTGCAAGCAGCTTGCACATCCCAGGCACTGCCTGAGACCGTGCCGTCACAGGTTCAATGGCCTCACTGATGAGACCACAAACCTGCACTATGGCACGACTAAGGTGGAACATCCTCACAAGCTCATCATCAGACAACTCGTCCAAACAAAGTACAGGTCTCCTGAAGTGATCCTGCCTGATCCTAGCAGGGACAAGGTGTTCCTGCTCCTCAGCCTGCTCTTGGGCCTCAAAAATGGCGGCTGGCAAAATGTCCATTCTGAAAAAAATCTAAGCCAAATGGCATCTGGTGGGGGTTTTTATAAGTAAGCCAGTGTTTCCCAGCATTCCATGCAGCTTTAAAACATTTAACCATTTAGTGAAGCGTAAGGATAGATAGGGCCAATTAATATTTGAAGTGATGTTTAAAAAAAAATAGAACTAAAAAATAATCTTTTAAACCATTGATACTTGAAAATCTTAGGTTATATTCTGATAGATTTTAAAACAAACATGTTTGTGGTGTCAGTATTTATTTTAATGTAATTCACCAAACCTCTAGTGCAGCCAGAACTAAAAAAACAGTTTATAAAGTGATCCCATAGGTGTCACTATACACCCACTACAGTGGAGAGCACCAGCAAAGAAAATAGTAGGAAATCGAATAGTCGAACGATTTTTTACTTCGACCATTCGATTATTTTCTTCGGCTATTCGATCATCTTCGAATGTCGAAGTCCAAAATCAACTTCGGTAGGTCAAAGATGGGGTACAAAGAAAACTTCGGGGGAAAATGTGATAAATAAGGTATCCTTCGAGTGTAGTCGAATCGTCGAATAGTCGAACGAATGCATCCTTCGATAGTCGAATAGGTGAACTAATACATCCTTCGATAATCGTACTTGTCCACTTCGATCATCGAATTCGACTATTCACCTGATCGGAGGATTGCTCAACCGTTCGAATCGAAGGTCGAATTCGAAGTAAAAAAACAGTCGAGGCTTTGTGCATCTGCCCCTTAAATTCACTCATAAACCTATCAGCTACCATCCCCTCCATATGGTATGCTTGATTATGGTATTTGTTGCAAAAAAAGATTTATGATTTTCATATAGGACTGGTATTGAGTGCAAAATGGTCATTAAATGCAGCAGAAGTGGATACACATGATAGGCAAACAAGCACTTAAAGCGATCATTGGAAGAAGGAATGTAAGAAACTGTTTCATAACTTAATTCATATACTACATACTCCTAAAAAATAGATCTGCTTTTATTATTAAATATAACAGATGCAGATTCAAACCCCAAGTGACATCAAATGCATGAACTATTGCACTCTCCACCCAAGTGGCATGCTCAATTTAAGTATTTGGTGCATAAAATGAGATCTAAATGCTCCAGTCAGCAATTGCATAATATGCTATGGTTATTAAATTCTTCAGACATGGACATACAGGGGCAGATCTATCAAAGTCTGCCCCACAATGTAGGGTCTCAGTGCACCCCTAGGTCCTTAAAGAAGTGGACAAACTTGGTTACAGATGCACAAATGAGCATTCTTCTTAACAAAACTAAGGGACCTATTTACTAACATTTGAATTTCTGAAAATCTCAAAAATTATTTTTTTCTATAAATTGAGATGTATTATGGGGCAGATTTATCAAGGGTCGAAGTGAATTAGAGGGAATTTTCGAAGTTAAAAAATTCGAAATTCAAAGTAATTTTTTGGATACTTAGACCATCGAATAGGATACTACGACCTCGAATTTACTTTGACTTCGATTCAAAGTAAAAATCGTTCGAATATTCAACCATTCGATAATCAAAGTACTGTCTCTTCAACTTCAATATTTCGCCAAATTAAACCTGCTGAATTGCTATGTTAGCCTATGGCAGGGGTAGGCAACCTGAGGCTCTGGAGCCTCATGTGGCTCTTCATCCTGCTTGCTGTGGCTCAGTCTTGCGGCTTTGCCTGTCATGTCGGCTATACAGCCCACACCAGCTGGCGGCTTCTTGAGTGCGCGACCGTGCTAAGCTAGCGGTTAGCTTACTGTGGTCGCACACTCAGGAAGCCGCCAGCAGGAGCGAGAGCTGTAAAGACGTCCCATGAGTGACAGGCAAGACTGAGCCGCAGCAAGATGATTCATTATGGACCTTAGCCCGGTCACACACTCAAGACAAGAGAGGGAAGATCAGCATGGAGCTTCAGAAACAGAAGTCACATTAAACAGATGAGAACACTAGCATTTAATAGGGCTATTCAGTGTTTTAAAAGTTTATAAGCTATGTTATGTTTTGTGGCTCCAGACTATTTTTCTTTAGCGGAAGAAGTGGCAAAATGGCTCTTTTGATAGCTAAGGTTGTTGACCCCTGGCCTATGGGGACCTTCTGCAAACTTTTTCCAAGTTTCACATCGAATAAAAATCCTTCGATCGATTACTGAAATACTTCAAATCGTTCGATTTGTATTTGATCTCTGGTTTTCTAATTTTTTTTTGCTAGGAATTGTCTGCAAAACTTAAATTTAAGAGATTTTAGAGGTATTCGTATCTTTATGGAGATAGATTTATTTAGGTGGGATTCTCTTGCATCCACTGAATGCAGGCCCTGAAAAACTCAACCTAATGCAAAGGTGCATTCAGAAAAGTACACCAATGTCGTAGCATTACAGTTCCCAGTATGCTTTAGCCCCTGTACAGCATGCTAGGATTTACCCATCACTAAACGGCTGATGCCAATTATGAAAATTTTGTTTGATCTCAATGTAAAATCAAGTAACTCCCACTGAGATTTTAAGATATTTATCGATTTGGTTGCTTGTCTTCTAGATAGCTTTTTTTTTTTAAAGAAAATCTTTGAAATCTCAAAGCTGATGAAATCCATTCAAAACAGTCAGCTTTTGTTTTTTGTTGAGTTGTTTTACTATTAAATGATATGGAAATTTGGCCAATGTCATAATTTCCTTCTTACCTGTTTTTGTGTATTAGAAAGTTCAAGTATCAAATAATGGGAAAGTTGTGTTGCATTTCTCATGCACAAAATGTGTTAAGGAATGCAGAGAATTTTAAAATGTTTATACGTTTGTTGTTGTGTTCCAGACTAGGTGCTAATCACTTAAGTCTTGTACATCATTTAATAAGCATCAAGGGGTCCGATTTTTCACTTCCTAGCAAGGCATGTGCACCCAGGTCCCTTACTTTTGGTGAGCTTCTATTACTTTATTACCATAACTATTGCATTTTGATATTGTGTTATAGCAAAATTTGGTTAAAGTAAGGTTGAATGCCTAATGCCTAATAGAGGGATAATTTGGAGTGCATCAATGTCAGGCTCTCAAGTCTTCTGACCAAGCACTGCATGAAAATATAATACAAAACATTTAAGGGGGTTATTTATTAGAGGTTGAGTTTGTGAGGTTTGTGAGTTTTTTTCTAACTTAAATAAACGAACAATTTCAACAAACTCGAATGTTTGCTTATTTATGAAAAAAATTGAATGTAAAAAACTCAACTGAATGTAATCAGGGGAAAAAAACTTGAATACCTCAATTGTATAGAGTTTACAGGCTAAAAAACCTGGAATACCCAAAAATCATGAAGGCAAAAAACATCTTCAAATGGTTTAAGGTACTTCTGCCATTAACCTTTACATTAATTCAACAGGTTTTAGCTGGAGTATTTTCAGATTCTGACTTTTAGCAGCTTTGGGGGCATAATAAATCTTGAAAAATTTGAGTTTATTTTTCCCCCGAAAAATGTGAGTTTTTTTTAGTGAAACAAAACATGAAAAACTCAAATTTTTTAAGAAAACACAACTTGATCTTTAATAATACACCCTAAGAGTATTTCATTTGATATTGATATGAGAATCTCACAGAAATCACATGGCTAACATATTTTACAATATTTTTATAGGCCTGATATAGTAGTGAGAAGAGGATAAAATAATTTAAGAGGTGAATCTAATATAGATGAAAGAGGTTGGTATTGAAAGAGGAACAGCTGCACCATGAAAAAAGAATCATAACCTGTAATTCAATATATCTCGTCTTTGAACAAGTTAGATAATGGCCGAGGAGATGGAACATTGGAAACTAAGGCAAAAAGTAATCCATATAATGTTGACTTCTAAAAATAGCATAGTTGCTTTTAGAGATTTGTTTGATTATAAACCTCAAAAAATAAGGGAACGGAAATAGGTCATTAATTTGAAGGAAGTGTACATGTACAAACAGCACAATCAGAGAGTTTCAAGCAGGGATCTATGTAACAACCTGTGCCTCTAAATGTAAAGTTAAGATTTGAGTTTGTCTAAGATTAAGAAAACAGAGAGCAAAGCATAGCTTAAAATATCATTGATGAATACTGAAGTGGATAAAAAAGGAATGTGTGAATGTTATTTACTAAATCTTGCACATGAGCTAGAAAAACTTAAATATTCCATTTAGAAAAATAATGTAGATTCTGTAGAGAAATGCTTCTTTGAGCCATCTACACGGGCAAACCCATAACTGTGATACATCATCTTCATCTGACAAGAATGCAGCAAAGGAAGAAGCCATTTTAAGTCTATGCAAAATCTGATTCCAGGGTGCTCTAAAAGTACATTTTCTGTAATGGAATATTAACAGGCTTACCATTTGAAAATACATCAGGGAGTGTATTTTCATTTATTTATCTTTAGCTACAACTGTCATCTTTTCTTAATGTTATCATTTTTCACTTCTCCTTAATCAGAAAAACCTTCATACTGCCATTACAATGTCTCTATTCATTTTTAATAATAAATTGCTTCTTTGTTGAAATGAAATACACTGAGTCATCTCAGACTTGCTTAAGCTTGTTCTTACGCTGCAGTTATAGCTTCACAGACGGCTGTCACAATAAGAGTTCGACATTTTGATTACTGTGTAAATTCAAAATATTTTAGAGTATAGTTCCGTTTTAAGTACTGTTAATGTAATTGTTATTATTAGACCCATCCACCTGATGTTTTATTTGTTTGCTTTTATACTTGGCAGCAAAATCTGAACATTGCTTATTAGTCTTTTTTTGTAAAATTAATAAACTGAACTTCAAAACTATAATGCAAATAAGGCCAGACAGACTATATAACACAAGTATTCTTTGTAATTGACAGTTATATTGTATCTAACAAATTGTATTGCAGTGAGATCCTTTTGTTGTTGGATGAGAACACGGAGAAGTGAAATTTCAGAAAATAATATACATGTCATAATCAAATTTATAAATAAAAATTATTTTTTTACTATAGGTTAGAGGAGGACTTGTAGTTCAGCTCATTGGCAAGTTTGTGGAACCCACCACAAAAATAAGATGTTAATCCATCTCATGTACAAAATCAGAACATCCATATTTTTGTGCATGGTAATACTGTAAATAACACATCTACAAGGGTTTGAGATGAAAGACTATGGGAATGAGTGTACCATTTGAACACTACGAGAGCTCTTATTTAGTTTGAAATCTTCCTCGTTCTGTGCAACCCCACTTCCCTGGGTTGGGCCCAACTACCATTAATCTTCTTCCATACCATTTCATGCTGATCATAACTAACAGATGAGTCTATACAGAAGAAATTCATTAAAAAAAATAAAAGAATTTCAAAAGCATTGGGGTAATTAGAAATAAAGCTAAAAAAAGAGAAGATCCGTATTTAATACAACCAAATTCATCAGTGTTCAAATTTTTTCTCACAAAGAACTTTTTCTGGTTTGGGTGCTTATTATTTATAAACAAATGTCAGTGTTCTGAAAGTTTTTTACCAAGCTATGTCATTAGTTTTATGGGGTATTGAATAGAAGTGGTTTTAGCCCTATTTTGGCTGCTGGGGGGAATGGGCAAAAGATACATAGATAACTGCCTCTTCATATAGCAAGGCAACACAGAAACATTACACAATTATATTATAGAATTTAAAAACAAACATAATGTTCACGAGTTCTTATACAACCACCAATTTTCAGACTTTTTTAGACTCCTGGTATATATACCAGGGGGTTGTGCCTTACAACTGTAAAGCTTAATTTTGAGTTGTCACCATCATAGATGGCTAAATAACAATTCTATATTGCAAATGTGGGCATTTTAAAAGTTATTGTAGTCGTACAGCTGATTATAAAAGTATTTCAATCCCTAACAAAGCAACTTGAAGAAAAGAGCTATGAATGGGGGATTATTAAAGTAGTAAAAGAAAAAAGATGAATGAGATAGAGAGCATTTATTGGAAAACAAACAGGATAAAAATTAATAGATATTGTACCCTTCCTTACATATAAAAATAAAAGTGGCGACTAATTTATGGAAGCATTGACCTATAATAAAGAATGCTAGAGATCTTCAAACATCTGAAAGAACAACCCATTCTAATTTACATGAAACGAAAACCATTAACTACAGTAGAACCTCAATTTTACATCCCCTGATTTTAAGTTTTCCCTTTTTCTACATTGACTTTGTGTGGTCTCACCTATATTGTTTGCATAATACATTTCCCTGATTTTACATTTTCCTGGATTTTATACAATTTTTTTCTGGTCCCCTGAAAAATGTAAAATGGGGGTTCTACTTTTTCTACATTTTCTTTCACTAAAAAGAAAGTCAGGGGGTTTTATAACTGTTTAACTGTAAAGTAGAAATAAAAAAAGGTAACAGTGTGCATTTCAATATAACAAAAAAAGAAAATTTGAATTAGAGAGTGAGAGTTGTCATATTGCTTTGGTCATTGCTTTTGTAATTTTTTGGCACTAAAAAATCATGAATGTGAAAAATGGGTTCAACACTTACTTTGAAAATGTTGCTGTCTGGGTCATAATGAAAATCATTCATTTTGAGTTTTTCTAAATTTTCTTGAGCTTGAAAACCCACTAGAAGTGATGAGAAAAACAGGAATTTGAAGTATTCGTGTTATTTTTTAACGTATTTAACTCCGAATGCAAAAATCACAAAAAATGTGAGATTTTTTTGTTTTATAAAATCAGACTTTTAAAAAGATCACAAATTGGAAAAGTCAGAATCAGAAAATCCGGCATCTCAGACCTGTCGAGGTTGCATATAAGTCAATGGGAGATGTCCCAACGATTTTTTGATGTGCTCTGGGTTTCAAAAATAGTTTCTGGGCAAAAATCTGAATTTTCGGGTAAAAAATCTGAAAATTGTGAAAAGCGGATGAAAGATCCGAAAAAAATCTTTATTGTATTATTACATTTTCCCGGAAATTTTCTTTGCGGGAAAATGTAAAAATAAAAAAGTGAAAACAACTTTTTCAGTAAGAAGTTTTATTACATTCTTTGCGCACTGGGGCAAACTCTAAAATTCACAAACCTTCTTCCCCTGTAGGAAGTGGTCGCTAAACAGTTTCCGGGTTCGCAAAAAGCTATATTAAATTTGTGCAAATTCAAATTTTTTTTGCACAAAGGCATAACCTTTCGCATTGCGAATAGTTTTTCTGTTACCGACTTTTATTAAATTCCTCCAATAGAGTTGAAACACCCAAATTATACATCAGTATCGCTGACCATCATCATATAATGAACGCACACTGTAAAATATCTTAAATATCATGTCTTTCAAAAATATCTTTAATTGAGTAGGTACCAGTTTAGTTTTTCCCTTACCTCTTAATTGGTTTTCTGATGGAATGCAGCTGTCTGGAAGCTGATGTTATTCTAGAGAGAACATTTCCTGCCAAGTCCTATGATTTTCTTTGTGCTAAACTTCTCCTACATTGGGCTTAGGAAAATCATTGCTGCTAACATCCACATTCCACTCATTCTGTACCTAATTGCTACTTAGTTCAGAAAATGAATGACAATCCATTGTTAGTGCTTTAACAAACATTTAAATTAAAGGATGTTAAACAGGAAACCAAAATCATAGGGTGTGGCTATCAGTCTTGTTGTGCTTTATATAAAACATCACAGGGCAAGGACAGAACCCTGAAAAGTCTTCTACAGTCATGAGTTCTGCAAATAAACACAGTTTCCACAATAAGACCTACTCTTTTAAATTAAATTTGATTTCAATTCAGTTTACATTTATTACTTTCCCTATTGGTTCTATGAGGGAATTTACACAGTTCACAGTTGTTCAATTACATCAAAACAATGAGGATAAAAAATAATGAGGAAAAAATATGAGAAATATAATGTAAGACTGGTCTAATTTGACCTGTCCCCTGTTATTCCTTGCTCTGCATTTATTGAGGCAATTTGTGAAATACATGAACAACAACAACTCTTTTTGCCTGTATCACATAATATACCTGAAATAATGATAAAAAAAACTTCTATAAATGAGGAACATTTCTTTAAATATTTGTAAAATATTAGTATTATCATTATAAAGTAGCATATTGCGTTACAGAAATTATTCATATTGGGTCCTACTCCAGTAGAACTTTTATTCTTTTTTTTCAACTTTCTTTTTATTTTCAGATAAAGTAAAATTAAATTTAATTAAATAAAATCATAATATTGTCAATGTAACATTTTTTTGTCACCGTGTAGTTTTTATCATTAGCATTCAGTATACATTTAAGTATTTTAAATTAGGGAGTATTGTCCTCCTGGGTCAGATCTTCTTTATTGATCCAGGGGTTCCAAATTTGTTCATACAGTATGTATCGAGTTTAGGTAATTTTCTCATTAGCAGCTATCCACCAGATTTTTATAAACTATAGCCATATAATGTGGGCCACACGTGGTGTGGCGTTAAAATCCCCTCCTACCAATAAAATAGCTGGATATTGTTGAAGCTAATTTAGTCTCTAGATCATTGTAAAAAGGTTTCTGATTATTGTTGGGTGTATACACTGATACCAATGCTGGATCCCAATTATTTAACATACATTTTCATATTTGTGAAGTGTCCCCTGGGGTCTCTAGCCACTTCCTTTTCTATGAAGGGGGTGTTTTTCTTGGTAAGGATTGCAACCCTTCGTTTTTTGACTGTATCAGATGCATAACTGTCACGGCCGGCACCCGATACCAGAACAAATGCCAAGCACCCTGGTCTCGGCTTCACCAGTAGTGTGACCACCGTTGGGCTTCGGGAGGAGCCCTCAGCTTACTTGGGTGCCACCTGGACTTTACGAGGGGTGCAAGGCGAGATGTTCTGGCTGGCGAAGGGGCACGGCTGTTAGCAAAGTCTTTTGGGCCGAAGGTCACGGTACAAAAGGATTAGGCAGAAGGATGGTCAGACAGGCTGGGTCGAGCAGGCGGATATCAGAATCGTCAGGCAGGCAAGGGTCAAACCGGGTTGTCAATCAAGGGGTTAAGCAGGAGGGTTGTCGTAGGCAGGCCAAGGTCAGGATACAGAGTTCAGAGTAGTCAGGATACAGGCAGGGTCAAACACAGGTTATCAGACAGACAAGATTCAGATCAGATGCACTAGGTTCAGGAAACCACAAGAAACAAGTTCTATTACGGGCAAGGAACAGTACACTGAATGGGCCTTAAATAGTATTCAGAATTCGCGCCAAAACTTGAGCAAAAACACGCTGGCGCAAACACGCCAGCGCGCCTGCGCCTTTAAGAGGCACGCAGGCACCCTAATAACAAAGATGGCGCCTAGGAGACACGCGGCGGGTGTCCCCGTCGGTGGAGCGGCGGCCGACCCCGCCGTGCAGGTAATTTTATTACAATAACAGCTTTTGGTATATCCCCCTGCCCAATATTTAGGTTCTTTGCCTTTTGTAAAATGCTTTTCCTGCATGAAAACAATATCTCCCCCCAGTTTTTTTATAAAAGTGAGCTGCCAGCCTCCTTTTGCGGGGGGTGTTCAGTCCTTTGACGCTTTGTGTTATTAGTATGATTTGTTTTAGTTGGTATAAGCCATAATGAGGGGCACCCAGGGAATTCTTCACTCCATTTGTGCCACAGTGACAACATTAAACCATCAACTTGAGTTAAACATAATTTACAAATAAACGTTGTGCCTGTGAATGGTTTTGCCCACAAGTTAGGTAATATTATTAGTGTGGGCCCATGATCTGCAACCCATATGGGGGTGGGCTCTTACCCACCTTTACCGTCCGGCTTTGTGCCTGTGAATGTTGGGATTCTAGCTCCCATTTATTCTCCCACCGAAGTTAAGTTGGCAAATTGCTCCAATCCTCGGACTTTGGGGTTTGTGGAAGACAAGGCAGTGTAGTTTTCCTAAGATATTTTTTTTTAAAATGTCTTTGGAGGCCTCCTTATATTGACAAGGTTAATGATTGCAACCACTCCTTAGAACAGGCATGTCCAAAGTCAGGCCCGGGGGCCAATTGCGGCCGTTTTCAAATTTACACGGGCCCTCAGCCTCCATCATGAAATTAATAATAATGTGGCCCTCCAGCACAGTGCAATGTAGGAATCGTGTAGCCATATCAGTAATATTTGGGCACATTAGTTAAATTATCTACCACTTTGTCTATACTGCTGCCTGTATGCTGACGGTGTTCACAATAGAAATGTACTGGCACATAGTGACACACCACTCTTACATACTTCTTTAGGGCTGAAAGTGCAATAGACGTACTAACGTGCCAGGACAGTAAACTAAAGATGTATGTGAGAGAGCATTGCGTCACTACGTGTGAGTACGTGTCTATTGCTAACACTTTCAGCACACAGGCAACAGTATAGACGATCATTTCACTAATGTGCCCAAATATTACTGCTACAGCTATGCAATTCCTTGTTTAAATGGGGCACAGAGGAATAAGTCCAAACAGACACCACTTCTCCACTTCCTAAACGCTGTGGACACGTCCATCTCCAGGAGTGAATGATCCTGATTGCAAGCTAGCTACCTCGCAATGGATGTCAGGCTGAATGGTCGGCTCCCACACATGTTCACCTCACAAATCTGGCCATAGTTGCAAAAAATTTGGACACCCCTGCCATAGAACATTTATTGAAACTTTCAAAATTTGCAGCAATGTGATAATCCATGGCAACAGAAGTTATGCTACTGTACTGTTGTGTATTTACTCAGTCTTAGTAAATTCAGTATATAAAATATGGCATTCTTAGCCATATTCATTTTTAGGGTTTAGTTTAAAAAGTGCCAGACCAAAACCTCCTTTTAAGGAAATGCTAGTTCTTGGATAAAAACTTTTCATTACGAGAAGATCAAAATAAAGATTCTTTGTGTGTGCCATTGTGTATTAGCTATAATTTACTTACAGATCCAGCTGGATTTGTTTATGTCGGATGAACCCAACTGGCGCAAACCATTACAGGTGCAGTTCGCACCACTTTAGAAAGTACATCCCCTCCTTTTTTGTATTATGAATTAATAATGCAGCAAAAACACCTCAAGGCGCAGCAACTCTGATCACCTACTTCCCAAATCTTCTCCAGAGGTAACTCTTAGGCTGCTAAAAACTCTGTATCTCACACCAGGGGTGTGCAGTATATACCTTATTTTCCTGCATTTCTGCTAGGAAGCTCCCATGTTCTTTTCTAGGCAATCATCTGTCAACACGAAAGATGATAGGTTAATCATGGTTTCTTTCATGTTGACAGTGGATTGCCAAGAAAACTCTTTGCTAATGTCACATTAAATGGAGATGAAATGGCATTTATGCAGTTCCCAGAATTTACATTTATTCCAGAACATAGAAATAATAAGCACAATATTAAATGTTTTGTGATATTTATTAAATATAAATATATATACAGATGATAAATACATATTTATAAATATATTTTGTGTATAAAATATAAATATATGCAAAATTAAAACATAATGTGGAGATGGAGGGGGTTAGATTTTTCATGAAATCGGATAAAGATGAGGCCATTCTTATGTAAACAGGTAATGCTGTAAATGTCTTTTCAATGAGTCTATAGCTATAGCCAATTCTCACTCTTACCTGCTTAATGAGATAAATTGGGAATAGGGCAAAATTTAGGCATAAAAGATAAGTGAAATAGACTGGATGGCTAATTGGAGGAGATAGCAACGTGTCCAGTAAAAAATGTTCTAGATCTAAAGTAATGTCATCTAAGGTAGTCATCTAAAGAGTAGATTCATATGTATTATAATGTTAGCTTTGTTTTGGCTCTAGTTTTTTTTATGCTCACATAAAACTCAGTCTTGTAAAAAGAATTTGAAGAGCACAAAAAGAAGGCATGTCTGATGTCATTTGCTCATGGGGCATGAATCCAGGGGTTGATTTTTCCTTTTAAGCAACCACCCAAGTTTAGAAAAAATGTACTGAATATTTTATGCATTTATATTACATCTTAGTTTCTTGGCAAATGTTTAATTACAAGATAACCTTTACCAAATATTTTAATATTATAGTTTATAGTATAGTATTGTAGTAGACGTGGTGGTAGATTCTGTTTTAATTGTATATTGCTCTTTATTATACAAAATCCTACTTTTCCTCTTACAAATGCCAAAACACTAATTGTATTGTTAAAAATAAATAAATATTGTGGATATTTAAAATAAAACAAGATCACACATTATTATACCCATATATTGTGGATATTTAAAATAAAACAAGAAGCAACACCAGCAGAAACAAATTGTACATCTTTCTATGATGTATAACAAGAGTTTGAAAGGTGTGGTATAGTAACCATAAGAAATTCTCCAGTTTTTTTGAAAATCTGGCCAGGAGGAACAACATGGTAGATTCCTCAAATATACATATACAACAATATGTTTTATGCATGAAACTATTTTTTGGATGGAAAAGCAGCATATTTGTGATTATCCCCACTATGGTGATATAAACTAATGAGCGCTCAATGTGCAGTTCATGAAGAAAAAACTTCTTACTGCAAGGACCCTTACCACTGTCAAAGAAGTCTTGATAAAAGACATGTTATAAAATATATAAATATATAAAATGTATTCATATAAAACACTTCAATAAAAGTAGCTTTGCACATCTAGGGATAAAATTAGAGCTGAATATTAAAATTGCATGTCTTGATTGCTACTGTATGTTTTTCAGGTGAGATGCAAAACCTTCTCTAAAACTGACTGTTTCCATAAAGGTATCGTAAACTTAAAAAAAAACCTGCAAGAGAATTCTCCAATGAGAGCCATGATTATAGTATTATAACGATAAACTAATTTTCTAACCTAGAAAGATCTGGAAGGAGCAACACTGCTATGCAGTCATAGTTGGCAGTTGGCTTTTTGCTCTATCTATGATGATAGCACTGTGATCTTGAGTGCCATAGATTCTACTTCTTAATGGGTCACAGTTCGATTTGGGTTTTTTGCAGCATCGTAGTATAATAAATCTCAAAAATTCAAGTTTTATTTTTCCACAAATAATTGCACCAAAAAGCCCAGATAGGGTGTTTAGTAAATAACCCCCTGTAAAGTTCTTTTAAATAACCAAAGAATCAAAGACAATGAAATTCAGAAAATGTAGTAATTTCAGGCAATTTAGATTATTGTTTTTGTGACATAATAAAAAGAAAAATATACAACACAACTACAGCATAGCAGATTTATAGGAATATAGTTTCTGTAATTGTCCATTATTGCATAGATCCCTCTAATTTTAAAAAGCATCTTATTTATTCATTCATCAATACAGTAAAGTTATACTTGATAATCTGGTGACTAAACTACAATGATCTGATTATTCAGTTCAATTCAATCTAGTTAACTTAGGTCCCTAGTAACCTAAAGTACTCTTGTTTTACTGTGTAAAACGGATCCAAGCTGAACACATTTTTTTTTACAATGCCCACATTGATGTCATTCAGCTATTTAAAACATAGGCAAGATATAAAATACACACACACACACACACACACACACACACACACACACACACACACACACACACACACACACACACACACACACACACACACACACACATACACCTAAATATAACATGTTATTTTTAAAGCTAAATCTTAAAAGTGGAACCATTTTTAATCAGGTTGCTTCTATAAAATGGTTTTACAGTTATTCTCTACAGAAAATAGCTTCTCTCTCTACATACAATGTTTATTAGTTCATTTTCAAGTTGTGTGATGGGGAGGCCTAATTATCAGATGTCAAATTTTTC
Source organism: Xenopus petersii (assembly GCA_038501925.1). Taxonomy (NCBI): domain Eukaryota; kingdom Metazoa; phylum Chordata; class Amphibia; order Anura; family Pipidae; genus Xenopus; species Xenopus petersii. The sequence continues at coordinate 134,185,342 of CM076672.1, forward strand.
TCATTGTATCCCATTGGTTCTCATTGTATCTTGTTTTTTTTTTAATTCAAATGTCTGAAAATGTGTGCTTTTTTATGAAAAAAACTCATTTTTGAATAAAAGGGTGAAAATAAAAAAATGAAATTTTAATCCATTTTAATGGATCTACCAAATCTGATTTTTTTTTTTAAAAAAAAAACCTGAAATTTTGCTTAGGACAACACACAATGAATTACTCGACTTCTCATTCGAATTTGTGAATTTTAGTTAAAAACTTGAATCATGGTAAGAGTTTTAATTTTAACTTTGATAAATCAACCCCTTAGGGGGTTATTTACTAAACTCCGAATGCAAAAAATTATGAAAAATTTGTGATTTTATTTTTTATAAATTTTTATAAAAATGTTTTCGGAATTTATTAAACCCTGAGGATGGGAAAGTCCGAATCTGAAAATCCGGCATCTCAGACCTGTCCCAATGATTTTTTGATGTGCACTGGGCTTTTGGCAATACCCCAAAGTTTTTAGGCATAATTCAGGGTTTTCGGATGAAAAATCGCGAAAATTGTAAAAATAGGATTTTTCACGATTTTTTCAGATTTTTTCCCCCGCAAACAAAATTTTCGGGAAAGTGTTTTAGTAAATAAGTTCAAAAAACCTGGATTTGCGGATTTGGTCTGAGTTTTTTTCAGAAAATATTGAGATAAATTCGGACTTTGATAAATAACCCCCTATGTGTCCTACTTTACAAGAGACACATACTGTAATAAAGGATTGCTGCTGTACTTAACAATTCAAGTGTGGTGAGAGCTCCCCACTCTTTGTTTCAAATGAGCAGGGATATATGAAAAAGGGACATGAGAGTAACTGGGACATAAAAACAGGGGCATCCAGGCAATACATTGGTCAATCATTACAATTTTTATTATGATCATGTAGTTTTCTGTCACATAATAGTTTTTACCTGCTCCATCTTCTCCACAGCTAATGTGCCTTTTATAAGCCTATTGATCATTAAAATAGCACAAACCATAACTAGTCAAAAATCTATTTCCATCCACACAATCCATAGGTCCTTATAACTAGCTACTGCAATGTAAGTAATATTCTTGAAACAATATGACACCACATTTTTTAGAGTGTTTAATCCTTTATCAGGTCTTTAAAAGTCTTTTTGATTTATAGACTTTCAAAGTTCATGGGCTGGACCGTGCCTGAATCTTTGCAGTGTACATACCCTAAAGTATGTATTTGGTGGTTGATTCTGACAAAAAATTCTAGAAAATATGTTAGGTCAGAATGAACTTTTTCATGAATGTCCCCTCTGTTTTACCAGCCTAATACAGTTGATCTACGTGTAAAGAATTTTTTCTTTTCCTTTGGCTAGAACCTGATCCTTCGTACACAAAAAGTCCTTTCATTTCACACAAGTACTGTGCAGTTCTCCTACTTAATTTAATTCCAGAAAAAGGTACTGTTTCACACAGACTGCATTGTATTTTCCTGAGATTAATCCAGACAAGTATATTTTACCTGTTTGAATAAAATTCCCGGAATATGCAGAAAACAAATCATTTCATCTCCATCAACTTATGCAATCCCTTTGGCATTAGTCCTTTGGCAGTTGTCTAAGTCTGGCTCTGATTACAGACTTCATTCTGTATTACAGGGAGCATTCTTGATTTATACTGACAACAAGGCTAAAACAGCTGTGTGTCTGTTTTGTGCTTGCAGAATGTCAAGTCCGGAAAACGAAGGAAAAAAAAGTGGTGCCAATAAAAATGTTCCTCCCTCTAGCAAGGCTCACCCACTTCTTGTACCTGATGGTCTTGTTCACAATTTTAAAAATGTGAATAGAATTTTTTGTTTTTTGGGTACTTCTTTCTTGCCTTGTTTGGAAATTCATTGTTTTTTTGTTGGAAGTGACATGATATATATGTGATCTAATGTGTATCAGTTAAGGTGTACCCTCACATAAACTAGCAGTCTCTTTTGAGCCCCTAGATTGATAATGCAATTGTAAAATCAGCAGTCTTCCTGAAACAAAAGATTTTGTTTTTTTTTAACCATGCTCTTTCTTAAGAGATTTCTAGTCACCCATCTTTATCTGTGTTTTAAACATCTATTAATCTCCTTGTTGAATCTATTTTGTTGTCTTACCACAAAACATCAGGCAATAAATTACCCAATAAATCATACTTCTTTTGTGTGTTCTTTTCAATATATTGTATTATTTTATCATAGACAGGAGAAGAATGTTCTGTAGTATGTCAAAACAATATCATAAGGAGAAGCTTTTGTAGGTGTTACTGGTACACACTGGGACAATTATGTATATAAATGGAGCTGATACTGTACAGGCATTGTCTGTATAAAGCAATACAAACACAATAAACACAGAGACGCACCTTGAAGCAGACTACATATTGGAGTACCATAAAGGGAATAACTTAAGTATTTCTATCCCTCATAAACTACAAACAAATATATTGTTTAGCTTTTTAAATCCAAAAGGAACCTGACAAAAAATCTAAATATTTCAAAATAAATAGAATAAATAGAAGTACAACTACAAATTATTTTACATCACTGCTTAACTCAAAGTTATTTTTTTCTTTGGTCAATGTCCCCTGTATTGTTTTAGTACAGCATAATGAAATTGAGTATCTAAACCAATTTAGGGACCATAGCAACTATAGTCAGAAAATGTTGTTTTGTTACATGGTTTAAGGCAGAGCAGATCTTTGGTTGTGAAAGATCCTCAACTATTAAGAAAAGCTGTTTTAAATAAGGATAGAAAAATATACAATACGGTATCGAAAGCTCATTCAGTTACAGACGTTTGTGCCTGGATAAGAGAAATGAGCTAGAAGCTATTCATTAGGAATTCACTGGTAGCTCTCTAACTAGGCTGGCAGAAGCTGAAATTGAAGTGGTCCTGACCTAATTTTCTTCTGCATAAAACATCTACATGAAGACACTCTTTGATATATTCCACTTGGCTGTGTGTACAGTATTGTATCATGTTTTTTTTTCTTTCTCTGGGTTTCTTGAATATTTCTGAAGATATTTTGCAGTTTGCAGAAGGCAATACACCATTGCTCTGTTACTAATCACTTGGTTTGAACTACTGAAATAAAAACAATAGGTGTAGACAAGACAGTCTGTTCACTGACTGAGCCGTATAACAAAGAATACTGTATTCTTCTTTTGTGGATTTGCTGTTACATAAATTATAGTCTAAACTAGAGCAGATAATATATGGCATTTTGCACATAGTTACATCAAGGGATTTGTTATATCTTCAGCTCATCTTAGCCTGAAGTCCCTGATGTCACAAACTGCAAGATTAGAAACTAACATGAGAAGACTGAAGTCCCATAATCCCATATCTCATTTGCACATTTACAGACAATTATAACAAACATACAGTATACCATGATTTTTTTTTTTTTAGAATATTAGTGAAAGCTCACATTTGTACTAAAAACAATGGACAAATTAAAGTACAAGTTACATTAGTGAAAGAAGTCTTTAGCGTTATATATACTTTGAGTTTAGTGTGTATACTAATGCATACAACTTGAATACTGAATTATCAGTAGATATACTGTAGCAAGAGATTTTTGATTTTGGCCTTGTGAGTAGTAGATCTTTTTTTTCAGCTATTACTAACAAACCAGACACTTGGTATGCAGGTGTAAATTATGGTACAGTGCATACAGTACTACAGTATATATTGGCAGTCTCCTGTGGGGCATGGTTTTTTTTGAGCCAGTGATTCCCAACCAGTGGCTTGCGAGTAACATGTTGCTCATCAACCCCTTGAATGTTGCTCTGAGTGTCCTCAAAGCAGGGGCTTATTTTTCTGATCCAGGCTTGGAGGCAAGTTTTAATTGCATAAAAACTAAGTACCTAAGTACCGTCAAATAGCCAATCACAGCCATTAGTAGTCCATGGAGCAACTTGTGTTTACCATTAAGTGTATGTCCTTAAAGGTGGATGGTGCTTACCGTTTCTAGTATTTTGCTGTATGCTAAAGTATGATGGGAGCTGTAGTGGGAAAATTATAGATATGAATTCTTAAAGCACAATAAAAGTTTTCTAAGCCCTCCAGGGTAAGCAGCTCAACTGAACAAAAAGGGTCCTCCAATGAGAAACCTGTCTTAACCCTCTCTTATGGCACATTTATCAAAGATTGAATAGTTTTTTTCATTAAAGTTTTTCTTGGGTCAAATGTCACTAATGTCAACTTTTTGAAGTTGATTACAATTGAAAGATGTGTTATCAATGCACTTCACCACTTTCAACTTTGTTTTTCATTAAAAAAAATCATGTTTGCTATTTCGTAAAATTAGGAGTTCCCATAAACTAATTTTTATTTGTCTTCTTGATTAATGTTTAAAATGTCAGTTTACAAAATGTGAATAAACAATAAATAATAATTAAACAGTAATAATGGTTAGGTGCCTGGAGAAAGGTGGAAAATCACCTTTCAACTCTGTAAATCTGCAAATCTTATGAATCCACACAACCTATTCACAAGATTGAATAAATTCACCCCCAGAGATTTTTCATGCAGGCATACAATTGCAAGCCTTGTCGTTTTTGGCCTTTAACAAGGCTAAAAACAAACGTGAAGCCCACTAGATGCAAATTATAGTAAAATAATAAACACATAAAGATGCTGGCACTCACGTATAATTCATCAAGGAAGAATAATAAACATTGAAGCATGAATCTGCATGTCACAGGAAGTGATGGGTGTATCTGACCCGTTTCGATTTGCTGAAAATTTGCTGAAAAGCAGTGAGGTCTATGGGCAACAAAAATCTTTTTGACACACAACTATTTTTTTCACTCATTACAGTCTATGGGTGTCATTTTCGTAACAGGTCCTATAATGGTAAACAGCAACATTTTCATTTGGAGACTGATGTTTTGACCTCAAGGAAGGTGCACAACAGACAAAGAAGCCTGATAAACCCTATGTGGCTGGAATATATACTGCACATACACACATACAATCCCCCAGATCCCATAAAAGTAAAATAACACAGATTGAATATATAGATTTTCAAATAAGATGCAATGAGTTTAAAATGAGTACACACACACAAAAATTACAACTTTACCACTAGACAAGATGCAAGGCAAGGATGGTTTGGATGCTTTATTATTAGTGATGGGCGAATTTGCGCCATTTCGAATCGTGCAAATTCGCCCTGAATTTGCGCCTGGCGAATACATTCGCCCATCACTATCTATTATTTATGTGGAATGAAATATAAGAAATAACATACACAGAATAATTATTTTTTAAAGAATATTTTTTAAAGAATCATAGTTATTTTAGGGGCACATTTACTAAGCTCGAGTGAAGGATTCAAATGGAAAAAACTTTGAATTTCGAAGTTTTTTTTGGCTACTTCGACCATCGAATTGGCTACTTCGACCTTCGACTACGACTTTGAATCGAACGATTCAAACTAAAAATCGTTCGACTATTCGACCATTCAATAGTCGAAGAACTGTCTCTTTAAATAAAACTTCGACTACCTACTTCGCCAACTAAAACCTACTGAGCACCAATGTTAGCCTATGGGGACCTTCCCCATAAATTTTCTAAGTTTTTTTTTATCGAATAAAAATAGTTAGATCAATGAATTAAAATCCTTCGAATCAAACAATTTTTTTCTTCGATTAATCGAACAAAGTTTTGCGCCAAATCCTTCGACTTTGATATTCAAAGTATTTGCGGTAAATCCTTCGACTTCGATATTCGAAGGATTTTACTTTGATGGTCAAATATCGAGGGTTAATGAACCCTTGCTATTCAACCCTTAGTAAATGTGCCCCTTATTGTATTAGAGATTCCTGATGGCTAGTCAAGACAAGGTTTCAATATCTTCCTTTACATTTTTGTCAGAAACTCTTTATCTAGCCATACCCAAGTAGATGTGGATATTTGCCTTATTTGGCACCCAACGTAATGATGAATAATGAACCAGATATGTCATAATGGCTCATACATGTGATAAGTAACATGATCTGTGAGAAAATGGGTTTTCTTGTTTACAGTTTGGGATCTTAGGGCAAATACATATTGAAACATATATATATTTAAAACAGTACCATTTTAAATGTGTACCGTTTATTTGATATATCAACAAATGGGCAAGCACTCTTTTAAGTTCGACAACATCTGTCAGCATCATATTCCGTAGAGAAATAGCCTTTATGAAATAACCCACTATATTATATTTTTGAAAAGCATACCTGTTTAAATTTCCTTAAATGTACAGATCCGGAGCCAAGTTTTATACACAAAGCATGGATGCAATTCTGCTTTATATACCACTCATAAAATAGGCCATAATCAGTACATAGTCCATACTTATACTAACTAACTGTAGATCTTAAGATCACAATACCATTGATATTAATTTAATGGTTTAAGAAATCATTCAGGCCACACAGAATCAGTCATCACAATATCACATGGCAGTGCATTCCACAACCTCACTGCCCTCAACATGAAGAACCACCTTTGCTGCTTTATATGAAAGTTCAGTAGGATAAGAAAAATAAATTTTCCCACAAAAATATATACAGATAATTCTGGAACTCGATTAGAAATTACTAGGGATGCACCGAATCCACGATTTTGGATTCGGCCTAACCCCCGAATCCTTTGCGCAAGATTCGGCTGAATACCGAACCGAATCCGAAACCCTAATTTGCATATGCAAATTAGGGGTAGGAAGGGGAAAACATTTTTACTTTGTTACCTTGTTTTGTGACAAAAAGCCATGTGATTTCCTTCCCTGCCCCTAATTGGCATATACAATTTAGGATTCGGTTCTGCCAGGCAGAAGGATACGGCAGAATCCTGCTAAAAAAGGCCGAATCCTGGCCGAATCCCGAACCGAATCCTGGATTCAGTGCATCCCTAGAAATTACTGAACCTGCCCAAGTATAGATTGGGATTTGTTGGAAGTGAGAAGTGACCTAGTTTCACATAAAGTGCATGTAGATGTAAATGCAACAGCTTAACTGTGTGTAAGCCTGTGCATGGACTACCAGCATGTAGTAATTTTTAAAAAATATTTTCTTTGTACCAAGAAAGAAAAAAAATTCAAAGTATACATTGCTTTCTAAACCAAATATTGGAACAATGTCCCTTCAATATAGGCAGATATATTATTCTATCTTTATATTTCTTAAAAATTAATCCCCTGTTTTTATATAAATGGTTATTGTATCATGGTGTTAATTTACCCTTGCTTGTTTTAAACCTTTAACCAGCTGATAAATGATGCTCACAGTATAATGAGACCATCCCTTCCTCTCACTGCTGTCAGTGTCTCAAAGGACTTTGTTGTGATTTATTTTGGGGGGGGGTTAAAAAGGAGAAATGAAGCAAATCCTCTTTTAACTTCACTTCCATCAGGTTGTAAGGAACCACACTGAAGGGATATAGTGTAAGAAGAAATAGTTTTTCAGCTGGCTCTGGCTCTTTAAATTAGAAATACAGCTTTTATTTTATTATATTAGATGATTTTGAAATTTGTTTTTTATATCCAAGGTTCTACCAACATAAAAATGCATAATGTACTTTAATATTTGTGGGATATATATTATATACAGTATATAATGGTTATAATACTAGTAGAGAGCCTTGACACGTCTCATCTGCCATGGAAAAAAGGAAGCCATTATCTAATGTAACCCTAGCTGTAAATTGATTTTCTGCAGTAACATAATTCATGCAAAATGTATCTTATGTTCATTATGTTAATAATTTTATAGTTCACCTATAGTTCTTAAATGGATACAAGCAAAGGAGACATTTATATTTTAAATACAGTACTTTATTGTGTTAATGATAAGGATATTAATGTATACACTATGCAAGACCACTCTGAAATTCAGATGCTCAGTCTAACACAATAAGGGATATTAAGGGTCAAAGTGAAAATCCGAATTTTCACTTTTTTTTGGTCAAAACTCTCAAATTCAAATTGTGAATTATCCAAACTCTAATCGAGTTTTAACTTGAATTTCAAGATTTATCATACTCTGGCCCTTTAAGAACTCAAATCCTACTATTCGCCACCTTAAACCTGCCGAATTGCTGTATAAATCAATGGGAGAGTTCCAGGGATCAATTTGGTGATTTTTGCAGCCTTCCTGACATATCGAGTTTTTCTAATTCAAATTTAATTTGAGTTTTTTTGGTCAATTAAATTCGTCCAAGCTGAGAAAACTCAATTTTATTAATACATTTCAATTGGTCAAATTTCGAGTTTATGGGAGTTTTAAAAACTCACATTAATTCGAAATTCTACCCTTGATAAATGTGCCTCCATGTGTTTTGTGGATTTAGGAGGTGCAAATAAATATGAATTCATTGTTTTCAGAATGACCCAGAGGCAGATTTAGGATTTTTAAGTAATTAAGATATAAATATCAGGAAAGGCATCCACTGACCACTGAAATGAATTAGAGTTGGTAAAATGTTGTGTAAAATGTGTGAACATGTAAAAACAAGGTCTGACTGTATTTTATAGTTTCCTTGTTTTATAAAGCAAGCTTGGAGGGTTGCAATCAGATTCTCTTCTACTCCAGACAGAAGGAAATAAGAAACTTATTACAAAGTTGCCATTATCTTTTTTTTTTTAAACAAACTCTGCTTTAAGGGGATATAATTAATTGTAAAAACAAAATCCTAATCCATTGTTCTCTCTTAGAAAATAAAAAGGCAGAGGCAGAAGATTGTTTGTCCCTCCTTGGGTCAAGAAAGTGTAAAACAGCCTCCAATCGTACAATTCCAGGTGTATATGCTCAATCATCAAGAAAGCCTATTTGCAAACGAATCTTCAAGAACCAACTACCACCAGATCACATTCAACCAGATGTTAGGTGGCCTCATGGGCAGCTAAATCAGGCCTTTCACTGGAGATTATCTGTAGAGCAGCCTCCGGGTCCTCCCTGAGAATCTGAGGTTAGTTCAACAAAATATTCTTATGGGTTCAACATCTTAAAATTGCCAGATTTGTATATTTTGCATTATATGAACTGTTGATCAATGATTTACCCAACCAGGAACAGCCAGCTTGCTAAGTTCCGGAGAGTGTTTACATGGAGAGGGCTGATGAAAATTGTGTTGTGTAATTTTCCTTTCCTGCTTCTTTCCATGTTAGGGTTACCCTCCCTTGGTTAGTATTTGGTGTGCAAATAACTTGGTATAAGACAGCGGGGTTGGCGTGGGTTCTTTATTGGGGAAAGGGATTGGCTATCCCAGAGAGTATTGACATGGAGAGGACCAGCAAAGGAAAATCATGGTAAGTTTTCTCTCCTACAGATCAAATGTTATTCTATTTACACATTTTTCTCCGTGAAGCTTATTTTTTTTAGATCCTATTAAACAAATGGGTACCACTGCAGAAGTTAAGAACTATTTACTTTAAAATGTAAATATTTTATATATTAAAACTTTATTGGAGTGGTTTTATGTTTGAGAAAAATGTGAGAAAGCCTCAATGAGTTTTCTCATATGGAGAATTCTTGGCTGCTGGCCATTGAGGAGTTAGGATAAAGTTATAATGACATTTAAGAAGCTATCTCTATGGTTGCTAGACCACAGTTCCCATTGTATTTAACCCTTGATAATTTGTAGGCTATCACTGGGGATTTCAGTCCATCAGCAGTGGGGTGGAGCAACACTTCTATAAAAGATTTATGAGACCTTTAATACCAAATAGAATAAATCTATGTGGCCGCTTAAAAAAACCTGTATAGCAGAGTAGTATCTGGAGTCATGCAAAAGCCACTTTCAGCTAAGCACATTTTTGAATCTTAAAATCAAATTTATAAATTCAGCCAAGAAATAGTAAATATGAATTCCATCTGCTATAAGATGCATGTCTATGACTTTAAAAACATTTGCTATAACATTTGAAACATAATAGAAGTTATGTTTTTCTTAACTGATCTCAGCTAAACAGGTTAATGTATACCCTTGCCAAACCTGTAAAATAAATGCCAAGCCTAGGCAATATTTAATTTACTGATATGCCATCTCTCTCGCTGTTCATCAGAAAATAGAGGTGAAAGTGAAACTTCAGTCAAATTAAGACATGAGCAAATAATTTCATTCTGATTTTACTTTCATATGACTTGGGGTTGAAATCAGTTAGTATGTAACCAAAACTGATTTACATTGAAATTTGCAATACCTTTTATGCAAACCTGCACTTGTGATTAAGTTTCATAGCTTTATTTCATTATTCAAATAGTGTCTAATCTATTCAGCTCTACTAGAATGTAGTAACATTGTAGTTATATAAGTAAATGTCAAAAAAACCTCAAACTATGTAACTCTAACATATAACATGCTTTACCTTTGGACTTCCCTATGATTTATATATTTTCTCATATCACATCCATCAGTTTGACTCTTACTAAAGTGGGAGTTTTCTCTTCATCTAACTTCACCAAAGTTCACTGCAGTTCACCAGGTGTATTTTCACAACACATCTCATATTCACTTAAACATTTGCCAGAATATTTTCCCATACAAATGTGGTGGGAAAATGTTTTGCCAAGGAGAAAATTTACATGGAAAGAGTGAAGCTTATAATGAGATTTAAAAGCAGCTGCTCTACCTTTACAATGGTATTTCTTCAGCCTGAATCTGGAGACATTTCTCTTTGCAAACCTACGTTCTTGTGCTATTAGTGAATTACATAGTTACATAGTTAGATCGGGTTGAAAAAAGACCAAAGTCCATTAAGTTCAACCCCTCCAAATGAAACCCAGCATTCACACATACACACACTGACACTGACCACTTCTTACACTCACTACATATAGATTTTAGTATCACATTAGCCTTTGATATTATGCTTGTCCAAAAAATCATCCAAGCCACTCTTAAAAGCATTAACAGAATCAGCCATCACAACATCCCCTGGCAGTGCATTCCACAACCTTACTGAGAAGAACCACCTATCTTGCTTCAAATTAAAGTTATTTTCCTCTAGTCTAAAGGAGTGGCCTCTAGTGTGTGGATCTTTTCTATTGAAAAGATCCAGCCATCTGTCTATAATGCCCTCATCATAATTTTGTCTTCCATTCGTCTAACCAGATTAGTTGCACGTCTCCGCACTCTCTCCAGCTCATTTATATCCCTCTTAAGGACTGGAGCCCAAAACTGCACTGCATACTCCAGGTAAGGCATTACCATGGACCTATAAAGAGTTAAAATTATGTTTTCATCAATTACGTTTATGCCCTTTTTATGCAAGGCAGAAATTTATTTGCTTTAGTAGCCACAGAATTACACTGGACGGAATTAGACAACTTGTTATCTACAAAAACCCCAGATCCTTCTAAGTTAAGGATACTCCCAACACACTGCCATTTAGTGTATAACTTGCATTTATATTATTTTTGCCAAAGTGCATAACCTTGCATTTATCAACATTGAACCTTATGTTCCAGTTTGCTGCCCAGTTTTACCAATTTAGTCAAATCACTCTGCAAAGTGGAAGCATCCTGCATGGAACCTATAGTTCTGCACAAATGTATCATTGGAACTGGAAAATTTTCACTGGAGAAATTTCACCTGGAGATGAGAGGCGAATTTACGTCAATGCATAGAGAATTTTCACCACTGCAAATTTAATTCTCCAAAACTTGGTGTATTCTTCTTTTAGTAAATTGGTGATGTTGAGGGGAATCTTAATATTTGGTGAAAGTAATCCAATTTTTCACTTTCACCCTTTAGTATATATGCCCCTATATGTGAGGTATCCACAATTGACCAGAGAACAATCAACATGTTACCATTTAATCCATGCACATTTAGAAAAACGTCAATATAGGGACAACTGGAAGAAGGACCTTGGGACAATGCTTTCTCTTGAAAGATGGCTAAAATATGATGGGCCTATTTCTAAATGAAGCTCTAATGTTTTGACCATAGAGACTCCCCACATTATTTCATAGACGGTATTATATATTGGAGACATTACATTTAATTTAAACAATAAATATTCCATGCATGTAGCTTTAAATACAACACAATCATACAGGTGATGCTCTATTTAGCGCTTCTACTGCTTTTAGAAGAACTGTGTGTATACATTGGTATACAAACTAAATGGCACTTGCATATTCAGCAAGGTGCAATGGTTGTTGTGTTTTTTTAAGGTCACAGCAAAAAGTTTATAAGCAAATAGTATTAGAGATTTACACAGAATAAATTATTTACATCCAATAAAACTCCAAGTCGAAATGCATGAGAATGTAGTCCTTTCTTAAAGTGATACTGACACTAAAAAGCTACTTTTTAAAATATGAATGTACATTGAGGGGCTGATTCACTAAGGGTCGAATATCGAGGGTTAATTAACCCTCGATATTCGACTAGGAATTAAAATCCTTCGACTTCGAATATCGTAGTCGGAGGATTTAGCGCAAATACTGCGATCGTGCGATCAAAGGATTACTCCTTCGATCGAACGATTAAATTCTTTTAATCGAACGATTCGAAGGATTTTAATCCAACGATCGAAGGAATATCCTTCGATCAAAAAAACTTAGGAAAGCCTATGGGGACCTTCCCCATAGGCTAACATTGACTTCGGTAGCTTTTAGCTGCCGAAGTAGGGGGTCGAAGAGACAGTAAGTCGACTATCGAATGGTCGAATAGTCGAATGATTTTTAGTTAGAATCCTTCGATTCGAAGTCGTAGTCGAAGGTCGAAGCAGCCCATTCGATGGTCGAAGAAGCCCAAAAAATACTTTGAAATTCAAAGTTTTTTTACTTTGAATCCTTCACTCGAATTAAGTGAATCGGCCCCTGAAAGTTACCTATGGTGATGTTAATTGTTTTTTGCTGAGAGGTTTGTTTTTGTAAGCAATTGTTAGTTGAAGTTTCTTACCAACATGACTGTCCCATCTCAGCCTGTCAGTTACAGTTTCTAATGCTATTGGACTCCTGTTGCACAAATATGGCAGCCCCCTCGTACAGAAACATGGGGCATCAAACAGGTAATGTAAAAGCAGCGTGCAAATACTTTATGGCAAAGTTATAAGTAGCTTTCAAAGGTAATTTATGATAGATGTAAAAACGAGTTTAATTTCTGGTGTCAGTATCCCTTTAACTGAGGCATTTTTATGAAAAAAAATGAAAATTTTCCAATTACAGTATCCCTTTAAGTCCATGTCATAAAGCATAATCAGTAGCCCATACAAGGCCCTTGATGCTAGAAAACAAAAATTTAAATTGTAAATGAACATAAGTCACAACTTAAAGAGCAACAACACCTATAACACAGAAGAGGACATCAGTTCTACCATTTCCATCATGTACATGTTATATGCACAATACTTATGCAAACGAAACGAAGCAAGCATATACTTGTTAAGACCCATAAGTGCCATGTTTTATCCACATTACTTCTTTTGTAAAAACACTCTATCCGGTCACCAGTAATACTATCCAACTTAATCATAACCTATGATTAAGGGAATCTTTGACGATACACGGCAGTATCCTACTGTACAGGTATGGGACCTGTTATCCAGATTGCTCAGGACCTGAGGTTTTCCGCATAATGAATCTTTCCGTAATTTGGATCTTCATACCTTAAGTCTACTAGAAAATCATGTAAACATTAAATAAACCCAATAGGCTGGTTTTGCTTCCAATAAGGATTAATCATATCTTAGTTGGGATCAAGTACAAGCTACTGTTTTTTTTATTAAAGAGAAAAAGGAAATCACTTTAAAAATCTGGATTATTTGCATATAATGGAGTCTATGGGTGAAGTGACTAACGCTGGCACAAATTCGCCAGCATGACGTAATTTTGTAACTTTGCCAATTCACTAACGGGCACTGGCGTAAATTCGCTAGCGAAGTGGAGCTACTCTAGCGCTACTTCGCACCCTAAGCCAGACGAAGTTGCGCTATGGCGAATGGGACGTAACTACGCTAATTCACTAACTTTCGCAATTAACTGAACGTTACCTCTTGCGCCAGACTTGCCTTCGTCACCTCAGACCAGGCAAAGTGCAATAAAGTAGATAGGGCTTGCTTCAAAAAAAGCTGACATTTTTTCTAAGTTCCAAAAAACACTGGCGTCTTTTCCTTTTTTAAGGGTGATAGGCTGAAAAAGATTGTTAATTTTTTTGGGGGTACCCTCTTTCCCCTCTACATTTCCTAACATATGGCACCTAAACTATACAGTGGGCACATGTGTAGGGCAAAATAACAACTCTATTTTATTTTATGAAGCTTTCCCAGCTTGTGTAGTGTAATGTATTTGGTGCTACATATACGTCCATTGTACTTTAACTTGGCGCCGTATGCTAATTAGGCATCGCTAGCGTAACTTCCGTTTGCTTGGCGAATTAATGCTAGCACAACTTCTCTACCGTTCGCCTCCCTGAGCGCAACTTCGCATTTTAGTGAATTTGCGTAGCGTTGTGAAACTACGCCTGGCGAAGTGTGGCGGAGTGTGGCGAAGCTATCGCCAGTGCAACTTCGGATCTTAGTGTATGAGTGATGGCCTTTCCGCAATTCGGAGCTTTCTGGATAACATGTTTCCGGATAAGGGATCCCATACCTGTACTAACAAAAATGAAAACTAAGTATTAAAAATGGACCATATGTTTGCAACACTATATGAACTTGGGTACACTCTGGAAAAATATTAAAATATATCTTCTTTAATAGGGCAAAATATTGATTGCCCCAAAATACTGGCACTAATGTATGTACTGTATATAGCTGTAACGGGCCCGAAGGCACAGTAATAGTGTAGACCAAAGAGGAGACCAGACCAGGTTCGAGGTACAAGAGGGTTTATCCAAAGAATCGTCAAAATACAGGCAAATAGGTCAGACGACAAGCAGAATCGAAGAACAGGCAGAAATCGGTACACAAGAATCAATATCGAATATAACACCCAGGAACTCTGTAGCAGGAACCTATAGTTGGGCAAGGACTGGAAGGGGAAGTGAGTTTAAGTAGTCCCAGGGTTGGCGCCAAATTTTGACGCGCTTGCGTCAGACGCAGACGCCAGCGTCCTCACGCTGACGTCTCGACGCCGGCGCCCGATTCTGACGCCGGCGACCAATCCTGGAGTGGGAAGAAGGTGAGGTCATAGACCTGTGCCCAGCAGGAGCCATGTGGTGAGGCAGGCGGTCGCCATCTTGGACGCCATCTTGAAGACTTGAGGTAGATTCCATTACAGTACCCCCCTCCTTAGGGGGGGCCTCAGGACCACCGAGTCTAGGGGAGAGAGGGAATAATTTATGGAATCTACGAACCAAGATGGGCGCATGGACATCTGAGCTCCTGACCCAGGAGCACTCTTCGGGACCGAACCCCTTCCACTCGATGAGATATTGAAGAGTGCCCCTGGAAAGACGAGAGTCCAAGATCCTCTTCACCTCGAATTCCTGGTGATCGTCAACCAGGACTGGAGCTGGGGGAGAAGAAGAAGAAAAAGACACAGCAGGCTTAAGGAGAGAGACATGGAAGACATTCGGGATCCGCATCTCAGGAGGGAGTTGAAGACGGACCGCCACCGGATTGATGATTTCAATGACAGGAAAGGGACTGATGAATCTGGGACCAAGCTTTGGGGTAGGAATCTTCAGGCAGATGTTACGGGTGGAAAGCCAAACTTTGTCACCAGGAGCATAGGGTGGAGCGGGAATCCTCTTCTTGTCGGCAAACCTCTTCTGGACCAGGGAGCTCTTCTGCAGATTAGAGGCAACAGCAGCCCAAATAGCCATCATGTGGGCAGCCTGGTCGTTGGCGGCAGGAACATTGGTGAGGAGAAGATCCTGGGGGAACGCCAATGGATTCTGACCGTAGACACAGAAGAAAGGGGACTGATGCGAGGAAGAATGCAAAGCGTTGTTATGGGCGAACTCAGCCCAGGGAAGGAGATCCGACCAATCGTCTTGGCACAGGGAAACATGGCAGCGAAGAAACTGTTCCAATGCCTGGTTCACTCTCTCAGCAGCTCCATTGGACTGTGGGTGATAGGCAGAAGAAAATTGTAAAGAAATGTTGAGAGCTTTGCATAAGGATCTCCAAAATCTAGACACGAATTGTGAGCCACGGTCAGAGACGATCTCGGCAGGAAACCCATGGAGACGAAAAATATGATGGATGAAAAGCTTGGAAAGTTCAGGAGCAGAGGGAAGTTTGCGGAGGGGAATGAAATGAGCCATCTTGCTAAACCTGTCAACGACAACCCAGATGACAGTGTGACCGGAGGAGACAGGCAGATCCACAATAAAATCCATGGCAAGATGAGTCCAAGGACGAGATGGAATAGGTAATGGAAGAAGGAGTCCTTTGGGGGGAGAATGTCCAGACTTGGAAATGGCACAGATGGTACAAGAAGAAACAAAGTCTTTGACGTCCTTCTTCATGGATGGCCACCACACCAGGCGAGAAAGGAGTTCGGTAGTTTTCTCCACTCCGGGATGGCCGGCCTGTTTAGAACTGTGAGCCTGGGATAGAATGGACTGGCGACAATCAGGTGGAACAAAGGCAACCCCTAGAGGAATATTGTCAGGAGCAGAAGCTTGAGCGGAAAGGATTTGTGAAGCCAAGGAGGGAAATAGGGCAGCGACGATCTTGGAGGGAGGCACAATGGGTTCAGGATCTTCGGCGCAGGGAACTTCAGGAACAAAACTTCTTGACAAAGCATCAGCCTTTCGATTTCTAGAACCAGGACGAAAGGTAATGATGAAGTTAAAACGGGAAAAGAACAGTGACCATCTGGCTTGTCGAGGATTCAAACGTTTGAGGGACTGGACAAATTCAAGGTTCTTATGGTCTGTGAAGATGGTCACGGGGACGGAGGATCCTTCCAGTAAATGTCTCCACTCCTCCAGGGCGAGTTTCACTGCCAATAACTCACGATTCCCCACATCGTAGTTCTGCTCGGAGGAGGAAAATTTCTTAGAGAAGAATGCACAGGGATGTAACTTTCCATCCAAGGAGGATCTCTGTGACAAGACAGCTCCAGCTCCCACATCTGAGGCGTCGACTTCGAGGAAGAACGGAAGAAGAGGTTCGGGGTGTCTGAGAATAGGTGCAGAAGAAAAGGCAGTTTTCAAGGATTTGAAGGCTTCCAAGGCTAGAGGAGGCCAGTGCTGTGGTTTACCCCCTTTGCGGATAAGGGCCAGGATAGGAGAAATCTTGGAAGAGAAACCTTTAATAAACTGTCTGTAATAGTTGGCAAAGCCAATAAATCTCTGGATAGCCTTGACACTTGTGGGGAGGGGCCAATCAAGAATTGCTGAAACCTTGGCTGGATCCATCTTGAAACCCTGCTGAGAGATAATGTACCCAAGGAAAGGGATGGAGGACACTTCAAACGAACACTTTTCCAATTTAGTGAAGAGATTATTCTTTCTTAGGCGAAGAAGAACTTCCTTCACTTGGGAGTGATGCTCGTGGAGATTTTTGGAAAAGACAAGAATGTCATCCAGATAGACGACAACACTTTGCCCCAACAAGTCTCTGAATATATCATTTACGAACTCCTGGAAGACCGCGGGGGCATTACAGAGTCCAAATGGCATGACTAAATATTCATAATGCCCGTCCCGGGTATTGAAGGCGGTCTTCCATTCGTCCCCTTCACGAACTCTAATGAGGTTATAGGCACCCCGAAGATCCAGCTTAGTGAAGATCTTGGCCCCTCTTAGTTGATCGAAGAGTTCGGAGATTAGGGGGAGAGGGTAACTGTTTTTAATGGTGATCTTGTTTAACCCCCTATAGTCGATGCATGGTCGCAGACCTCCGTCCTTCTTTTCGACAAAGAAAAATCCAGCTCCAGCAGGGGAGGAAGAAGGGTGGATGAAGCCTCTTTTGAGATTCTCCTGAATGTAGGTCTTCATGGCAGCCGTCTCAGAGGGAGAAAGAGGATAGGTGCGACCCCGGGGAGGCATGGAACCAGGAAGAAGTTCGACCGGACAGTCATAGGGTCGATGAGGAGGAAGGATCTCTGCAGAGCCCTTATTGAAGACATCAGCAAAATCTTGATAGATGGATGGAAGAGACAACTTGGAAAAAACAGAAGAAACCTTGATAAGGGGTACGGCAGGCAAACAGTTCTGTTGGCAATAGGGGCTCCAGCGGGAGACTTGAGTGGAGGACCAGTCAATGACTGGATTATGGGTGCACAACCAGGGGAGCCTCAAAACAAGTGGAGTTGAAGGGCAGTCGATGAGTAGAAAGGCCAATCTCTCCAGATGCATGGTGCCCACTCTAAGAGAAAGTTCAGCGGTGGTTTGAGAGATAATAGCCGAAGACAGAGGGCGGTCATCAATAGCCAACCCTCGCAGAGGAGAGGCCAAGGGTTGTAGAGGAACCGCATGACGAGCAGCAAAAACTCTGTCCATGAAATTTCCGGCAGCACCAGAGTCCAGGAAAGCTTGCACTGGGATTTTCTGGGAACCGAATTGGATCTGTGCTGGAAGAAGGAAGCGTTGAGTAGAGGGTTGGGGAGAATAACAAACACCACCCAGATAGGTCTCCCCAAACCTACCTAGGTGCTGGCGTTTCCCGGCTTCACAGGACACTCATGGGCGAAGTGCGATTTGCCCCCACAATACAGGCATAGGCCGGCAGACCTTCTCCGTAGCTTCTCCTGTTCGGAAAGACGAGCCTGTCCGATCTGCATGGGTTCCTCAGTAGATGGAGCAGAGGAAGCAGAAGCCGCAGGAGTAGGAGAGGGGAAAGCAGTAGCCGGATTGAAGAGTAGGGGCCTCTGGAAGCGAGGAGCCAGAGTGGATTGGAACCGGGGATACTTCTTCGAACGCTCTCTGTCGAGCTCGAGTTGAAATTCCCTCTGTCGGGTGTCGACCTTTATAGGCAGCACCACCAGATCCTCCCACCGAGAAGGAATTTCCCGGGAGACCAAGTCGTTTTTAATCCGCATGGCTAGGCCGTTGTAAAAGGCGGCATGGTACCCATCATTGTTCCAGGTGGTCTCCGCCACTAGGGTGCGGAACTCAATAGCGTACTCTGGAACAGAGCGAGTGCCTTGCTGGATCTGGAACAGGCGAGCTGAGGATGCCATCGCTCGACCAGGAGCATCAAAGACGACCCGAAGTTCACAGATGAAGGCTCTGGCGTTGTCAATCAAAGGGTCTCCCTTCTCCCACAGAGGTGATGCCCACTCCAAAGCCTTCCCCTGCAGGCGAGTAATCATGTACCCCACTTTAGCTTGTTCGGATACAAACTGACCTGGCAGCAGGGCGAACTGGATCTCGCACTGGTTCATGAAACCTCTGCATGCATCAGGATCGCCGCTGTAGAGGGGAGGCGCAGGAATGCGAGGTTCCGAAGGCTGAAGTGGGCTTGCAGGAACGGCCACAGGGACCGGGCCACAGGTGACAACGCTGACAACTTGTCCAGAATAGCTTCAAGAGCCTGACCGAAGTGAGACTGCTGGGCTTCGTATGTCTGCATGCGGGAAGCCAAACCGCGGATAGCGCCACCGACATCAGGTGGAGCTGGGGTCTCCTCCGAAGGGTCCATGGCCCAACTATACTGTAACGGGCCCGAAGGCACAGTAATAGTGTAGACCAAAGAGGAGACCAGACCAGGTTCAAGGTACAAGAGGGTTTATCCAAAGAATCGTCAAAATACAGGCAAATAGGTCAGACCAGGCAGAAGACAAGCAGAATCGAAGAACAGGCAGAAATCGGTACACAAGAATCAATATCGAATATAACACCCAGGAACTCTGTAGCAGGAACCTATAGTTGGGCAAGGACTGGAAGGGGAAGTGAGTTTAAGTAGTCCCAGGGTTGGCGCCAAATTTTGACGCGCTTGCGTCAGACGCAGACGCCAACGTCCTCACGCTGACGTCTCGACGCCGGCGCCCGATTCTGACGCCGGCGTCCGTTCCGTCGCCGACGACCAATCGTGGAGTGGGAAGAAGGTGAGGTCATAGACCTGTGCCCAGCAGGAGCCATGTGGTGAGGCAGGCGGTCGCCATCTTGGACGCCATCTTGAAGACTTGAGGTAGATTCCATTACAATAGCCTCAAGTCATACATACAAAGAAGTAAAATACAATGTTATAAAAGAACAGGTGATATTAAGTCTCACATTTGTAAATTAAGCCATGGCTCATTTTGTAAAAAATGTAATATCTATTAGAACTGGAAGAGACAAAAGCATTACAAGCTTCATACTGGACACACTGGGATTTGGGCAAGTTAGCTACAAATTCAAAGGTTCATTGTGTTACTGCATCAGAATAAAGTAGAAATGTTTTAGAAGTCCCTTCTGTAAAAGGCTTGCCAGAACAATTTAATGTTTTAGGAGCTGTAGGCTGACTGAACAAATGAAAGATGTTCCAACAAGTTCAGCCTGTGTAAGCTGGGAGAGTTGATGAAGCAGAAAGTAAATGAAGAAGGAAGGTATAAGCAACCATAGCTGTTTTTGTAGTTTTCAGAGGCATAGAATAAATGAAGACTCACTGAAATAAAAGTATGAATAGTATAGCAATGTTAAAAAAATCAGTGTAACATTATAATTTGTGTTGTTTTACGCTATAGCAATTATGCCAAAAACCATAAAGTTTCTATGTGCCTAATGCAATTTTTTTACATTAAATTTGAATACATGTGGTGGACAAAATAAGAGAAACCCATTGCATTAGGAGCATTGACTTGATCATGCCTTCTTGTAGTATAAAATGAACGTCTTGCATTTTATTAAATAGATTATGCTACAAAGGGACATAATCTCCAAAGACATTTAACAGGGGCTTCTGTGCATTAAGAAAACTGGTTATTGCAGCATTTACAAAGGAAAGGTAATTATATATGCTTAAAGCATTATATTTAAAAGCATTAAACTGCTGCATCTCAAACGCTTATTTTAAATATGTATGTATAAATTTATTTATAAAGCACTGTAGGTACAATATATAAAAGAACACACAGGGAGCCAGACTGCAAAGAGTTGAGCAGATTATGGGTGCAGAGAAAGTTAGTAATACAAGAAAAGACAAGACATTTGAGAAGTTTAGAGGCTAGCAAAAAAGAGAGAGACAGTAGTTAGACAGTATGGATACAGTTTAGCCTTTTTAAGAATGGGCTTCACACAGGCCTGTTTGAATAAATAGAGGAAAGTACCACAAGTTAGAAAGGAATTGAATATATGAGTAAGTGTTGGAGTAAGGACATGGGAACACTGTTTCAGTAATGGTGAGGGAATGGGCTCAAGCAGGCTTGTAGGTGGAGAGAACAGGAAAAGCTTGGGGATTTTAATGAAAAGAGTTGAAAAGAGGAGATTTAGAAAGGTTGAGAATATTGGTATCTGAAGAGTGGGAATATTGTTTGTGGATATAATCTACTTTGCTTTTATATAAGTCGGCAAAGTCCTGGAGGTCTATGTTCAGATGTCAGAGGTTTGTTTGTAGAGGGATGAAGAAGTGAAGCATTTTACAGATTCAACTCAGTATAAATAGTTTCCAGCTAAATAGTTTAATAAAGACAGATGATGACTTAGTCTCAGAGAGTGGTACAGCTTAATATTTAATCTAAATGATAGGTAGATCAATAGACTTCATGGATCATTGCCAAAGAGTGCAAAAACAGAAAAAAAGCAATAGATTTATAGACTTATTTGCAAATATCTAAAGCCTGTTAAATGGGTTGTTTACCATTAAATTAACTTTAAGTATGAAGGAGAGACAAAATGCAATTGGTTTTAATTTTTTATTATTTGTGGTATTTTGCTTTTTATTCAGTGGCTTTCCTGATTGCAATTGCAGCAATCCGGTTGCTAGGGTCCAGATTACCCTAGCAACAATGCATTGATTTGAATAAGAGACTGGAATACGAATAGGAGAGGGACTGAGTAGAAAGATGATTACTAAACAGTAGCAATAACTATAAATATGTAGCCTTACAGAGCATTTGTTTTTAGATGGGGTCAGTGACCCCCCATTTGAAGGCTTGAAAGAGTCAGAAGAAGAAGGCAGATAATTCAAAAACTATAAAAAATAAAAATGAAGGCCAGATGAAAAGCTGCTTAGAATTAGCCATTATATAACATACTAAAGGTTAGCTTCAAGGTGAACCACTTCTTGAAGCTGCCATCCTTCTTCAGAACGGGTTTTGTTGCATGTCTCTGCACTCTCCAGCTCATATATATCCCTCTTAAGGACTGGAGCCCAAAACTGCACTGCATATTCCAGGTGAAGCCTTACCAGGAACCTATAAAGACATAAAATTATGTTTTTATCACTTGAGTAAATACTCTTTTTTTATGCAAGACAATACTTTATTTGCTTTAGCTTCAGATTGACACTGCCTGGAATTTGACAACTTGTTATCTACAAAAATTGTACACCCTCCGATGTTATCCTCATTGATGTTAACAGTGTCAGACTCCTGATTTGTCCTTGATCAGCGCTCCGCAGCGGTTTGTGAGTTTGGTTCAGATTGAAACTGCCTGGAATTTGACAACTTGTTATCTATAAAAATCCCCATATCCTTCTCAGTTAAGGAAACTCCCAACGACATTTAGGGACCCATTTATTAAGTGCTCTATTTTGTCGTTCTGATTTTTTGAGAAAAACAATTGATAAATGAATTCAATTAGTGGAAGGGAGTTTGGTCAACTTTGTTTTCATAAAGAACTGATGTTAATTTGAGTTTTAATAATTAAATCCTTAGTATAACTCACATTTTTATTATTTCTGCCAAAGTGCTTAGTTTCCCAGTGTAGTCAAATCACTCTGCAAAGTGGCAGCATCCTGAATGGAACTTATAGTTCTGTATAATTTAGTATCATGAGCAAAAATGTAAGCAGTACTTTAAATGCCCACTTCGGCCTCTTTAATAAACTCATTAAAAAGCAAAAGACCAAGGACAGAGCCCTATGGTACTCCATTAACAACACTAGTCTAATTAGAATATGTTCCATTTACCACCACTCTTTGTAATCTATCCTTCAGCCAGTTCTCTATCCAGGTACAAATACTATGTTCCAGGCCATTATTCCTTAAACCAGTAACCTTCTGTGTGGTATTTTTATCAAAAGCTTTAGCAAAGTCTTAATAGATTACATCCACTGCCATCCCAGAGTCGAGGTTCCTGCTCATGTTCTCATATAAAAATCTAATTACATTAGTCTGGCAAGATCTGTTATGCATAAAATCGTGCTGGCACAAACTCATAGTATTATTAATTGCAATAAAGTCAAGCATTTATCCCTTATTACCCCTTCAAAAAACTTTGCTAATACTGACATCAGACTAACTGGCCTACAGTTTTGAGGCTGAGAATGGGATGCCTTTTTGAATAGCAGTACCAAATTAGCAAATTCCCAGTCTCTCCGCACCATGTCAGACATAAATAAATCCTGAAAAATTTCGAGGTTTGGCAATCTCAGATCTAAGCTCATTCAGTGCCCTGGGTGAATACTATCTGGTCCCGGAGCTTTTTTTATCTTTGTTTATCTTTATATAGTCTCTTTTGAATTTCCTGTTATGTGAACCATGCATCATTCATATTATTGCTACAAATGGGACTATGAAGTCCTTGCTTCAATACCCTTTTCCATCCCAATTTTAGATTGTCTGATCGTTTTATGCACGATTTATTAGCCTTCATATACCTGATAAACATTTCGGCTGTCCCAGCTAATCTGAATGGCTTAAAAGCATGTCTTTTCTTGCCAACCTCAACACCAACACTTCTATCGAACAACTAAAGTTTTGTTTTCAACGGCTTGAAAAGGTTCCAAAGATCTTAAAATGCAGTATTATCGTATGGCTTATTAAAATGAAACCTGAACAAATAAGGCACATTTTTCTTAATGTATAAGGTTAAAAACATAAGCTAAAATGGGATTTAGAATTTATGTAGCTAAAGATCATATGCACTGCTGACATTATTAGATGATAATGCATCCAATTCTGTAATAATTTTTGGATTTTTTTAACCATATCCCAAATATATAATCTGAACTGAAATAGAGATTTCAGTATTCTAATATGGTACATAGTGGCAGAAGAGGTGCTGTAGAGGTGAATAAGTAATTTATGTGAATAAATGGGATAATGTAACGATGGGAACAAATCAACAAAAATGTTGGAAGGAGTTTCTCTGCCTTTCATTTCACTTACAATGTGATGCCTGGTAGCACTAGCCACTTAACTTAAATTTGACAGTTTAAGTGCAACCACATCTAAATACCTGCAATAGCAAGTATAGAAAGCTACTGTATATCAGTTGGACATCCAGCATCAACCATCGGCATGGAACAATTTAATTCCCTGCATGTAAAAAATGGTAGTGACAATTTAGATTAAGATTAAGTTGTACTGTGCATAGCAACACATAAGGGTGCATTTAGTGCATTTGCTTTGATAATTTAGCAAATGTGTTAACATTTTAACTACTGACTTTTTTATTCTTTTTAATGAATTCTTTAATTAATTGAAAAGATCATGAATGTTAAAAGGTTTTAAATGGTAAAGCGATCATTCCATTAAAAAATCCTACTTGGAGTATAGGACTATTGGCAAGGACTCAATTATCCAACAACATCTGTTTTAGGGTTTTAGTCTAAGCAAGGTTTCATTTGAAATATGAGCTCTGCCACCTGTTTTACTATTTATTCCTTGGGCTAGGGAATTTGAAACACCTTACATGGTCACTTTCTTTTTGTTTTTGGAGACAGTTACCAAAATGACACTGGAATTTCCAAAGTCTTTTAGCATGTATAGTTCATTGACATTACACATAAACAAAAAGAAAAAATATAATAAAATGTCTTAATATCCAACACTTCCCTTCATTAGATATTGCACCAATATTGTATTATTTCTACAAGTGTTTTTATAAACTTAATCCAATTCCACAAAATGTAATAGAATCCTATTTATAAATGCAAACAAGCATTTTTATTTTATTGTTTAGGACATGCCCAGCTCCTACACCTACATCTAGAATTTCTCCAAAAAGCAAGAAAGGACTACTTCTGCTGTAGATGATTTATTATTTGCAAACCTACTCTCTAGCAAGCTCTAAAACAAGGCAATACAATTTTCCAGACATTATAACAAAGATTCTTCTTTGTTATCTCTCCAAAGTAAGCAGCCCACGCTTAATTAAAGATGCAAAAGGATTCTTCCCTTCTAGCACACAGTCATATTTCTATTAAAAGTATTGGTATTACCATGAACTTCATACAATATTACAATGCAATCATACTTCAGAAAAGTGGTTATAATGCTGTTTAGGTGTTCAGCGCTAAAAAAAAAAAAATCTGTAATACTTTTACTGATGATAACAGTTAAATAAGTCTTGGGGCAGATTTATTAAGGTTCAAATTGTAAATTCGAATTAAAATTTTCAAGTTGGATTTTTGGTCAAAACTCACAAATTCGACTATTCACCACCATGTTCATGTAGAAGTCAATGACAGAGGTCCAGTGACCCATTTGAAAATGTTAATAGCCTTCCTGATATTTTTTTAGAGAAAAATTTGAGTTTAGTCAAATTTGATTCAATTCGATTCGAGTTTTTGGGTCTGTAATATTCAATCGAGTTTTAGACATTCAAGTTTTTTCTTAAATAGCCTCCCATTCGAGTTGTGAGTATATTCAAATTTATTAGAGTGAAAAAAATTCACATAAATTCGATATTCGACCTTTAATGACAGGCAAGTTAGGGAAAGGATAGAGGGCAGTAGGGGGTATATCACCTATATCACTGAAGCACAGTACTCATCAATTGGGAGACTGATCACTTCCCAAATGGTTTCAGCAAAATAATTTTCCAGCAAGCAGAGCAAGTGCAAACAGCATGAAGCCATTGCTATTTTAATATCCTTACATTTGGTTTCACCCTGCTTGCATTTTCCCTTCATGCTGCTGATTTTTGTGCTGCTATACATTGCATTCATGTCAAACATTGATAGTAGTAGACACTAGATCTAGATCTCACTTGTAGAGTTAGGGATAGGGAAACAAAAAAAGGCCCCTACAAGAGTCACATTTAAAAAAAGGCAACTAAAAGGCAAAGTTGTGGATGGAAGAGTAGAAATCCAGGATCCCTGTGATTCATTGTCTTATAATGGTTGTTAAAGGGGAACTATTGCAACTGATTCCAGTACAAACAAAATCTAACAACTGCCAGTGACGATAATTATTGTTATCCTCCTGAGCACAATCTCACTGGCAAAATCTACCTGTAACATCAGTAGAGATTTGTGTCCATTTAACTTGATCCTGGATTACTAGCAATGTAAATGTAATTAGTTACATAAATGTGGGTATATACATCCATGTTAGACATAATTATAGCCACTAAACATTCACTCATCTTGCAATTGGCTGAAACAAGATAAAAAAAACTTTGTATGTATTAATGCAGATCCAAACTTCATGTGATTAGTTACATAAATGTGGGTATATACATCCATGTTAGACATAATTATAGCCACTAAACATTCACTCATCTTGCAATTGGCTGAAACAAGATAAAAAAAACTTTGTATGTATTAATGCAGATCCAAACTTCATGTGAACGACACAATGCTGAATAGCTGAATAGGTCTAATTTGTATTTTTTTGGTAAAATGGAGGCAGGTTCATACTTTCACTACTTTATTTTTATTCCAGTGAGGGCTGATCATGTCATGAGGATGAAAATACATGAATTCAATGAATGCTCACCCCATTTCTTGTGCAAGAATATCCTATGTTTAATTCATCACAGAAAGTAGATTGTATAAATGCAAAGCAGGAACATTATTTTAACTGTACTTTAGGAACATAAGGGGGCCCATTTACTTAGTTCGAGTGAAGGAATAGAGGAAAAAAAGTTTGAATTTCGAATAGTCGAATATGGCTACTTCGACCATCGAATGGGCTACTTCAACCTTCGACTACGACCTCCGACTTCGAATCGAACAATTCGAACTAAAAATTGTTTAACTGTTCAACCATTCAATAGTCAAAGTACTGTCTCTTTAAAATTCTTCGACCCCCTAGTTCGCCACCTAAAACCTACCGAGGCCAATGTTAGCTTATAGGGAAGGTCCCCATAGGCTTCCTAACAATTTCCTGATCGAAGGAATATCCTTCGATTGATGAATTAAAATCCTTCGAATCGAACGATCGAACGATTATTCCATTGATCGTAGGAATATCGCAAAATCCTTCGACTTCGATATTCGAAGAATTTTACTTTGACGGTCGAATATCAAGGGTTAGTTCACCCTCGATATTCGACCCTAGGTAAATGTGCCCCAAGATGTACAAGGGTAAAACAGTCAATGATAATACCAGGCATTTAAACAGGGACTGGAAAAACCAGTTGATATTTTCATGTGCCATTCCAGGTTTATATTGCAATACAATTCATGAATTGTAATATGGATTCTAGAAGATGACCTTTGGTGGCCTTTTAAATAGCTTCTTTGTGCACATTTCAAGATTTGTAACTTAAACATGATTTTGATACCATTGTATGCACCGATTCTGCTTGAGAACTGCACTTTTTTTTAATAAAAAAAAATCTTACTTTTTGTAGTTTCTTTGCCTGAAGATGATGACCCAAGATGTCAAAAGACATTTAAGCAGGTCCTACTTGGTTAAATTGGAAACACTCCCACCTAAAAGGGTGTTCCTTAAATAACAAATCTGTAATGGCTGGTCCCTACATTGTCCCTCGCCTGCTGTTTCTAGTTTACAAATTTATTCTCAAAAGAAAAAACATTTAGTTCTTATGTATGAATGAAGATAATGTTTTTATGTTGTTCACTGTCATCTGCTTAGTAATTCGAAAAAATTTAGGCACATCTTCTTTTTAACTAGTAGGATGTGCTTCCCATAAATTTTGTTGATCCTTGACCCCTGAAACCTAAAATCTACAGATTGCAAAAGAAAATGTTTTTTTAAATAGCTCATCATTTTAAATATTTCTTGCTACTTTGTTAAAAATAACATTGTAAATCATAAATATTTCAATTCTTATTTCATGTTTATGTTGATATTATCTTAATTCTGTATCAGCTTATGGAATGCTTTAATTGTACTGAACAAAACAGTAAAATAAGTTATGTGCAGTATATTTCCAAACAAAGTTTTCAATGAATTAATAGTTTATTCTGTTCATCAAAGGAGTATTTGCTTTTTCCTTTAGGATATTAATTAAGAAACTCAAAAATATGTCTTCTCCATTTTACTACTTTCATATAGCTGTGTCTCTGTTTCAGAGAAGTCAACAGAGCATAGGGTTAATAAAAGAGATGAGAAGAAGATTATAAGCACATGACTAGTAGGATTATTTGCCTGACCTAGATTCAGCAGTAACGTTCTTCTGACGATATTTTTGTTCTTCCAACTGGGGAGATAACAGCAGAATTCAACTCTCACTTTGAAAAAAATCTTTACCTGTCCTACAAGATATAGGGATGGCTTTAGATCGGGATACTTTTTTAAAATACATGTGATTTGTTTTTTGTGGCATAATTACTAAGGTGATTGTATGACGGTAAAAAGGGTTTTTTTTGTTCAGCTGTTCAGTAAATTATGATAATTAAAGTGCAAAACTTGACAATACCCTTTTATTTTTGAATGGTCTATGAGGTGAAGAAACAGCAATGTATGAAGTCTGCTTATGAAAGGTTAGCTGAAAAGTGGGTGACATGAATGCATTTAACAGGTGTGTTTAAAGAATCTGGCAAAGGGATTTGGGATACATCCAGCTCCATTGAGGATATCTGAATGTCCTCGGCATTGACTGAGTAGCAGGATTAAATTGCAGGAACCCAGAGGAGGGTTCAGAAGAAATAAAATCCCATACTTATCAGCTTGCACCAGGCAGTAAGTAGTAGGAAAACAAATCTTGAGTCTTTACATTTACTGAGCTGAACTCTTTGTCCAAGAGCTATTGTTCAATTCTTATATATAGAAAGATCACTTCACTATTGATTTTTTTATGAGTCAGTACCCTCTTCTTTTTCTTAAAACATTTCTGAGACAGTAATTGAAGTTCCCTGAAACACGATGAGATAATGCAGAATGCTAGGCAAGCAGAAACATTTCCTGCATACATAAATGTAAAGTTGTTGGATACCCTCATCATTGCAGCCAGATTCATGAAACTGAACGGCAAAAATCAACTTTTGCTCTGGATTCCTTCTGAAGTTTTCTTTCCAAATAAAAGTTTAAAACATTAAATCATTAATGTTTGCACATGAGTAAAAGCTCAGTCATTTCAATGTGTTTCTCTCTGATTTTGAAGCTGGTGGACCAAGGAAATCAATAACTGTTTCATCATAAAATAATAGAGTCTATTGTGTATTTGTTCAAAACAATATTGCAAACACAAATTCACAGTTAAAATATGTTTGATAATCACTAAGAATACAAAAACATCCACATGCAGAGAGCCATCATCCAAAGATATTTCAAAATGCTTAAAATTGTAGGCCAATATTTGATCTTATTAACCTTGGAGCTACAGTGCAGTAGAAAATTTGAGTTTTCACATTGTATTTTTTGGTCAAAACTTAAATGTTCTGGTTAAAAAAAAAATTTGAATCAATTGAGTTTTTTTTTAAAAAAAAACTTGAATATTCTAGATTTATTATACCCTGGAAATAGCTTGAATCCGAAAATACACCCCCTAAAACCCGTTGATATTCTGTATAAGTCAATGGCAGAGGTCTCTTGGACCAGTTGAAATGTTTAACAGCCTGCTTGATGTTCAAGTTTTTTTAGGAGGGTTTTGCCCAAAGACTCTACTCGTTTTCAAGTTTTTCTCTACTGAAAACTTGATCAGTTCAAGTTTTCAGGTTGCAGGACTCAAACTCGCAGAATCAGGTTTTTGCTATTCAAGTTTTTTCTTAAATAAGATACCATTTGAGTTTCAATGTCATTCGAGGTAAAAACAAAAAAGGTCAAGGTAAAGGTCAGAAAAGTTTGACTTTTGATTAATAAACCCCTAAGAATCATTCAGCCCATTGCTGAATTGCAGAACTTTTTCCACTGTTAAAGTTATTCTTTTAAAACATATTGCACCACCTTGATATGTAAACACAACCTAAGTGGGTAAAAACTTGCACTGAAGTGGGTTTAAATGCAGCATTCTAGCTTGTACAGATATGGGACCTATTAGCATTTTGTGCACTGTTGGCAGGTCATCCTAAACACATCTTGGTTCACTGCTGATATATGTCTTGTTAAATCACTCCATCAGGTCATCTCTCTATGGTAGGGCTATTTAACTAAAAGTCTATGGCCCGGCATGGTCTCTATGAAGAGTTTAATGGCACATGGTCTCCATGGGCATCTTTGTATGGCATCATTTTGTTGATCCCCAGACATGTGATATAGTGGATTATTGTCCTGCAATGTGGAATATCGTTAACAAAACTGCTCTCAAGGATGCACCTTAAGGAGAAAAGTTCACCAAAACAGTTCTAAGCATGAAAAAGTTTAGGGCTGCAAACAGATTTTAATAATTTGGAAAACAGATACAGTATGTTAAAGCATTTGACATTTTTGTTCATAACTGTCAATACCCTCATTTTATTCAACTTAAAGAGCTCTGCTGCATATCTAATGCACTTAAAAGGTCATCATCACAAAGGCTGATGTACATTGCTCAGT
Organism: Xenopus petersii; assembly: GCA_038501925.1. Taxonomy (NCBI): domain Eukaryota; kingdom Metazoa; phylum Chordata; class Amphibia; order Anura; family Pipidae; genus Xenopus; species Xenopus petersii. The sequence goes on from CM076672.1 coordinate 134,216,021, forward strand.
AATTCCATACAGCCTTTCATGAAATGTATTGAGTTCTGTTGATATTGTACCTGTGCTGCACATTAAGAGAGCAGGACGTGAAAGTGGCTTTGTGTTTTAGAGAATGAGCTCAGTTTGGGAGTGGGTTTGTATTACAAGGAAGAGCTGGAAAAGCTGTGTACAAGCAAGGTTAAAGGAAATGTAGCACAAGCATGTGTTGTAGGGAAGGGATTAGACATATGCTGCTAGGTGTGTGCTGTGTTGCTGTAAAAGAAGATGATCAGTTCTTTATTTTACATTTTATACAGCTTCCAACAGGTGGTAATGTAATAAATGGTCTTAAGTTTTCTGTTTATCTAGTAACTCATAGCAGCAAATCCAAAGGCAGCTTTTACTGGTCAGCTAGTTGATATCAAGCATTTGTTGGTTTGCTATGGGTTCCTAGATATGGGCAAACTAAATGTGTCAGCTCATTTGTCAGCCCAGATAGTCCAAGCACAGTAATGTGATAAGCATCAAGTAAATACATCAGACAGGAAACGTATTGGAGGTTTTTTTTTGCATCAGCTGGACTGATGAACCTAGAGGGCATATTGGAATAAGTTTTATTATGTAGTACTATTTAAAGAATCTCTTTCTGATGTTGCTGGACTCCAGTTCCCATCATGTCCAACACTTGATATATATGTAATATGTTAGTGTATGGAAATTGTAGTTAGAATGGGAATTACAATATGTTTAGCATCATTTGGGTGGACCAACATTGCTATAGAAGAATTAGGGGCAGATTTATTAAGGTTTGAGTTGTGTTTTACAAAAAAAATTCAACTTTTCAAGGTTATTTTTGAGTCAAAAATGTGTTTTTTCAGGTAAAAAAAAAAGATTGTTTAAAAGATTTATTATACCCCGGCCATGGAAAAAGCTAGAATCCAAAAATACACCATCTACGGTCATGTAGAATCAGCGGTGAAGGTCCCTTGAACCATTTGAAGATATTAATAGCCTTTATGATGTACAAGTTTTTTCGGGGCATTTCGCTTGAAAACTTAATCAATTTGAGCAATTCTAGTTTTTTCCCATGGAAAACCAGATCAATTGAAATGTTTAGGTGGTTATCCCAACTTCACCGATTCAAGTTTTTTACATAAGAGTTATTTCTTAAATCATTTGAGGTCTAAAAAAAGCTCACGTAGCTCTAAAATTTGACCTTTGAATAATAACTCTCCTAATGTTATCTTATGCAATATGTAGTTGTTTCTTCTCTGGAGACAACATGTTTTCAACTACCTCTACCTGATATTGTTCCTGTGAAGAAAAGTGGAACTGGTGTTTTCCTCCCAAAAATGTACATCCCTATCCTTGGTTTTGTTGCCAGTGGTAGCTGGTTTTTATGGTGCAAAATGATAACACTTGACTCTCTTTTCATGGTATTATACAAACTTCACCTAGGACTGAAAACATTCATTATAAACCCTTATATAACACTATAGGTACAGGTATATGACCTGTTTTCCAGAATGCTGGGACCTGGGGTTTTCCAGATAAAGGGTCTTGCCATGATTTGAATCTCTATACCTTAAGTTTACTAAAAAATAATTTAAACATTAATTGCCTCTATAAGGATTATCCGGAATACCGTTATCCAGAACTACATTTTATCCAAATAATGCAAATTGTTAAATTCTCTGTAGTAATAAAATAGTACCTTGCATATGATCCAAACTAAGTAATCATTATTGGAAGCAAAACCAGCCTATTGGGTATATTTAATGTTTACATGATTATTTTGTGTACTTACCGTATGAAGATCCAAATTACGCAAAGATTAGTGATGGGCGAATTTGGGCCGTTTCGCCAAAAAATTTCCGAATTGCGCGCAAAATGTTAAAAAATTTGCGGAACGGCACCGGCATCCATTTTTTTAACGGCGGCATCCATTTTGGGGAAAATGCGCCGGTGTACAAAAAACGAATTTTCACGCCCGTTTTGCAAATTTATTCGGCGTCTGCAAATCGCGCAAATTCGCAGCACATTTGCGCCTGCCGAATAAATTCTCCCATCACTAGCAGAGATCCATTATCCAGGAAGCCCCAGGTCCCGAGCATTCTGGATAACAGGTTCCATTCCTGTACAAGGTACTGTTTATTATTACAAAAGAAAATAATTTTTTTAAATACTAATTATTTGATTAAAAATATAGAAGATGACCATTTCGTAATTCAGAGCCTTCTGGATAACAGGTTTACGGGATATCGGATCCTATATTTGTACTCAACCTTTGGAAATCACAATATATTGCCAAACAAAATGCACAGTAGTTTCAATATTTTACATAGCAACGACTGATGTAGCAATAACAAGGAAAATTCCCATTAAAAACCTTTTTGTATTTGTAATTATGTTTGGGATGCCAAATTGGGGAATAAAAAGGATAGACAGTTAATTCATTAAATACTAAAAAGCTTTTTGGGTCATTTTTTCATTTCAAAATTCTTCATAAATTAAAGTAATTGATCCCAGTTACTACTTGGATCAACCAAGGACTAACGTTTCCTGTAAATCCAATAGATCTTCAAAAATGTTAATATTACAAGGCCCACTTGTGTTTTGCTGCAGTAAAATGTGATGAAGAAAAAACTAAGCACAATGGCTAGTTTAAATAAAATACAAGAGGTCCCCTGACTCAACCCATTACCAATATACTGTACTACTAAAAAATGCACTACCCTTTAAACAAAACAGGATAATCAATCCCAAGTAGTAATAGTAGTCTAGCAACCTCAGAGATGAATTTGTAAAGCAACACTAAAAAAACACATTTTAGGTCCTCCTGGGCCAGCAGCTTAGTTTTTGCAGTCATACTACTATTACATAGGAGCAGATTTATCAAGGGTCGAATAAAGAGTTCATGGGAGTTTTTTTAATCTCCCATAAACTTCCATGAACTGGAAATTCGACCAAAATTTGACAAATTGTAATTTATCAAAAATATCAAACTCAGGTGAATGGGATCGACCCACAAACTCGAATCAAATTGGATTCAAGTTTTTTCTCAGAAAAAAACTCAATTTTCAGGAAGGCTGCAAACAACTCCAAATTGATCCCAGGATGTCCCCCATAGGCTAAAACAGTAATTTGGCAGGTTTAAGGTGGCAAATAGTTGAATTTGAATTCTTAAAGGACCAGTACATGATAAGTTTCGAAAATCAAATTTTAATTTTTAAAAAAAAACTCAAACCAAATTTTAACAATTCCCTATGAATGTAGTCTATTAAGATGTGCTTATTTTAATACAATGCAAAATTTGTGGCATGAACTTTTACAACTTTATACATTTAGGAGCAGATTTATCAAAGGTCGAGGTGAATTTTCAAATTAAAAAAATTCGAATTTCAAGCTATTTTTGTGTGTACTTCGACTAGGGAATAGTCCAAATTAGATTTGAATATTGAAATTGATCCCAGGATGTCTCCCATAGGCTAAAACAGTAATTCGGCAGGTTTAAGGTGGCGAATAGTTGAATTTGAATTCTTAAAGGACCAGTAAATTCAAAAAATTCTAATTTCAAGCTATTTTTGTGTGTACTTCGATTAGGGAATAGTCCAAATTAGATTTGAATATTGAAATTTATCATGTACTGTCTCTTTTAAAATTTGACTTTGACCATTCACCATCTAAAACCTGCCGAATTGCTGTTTGGTCCTCCTAGAACCTATTTAGAGTCAATTAGTGGACTTTGAAAAACCAAAGTTTTTTTTGAGAAAAACTTCGATTTGAATTTGATAGAATGCGCTATTAATTCGATTCGTACAATTAGAATTCGGCCGAATACGGACCTATTCGATCGATAACTGACCTATTCGGCCAAATAAAACCTTCGACTTAATTTTCGGGTGGTCTTTTTGAATTTTTGTGCACCTATAGATACAACTTTACTTTGCCTTTATTATAGTCTCTTCATTATCAATTTTTTTAAAAAAATGGGCGTTGGTTTGGGCAGTCTCTCTTTTAAAAGCCGCATACGCAGGTGGTGGGGGGAGGATCTAGTCCACAGATTGAAACCAAGCTTCAGGAGATATTTACTCAAACTACAAATTGGAGGTAATGAATAAAGGAAGATACCTTTACCTGGAGAGAGGAATGATTATAAGGGCAAGTACTTCAGTGACAAACGCCCTTAGCTAAAGATTCTGGCATGACATAAAAACAATATAATCGAAGGAATTTATTGAAAAAAATATTATTCTTTGAAACCAGGTACATTTCTGTCAGGGAGCCGGGAGCTCCCTCCAGGGAGGTAGTCAGGATCGAGGAGGAAGCCCTCTTGAGGGAACAAGGCCGCGGTGTCCAAAGGGTTAATCATGAATAGTCAGGATCCAGGCGAGAGTTCACAGGCAGGCAGATATCAGCAAAGTCCAAAGTCCAGGCAAAGGGTCAGAATATAAATCAGGAACAAGATTAGCAATAAAGCTCACAGGAAAACCCAGGATACACTTAGGGGAAGTATTCCTATACTTGGGCGCCATTCTGGCGTCTAGATGGCGTTTTTATTTTGAATTTGGCGCCATTGTGACGTCATTGACGTCCTTGCGCCGACGTCGGCCCACTGACGTCATCGCGCCGGCGCCGCTACCCACGTGGCGGCCATGGGCGCCGCCATTTTGGGAGCAACGCCGGCAGGAAAGGACGCGCCGCCCGGAGCTCCTGGACCTGCTCCGGGCGGCGATCACGACAGTACCCCCCCCTCACGGGGGGCCTCCGGACCACCAGGACTTGGCTTCTGGGGAAATTTGGAGTGGAACTCCCTTACCAGACGATGAGCATGGACATCAAAGCGTCCCTCCCAGGAATATTCTTCAGGGCCAAAGCCTTTCCACTTGATGAGGTACTGAAGAGAGCCCCTGGAGATTCTGGAGTCAAGGACCTTCTCCACCTCATATTCTTGTTGACCATCCACAGAGATAGTAGGAGGGGGAGGCTGGACAACAGAAAAGCGGTTGGAGGTAGCGGGTTTCACCAAGGAGACATGAAACACGTTGGGAATTCGCATCTCAGGGGGAAGCTGAAGTCTGACAGCCACAGGATTGATCACCTCCAAGATGGAGAAAGGACCTACGAACCTCTGACCCAACTTAGGAGATGGAACCTTCAACCGAATGTTCCTGGAAGACAACCAGACTTTATCACCGACCTTGTAGGGAGGAGAGGGTCTACGTCTACGATCTGCAAATGTCTTATGAACCAGAGCACTCTTCTCCAGGTTGGACTTGGTTGCAGCCCAAATAGCAGACATGTGGGCTGCATGGTCATCAGCGGCCGGAACATCAGACAACACAAAGTCTTGTGGGAAGGCTTGAGGATGTTGACCATACACCGACATAAATGGGGACCTTCCAGTGGAAGTGTGGCAGGCATTGTTATGAGCAAATTCCGCCCACGGGAGGAGATCAGACCAATCATCTTGACAAAGGGAAACGTGGTTTCTCAAGAACTGTTCCAAGGCTTGGTTCACTCGCTCAGCCGCTCCATTCGTCTGGGGATGATAAGCAGAGGAGAACTGAAGATTAATACCCAGATCTTTGCACAGGGAACGCCAGAACTTTGCCGTGAATTGGGACCCTCTGTCAGAAACGATCTCGGCCGGGAAGCCATGCAGGCGAAAAATGAACTGAATGAACAACTGTGACAACTCCACTGCAGATGGAAGCTTCCATAGGGGGATGAAGTGGGCCATCTTGCTAAAGCGGTCAATGACAACCCAGATCACTGTGTTCCCACTGGAGGGAGGAAGTTCAACAATGAAGTCCATAGCCAAGTGCGTCCAAGGACGAGAGGGAACCGGCAACGGTTGTAGTAACCCACTGGGGCGAGAATGACTGGACTTGGAAGTGGCACAAACGGTACAGGCAGAAACAAAGTCTTTGACATCTTTACTGATTGTCGGCCAGCAAACTAGACGACGTAAAAGTTCAAGAGTTTTAACAGGACCAGGATGTCCAGCTTGTTTGGAACTATGAGTCTGTTGCAGGATAGGTAGCCGAAGTTCAGGAGGTACAAAAGCCATTCCAATTGGGGTATCAGGAGGGGCAGAAGATTGACCAGCCAGGATTTGATCAGCAAACTGAGGGTACAATGAAGCGATGATCTTGACAGGAGGAATAATAGGCTCTTGTCTTTCAGGAGTACGATCCAAAGGAGTGAAACTTCGAGACAGAGCGTCGGCTTTCCGATTCTTGGAGCCAGGGCGAAAAGTCAAGACAAAGTTAAATCGAGAGAAGAAGAGGGACCACCTTGCTTGTCTGGGATTCAGCCTCTTGAGAGATTGAATGAACTCAAGATTCTTATGATCCCTGTAGATTGTGACTGGGATCAAGGAACCTTCAAGGAGGTGGCGCCACTCTTCTAAGGCAAGCTTAACAGCCAGGAGTTCTCGATTTCCTACATCATAATTTTGATCCGAAGGAGAGAACTTCTTAGAGAAATACGCACATGGGTGCAGCTTCCCATCAGAGGGATGTCTTTGGGACAGGATAGCTCCAGCTCCAACTTCAGAAGCATCCACCTCGATGAAGAAAGGTAACTCCGGATCAGGATGGCGGAGAACCGAAGCAGAAGTGAAGGCATCCTTCAAGGATTGAAAAGCCTCTATAGCAGGCGGGGGACATGAGCTGGGTTTACCCCCTTTTCGGATGAGGGCCAGGATAGGAGCAATACAAGAAGAGAATCCCTTAATGAATTGCCGGTAGTAATTGGAAAAACCAATGAATCTCTGGATTGCCTTAGTGCTCAGCGGTAGGGGCCAATCTTGGATTGCAGACACTTTCACAGGATCCATCTCGAAACCCTCTGGGGAGATGATATAGCCCAGAAAAGGGATCTTGGACACTTCAAACACACATTTCTCCAGTTTGGCAAAGAGAGAGTTCTTCCTCAAACGAGAGAGTACTTTCTTCACCTGGGAACGATGGCTTGAAAGGTCCTTGGAGAAAATCAGGATGTCATCAAGGTACACTACCACAAACTTTCCCAAGAGATCCCGGAAAATGTCGTTCACGAATTCTTGAAAGACAGCGGGGGCATTGCAGAGACCAAAGGGCATTACGAGGTACTCATAGTGCCCATCCCGAGTGTTGAATGCTGTCTTCCATTCGTCACCTTCCCGGATGTGGATAAGGTTATACGCCCCACGGAGATCCAACTTAGTGAAGATTTTAGCCCCCTTCAGTTGGTCAAAGAGTTCGGCAATCAAGGGCAAGGGATACCGGTTCTTAAAGGAGAAGGAAACCCCCAGGGCGCAAAACCCCTCCCCCCTCCCCTGTGTTGCCCCCCTCCCTCCTCCCCCCTGGCCTACCTGTCCCCCTGGGCAAATGCCCCTAACTTGTTACTCACCCCTCTGCACAGGTCCTGTCCACGGAGTTCACGGTCACCATCTTCTCCCACGTGCGTCTTCTTCCTGCTCTGACCGGCGTCTTCTGGCGCATGCGCAGTAGGAACAGGTACCGGTACCTGTTCCTACTGCGCATGCGCCAGAAGAGCTGGCATTTGCCCAGGGGGACAGGTAGGCCAGGGGGGAGGAGGGAGGGGGGGCAACACAGGGGAGGGGGAGGGGTTTTGCGCCGGTAGTCGATGCAAGGACGTAGGCCTCCATCCTTCTTTTCCACGAAGAAGAATCCAGCCCTGGCAGGAGAAGTAGAAGGGCGAATAAACCCCCGCTGGAGATTCTCTTGGATATACTGCTTCATGGCAGTGGTCTCTGCTGGAGAGAGAGGATAAGTACGACCTCTAGGGGGCATGGTTCCAGGCAGAAGATCGACAGGACAATCATATTGTCGATGTGGAGGGAGGAATTCTGCAGACTTCTTACAAAACACATCAGCGAATTCCTTATAAAAGGAGGGTAGAGTCTTCAGATCCGACATAGAGATATTCACCCTCTGGAGGGGTTCAGCAGGAAGACAGTGCTGCTGGCAAAATGGACTCCAACGGGAAATCTGTCCTGCGGACCAATCAATGGTGGGATTATGCAGGCGCATCCAAGGGAGACCCAAAACAACTGGAACGGAAGGGCAGGAAATAATTAGGAACGAAAGTCTTTCCTTATGCAGCGTCCCAACCTGCACAGGCAATTCCCCAGTTGTCATAGAGATAAATTCAGCCTCCAGAGGTCTGTCGTCAATGGCAGTGACACGGAGAGGAGTAGACAATGGGAATAAGGGAACTTCCATGTGTTTGGCGAAAAGAGCGTCCATGAAGTTCCCAGCGGCTCCATAGTCAATGAAAGCTGAGCCAACGATGGTCTTAGTGGCCAGACGGATCTGTAAAGGAAGGAGAAACCTGTGAGTGTTCTCTTGAGACTTCGGAGTAGTGCCCCCTACGTGAGTTACCCTAGATATACCTCGGGGAACAGAACTCGTAGGCTTCACCGGACAAGAGTTCGCAAAATGAGATTGTCCACCACAATACAGACATAGGCCAGCCATCCGTCTACGGAGTCTTTCTTGCTCAGAGAGATGAGCTCTTCCAACTTGCATAGGTTCCTCCGGGGGAGAAGTAGAAGCCTGAGTAGCTGGAGTATGCAAGAGTGGTCTTTGGAAGCGAGGTGCCAGCAAAGGTTGAAATTTTTTACTGCGCTCCTTCTCTACTAGATGCTCTCTGTGACGAGTGTCCACCTTTATGGATAGCGCAATCAGATCTTCCAGCAGGTCAGGGAACTCCCTGGAGACAAGATCATCTTTAATACGAATAGACAGACCTTGATAGAATACGGCCTTATAGGCATCGTCGTTCCAGGAAGTCTCAGCCATTAAAGTTCTAAAGTCAATAGCATATTCACTGACACTGCGGTTTCCCTGCCGGAGTTGCAGAAGACGAGAAGGAGCATTAGTGACCCGACCCGGGGCATCAAACACAGTACGAAATGCTTGAAGAAAGGCCTTGGCATCAAAAGTCAGCGGAGAATTCTTCTCCCAAAGAGATGTTGCCCACTCAAGCGGTTTGCCCACCAAACGAGACATCACATACCCCACCTTGGAACGTTCATTGGGGAAGTGCGAGGGATGGAACTCGAACTGGATCTGGGACTGTGTAGCGAAACCTCTGCAGGCTTATGGGTCCCCACCGAAGCGAGGAGGAGGCGGAATGCGAGGCTCACTTGACGAGGAACCTGCGGTAGACAAAGCGGCCGCCAAGGAAGTATTTAGCGCAGCTTGGGGAGCAGGGGGCGCTGCGGGCATCCGAGAGAGGAGGGTATCGAGTGCCTGCCCTATGCGGTACTGCTGGGCTTCATAATCCTCCATGCGGGATGCCAGTCCGCGGAGCGCTCGTCCGACATCAGGCGTAGCTTCCTCAGTAGGATCCATGGCCCAAGTATAATGTCAGGGAGCCGGGAGCTCCCTCCAGGGAGGTAGTCAGGATCGAGGAGGAAGCCCTCTTGAGGGAACAAGGCCGCGGTGTCCAAAGGGTTAATCAACGAATAGTCAGGATCCAGGTCCAAAGTCCAGGCAAAGGGTCAGAATATAAATCAGGAACAAGATTAGCAATAAAGCTCACAGGAAAACCCAGGATACACTTAGGGGAAGTATTCCTATACTTGGGCGCCATTCTGGCGTCTAGATGGCGTTTTTATTTTGAATTTGGCGCCATTGTGACGTCATTGACGTCCTTGCGCCAACGTCGGCGCACTGACGTCATCGCGCCGGCGCCGCTACCCACGTGGCGGCCATGGGAGCCGCCATTTTGCGAGCGACGCCGGCAGGAGAGGACGCGCCGCCCGGAGCTCATGGACCTGCTCCGGGCGGCGATCACGAAATTTCCTATTTTGAAATTAGCTCATTGCTACAGTTGAGAAAAAAAGCCTAGCTTGTTAAATTACATATTTATTATTAAAATCCTTTTATGTGATCTGCATAAAAAAAATCTGTATTTTTTTACCTGATGTCATGGATCCATGCAATGGGAAAAACTTAAGTTATATTATATATATATATAAGTATATTTGGTATTTTAAACATTAGCAGAGAGAATGATCCCCTATGTCATATAAAACTATTGTTGAATCTGAACAGGGAGACTCACTTTCCTCAAAAAGTAAAGCCATTGCTGTGCGTTGCAATTGAGGCTCTGTGTGAAATCACCTGAGATGTGCATGCACAGAAATCTGATATTATTGACATTTTCAACAACAGCACCATCTATATAAATGGAGTATGGACTGGGCAGAACTTCCTAAAATCCACACTCATCTCTTTAATGTTATCTCATGCCAAATTGTCAGCTATTTAACCTCTTCTTTATATGATGTCTTATTATTTCCATGATGGGGCCCACTACAGTTTATAAAAAAAAGTAATTTATCCGGTTTTTCTATCACTTCAAATTCCTACGTAGTTTATTTTCCACATAGAACCTCATTTATAAATGTTTTATTTACTGATAAAAGTATGACCTGACATGCTGAATACTCTACCAGGAGGGAATTAAATATTACCAATTGTTTCTAAAATAACAGTTACCCCAATGACAGGGATGATAGAGAAAAAAGTGTAATACTTGCTTGGCTTAAGAAACTCCAGTGAAGATTTTTAGTAGTGAAGCAAGAAAATCTATGCAAAAGTGGTGCTGTTATTATATTGCCTATAATTTATATTGTGATATGTACATGCATTGCAAAAGGCTTATTAATAATACAACTGTCTCCTTTGATTCCATTTAATTGTATGCCCACCTACTAAGCGGTATCCCTGATGGGGAACTTTTCTATATTGTATTCAATATTTGTTCATTTGTGCATCACAAATTTAATATTATATAATATTGCTTATGTATAGAAGCCCCAGAGTCTCAGTGGATGGCTTATTCATGGTTTGTCATATATGTAACATCTTTTTAGCTTTCAATTTAGTTCAATTATATGACTATCCAGTGGTGTAACAATAGATGAAAACAACTGCAGGGAGGAAACATTTGCTGTGGGAGGGGCATTTAATTTTGGGATTAGGCTTTGGTTGTAGGCTTTGCTTCTGTCAACATGTGACACAAGCTCAAATCAGTATTGTTTTAAAAGGAAGAAACACAGTTCACATAAAATAAACAATAAAAATAACAATTATATTATTACAGTTTCATATTCATTGGTCACATAGTATGTCCCATTATTTTCCGGGGGATGTGGTCATGTTTGTCAGGCAAGAAAAAAGTTATCCAAGGTCCAAAGTTACTCACCATGGTAAACAGAGGGTCAAGGTGCACTGCGCTAAGCATTCATCTAGGAGGGGATTAAACTGTATGGAAAGAAGGCAGGCACCCAATGAGCTGCAACCAATTAGACAAACGGTAAATTATTCAGAACTGTTAGCTTTGTCAGTTTCACTACTGATTCACAGGCTAAGTGCTATGACAAGCACACAACTTTGAATGCTATGTTATACAATTTTCAATAAATGTCCTTATTTGTGTGTAATATACAGTCAAAGGGGCATAACCCCGCAATTATCCCAAAATACTCAACTGTGCACACCTGTTATGTGCCAGATCTTTTTGACATAAACTAGAGAAATTTGGATAATTATCCAGTCCATTTCCAGCTTGCTACTGAAAAAGCTATCTGGATTTTGGGTCTCTAGCCCTAACAACGAAAAAAAGATTTTAAGGCTTCCCTTAATGTGTTTTTACTGTCAATTTGATTTTAAATTGCTTATCGTTATCCTCTGTCCCAAACTCCTACCTCCAACTCCAACCTGTGGTTGGAGTTTAAAGTCTGAACAAAAATTCCCTAACCCACAAACATACCAGCTTGATCCTAACTAAGCTGCATGAATCAATAGTGGTGGCAAAACTCAGAGGCGTATTATTGGCAGCGGGCATCACAGTCAAGGATTCGTCAGCCTCTATGCTTTTTTGGTTTCATTGTGATTGGCTACATTAAACTGTGCATTTCTATGAAGCAAAGAGATTGACTGGTATGATTTGTAGGGATGCACCGAATCCACTTTTTTGGATTCGGCCGAACCCCCGAATCCTTTGTGAAAGATTCGGCCGAATACCGAACCGAATCCGAACCCTAATTTGCATATGCAAATTAGGGGTGGGAAGGAGAAAACATTTTTTACTTCCTTGTTTTCTGACAAAAAGTCATGCAATTTCCCTCCCGCCCCTAATTTGCATATGCAAATTAGGATTCGGATTCGGTTCCGCTGGGCAGAAGGATTCGGCCGAATCCGAATCCTGCTGAAAAAGGCCGAATCCTGGCCGAATCCCGAACCGAATCCTGGATTCGGTGCATCCCTAATTTCTTGCCATATGATTCTATTGGCAGAAGGGTTTATATGATGCATAAATGTTTGATTGGTGTTAGTCTGGTAATGTTGTTGGATGGTATAATCATCAGTCAATAAAGTTTATGAGTTTTGAAGATGCATTTCTGGCCATAAATGTCACAGTAAAAATTGCCATAATAACCACCATAAAACAGGACTATTTTATAGCATAAATATTCACAAAAACTTAATTTGTCGCCAGAAAATTCGCAACTCGCTACAATTACAGCTAACGTAAGCTGGTTCGTTAATGTAGTTACCGCAAGTGATCACAATGACTTCTGAGTGCATTGCTGTTTAGCAAACTTAGTTGATGAGATAACATGTGGAAACTTAGGGGCACATTTACTTAGCTCGAGTGAAGCATTAGAAGGAAAAATACTTTGAATTTTGAAGTATTTTTTTGGCTACTTCGACCATCGAATTGGCTATTTCGACCTTCGAATACGTCTTCGACTACGAATCGAATGATTCAGAGTTAATATCGTTAGACTATTTGATAGTCGAAGTACTGTCTCTTTAAAAAAAACTTAGACCACCTACTTCGCCACCTAAAACCTACCGAGCACCAATGTTAGCCTATGGGGAAGGTCCCCATAGGATTCTAGGCAATTTGTGATCGAAGGAAAATCGTTCAATCGATGGATTAAAATCCTTCGAATCGTTCGATTCGATGGATTTAATCGTTCAATCAAATGATTTTTCCTTCGATCGAACGAATTGCAGTAAATCCTTCGACTTCGATATTCGAAGTCAAAGGATTTAACTTCTATGGTCGAATACATGAATAGAATGTATTACCTTGTTTTTAAAAAAATTATTCTATTTAAAATACAGATGCCTTCTCCGGGAAACTTGTTGTCTAGGAGGCTCCAAATTATGTGAAGACAATCTCCCATAATGTAAATTTTAAGCAAATAATTTTAATATTTAAAAATAATTTCAGGGTATTGCCCGAAACTCAGCGCACATCAAAAAAATCGCAACTTCGACACGTATGAGATACCGGATTTTCAGATAAAGACTTTTGCATCCTCAGGGTTAAATAAATAAAATGGTTTTATATTTAAAAAATTACGAATTTTTCGTGATTTTTGCATTCAGAGTTTAGTAAATAACCCCCTTACTGCAGTTATAGGATCTCTTATTTAGAAACAACTATCCAGAAAGCTTCAAAATATGGTAAGGCCATCTCTCATAGAGTTTTTTCTTTTCCCTGTTATTATAAAACAGTACCTTCTACTTGATGGTAAGAAAACATCATAAATCCACATGGATAGCAAAACAAAATTCATTTAATGTTGAAATGTTTATTGATGTTCTTAATTTTTTTCACAATTCAAACTTTTTAGTGCTAAAAATCTTGCTTATGAAGAATATTTTTAAAACATGAATTCGATATTAAACATAAAACATCATGAAAAACATTTATGTAAAACTGCCATCTAAATGCTTTCATGGTCACGTAGAAGTCAATGGGAGCTGTCCTTAGTAAATTGTAAAATATTTTTTTTTGCTTATACACACATGAAAAATTGAGGAAATGTTGAGGATTTTATAGTCTTATTCGTTCTATGGTTTATTTGTTCTTGCTTTTTATATTTGGATCTTTTAATATATGGTTTCTTAAAATGTGAGTTAAACCTCTAAATTTACACAAATATGAATTTTGATATGGTCTCCCCAGGTATGGAGATCGAAATTATAAAAAAATACTCCATTATGCATTACTTCATGCATGCAAAAGTTTTCAGACCCTTGACCAATAGTCTCATAGTCCAGTAGTTGACCAGTACCAAATAAAACCTTTTAATTAGAAAAATAAGTAAGGAAAAACAAAATATTTTGGCTATATGTGTATATGTAATATATTTGCATAAGTATAAGCACATATTTTGCAGAGCCACCATTTGAAGCAATAAGCTGCCTTCTCAACCACGCTTAAACAAGTTTTTTGCAGTATTTTACACAGTCCATTAAATACTGGCCAATGAGAAGAACTATGTGGAAGCTTGTGGAAGTTATGCATAATTCAGTTTTGTTGTGACCTGTTTTGGCAGACTTGCACGATGGTAAATCAATGACATACTTTTTACTTTGTTGAAAGGAACATATTTATATGCACCCTCACCACACACTTTATTCTTTAGGCTAGTCCTGTACTGACACCAGTGTGTTTTATATGGGTTCCTGGGATCCTAAACTGAAAGATTCTTTTGATTATTTTATGTGTGCATTACATCCAACTTTTCAATATGTTTAATTTTTTTGAACTGGGGTGGGTGATGCAAATAAATCATTAAAAATTATGTTTTGGGCACCCTTGGGCTAAAAAAAGATCCAGACTGCTCTGTTTATATTATGGAGACTGAAAATAAATAGGTACATGGCATATCTTCCATTTTCGTTTGAAAACCTTTAACAATAAAGCCTTTTCTATTCTTTTTTCTTTGGGAAATTATTTTTCAAATAAAATGTTGTATGTACTACTTGTCATATTGATTGTTTTCCTTGTTATATAACAATAAGACAACAAGGTGGAAAGACATTGTTGACACATAAGGATAGGCCCTTATTGTCCAGGTTCCAACACTCTCAGAAATGGATTAGGATTAGGAGTGGATTAGGTATGTCAGTATGAGAGCATAGTTGACATTTGTTTCACATTATTGTGTTGGGGGTTGGGTGAACAGATTGTAAAACAAGACTGGGCATTTGGATTGAGCATGTTTCTTCTCACATGTTAAGCTGTTGGCTATCATTCTGGAACTTCTGGGATGTATGGATATATTTTGGGTACTATTTTGGAATATTGTTAAGTAAAATGTATTCTCAATGGCATCATTTTATATATATGCATTACTAAATCTGGCTATAGAGAAAAAACTGAAATTTTCAGGAAAACAGCTAGGTTGTGATGTCAGATATCAGTATAGATTTAGTGCATATTGCTTAGTGCATTTAGTCTGTGTCTTGAGCAATGTAAGTCTTGCTCCTTCTTTAAAAGCAAATGGCTAGAGATTAAAATAAATATTGCTATCAGTATTTTAGTTAAGTATAGATAGTTGCCAATTGCAAAAGCATTTTTTATGACTATAGAAAGTCAGAGAAAAGTTCAATTTCTATGCTTCAGTCTATGGAGATTTAGAGGGCCATTTATCAAGATTCTGATTTTAGTGGTTTTAGTGGTTTTTGAAATCACAAAAACCATAAATGCCAAGTAATCTATTAAAACAGCCTAATATAAAAAGCATGAACAAAAAAAGAATCCGAATAAAAATACAAAAACCTGAAATCATTGTTTTCGTAGGAATTATTGCAGAACAAAATTGTAGAAAACCCAGAAAACCACAAGGCAAGGGCGGTTTTTCAATTGAAAAAGGATAGCCCCTATTGATTTTTTTTCATTAAAGGAAAACTATACCCCCCAAACAATGTAGGTCTCTATAAAAAGATATTGCATAAAACAGCTCATATGTAAAATCCTGCTTCATGTAAATAAACCATTTTCATAATAATATACTTTTCTAGTAGTTTGTGCCATTGGGTAATCATAAATAGAAAATTGCCATTTTAAAAAATAAGGGCCACCCCCCTGGGATCGTAGGATTCACTGGGGCTCATTTATTAACGCAGCGCAGTGCTAAAAAGAGCGCAGTGGCCTGACATTTGCCCAGCGCATGCGAGTATTTAATAATGTAGCGCACGATACCTTAACAGTGCAATTTTGTGCGCTAATGTAGACACAGACAGGTGCGACGTGTGAAACTGCGTATCAGCTGTCGCAGTGCTTATAATAAATTGTGCGCACAGGAAGATACCGCAAAGGTAAGGATTAGTTGTGCTCATGTATGAATGCGCTGCTTTAATTAGTTGCGTCACATATTGCGCATATTGCGTTCACTTAGACGCATCTGGTTGCAAAGGTGTTTAGCCTACCTGATACCCTTAAAGGAACCTTGGTCAATATAAACATGTTGGGTGGAAGGCGTGGTTAATATGCACTTTACAGGGGTTGTTCATCTTTGAGTAAACTTTGAGTTAACAAACATCCCCACCAACAGCAGCACCATTGTATTTGCCAGAACCCAGTTTAGCAGTGTGGCTCTGCTAGCGCAGCTGGGCAGGAATGCGCATTTTGAAGAGCGTTACTATTACGCCACAAACAGGCAGTCGTAAAAATTGTGGTGCTGTTGACCGGGTGCAGTTTTGCACATATACAGACGCAAATCTGCGACGGCCGCAGTGCAAGCGCATTGTAGCCACGCCCACAGCCACGCCCCTAACAACCACGGCATCGTTTGCGACATAAATGCCCAATCTTTTGCGCAATGCGCATAAACAAAACCATCGCAAAAGCTCTGTGTTATGCGCAATATCACGCAAATATATTAGCGATCACACTCGTGATGTCGCAGACAATCTTTTGCGTCCACTTATGCGCTGCGCTGCGTTAATAAATGAGCCCCACTGTGCTCACATACAAACCACATGTAAGGTCACATGAGCCAATTAACAGACAGAGTTGTGTCTTTTGCTTCCACACTTCTTCCTGTTACGGTTAGAGTTGAAGTATTTCTGGTCAGGTGATCTCTGAGGCAGCACAGAGACCATCACGAAATGGTGGCTCAAGGCAAGAGATGTAAAAGGGCAAGATTTACTTAAATATATATTCCAGTTTGGTAAGATTCTTTAATATGCCACTTAATATGATATGAACTATCTGTTGCTTAAGGGTTCATTTTGGGGGTATAGTTTTCCTTTAAGGGGGAAATTTATCAAGGTTCGAAGTGAAAATTTGTATTTCAAATTTAAATGTAAAAATTCGCCCATCACTAATCCTAAGGGCTCTTACAGACGAGCATTTGAAGCTGCGCTCCCCTGCATTCCGCTTTTATGCGTTCAGCCGCAGGGGAGCGCAGGAGTAAACGCATTCAGTTGATTTCAATGGGGCTGTACTCACACATGCACTTGTGTGAGTACAGCCCCATTGAAAAAAACTGAATGCATCCACTCCTGCGCTCCCCTGAGGTTGAATGCATAAAACCAGAACGCAGGGGAGCGCAGCTTCAAACACTCATCTGTAAGAGTCCTAAAAATCTATTTTTTTGGTGAAAAAACTCAAAACGAATTCAATTAGAGTTTGCGGGTTGATCCCATTCATCCAAATTTGAAAAATTTGATTCTTTTTGAAAAAATTAGATTGGCCGTTGTTTTTCTAATTTCTAGTTCATGGGAGTTTATGGGAGTTTTTACAAACTCCCTTGAACTTGAAATTTGACCCTTGATAAATCTGCCCCCAATAAATTATTCATTTTTTGTGTTTTAGAGTAATTAGTAAGATATTATTGCGTGATATTTAGTGATATTTAGTGCTACAAAATAGGATTTGGGGACATGATTCACTAGATAGCATAAATAACATCAATCATTCAATTTGGGTTGGCCCTTCTTCTTTAGGTTGCTCAAGCCACATGGTCAAACTACCACCAACACTATCCTGCCCTTCCCAAATATAAAGCATAACTATTAATTTACTATCATAAGTTACTATACTTGTGCAAATCTTATTACAATGGGGTTTGTTTAGATCTAGGATCTGGGTTATGCAATCTGTTCAAGGATCTCTCAAAGGTTTAGTGTAAATGTGAAGATACCAAAGCTCTTGTTCTTCACAACAAATAAGAAAATGACTGAATACACTGCATTTAAATTTTAACATCAAAGCATCAGAATCAAAGGATTAGAAAATAGCTTAAGAAATCTGTAGAAGCTTTGATTATTGATATGGCTATGGTCCATAATGTTTCAAATATTCTTCCTTTATCAGGATACCATGGGTATGTTTATCAAAGGTTGGACAGTTCCCACAGTACTCTATTCACTTAGTAGGGAATCTGGACGTACTGCCTGCTACTGTAAACTTTATTATTATTTGGCTTTACCTCAGAGGCAAACAGCATCCTGGCATTATTGTACAGAAACATTGTTGTATAACTAGCTCTGCTAGTTAGCACTCTTATTCAGAATGTGCATCTCATTGTCCAAAACCTTCCTTTGTGGAAGCCATTAAAAACTCTAGACTTGTTCTTCACTCTTGCCATTGATATGTATCATTTAACAAATTTGTGGGTGTGCTTTTATCCTGGATTTCATGCCCTCCTCCTCCTAGTTTTGGCTCCTGGTCCTGGTCTTTCTTCAGTTCATACTACTTGTTGTTGATTGCCATTCCCAAAGTTGGTTTCTGTTCCATGTTTCAGGCACCTCATTCCTACTCCTAGCTTTTGGTCTGTGCTGTAAGAACTAGTGACAGCAGTCCAGTATCCTTAAATACTGACACCAGAAATTAAACTCTTTTTACATCTATCATAATATAGCCTTTGAAAGCTATTTATAATTTTGCCATAAAGTATTTGCACAATGATTTTACATTACCTGTTTGAAACTCCATATTACTGTATGAGTGGGTTTCGGGTTTAGAAACTTCTACTAACAATTACTTACAATAACAAACCTCTCAGCAAAAAACGATCAACATGACCTAGGTAACTTTTAGGGGGTTATTTATCAAACTCCGAATTTATCTCAATATCGGCTCCTACAAACTCTGATCTAAGCCACTTGGGGTTTTTAACGCTTATTTATTATTAAATTTTCCCGAAAATTACCTTTGCGGAAAAGCTCAGATTTTCAAGACTTTTTTGTGAATTTTCCCAAAAAACTTTTTTGGAGTTTTCACCCGAAAGCTCCGAAAACATTGTGAAACTACCGACACAACCAAAAATCAAAATCAATGTTCCCATTGACTTTTATGCAACCTCGACAGGTTTGAGGTGCAGTGTTTTTATATTGGGGCTTTTTAGCCCTCAGGGTTTAATAAATTCCAAAAAATTTGTGATTTTTTAAAAGCCTATTATAACACAATTTTTTCGGATTTCAGGGAATTTCGGTTATTCGGAGCTTAGTAAATAACCCCCTAAGTGTTCCCTGTGTTTGCATAACCCCATAGGGGTCATTCCATAATGTGGAGCAACTTGACTCTCTATGAGTTTTTGGCTAAAATATTTGTCGTAACTGAAAATAATTAGTCCATCAGATATACAATCCTTGAAGATCTACAAGGGTATCTCAAAATCAACTGAAAAATCAAGGCAAGCATGTAAATTCCTCTATATACTGTATATTAAATCCCTTACTTTAAATTAGGAGTCTAAAAAGAAATGTAGTAATATTTCAGGTGTAGCTAAAGAGAGCATTCTTTAGCACATTTCTATCCAACTTTCCTGTGTAATTACATACTAGATTTTCATAAAATAATGAAATCACATAAATATTTCTGGAGGTCTTAAAAGAGAACTAAAGCTTAAGTAAAGAAGTAGCTAGAAATATTGTACATTATGTTTTGGTTTTCTGAACCAGTCAAAGGCAACCACAACCCATTAGCAGTAAAGATTTGTGCCCCTATAGCTCCCCATCTTCCTTTCTGCTGATTCACTGCACATGCTCTGTGCTACTGTCATTTATTGAGTTTAGGGACTGACTAAATATTTACAGTACATATAGAATATAAATGTCACAATATAAGGCTTTTTAGTAATTAATACAGATAATTACTACATGGCAAGACAGAAACCAATGCAACTAGCATCAAAATTGAATAATCTGCCCTGTAGCATCAGCCTATATTAAAGATCAAACTAATTTTCTACTTGATAATTTGCAACAACCCCTAAGCTTCTAAACAGCTGCTCAGAGCCCACTGAGCATGTGAGCATCACAGATGGTGACCCCTGTGACAGGTTTGAAATCCTGGATCATTGCTGCTATTGAGAAGCTGAAACTTTAGGCTGACACAATAAGGTCAATATGTAAAATATGGCATTTTTAGCAATATTCATTTTTAAGGTTTAGTTGTGCTTTAAGCAGAGTAGAGGCTATGTCTGGCCCATAGGCCTCCAGTTGGACAGGTCTACTCTAGAACATGAGTGTTGTTCATACCATATCAGAATTACACTGTTAACATACAAGATTAAAATATAAAAGAGAACAGGATTTGGCTAAAGAAATTGATTATTATTTCAGTTATGTGTCAATTAAACATAATCTTGTTACTCCACTTTACAAGGCACTCTGCAGAATATGAGTGGTAATAAGAGATCCCAAAAAGAGATACCCAATTGGTCAATAATATGTTCTTAAATTACAAACCATTATTAGCTGCGTTTTTAAAAACTCTTAAGATGTCTATGACATTATTAACTTTTAGATTTAAACGTTAAAGCGCTGGTGCCTCTTTACCTTCTTGTATTGGTTAGTATTTGTACAACATACGTAATCTATACATTTTATTATACACTCTTCTTTTGTAGAGAACACATAACTATTTTGATACTTTATAAATACTTATTAATAATTATAAATAATATATTACATTTAAAGACATAAATTAGCAGGCAAGTGTCTATTTCCTTTCCTAATGTGGTTCAGTGATGTTGGTGAATCAATTTATAGTGGACAATTATCTTTTTTCAACCCAAAAAAAGATACAACTGCAGACAATTTTTCTTTGCACTGTATTATTACATAAAAAAGGATACATTACAAACTTAGGGGGTAATGGTGTAGATGGTCCTAAATGAGATACTTGTCTAAACCCATAGCAACTAATCAGCAGGTAACATTTACTTATATTTGTTTGCAAAGATCAGATTGGTTGTATGAGATATCGTAAAATTTTTTTTATAGATACGTAAGCACCAGGCTTTGCCATTCAAGTGAAAGGGAGGTGGCACAGGCAAATCAGGTGGTTTATCCTTTTGCTAAAATGCCAGTGTAACATCATCCTGTGATTTACAACCACAAATAACAAAAATAAACTTTTTAAAATTAATAAATCAGTTAAAAGATGAATAATTTGATAATCAAAATACTAATTCAATTCTTCTAGCACTGTTTCTCTTATTAAGGTATAACTTCAATAGTGAAAACTCTAATTTTCTATTCACTACTTTATTTCTTTATTAGGATTGTCAAACTCCACAATACACGATTTCTTATTAGTTGCTTTCAGCATAACCCATATGTTCTATTAAGGCCTCTCATTCATATCAAGTCTAGTCAATATTTAAACCACCACCTGGTGATAAGGTTAAACTGGATCCTCGCAACCAGATATCTACTGAAATTCCATAATGTAGAGCTACTGAACAAAAAGTTAATTCAAAAACCACAAAAAAATAAAAAAGGGAAAGGCAACTGCAAATAGACTTAGAATATGAATGTCTACATCATACTAAAAGTTCATTTAAAGGTAGATCACCCCTTTAAGCCCAGACAGGTTAGTGTGGTTTTCTGCAGGCACCTGAAAACATGGTAGCGTACACCAAACCCATCATTCCATATTCTGTCCTTGATTTGCTTATTGGTCATAAGGTCTTTGCTAACTCCATTATCTAAACATTTTAAATGTACTGTGGTTTATAAAACTGATTATTTTAGAATTACCAAGCAGAAATAAGTGTACTTTTTAAAATGCTTTTGTTTTTTTACATTATCTATTGAATGTTATCGACCTGATCTCTGGTACTTCTACCTCTTCAAAATCAGGTTGTTAATCTATTTGAGAGCTTACAGTCCACGGGGATTTAGGAGAAAGTAAACAGTAGAAATCTGTTCTGAACAAAGATTGAACATGAGATAATTGGGAACATAATAAAAGCAATTTATTGAGAAAGTACAGAGGCTGCCTGGGTCCTAGAGAGTAAAGTAGAGATTATTGGTCTCCTTGACAAGATGAGTCTAACATTTTGTAAGGTGTGGTAAGATCTGATGAAGGAGTGGATATATTACAGAAATATAGTATCCTTTAAGAATATAATAAACCAGCCTTGGAGAGAAACTTAATGTGGTAGCAGTAAGAGAGAACTGAAATTGTTGAGACCTGGAAACATATATTTTATACCAACACTGAATCTCTAAGGGAAAGATGATCAAAATAATATTCTACTAAGGGAATATTCCCTGGGTCTAGGTCTGGGGATTCTTTTGGATTTCCACCTCTAAGACTAAGTCTAGTTTGTCTAAGGCCTTTGTCCAGTATGACAAGCCCATACCATATGTAGTAATTTAGCATTCTCATAGTGTCATCAGGGGCTTTTTGAGGAGGTCCCCGGAAATATCTCATGCAATTTAGCATATGTAGAGTATAGTTGCATCATTTTATCTCTGTAGTTAAGAAGTACCAAAAGAGGGAAGTCTTAGGAGTTCCTCCCAATCAACATCATCCAGGGGGCCCAAATCATTTTCCCATTTATCCCTCAGTTTCTCCACAGGTTTATTAAACAGCTTGTCATGTAAGCTGGTATATAGTATTGCTATAAGTCCCTTAGAGGACCCATGCATCACTTGTTCTGGCTCTCTGTTATCTGGATACATATATCTGGAAAAAGCCAGTTAACTGAAAAATGTTGTACTGCTTTGAGCCATGTCAATTGGGCATGTTGTATCACAATATTGTGATATGTACTTTGTGGCTTTTTAATGAGCAACCATTGAAAGGGTGTAAGTGGGATACCCAAGAGAAGTTTGTGAAGTGGCTTATTTGTGCTTTCAGATAGCATAAATAAATATTAGGAAAGGCTTCCCCCATTGTCCTTGTCTTTAGTAATTATAGCTAAGCTTAGCCTAGGTCTAGTTCCAGCCCATACCAATTGCTGGAGTAGTGATTCCAGTTTGGTGAAAAAATGTTTGGCTTCTAGAAGAGGGACTTGGAGGCTAACATATGTCAGCTTGGGTATAGGTATAATTTTAATTAGCTGGATTAAAGGGAACATGTCATCCAGACATAAAATCTGTATAATAAAAGACCTTTTCGATTTACACATGAAATCCAAATTCATTTTTTTATTAAAGCATTCAAAGTTGTTTTAAACTCATTTAAAATTCTCAGCTGTCAATCAAATATTGCATGCCCCTCCTCTATGCCTTAGGCATAGAGGCGGGGCAGGCAATTACTTTCACTTTCCATTCAGCACTTACTAGATGTCATTGCACTCCCCACATTCCCCCTTCACTCTTCACCATTTAATTAAGTAGCCAGTGCCTTGGGATGTACATCAGGTCCCCCATTCTGATGCACACACAAAATTTTGAGATGATGTAAGGCTTGTCTTAATAGCAGTGTCCAATAATGGCTTCTGCATCCTTGGTATCATTATGAGTTCCCAGAAGGAAACAAGATTCAAATAATTTATATAGTGTAATTAAAGTTCATTTTGCCTGACTAATGTGATAAAATAGGATTTGGAATCATTTGTTTGGGTGGCAGTTGTTATTTTCTCTATTCAGTTAGAGGTAGTTTTGCGTCCACGCCTAGGTATGTAAAATGGTTCACCACTGGGATTGGGCAAGCCAGTGAAGTGTGGAGTTCTGAGGGTGGGTCTACTTATAAAATTACTGATTTAGTGGAGATGGTGACCAGTCTGGAAAGTTGTGCAAATGTGGTCATTTCTAAAGGCATTGTAGTAAGTTGGTCTAGTAGCGTGTAACTCTGACACTTTCATTTATATAACCAAATTATACTCACAAGGTCTGAACCACTGCCAAAGTCTCTTTGTGGAGTAAAAACTGGTAGAACCAGTTTTTACTGGTTTAATATGCTTGCCCAAAGAAATATGCAACAGCCAAGGGAAACAAGGAAGTAATATAAACTAAAAGGCTTAATGGGCAAAATTATCAAAATGTGAGATTAATGTTTACCACATAAAAATCACCCACATTTTATTCATCCTGTAGGATTTTAAGGAGTGTAGTTATCAATGAGTGAAAGTTAAAATCCATGGTGCATTTTTAGCCATTTTATTGCACATTTAGCCATTTTATTGCATTTTCAGTTTTGCCTAGGTGTTGTTCGCTTGTTTCTTGTTTCTATTTGGCCAAACTAGAATATTCAAACTGTAATTCTGAATGATGATTACACTAGGTAAAAAAAAACACATTGATTTTTGTGGTTTCTTGTGGTTTTTAAAACTGACAATTTTGGGAAAGCATTGCAACTCAGTAGTTTGGAGTAGAAAGACATGGTTACCCATTTTGTATTCGGCTGAATGTGTACTTTCCAAAAATATATAGTCAATGAATTTTTTTGTGTTTTTACCTTGCTAAAATGCAGTAGATGATTATTGAGTAGCTGAAGTAACGTCCGTGACAAGTTGTATGCGCTAACTTCATTTTAGAGTCTCTAAACACTAAATACTTTGCTAATCCTAAACACAATGGGCATCAAACTGTTCAGTGGAACCCTGGCAATCATATTTAGGATGTTTTTTCTTGGTGCCTTATGATATGAGGGAGATAAGATGTTAGAAATTGGAAGCTTTGAAGCAATTTTCAGGTATTTCATCAAAACCAAAAATTTTGGGAAAGCATTGCGAAGTAGAAAGACGTGGTTACCCATTTTGGAATTGGTTGAATATGTACTTTCCAAAAATATATGGTTTTTGGGGGTCAACATATATTTTTGTATTTTTACCACGTAAAAAAAATGCAGTAAATGTGATGATTATTCAGTGACTTCTGGGACAAGTTGTATGCGGTAACTTCATTTTGTGGTTTCTAAATGCCTGAGACTTTGGTAATCCTTTGCACAATGTGCATAAAACTGTTCAGTGTGGAAGGAAAAAAAAATATAAAAAATATATAATGGTGCTTGGGCCAAGTATTTGAGAATAACACCATTAAGTTTTTTGAGCAACTACAATTATAAAATAATCTTCCCAACCATTACCTGTTTTGCTATTTACATCAAAGTCCCCCCAATGCTTATTCTAACCTTGAAACTAGCACCTTTGCCAACAGCATTCGATCGGGATACACTAAGGGTAAGGCCACACAAGGAGATTCGGGGAGATTTTGTCGCTTTGCGACTAATCGCCTTGTCTATTGAGCGACTATCTCCCCGATCTGCCTCAGCGTTTTTCCCCATAGGCCTCACTGAGGCAACTTTGGGCAACTATTGAAAACGCATTGCCGCGTGTGCATTAGCGCAGGCGACTTTTCATTCTAGCCTATGGGGAAAAATGCTGAGGCAGTTCGGGGAGATAGTCACTCAAAAGACGAGGAGATTAGTCACCAGGCAACAAAATTTCCCCGAATCTCCTCGTGTGGACAAGCCCCTTAAAGGGATACTGTCGTGGAAAAACATGTTTTTTACAAAATGTATCAGTTAATAGTGCTACTACAGCAGAATTCTGCATTGAAATCCGTTTTTCAAAACAAGAAATGGATTTTTTTATATCTAATTTTAAAACTTGCTATGGGGCTAGACATTTTGACATTTCCCAGCTGCCCTCAGGTCATGTGACTTGTGCTCTGATAAACTTCAGTCACACTTTACTGCTGCACTGCAAGTTGGAGTGATGTCATTACCCCTCCCTCCTACAAGCTGCTGTAATGTAAATAGAGCCTTGTCTGCTGAGCCTGTCAATTGAACAATAGGCAGGAATCAAGATAAGCTCCCACTGACACCACTTCAGAAGGACTGAAATCCTGCATACAAACATATAAATAATAAGATAGTCCTATGATAACTGCCCCCACTTACGTTTCAAAAAAAAAAAAAATATATATATATATATATATATATATATATATATACTGTATTTACACACACAATTCATTTTGGGCACTGGAAAAATATTTTATATAGATAGTTTATTTATATTTGTTTACACAAAAATGAAACAAAGGAGAAACACAGGAGTACACTCCCAGGACTGATGACAGGGAATAGAAAAAAAAGATAAAATAAGCAGGACATACTTGAAAAAAGAAGTATTGCAGGCAGGAAAGGAGCAAGGTCTGTGTGAGGTGGATAGCAGAGGGAACTCAGCTCCTTTACCTCATCTAGTAACCAGTAAAACAAACTAGGAAGGCAGCAAGGAGAGAAAGTTCCCCCTCCAAAGGAATGCAGAGAACAAACTTACAGAAGGGCAGGAGCTTTGATAGTGTCTGTGGGAGGAGGGGCTGCTAGTGCAGCTGTAGAGCAGGCAGAACGTAGGAAAGTGAAAGTAATTGCTTCCCTGCAAACCATGTGACCTCTCTCCTCCAAACATCACACGCATGGGCAGAGAGGGGAGGGGGAGTGTACAGCCAGATTCTCATGTCGTAGTACGACCTGACTTTTCATTACAGTGTCTGCCTTGGCTGCCTCCAAGCACACAGGTAATGCTGTGTCTGCTGTTAGAGCAACACAGGATGAATGTGTAATGAACAGAAATGGAAGCCCCCATGACAAAATACAAACGAAAATAACTTATGCATGGAGTTGTGGATTAACATTTTATTTGCGAGACAGTGTTTATGGATGTGTGTTTTTTTATAAAAATGCAAAAAAAAAAAAAAAGTTTAAAATGATGACAGATTCCCTTTAAGGCCTGAAATCCAAACTCTGTAGTACTCTCTTAAAGTAGAACTAAACCCTAAAAAAAATATGTCTATAAACTCCATATTAAATATGCTGAACTGCACCAGCCTAAAGTTTCAGCTTTTCAATAGCAGCAATGATCCAGGACTTCAAACTTGTCACAGGGGGTCACCATCTTTGAAAGTGTCTGCGACACTCACATGCTCAGTGGGCTCTGAGCAGCTTTTAAGAAGCTACAAGGCTGTAAGGCGTCCTCGGGGCGTCCAAGATGGCGGCGCCCAGAAGAGGCCATGTGGCTGTCAAACGCCAGCGTAACTCTGGCGTTTTCACACAGCGTATTTACGCTGGCGTTTTTACGCAGCGTATTAACGCTGGCGCATCCTTAGACGCTGGCGCATATTCTGACACACATCCTGTGATGTCACCTAGCGTGTTTTGGCGCGAAAATCTACCTATTTAAGGTCTCCAGAAGGTTCTCTCCGTGCCCGAGTATAGGTTCTTCTATCTAGAGTTCCTGGGTGTTTTCGTATGATTGATTCTTGATTCTCGACCTTTGCCTGAAACCTCGACCTTGATTCTTTGCTGCCTGGACTGACCTTTGCCTGAAACCTCGACCACGAAACCTTGCTGCCTGGACCGACCTTTGCCTGAACTGATGATTCTTCTACCTAATCCATTGTACCGCAAACTGTGTTTGCCTATTGGCTTCCTCCTTGGTCCGCACTCCAAATTCTGCCTACGGGCCCTGACAGTATACTCGGGCCATGGACCCTTCTGAGGAAGCTCCGCCTCCTCCGGATTTCGGAAGAGCATTCCGTGTACTGGCTACACGTATGGAATCCTACGAAGCTCAGCAGGTCCATTTTGGTCAAGCGCAAGCCATCTTAGAGAAATTATCTATTAATCCTCCAGCTGCCGCAGCAGCTCCTCTTCCGGTGGTCGGCATTTCTTCTTCTCATGCTTCAGAGCCTAAGGTTCCAGCTCCTCCACCCTACCCTGGAGATCCACAGTCCTGTCGTGGGTTTGTCAACCAATGCCAAATCCAGTTTGAGCTCCAGCCTTCGCAATATCCTTCTGAGAGGGCTAAAGTGGGGTTCGTGATTACTCGTCTCCAAGGGAAGGCTTTGGAGTGGGCGTCCCCCTTGTGGGAGAAGAACTCTCCCCTTACTCACGATGTCGAGTTGTTTCTCCAGTCTTTTTGCAAGGTCTTTGATGCACCCGGCCGGGTGTCCACCGCTGCTTCCCATTTTCTGCAGATTCGCCAAGGGAGTCGCAGCGTCAGCGAGTATGCCATAGACTTTCGCACTTTAGCCGCAGAGACAAATTGGAATAATGATTCCTACCATGTGGTTTTTTACCAGGGTCTCTCTACTCGCCTAAAGGACGACCTGGTATCTAGGGATCTTCCGGAGCAATTGGAAGACCTCATCGCTCTTGCCATCAAAGTTGATACCAGGATGCGTGAACATATGTCAGATAGAGAGAGAAGCAAGAAATTTCTTCCTCCCCTGGCTCCCCGATTCCAGAGACCGTTCCTTCCTACTACCCCTGTCGCCGCTCCAACTCCTGCTTCTTCTGAGGAGCCCATGCAGATCGGGGGAGCACGCTTATCCGAGGAGGAAAAGTTACGCAGACGTACTGCCGGCTTATGTCTCTACTGCGGTGGCAAGGCTCACTTTGCCTTTAATTGTCCTATGAAGCAGGGAAACTTTCGCGCTTAGGTAAGTTTGGGGAGACTCACCTGGGCAGAATTGATCCTTTCCCTCATCAACCTTCTCGTCGCTTTTTGCTTCCACTACAGCTTCAAGTCCCGGCGAAGCAAATTTCGACGCAAGCATTTCTGGACTCTGGGGCTGCAAGAAATTCCTGGACAAGGCGTTTGCTGTTCGGCACAACATTCCTCTACTTCCTTTGACGGCTCCTCTTTGAGTCCTGGCGATAGATGACAGACTATTATCTTCAGCCTTCATCCCACATGCCACACCAGAACTTTCCGTTATGATTGGGGCACTGCATATGGAGAGACTTTCTTTTCTTATTATAAATTGCCCTTCTACGCCTGTAGTCCTGGGCTTACCTTGGCTCCAACTCCACAATCCCCTTATTGATTGGTCTGCAAATCAGATCTCCCAGTGGAGTCCATATTGTCGACTATTGTCGAAGTGTTTGCCCCATAATGCAGTCTTGAAATTGTCTTGTTCTTCAATAGATCTTCATTCTTTACCTCAGGCATATCAGGACTTTGGTGATGTCTTTTGTAAAAAGTCGGCAGAAATCCTTCCCCCACACAGATCCTACGACTGCCCCATTGATCTTCTTCCCGGCACCATGCCTCCTTGAGGTACAACTTACCCTCTTTCCCCTTCGGAGACTAAAGCCATGAAGGAATACGTACAAGAAAATCTTCAGCGTGGATTTATACACCCTTCTTCTTCTCCGGCTGGGGCGGGGTTTTTCTTCGTAGAGAAAAAAGATGGTAGCCTTCGACCTTGTATCGACTACCGGGGCCTAAACAAGATTACAGCCAAGAATCGCTACCCTTTACCACTCATATCAGAACTTTTTGACCAACTCAAAGGAGCTTGTATTTTTTCCAAGTTGGATCTCAGAGGGGCAATACAATTTGATTCGAATCCGGGATGGTGACGAATGGAAGACTGCGTTTAATACTCGGGATGGTCATTACGAGTACCTGGTCATGCCTTTTGGACTCTGCAACGCGCCCGCAGTCTTCCAGGAGTTCGTCAACGATATTTTCAGAGATCTGCTGGGGCTGTATGTAGTCGTTTACCTGGACGATATTCTTATTTTCTCAAAACATCTTGATGAGCATAGAATCCTTGTTCGGGAGGTTCTTTCTTGCCTAAGGAAGAATGCCTTGTTTGCCAAGCTGGAAAAATGTTCTTTTGAGACTCCTAAGATTCCATTTTTGGACTATATAATTTCTTCTGAAGGCTTTGAGATGGACCCAGCCAAGATTTCTGCTATTCAAGAATGGCCTTTACCCACTAGTAAAAGGCTTTATGTGGATCAATTTGTAGAAGTGGGCTCACAAGCAGCTTCCACCAGCGACAGACTAACCTGAAGGTGAAACAGGAAGAATGCGTTGTGAAAAGAGGCCGGAGAGTCCGGACGAAGTAACAAGGGTGTGAAGGACAAGGTCAAACAGGTCCGGGTCAGAGGCGGGCAGCTCAGATTCGTAAACGGAGTCAGGCCTAGGTCAGATGCAGGCAGATTAGGTTAGTAGTCAATATCAGGCCGAGGTCGGGTGCAGGCAGAGTTCAAGCGAGTCAGGAATAGCCGGGTCAACAACAGGAGATCAAATATATAATGCTTGGGTCTCTTGGAAATGAACTAAGATAACCTAGCAATTTGTTTTTATGTCAACTGAGTTGATATAGGCCTAGCGAGAACTCGCATGCGCAGAAACGCAGGGCAACGCAACACACGCACGCACGAACGTACGCACGCGCATCAAGGCGCACGCTCGCGCACAGGCGCACTTTCGCCGGCGACTGCGACCAACTACTTGCCTGCAGGGACGGACAAGGCCAGACATCCCTTCCACACAACGGTGAGTAGCCTTACAGTGCCTCCCCCCAAGGAGCGGCCTCAGGATGCGAAACAAACCTGGCTTTTCTGGATGAGCCCGATGAAACCTCAGAAGACTGGGAGTATGGAGATTAGATTCGGGTTCCCAAGAGTTCTCTTCAATACCATACCCCTTCCATTTGACAAGATACTGGATCCGTTTACCTCAAAATCTTGAATCCAAAATTTTTTCCACTTCAAACTCCTCCTGACCATCAACCACAACCGCAGGAGGAGGAGGAATAGTCTGTTCTTGAAAGATGTTATGAATCACAGGTTTAAGAAGAGCCATATGAAAAACAGGATGTATCTTCCATGGGCACGGTAGTTCAAGTTGAAATGTAACAGAATTAATCTGTTTAATAATGGAAAAAGGTCCCAGGTATTTCTGACCCAACTTCTTACTAGGGCAAGTTAGTTTCAAATTGACAGAAGATAACCATAACTTATCTCCAACTTTGAAATTTGGCCCCAGAGAACGTCTACGGTCCGCATAGTCTTTATAATCATGTTGTGCCTTGGCCATTGTCTCTTGTAGAGTTTTAAAATTTGAAGACAAGAAAGCAAGGTGATCCTGGACTGCAGGAACAGGTACTTCAGGTATGGAAGCTGGAAAAATAGCCGGGTCAAGACCAAAATTTGCAAAAAATGGTGACTGTTGTATAGAGGAATGATGAGCATTATTATAGGCAAATTCTGCCAGAGGTAATAACGTTACCCAATCATCCTGAGCAAAAGATGAAAAACATCGTAGATACTGCTCAAGAGTCTGGTTAGTCCTCTCCGTCTGTCCATTAGACTATGGATGAAAGGCAGAGGATAAAGAAACATTAATCTGAAGTGCCTTACACAATGCTCTCCAAAATTGGGAAATGAACTGAACACCACGGTCAGACACAATTTCATCAGGAACTCCATGTAGACGAATCACTTCTCTAATAAATGTTTCAGCAGTGACTGCAGCGGAAGGTAATTTATGTAATGATGAAAAATGTGCCATCTTGGTTAATCTGTCGACACAAACAAAAATTGTAGTGAAGGTGGTAACTCAGAAATAAAGTCCACTGAAACGGATCCCCAAGGACGCTTTGGAATAGGCAGAGGTTGGAGTAACCCCACTGGCTTGGAACGTGGATTCTTGAATCTAGCACAAGTCTCGCATGATGATACAAATGCCGTGCAATCTTTGGCAAAAGTTGGCCACCAAAAGAATCTTTTTAAAATAATAGTCTTTTTAATACCAGGATGACCAGCAAGTTTTGAATCATGAACAGTTTTGAGAACATCGAGTCGAATCTCACTTGGTACAAAAATCTTTGCTCCAAAAAATAATAAATTAGACCTACGAGACAAGAAATATCGACCGGAAACAACATCAGGTACAGAAGATGATGCTTTCTTTAAACGATCTATTAAAGATTCTTGAAGCAGAGAAAAAAAATTACTTGATTTCAGAATTGTTTCAGAAGGGGAGTTTGGAGTTGGATCTGTAGAAAGGGCATCAGCTTTAACATTTTTACTACCTGGACGATAAGTAATGTGAAAACAGAATCTCATAAAAAACATTGCCCAACGAGCCTGTCTTGGTCTGAGACGTTTAGCGGAACGTAAATATTCAAGATTTCAATGATCTGTATATAAGATGACTGGATGTTTAGCACCCTCAAGCAAAAATCTCCATTCCTCAAATGCGAGTTTAATCGCCAACAGTTCTCTGTCAGAGACATCATAGTTTTGTTCCCCTTTATTCAGTTTCCTAGAAAAAAAGCAACAGGATGTAGCTCCTCCTTAACTGTAGTTCTTTGAGACAAAATGGCTCCCACTGCAGATTCTGATGCATCTACCTCCACCACAAAAAGTAGAGTTGAATCAGGATGACACAAAATAGGGGCAGAAGTAAAAGTTTTCTTCAAAGTAGTAAAAGCTACTTGTGCTTCGTCAGTCCAAAAATTTTTTTTATTGGATCAAGTAAGTTTAGTAATAGGAAGAATAATCTGAGAACATTTTTTGATAAATTTCCTATAAAAATTAGAAAATCTTATAAAACTCTGAACAGAGCGGCGATTAGTAGGGACTGGCCAGTCCAGAATGGCAGAGACCTTCTTGTGATCCATTTGAATTCCTTTAGAAGAGATGATGAAACCCAAAAATTCCACAGATTCTCTTTCAAATTCACACTTCTCTAATTTTACGTACAGACAATGGGTTCTGAGACGATTGAAAACTTTTTTCATATGGATTCGATGCTCCTGAAGTGACTGTGAAAAAATAAGAATATCATCCAAATAAACAATTGCAAAAATATCAAGAAAGTCCCGTAAAACATAATTTGCAAAATGCTGAAATGTTGCGGGCGCGTTGCAAAGCCCGAATGGCATAACCAGATATTCGAAATGCCCATATCGGGTACAAAAAGCAGTCTTCCACTCATCTCCCTTGCGGATCCTCACTAAATTATAGGCTCCTCGCAGATCAAGTTTTAAAAAAATCTTTGCACCTCGAAGCTGTTGCACAAGTTCTGGAACAAGAGGAAGCGGATATCGATTTTTAATGGTTATTTTGTTCAATTCCCTGTAATCGATACATGGCCTTAACGAACCATCCTTCTTCCCCATAAAAAAAATACCAGCTTTTTTTTTCAGAATATCTTATGAACCCTTTGGCTAAGTTCTCGTCCACATAATCTTTGAGAGTTTTTAATTCTGGCTCAGATAGCGGATAAATACGTCCAAAGGGTACTTGACTGCCAGGCAAAAGTTCAATCGGACAATCATATATTCTGTGAGGAGGTAATATGTCAGCACCTTTCTTGTCAAAAATATCAGCAAATTCTTGGTACTGTTCTGGAAGAGATTTAAGTTTGTGGCTTGAAGGCATCGCACATAACTGTTTCCCAGGAGGTTGTAAACAAGACGTTTGACAAAGTTCAGAATAAAAAGTTATTTTTCCGGGAAACCCTATCAATAACAGGGTTATGCTTACGAAGCCAAGGAAGACCTAAAATGACTGCAAATAATGGAGAAGCAACTACATCAAAACTCAATTGCTCAAAGTGAATTTTATTCAAACAAGTGATCAGGGAAATAGTCTTTTGAGTCACAGGTCCGGAGCTGATTGCAGAACCGTCTGCAACTCTAATAAAGACAGGATTCTCTTTTGACAGAAGAGGAATGTGAAGATTATCCACTACTTGAGAGTCAATAAAGCTCCCACTTGCACCAGAATCAACAAGGGCTGGAAGATTCGCCTGTTCCTCTCCCCACAGTAAAGAAAGGGACACAATCAGTAAAGGAGAATAACTTAACGACTGGTTAGTAACGGAAAAGGAAGTTCTTTTACTTGGGGAAGCTGGACGAATAGGGCAGGTTCGTAGAAGATGTCCTGCTTGCCCACAATAAAGGCATAAGTTAAGCCTTTGTCTTCTCAATCTCTCCTCAGTCGAAAGGGTAGGTCTGATAGCCCCAATTTGCATTGGCTCGGAGTCAGGAAGCACAGGAATGTTTCTCACTGGAGGAGGAGCTCTGGGAGTGACCCAAAATAGAGAGGTTTCAGCAACTCTTTCAGTTTTCCTTTTGCGCAATCTTATGTCCAATTGTACGGCCAGTAGAATCAACTCCTCCATAGAGCCAGGAAATCGCCCACACGGGCAACCTCATCTTTTAAACCTATGGATAATCCCAAACGAAATTGATGTTTGAGTGCAGCATCGTTCCACTCAGTCTCCACAGCAAGTTCCCGAAATTCCATAGCATAGTCCTCTACAGGCCGTCAGCCCTGAGTGAGAGCCCTTAATGCAGCTTCAGCAGTCTAAGTACAATGTGGATCGTCATAAATGACAGCCATAGCTGAAAGGAAGGTTTCCACAGATGAGAGTGCAAGGTTCTGTTGATCCATAAGACGAAAGGCCCAGGACTGAGGTTGACCTTGAAGCAAGGAGATAATAAACCCCACCTTCACTTGCTCTGTCGGATAAGATAAGGGTTTTAACGTAAAAAACAACTTGCAATTATTAACAAAAAGTCAAAATTTCTTCCGGTCACCAGAAAATTTCTTTGGAAGAGATAGCTTAGGTTCAGCAGCAGCGGAAGAGGCAGAGATACTGGGTTGCTGTACGTTTATAACAGGAGGCGGTCCAGCAGCGGGTTGCACATTCTGCAGCTGGTCCTGGAGTTGGTTGTACCCTCCTTGTAGTTCTTGGACTGCTTGGGTGAGAGCAGCCAGTTGCTGTGTCACTTGGCTTAACACAGATTCCTCTATGTCTTGATCCATGGCTAGGTTATACTATAAGGCTTTATGCGGATCAATTTGTAGAAGTGGGCTCACAAGCAGCTTCCACCAGCGACAGACTAACCTGAAGGTGAAACAGGAAGAATGCGCTGTGAAAAGAGGCCGGAGAGTCCAGACGAAGTAACAAGGGTGTGAAGGACGAGGTCAAACAGGTCCGGGTCAGAGGCGGGCAGCTCAGATTCGTAAACGGAGTCAGGCCGAGGTCAGATGCAGGCAGATTAGGTTCGTAGTCAATATCAGGCCGAGGTCCGGAGCAGGCAGAGTTCAAGCGAGTCAGGAATAGCCGGGTCAACAACAGGAGATCAAATATATAATGCTTGGGTCTCTTGGAAATGAACTAAGATAACCTAGCAATTTCAACTGAGTTGATATAGGCCTAGCGTGAACTCGCATGCGCAGAAACGCAGGGCGACGCAATGCACGCACGAATGTACGCGCGCCAAAACGCACTCGCGACAATGCGCACGTGCATCAAGGCGCACGCTCGCGCACAGACGCACAGGCATGCTTTCACCGGCGACTGCGACCAACTACTTGCCTGCAGGGACGGACAGGGCCAGACATCCCTTCCACACAACGGTGAGTAGCCTTACACATTAGTATCAAAGCTATACAAGATGCATTGGCTTTGCCAATTATTATAGACAATTCATTAAAGGATTTTCGTCTAGGAGCTCTCCAATTTTGGCTCTCATCCATAAAGGTGGAAGACCCGATGTATGGACTTCTCAAGCCAAAGAAGCTTTTGAATCCCTGAAAAGTTCCTTCTCCTCGGCCTCTGTCCTAAGACATCCAGACCCCCTTCTACCTTTCTTCATTAAAGTCGATGCCTCTGACATAGGTGCTGGAGCCGTTCTCTCTCAACGACAACTCTGTGATGGGAAACTTCATCCATGTGCTTTCTTTTCTAAAAAAAATTCTCCTCCAGAACGCAATTATGACGTTGGCAATCATGAATTTCTGGCGGTCAAGTTAGCATTAGAAGAATGGAGGCATCTTCTTGAAGGTTCCACAGTTCCTGTGACCATTTTTACAGACCATAAGAACTTGGAATACATTCAAACCCTTAAATGTCTGAACCCCAGACAGGCTCGTTGGTCCTTGTTCTTTTCACGTTTTAATTTTGTCATTACTTTCCGACCTGGTTCTAGAAACAAAAAAGCGGTTGCCTTATCCAGAAGTTTTTCTCCTGTGGACTCCTCTTTGAAGGACGAAAAACCGATTATTCTGTCGGCACAGATCGTGGCTGCTTTGTTTCCTTCTATGGGGTCTCAAATCCTGTCTGCTCAAACTTCTGCTCCAGCTGATACACCCCCTGGTGTGGCCTTTGTTCCCCCAGATCTTCGTCAATCTATTCTTCTTCAATCACACAGTTCCAAGCAGGCTGGCCATCCTGGAATCAAGAAGACTACTGAGTTATTATCCCGTCTTGTTTGGTGGCCATTCCTCCGGAAAGACGTTAAAGAATTTGTTTCTTCCTGTACCATTTGTGCCACATCTAAAACCTGTCACACCTCCCCCAAGGGATTACTGTTACCATTACCCATTCCTTCTCGGCCTTGGACACATTTGGCCATGGACTTTATTGTGGATCTTCCTCCCTCCCGTGGTTGTACAGTCATTTGGGTGGTAATTGACAGTTCATTTCCAAGTTTTGGAGGTCTTTATGCAAATCTCTCAATATTTCATTACATTTTTCCTCCACCTATCATCCTCAGTCCAACGGAGCTTCTGAACGTGTCAACCAAGCTCTTGAACAATTCCTAAGATACCATATTTCCTTGTGCCAAGATGATTGGGCTGATTTACTTCCCTGGGCCGAATTTGCTCACAATAATTCTCTTCACGCCTCTTCAGACAGATCTCCTTTTTTTTGTGTTTATGGGCAACACCCTTTCGCTTTCCCTCAAGATGTACTCCTCTCCAATGTACCAGCTGCCAACGACCAAGTTTTCCATATGTCTGCCATTTGGCAAGCCACGAAGGTCAACCTTGAGAAGAGTTCTTCCAGTCAAAAGTTTTTTGCTGATAAGAAGCGTTCACCTCCTCCACAGTATGCTCTTGGTGATAAGGTGTGGCTCTCTACTAAGAACATTTGTCTTAAAATTCCTTCTGCTAAATTAGGTCCCAAATTCATTGGCCCTTTCTCCATTATTGAACTCATAAACCCTGCGGCCGTTCGTCTTCAGTTAACCCCAGAGATGAAGATTCCAAATGTCTTTCATGTCTCACTCCTCAAGCCGGCTGCTGTTGGTCATGTTTCTTCTCCGCCAGTTCCTGTATCTGTTGATGGTCATCAGGAGTTTGAAGTGGAAAAAATTTTGGATTCTCGGGTGTCCAGGGGCTCTCTTCAGTATTTGGTGGAATGGAGGGGGTTCGGCCCGAAGAATGTTCCTGGGGTAAACATTCAGACATTCATGCTGCTCTTCTAATTCGGAGATTTCATAGAAGATTTCCTCTGAAACCCAGACTTGGTGGTCCGGAGGCCCCCCACGGAGGAGGGGGTACTGTAAGGCGTCCTCAGCGCGTCCAAGATGGCGGCGCCCAGAAGAGGCCATGCGGCTGTCAGACGCCAGCGTAACGCTGGCGTTTTCACGCAGCGTATTTATGCTGGCGTTTTTACGCAGCGTATTAACGCTGGCGCATCCTTAGACGCTGGCGCATATTCTGGCGCATATTGTGACCCACATCCTGTGACGTCACCTAGCGCGTTTTGGCGCGAGAATCCACCTATTTAAGGTCGCCAGAAGGTTCTCTCAGTGCCCAAGTATAGGTTCTTCTATCTAGAGTTCCTGGGTGTTTTTGTATGATTGATTCTTGATTCTCGACCTTTGCCTGAAACCTCGACCTTGATTCTTTGCTGCCTGGACTGTCCTTTGCCTGAAACCTCGACCACGAAACCTTGCTGCCTGGACCGACCTTTGCCTGAACTGACGATTCTTCTGCCTAATCCATTGTACTGTGAACTGTGTTTGCCTATTGGCTTCCTCCTTGGTCCGCACTCCAAATTGTGCCTACGGGCCCTGACAAAGGCTGATTAAAAAATTCTGATGCTAGTTGCACTGGTTTCTGTGCTGCCATGTAGTAATTATCTGTATTAAGTACTAATCAACCTTATATTGTGACATTTATATTCTATGTATATTTTGAGTCAATCCTTAAGCTCAGTAAGTGACAACAGCACAGAGCATGTGCAGTGAATCAGTAAAAAAGAAGATGGGGAACTACTGGGACATCTTTGGTAGAATAGATCTTCCCTGCTAAAAGGCTGTGGTTACCTTTGGCTGCTAAAGAAACATAATGTGCAACATTTCTAGCCTACTTTACTTAAGCTTTACATCTCCTCCATTACATACACAGAATGTTCCAGAACATCTTGACAGGAGAACAGATTGGGCAGGCGGGCTAGGATGTGTGCCAACAGGCTATTATGGAGCACTCTAACCTGGCAACTATGTGTAAACCTCAATGGCAGAGCTACTTTGTGCCCAAAAACACATAACTAGAAAATACTTTATTGCACAGATGTTAGCTTGTTCTATGGCCCTTGTAAAAAAGGCCCTCCTGCATCATGAAATCACCTCTAAAAAAAAGGGGTTGTCTGGATAAATATGACAAAATATGTATTCTCTGGCTTGCAAGCCCCCACACTGCACTACATTGTAAAGTACATTACATATGGACTGTAAAGTTCATATGAACTTTATAGTGAGTTGTGTCCTGTTTTCTGTGCAGCTCATTGTTACGCACATTACTTTTGTATATTCATATTGAACCTAATGATACATTAATTATATCATGTACTCAGTTGTCTATTTCTGAACAAAAAAAGTATTAAATTAAAAAAAAAAAGATAAACATCTAACCAAGGTAAGGCAGGGTGAAAGGAAACAAAAATACTTCTTAAAATGGAAGGTATTCACATGATTCCTGCATCGCAAAACCATAAAACAGTATGTGTATTTTACTTATTGTTAATGGAGAATTACTTGTGGCTACTGAATTAACAACCTTTATATATCCATAACATTAAAGCTACATAAACATATTTGTAGACAGACGGTTTATTTGATCTTGTCAGTGTAAGGTACAAGAATGTGGATTTTCAAGTGAGTAACCAAAAAGGAGGAAACAACGGAAGTTGACAGATTGAGCCTTCACTGTATTATACATATAGTCAAAACCTAAAAACCTAAGGCATGTATATACCTCTTGATATTGCTTCACCAATATTGCACTACAGAGATCTAAATGTAAATTCTTTCTCTGAATAGCTTTACAGAGAGAAAGACATTTAAAGATAGACCTGTTTGATCCTTCAGAATAAATAGTACTTATCACACTGTGCTTGTTATTAATATTCATGGTATATTATTTTGCAGCTTGAAATGTATAAACATTATAATCAAAGCATCTTCAAGAAATGGTAGCCACCAGTATTACACATGTCTACATCCTATCATTTTTCCCAAAAACAACTTTGGAAGCTCCAAAATATAAAAACACCATAACATGTAAAAAGTATATACAGTAAGTACACAATTTTAACAAAATTCTTAAAATGTTATGAGACATAATATGATGTGTCCACAAAGATCAGAAAGACACAAATCCATCAAGTTCAAGCTTTTAAGTCTATATATAACCTGCCTAACTGCTAGTTGATCCAGAGGAAGGCAAAAAAAAACCTTCTAACACCTCTCAAATTTGCCTCAGAGGGGGAAAAGTTCCTTTCTGACTCCAAGATGGCAACCACACCAGTCCTTGGATCACATGATACTATGCATTAACTTCCATAACCCTGAATTCCCTCACTTGCTAAAAAGCCATCCAACCCCTTATTAAAGCTATCTAATGTATTAGACAGTATGACTGATTCAGGGAGAGAATTCTAGATCTTCATAGCTCTCACTGTAAAAAGCCCTTCCAAATATTTAGACAGAACCTCTTTTCTTCTAATTGGATTGGGTGCCCTTTTATCAGCTGGAAGGACCTAATGTAAATAAAGCATTTGAGAGGTTATTATTAAGGTCAGTATATAAACATTAATTTTTGTCTTAATTTCCTATACTTCTTATTATACTCAGTTTAACTAGAGTTGCCTAAGCTACCACTGTGTGTATAAGGAACTTCAAACTAGGACAACTCAAGTTTTCCTATAACCAGCGCAGAGAGATATCATATATCTATACAAGCACAGATCTACCCATATAGTAAGCAGTTATCTATAAACTGTGTTGTTATAGTGGCCTTTTGGGGTTTCACGGGAGCAATACTGTACAATGTTGTCATGTTATTAAATAGTGAAAAATGAAAACGTAGAAAGTAGAAGAGTTCACATATTTCTGTGATGAAGAGAATTCACAGTGTCTTCCTTACACTGATATGTTTCCAGTTCTGCAGTAGACTTCAGTTTGTTTCTATTCAGTACATTTTAATACTAAGCAAATGCATTATGCTGTGCAGAGCAAGCCTGGCAAGTTATAAAATTACTGTTACTGGAATAAGTTAAACAGTTACTGCAGTGAAAAAATATATGCTAGCTGAACAAGCATGAATTAAAACAGGCAAGGAGTGGAAGGACAATTCCAGACAGGGATTATGTGTCACAACAGAATCTAGCCTGAATCATATCATGAGGGTGAGGTAGTATTCAGATTTAAGTGGCAGGAAAAACTGGCAAAAAAAAAGCCTAGGACAAAACCAAGGAAATGCAAGACTAAGAATAAGAAGTTATTCAACAAAAAGGCAGTCCAAACTTCATTTGATTGTATCACTGACAAACCTGTTCCTTTAGGGATGGTCTTATGCTTTTAATTAAACCCAAAGTAATATGTTTTGTGTAGAAAACTTGCAGTCCTACAAATGATTTACACACAGGCAAAATCTTTCTGATGGGGCAGGAAACTGGCCCAAACTGAGCTGTAGCACCACCTTGAATATGTGATAACACTCTAACTCTAATTTGAGATTGCATTTTCAGTGATTTCAGATCTGATTTTTCAGAACTGAGTTCTTTTAATTTTTCAGATTCATCTTGAATATTTAAATGAAGAAATTCATCAGATAATGCCTGCCAAGCCTCTGTGGGAGGTGTATCTTCTACATTGAACAATCAATTTTGTTTTTTGTGATTTTTTATTTATTTTTTACAAACTTAGTAAAAATAACTGGAACAGTGAGTTTTATCATGATTTTGTAATACAAATACATTTTAAAAGAACTCAGACATGAAAACTGATTAATCACCATTTGCTGCATTCAGATTCATACTCATCCAGTCTACATATATCAACTTGTATTAATCCATCCTTAACTTAATTTGCAATGTATTTTTCTACTACACCATACTGTTCAAGTGCTTTTTTAAGTAAACAAAGGTGATTCACAATATGTAGTCAGCAAATATTTTTTTAAACCATTTATAATGTCTATTATATATTATCTAATATATTATATAATGTCTGTTTAATGTGGTTTTTTTATAAGTTTTGATTTTATTGTTAAAAATGACAAACATGACACTTATTTACTATAATCTCAACAGTTACACATTTCAATATTAACCAACCAATTTAAAAACCCATCTATTTAGCACAATTATATTGACAACAGACCATGCTGTTTTGCCTAGTCCCTTTACAAATCTATGCCTCAGGTCATACAAAGT
This sequence comes from Xenopus petersii, assembly GCA_038501925.1. Lineage (NCBI taxonomy): Eukaryota > Metazoa > Chordata > Amphibia > Anura > Pipidae > Xenopus > Xenopus petersii. Next base: position 134,257,284 of record CM076672.1, read on the forward strand.
ATTTTACTTTGCATACAAGTTATAATACTGTTCATTTTGTTCCCTTATTGCACAACTGCTGCTATACTTTATTTAGCCCAAATAATAATAGTATTATGGGTAGAACAGTCTTATTAATTGACATGGCCTCCACTGCAGCTCCCTTAGGGTAAAAGTACACAGGAGATTTTGATCATACTTTGTATGTCAGATTTAATCTGATCTTGCAATGCAGCTGTATGCAACATTGTGCAACACCATGCAACTGCACAGGATTTGTAGGATCCTATGAAATCTGATACCCCTACAGCTATATTGTAAAGTTGGATCAGATAAAGTTAGATGGTGTACTTTGTTCATGCACCTACAACTGACAGTCAATTGTTTTTTTGTTATTGAAAAGTTTTATTAAGTTTTAATTGTCAAAAAAAAACAAAAAAGCGAATACAGCAACATATGAAATGGGGGAATAGTTTGCTAGAGAGAACATACAAAACAGTAATCCGATCATTGTGTTAGTCGGAAGCATAACACAGTATTCTAACAAGTCTACTTGCGAATGCTAGAACGAAACATCTCTCGTCCCAGTGTTTCAGATTGAGCACTCTATGTTGCATTATTTCTGTGGAGAAGGAGGTTAGGTATAGGGGAGGACAGTCGAAGAGAGAAAAGGAAAGCAAAGCTGGGGGGGAAGATAGAAATGATCAGGTTCTAGTTATATTAAACGTTAGAACAGCGTACAGTCAGCATGTGGTACCTCTGGTCTGCAGGTCCTCTAAGTACTGGGCCCACGGATGCCACTCCAACTCCCCTTCATAGCTTCTATCGTGAAGTCTGTGTCGTATGGATTCCATTGCTCTGACCCAGTTTATCTTTGATATTAACGCTGGACGGCCTGGAATATTTGTTTTTTTTCAATTCGCTGCTAGTAGAGATCTTGCTGCTGTAAGAGTGTGTATGGCTAATTTACGAGATTGCGAAAAGTGTATCGCTCTGATCTTCATCCCTAACACAAATGTGTGTGGCGTTGCTTGAACAGTGCAATGCAGAACCTCAGAGAGCAGAGTCGCTACCATGTTCCAGAATGACCGAGCTATCGAGCAAGTCCACCAGGTGTGCAAAAAAGAACCCCTCTCACCACACCCTCTAAAGCAGTAGGAGTGGTCTGGTTTGCCACTTAATTTACTAATACGTGTTGGAGTATAGTACCAGCGAAATATGATTTTATAAGCTCTTTCACTAGAGACTGCACAAATGGATGATTTTCTAGCAGTATCCCAAATCGCTGTCCAAGTTTTTTCGGAAATTGTGAAGTCCAGGTCCTCTTCCCACTTAGTCATGTAAGGCTGCTGTATACCGGTATTGTCGGAGGCAAGGTGCATGTAAAGTAACGAGATCAGATGGGTTGGGTATGATTTATTACGAGACATTTTTTCAAAGTAGGATAGGACCTGGTTAGTTTGAGTCTTTAACAATGTTTCTAGATAGTGTCTCATTTGCAAATACCGGAAAAATTGTGTATGTGGTATATTATAGTCTACCCTGTGTTGTTGGAATGAAGTAATCGCCTGGTCAGATATAAAGTCAAGTAAGGTCATTAGCTCAGCCGCTATCCATGGATGGAAATCCGTAGGTGTACATCCTGGGGGGAAATTTATGTTACAGAAAATGGTTCTGTATCTGGTAGTGGGCGTGGTTAATTTCATTTCAATGCCATCAGATTTTATCTTGTTGGATGAAAAAAGCAGCGTGCTGTATGCCCATCTGTCTGATGGGCATACAGCTTGTCACGTTGGATGGAAAATGTTCCATGTAGTTTACACATCAGATTTTTGTATCAGTTCCATACTATTTTGACCTATGCGACTAAATCCAACTTGTAGGATGCATTTTGTAGATTCGACACCATCCTTCCCATAGAGTCAAGAGCCAAAATCAAGTGTGTACTCCATTTCAGCGTGTCCTGTTGTTTACATTTTTTATATTCTTCTTTAAAATTACAAAATGTATATTTCTTCAAAGTTGAACTCATAAGTTCCTTGCTCCACTTGTGAACATCATGGACATTTTACCAAACAAACTATATACTGTCTCACCTGTGCTCTATAGCAAAGTTAATACGGACACTAAGCACATACCTGTACTTAGGAGTTTACCATACATGTTACTTTACAAAAAAGGAAAAGAGATATGTTTATTCTCCAATAGCTACCCCAGTTAGAGATACTACTAACAGACCATATGTAAGTCTGTACACTTATCTAAAGAGCCAGGAAGTTTCTATATAGTTTCTGATAGTGCTAATCCACTCCTTGCAGCTGGTCCCATGAGTACACACTATTTGGCTGGTAAAATATTTGAACCTGAATTCTGGGAGTGAACTTACAGAGCACATTACAAGTTTTTGTTGCTCTAAGTGTTGAGAGTTGAGTTCTTACTTCATTCTACTGGTCAATACATTAAGAGGAAACCTGCTGCAATCTGAAAAAACTCCAACTAATTTACTGGAACAAATCTTCCAACACTTACCAAATATGTTCACAAATTTCAGCTAAAGTGTATTCTGTGACACAGCACGAAAGTCGACAAAAGCAAGGTACTGAAGCACTCCAAATATGTTCACAAATTTCAGCTAAAGTGTATTCTGTGACACAGCACGAAAGTCGACAAAAGCAAGGTACCGAAGCACTCCAATACTATGTTTGCCAGCTTGATTAAAGACCAACATGGTGAGAACACTAGGTAAAATTGTACCCTAGCAACCAGATACCTGATGAAATTCTAAACTGGAGAGCTGCTAAACAAAAAGCTAAATAATTATAAAAACAGCAAATAAAACATTAAGACCAATAGCAAATTGTCTTAGAATAGAATTATCTCCTCATACCAAAAGTTTATTTGAAGGTGAACAACCACTTTATATTATAGTTGAATTATGGCTATGTGTATAGATATCTAATTTCCTATAGCTTATAGAGTACATGGTCTAAAAGCAGCGATGCATATGCTGAAGTAAAGTATGTACATAGGGTAGTGTTCAGGCATTAGCTGAAGTTGGGACCCATGTAACGAGCTTTCTTGATTGCCAGGATATTTTTACCCAGATGTGCATCCATTTGCAGTATGAACTGATTCGTCTCTGCAATAAAAGTCTGGGCAAGATCTGTATGGAATATATTGTAGTTCAGACATAAACTAGAAACAGTATATATAGCATTCCAGGTTCAGTTTTGTCAGTTAGAGAAGGGATTTCAGGGGTTTCATTTTCTATTGGTCAACATAGCCAGATAATTTACCAAGGAAAGAAAATAATAGTAATAATGAAATATTTTACTTGTACATTTATTGTTATTTTCTGTCTTTTATTCTATGAATGCATGAGGAGGTAATACAGGGATAAAAGCTTTCAATGTGCGCTAAGGGCTGAATTAGTCCAGTAACCTCAGCAGAAGGTTTTTGAAAGGTTTGGAATTACATCTAAAGCTTTCAGTAAGCTTCCCTTTTGCTCCAAGGTTGCAGAAACCTTGTCAAATGTCAGAAAGCTGAGGGAGAGAGAGAGAGAAATGAGGGAAGATGTAAACAAGAAAGCACACAAAGACATGGCATACAATAAAAATAGATAGAAAATGATAAGCAAGAAAGACAAGAGGAAAGAGAACCTGGTATAAAATAAGCAGGGGAGTAAAAAGGGGAAATATCCAGTGAGAGAAAAATGAGGGAAGGTGTACAAAAGAGGGCACACAAAGACATGGTATAGAAGAAAAAGGCATACAAAACTGATAAGCAAATAGTAGAAAGACAGGAGGAGAAAGAACCCGTAAGGCACCACTGGACGCAGCTAAGTCTTTACCTGTGCGCAGGGGTGTGCAGGTTTTCTGCACATTCTCGGCGCTTGTTGCCTTTGCGCGCGTCTTCGACCGTTTATTCCGAGGATACTTCTGATCTTGTACTCGATTACCGACTCTCGGTCTGTCCCCGACTACGTTTGACTTCAGCCTGCCTACCGACCTCTGCCTGCCACCGATTACGCCTAACTTCTGCCTGCCTACCGACCCCTGCCTGACATCAACTACGCTTATTATTTCTCTTCAAATCCTTGTCTACACTTCAGTAATTATCACTGCTTAGACTCTTAATAGAATCTGCCATTCCTGACAGAATAACCAAGCCAGAATGGAGTCTACAGAAGAGTTACCTACATTGTTCGATTTGTCTCAGCAAATTTCTTCACTCACTCAAGCCATGAGGGCTCTTCAAGGAGATTACCAGACCGTGCAGGGTCAGCTCCAAGACATACGGATGTCTGCAGTACCTCCATCTCCCATCTGGCCAGCCGGCTTCAACTTCTGGAAGGGCAGCAGCAACCTCCTCACATGGAGAAGCCAAAGTTGCCATGCCAGATAAGTTTTCTGGAGATCGAAAGACTTTCAGAACCTTTATCAATAGTTGTCAGATCCTATTCACCTTGAAACCCCAGTCACATGCTACTGACCAGATTCGAGTGGGGGTCATGATTTCCTTATTACAAGGCCAACCACAAGCATGGGCCCATCTCCTGTTGGAACAAAACAGCCCTTTATTAGCCACAACAGACACTTTCATTCAAGCATTGGCTAATATTTATGAGGATCCTCATCAGGTGGAAACAGCAGAAGCGGCAATACGCAGTCTTCATCAGCTCTGCCGTCCAGTGGAGGAATATGTGGCTGATTTTCATTGTTGGGCCCCGGATACTCTGTGGAATGACAGGGCACTCAGACACCAGTTTCTGATCTGATCTTCTCAGAGATGAACTGGCTAGAGTGGGGATTCCAAGTTCTCTTGAGAAGCTAATTCTACTCTCTGTACAGATTGACAGAAGATTGAGGGAAAGACGTCAAGAGAGAGGTGCTAGCCTTCCAACTCCTGAATGGGTTGTTCCCACAGCTCCTCTTCCAGTTTATGCAGCTCCCTCTTCTGATCCAGAGCCTATGCAAATTGGAGTGGTTCACAAATCTCTCTCAGCAGAAGAAAGACTTTGATGCAGACGTTTGAATTTATGTCTGTACTGTGTTTAGGCTGGCCATGTGTTAAAAAATTGTCCCATACGACCTGATGGTAATGCCTCTCTTCATCAATCTTCAAATACTCCATTGGCTCCATCTCTAAAATCTTAGATCTTGCTACATCTTTATTTTCAGTGGAATCAAAGAAAGATTGCGGTGGATGCAGTGGTCGACTCCGGCGCATGTGGTTGTTTTATCAAGCCTTCGCGAGTCAACATAAAACTCCTCTCATTCCTAAAGCTCAGCCTCTACCTGTTAAGATGGCCGATGGCAATTTTCTTTCTTCGGGACCAGTTGAGTTGAGACCCGACACATTTTGACTTTTTCTTTTAAGGGGCATTGTGAATTAATAAAGTTTGATGGAATGGAAACTTTACTCTTCCCTGTTATTCTTGGAATTCCTTGGTTGAAAGGTCATAATCCCAGTATTGACTGGCAGTCTGGAACAATTCTTTTCAATTCTAATTATTGTCTTTAAAATTGTTTTCCTCCTCCAAAAGTTCTGGGTCTTACCATCTCTGATGATGAGTTACTTCAGTTTGTTCTGCAGGTGTACCACGATTTTGCAGATGTGTTCAATAAAAAAGCTGCAGATTCTCTCCCTCCTCATAGAAGTTACCACTGTCCTATTGACTTACTTCCTGGTGCAGCCATTCCTTTTGGGAGAATTTACCCTTTATCGCAGCCAGAATTGGCTACATAAATTTTTTATTGATGAAAATCTTGAAAAGGGGTTTTTTCGCCATTCATCTTCTCCGGCTGGGGCAGGTTTTTTTTTTTGGTCGAAAAGAAAGATCACTGTTTAAGGCTTTGCATTGATTTCCGGGAAATCAATAAGGTGACAGTCAAGAATCAATATCCATTACCCCTCATTTCTGACTTATTTCAAAGACTTCGACATGCCAAGGTTTTTTCGAAATTAGATCTAAGAGGGGCCTATAACTTGGTTCAGATACGAGAGGGGGACAAATGGAAGACTGCGTTTCGCTACCCGGTATGGACAATTTGAATATAATGTAATGCCTTTGGCCTTTGCAATGCCCCTGCTACTTTTTAGTACTGCATAAACAATATTTTTCATGATTTGCTGGATCAATTTGTCATTGTGTATCTTGACGACATTTTAGTCTTTTCCAATTCCTTAGAAGACAATCGAATACATGTGAGAGAGGTGTTATTGCGGCTCAGAAAACATCAGTTGTATGCCAAGGCTTCTAAATGTGACTTTGAAAAGCCTCGCATTGAATTCCTGGTATCTGATCAAGGATTCAAGATGGATCTTAAGAAGGTGGAAGTGATTATTAACTGGCCTCCTCCAGTAGATCGTAAAGGAGTCCAATGTTTTGTGGGTCTCACTAATTTTTACAAAAGGTTTATCAAAAAATGTTCTGCCATTATCAAACCTCTTACTCTGATCTCACAAGTAATAAAGTTAATTTTTGGCCTTCAGTTGCACAACAAGCTTTTGAACATTTAAAGAAACTGTTTACATCCGCTCCTATTCTTGTGCACTCGGATGTTACTAAAGCTTTTATTCTCGAGGTTGACGCCTCAGAAGTGGCCATTGGAACAATTCTTTTGCAACGAGCTGGACCTAAAGAAATGCTGCATCCAGTAGCTTTCTTTTCTAAGAAGGTAAGTCCTACAGAGAAAAACTATGATGTAGGGGACCGTGAACTTTTAGCTATTAAAGGTGCGTTAGAAGAATGGCGGCATATCCATCCTATTAATATTTTTACGGACCACACAAATTTGGAATATTTACGAACAGCAAAAAGTTTGAATCCTCGTCAAGCAAGATGGACACTTTTCTTTTCTCGTTTTCAGTTTCATATTACTTATAAACCCAGGTTCCAAGAATACAAAAGCAGACGCCCTCTCCAGAGTATTTCCGGTGGAAAAAGTTCCCATGGTCACTGATACTATTCTTCAGTCTGGGCACTTCCTGCTTCTTCAATCTTCGCCTTGGATTCCTGAAAGAGAACACAAAGCATCTGAAGGAACACATTGTTAAGGCTCAACAAAATTTTTACATTTTTGCAGATTGAAGATGGTGGGAAGGATCCTGAATTTAAAATAGGAGACAAGGTCTGGCTGTCTACTACAAATTTACATCTTTGTAATCCCTCTAAAAACTTGCTCCAAAGTTTTTGGGACCATTTGTCGTCAAGAGAGTTATTAATCTGGTCTCTTTTGAATTGAACTTACCTGATTCCCTAAAGGTATATCCTGTGTTTCATGCTGCTTTACTCAAGAAGTTTGTTCCAAATACTTTTCCTGGGCGTATTCCTCTTCCTCCTCCGGCTATCTCTTGTCAAGATGAGGTGGAATTTGAAGTTGAAAAGATTCTGGATTTCGGGGCAGGAGATTACAGTACTTGGTCAAATGGAAAGGGTTTCCTAACGAAGAAAATTCTTGGGAACCAGTAGAAAACCTTCATGCACCGAGGTTAACTGCAGCTTTTCATAAGAATCATCCAGATAAGCCTGTTGAAGATGTCCTGAGGCCGTCCCTCGGGGGGGGGGGCACTGTTAGGCACCAATGGACACAGCTAAGTTTTTGTCTGTGCGCAGGCGCAGGGGTGTGCAGGTTTCTGCGCATTCTGCACGCATCTTCGCACGAGTAGCCGTTTATTCGGACGCCCGCGCACCACGTCAGACGTGGTGAGTCATCACGCTGCGCCCTGATGTTTTGCGCCAAAATCGTCCCTTTAAATAGACGTCTAAAGAAGTAAACAGCGCTTGGTTATTTTCCTGGCTTGTGATCCTGAACTTGTGAACTTTTCCTGCTTGACTCGGCTTGCCCACGGATACTTCTGATCTTCTACTCGATTACCAACCTCGGCCTGTCCCCGACTACGTTTGACTTCAGCCTGCCTACCAACCTCTGCCTGCCACCGATTACGCTTAACTTCAGCCTGCCTACCGACCCCTGCCTGACATCAACTACGCTTATTATTTCTCTTCAAATCCTCGTCTACACTTATTATCACTGCTTGGACTATTCGCTTAATAGACTTTGCCATTCCTGACAGAACCAAAGAGATAAACTGGTGTAAAAAATGCAAGTGAATACAAAAGAACAAAAATGGAAGTATTAAAAATGGATTCAGGAAATACTCATGACAAAAGCATAAAAAAGAATAACCACCATTGTCAGGGTAAAGTGTGTTTCACTGGAGATAACCTATTTAAAACAATCAATGTTTCTCATAAACATAAATGTATAAATATCAATAAATCATAAATATGCAGATAAATAAGACTCTCTGAGCAGAATAATCTATAGTTTTTCTTAAAATTAATAAAAAAACAACATGCAATTAAAGTCTACTTAAAAACTAAAAAGGTATATTTTCCCTTTAAAACAGTATGGATTGTTGTATACTTAGAAAATGTTTTAACATGTACTGCATATATCAATTACATGTATATTTGTTAATTCAGTGTTTTCTTATTAGATTCATTATGTAAATGCATTTTAAAAGTCATTCCTCATTCTAATTGCTTTTACTCTAAGGATTATGGTGTCAGTTTACTAAGGTGCAATAAGCGTGATAATAGCCTGCACCAGAAAAAAAATGCCAAAAAATTCACAAAAACAAGTTAACTAAAGTGCAAGCACTTCTGTCATTACAAATTATATATATATATATATATATATATATATATATATATATATATATATATATATATATATATATATATTCATTAGTGTGGCCATTGGCAGTGGTGCCAAAAAAAATCTGCAAGCTTTAAAGCAGATTATGCAGTTAACCTAAATGAGTGCCAAAAAACAATTCACCAGAAAAACCGCTGAAACAAACTTCTACGCTTGCGTAATTAATTTGTCTCATCACACTTTAGTAAATCTGTGAGTCCCGGAAATTTTGTCACAAGAATATTCTCAGTGAGAATGGGCAATGAGTTATAGACAATTTTTAAGAGCTTTAGTAAACTGACCCCTATGACAGGTGTGGCCTTTCCATAGGCTTGCCAACTTACTCCATGTCATTAGGATGATAATAATTTGCTCTGGGCATCTTTCTGATCTAATTTTTTACCATAGAGAATAGGGTTTAAAAAAACAAGGATCATTATCATCCTATTGACATTAGTTGACATGTCATCTGGATGAAAAAACACACAAAATCTTCTTTTGATGCTTTCATTTACTATAACTAAGAAAACCACAGGAAAATCAAATTACAGTAAGGGGCCTATTCACGAATTTCGGGTGAAGGATTCGAATAAAAAAAAATTCGAATTTCGAAGTATTTTTTGGGTACTTCGACCATCGAATTGGTTAAATTCGATCGAATTCGATCAAATTCGAACGAATCGAACGATTAGAAGTAAAAATCGTTCGACTATTCGACCATTCGATAGTCGAAGTACTGTCCCTTTAAAAAAAACTTCGACCCCCTACTTCGGCAGCTAAAAGCTACTGAAGTCAATGTTAGCCTATGGGGAAGGTCCCCATAGGCTTGCCTGTGATTTTTTGATCGAAGGATTTTCGTTTGATCGTTGGATTAAAATCCTTCGAATCGTTCGATTCGAAGGATTTAATCGTTCGATCGAACGAAAAATCCTTCGATCGATCGATCGATTTGCGCAAAATCGTTCGACTTCGATATTCGAAGTCGTACGATTTTAATTCCCAGTCGAATATCGAGGGTTAATTAACCCTCGATATTCGACCCTTCGTGAATCGGCCCCCTTATGTCCCTTTTGGATAAAGGGTATGTGCTCCCTCCATGTGACTTTTTATTCTGACAACAGTATGGTGTTATGTTTTTGATCGAAGGATTTAATCGTACGATCGAACGAAAAATCCTTCGATCGATCGATCGCAGGATTTTCGTTCGATCGTTCGACTTCAATATTCGAAGTCGTACGATTTTAATTCCCAGTCGAATATCGAGGGTTAATTAACCCTCGCTATTCGACCCTTCGTGAATCGGCCCCCTTATGTCCCTTTTGGATAAAGGGTATGTGCTCCCTCCATGTGACTTTTTATTCTGACAACAGTATGGTGTTATGTTTTCAGTTGTGTTTTTCCAAGGGTATGAATCCTCAAAAAATGTCACCTATTCATAGTAATATTTTTCAATAAACAGTCACAACAAATATTTTTTAAAACAAGTCACATTATGTAGGTGAAAGAAAATAAAAATCATACCTGGGTATTAGTAGTAAATTATGCAATATTGTTCTCCAGGCTCATCATAGCAAACAAAGTAGTAGTTGTTTGTGTGATTAGGATGACCATGATCTCATATACTTGGTCTGATGTTCAGCACTCAGTTCATTTGTTTGGGCAGAGAAAGGCAAACTGGAACTCAAAATATACATCTGTGTAATGTAATAAGCATCAAAATATTTCATTTTTATCTAGCAACAAACAGCAAAAGTTTTTTATTAAATGCGTGCCTAGTAAATGCTAACTGATGAGTGGTTGCTTTGTGACTTTTATTACATTACCCAGCGAGTGACTTTCTCCTGTGTCACAGTACGAACATTTAGGGGCAGATTTATTAAGATTTGAGTTGTTTTTCCCACAAAAATTTTAGTTTTTTTCATCAAAACTTTGGGTTAAAAAAAACTTCAATCACTTGAGGGTTTTTTTTTTTTAAAAAAAAAACTTGAATATTCGAAATTTATTATACCCCGACCCTGTTGAGGTTCTGTAGAGTATAAAAAATATCTAAGAGTTTTAAGTCAACAGTGACAGATAAGACATTTGAAATGAAAAGTAAACTGTAACATTCCACTTGTGATCCATTTGATCACTTGTTTGAAGTGTAACAAGCAATATGTAGGCTGTACAAGCAGAAAATTAAAAGAAAGGGTGAGAGAGCATTTGAGCCAAATTAAGAATCCACGAACAGCAGAAAAGAGTAATATAACCAGACATTTTGTAATGGGGGGGTGGTATCACCTATTTCTCCATTCAAGGGATAGAAAGAGTGAGGCTAGGAATTAGAGGAGGTGATCCCATGATGCTTTTGGCAAAGAGGGAGGTGTTTTGGGTTTTCCATTTACAAACATGCCTACCATTAGGACCAAATCATGAATTTGATGTCACGTGTTACATGTCACATGTTACATTTAAACATCAATGGGGTTAGTCTTGTTAAGGAAGATTCAGACACATATGATATTTGGATTATATCCATAACAGTGATGGGGTCCATGTTGGAGATGTGATGCTTATTGCTTTTAAACAATACATCTGTGGTTGGTTTTTAACTTATTTACAGTTGATTGACTTCGTATTACAACATGCTTATTGTATATTTTCGATTGATTACAAATTCTAATATCTTGAAATTGACCATTAATACTGCTTTGTCTAGTAAATATTGGTGTAGATTATCATGAATATTATAGAGGAGCTAGCAGTATGTATATGTATACAAATTATAGGGAATAGTACCAGAACAGCACCCTGCAAAGGCATAATTTAAATGATGTAAGGAGGTGGGGTTAATCCCACTGATTGGTTTTAAACTAGTAAGGGTGGAATCATCCTGGTTTTAAATTCTGTGACTGATGTGATACTGCCAAAGACACATAAGTACCAGAGGGTACGAAACGCGTAAGGTGGGCCATTGTTGGGGTATGTAATAACTTTTATGTATTCTAATTTAATAAAAATTATATTTTTTACAATCAGTAGTTCACTGAATTCCTTTTGGTTAATGAATATTTGAGGTTCTGTAGAAGTCAATGGCAGAGGTAGCTTGAACTATTTAACAGACAGCTTGATGTTCAGGTTTTGCCAGAAAACCCAAATTATTCCAGCGTTTAGGGGTTTTTTTTTGCAGAAAGCTCAAGTTTTTTCTTAAGTAAGATACCATTCGAGTTTCGAGGAAAAAAAACTCTAACACTCAACCTTTGATAAATCAGCACTATAAACTGCAAGTTTGATACAGGCACATATGACTGACCATGGCGGCATTCTGTACACTATTACACTGTTTCCTCAATTGTTCACAAAATGTAATACAAAGCTAATGCTATACTTCAACCACAGGTATGAGCACCATTGTATACATGCATTGAACCACACTAACAACATTTGTATCAGAATAAATTGTTGTGAGGCCCATGCAGCTCCACAGGATTTAGCTATACTTGATAATGATCCTGGATTTAAGCCTGAATTTCTCTTCACACTAAATGGTATATTGAAATATGGTCTCAAAATGTCCCAGTGAAGAACATTCATTATTACCCTCACAACATGAGTTTGGTTGATATCTCCCTCAAGAGGAGATAACACATTTACCCCCATTTGTAATAAAGGACATTAAGGGGCCCATTTATAATGCTGTGTAAAAAGTGGAGTGAAGCATTACCAGGCCCAGATTTCTAAATGGACCACCCCTAGGCCAGTGGCTTCTAGCACCCGCCCACCCCTTTCACGCGAGTATGCAAGCCCCGCCTCCACAAGCACATGTGCCGGTTCGCAATAGTGCACTGGAGATTACACACGCAGCAGAGTTAAGGGATTGCGCGTCCCCATTGCTCCTGCAAAAAACAGATTGCGGTTGGGGGCGGCATGCCACCCCTTAAAATATACCGCCATAGGCCGGGCCTTTGTTTCCTCGCCACATATCCGGGCCTGAGCATTACCTGTGGTGAGCAACCAATCATTAAAGATTTCAACAGTACGAAAACAAAAGCAAAGATCTGATTGGTTGTTATGAGCAACATCACCGGTAATGTTTCATTACACTTTTTAAAAAGCATGATACATTGACCCCTAAGTGTGACCTGGAGCAGTAACCCATTGCAACCAATAAGATGTTTGTTTTAAACAGGTGACCAATAAATTCTAGATTCTAGTTTCTATGGGTTACTGATCCTGGTCAGACTTAGTGCTTTTTATTACATAACCCCATTAGACTATATATGCTTGGTTCTGTTTGGTTGTGGTGCACTACAACAATACTTTATTTTTTTAAGATATGGATTTATGAAAAATGAACCATACATTGTTGTGCTACAATGTATTCGGCAACATACCAGGCATGGTTCTTAAACTTATTTAAAAGAGACATGATATCGTTTTTAGAGAGACATTGATCCACATCTGCCATTTACATTATAGATTTCAATTAAAGGCAGTGCAAGGCCACCATAATTAACAATCATTGGCGCTATATGCCAGTCCTTAAAGGAATATTAACACCAAAAAATGTGTTTTATAGTAATTAAAATATAATGTACTGTTTCCCTGCACTGGTGTTTTTGCTTCAGAAACACTACTATAGTTTATATAGACTAGCTGATGTGAAGCCACGGGGGCAATTTGAGCCACAGGTTACAGTGCATATAAGATAGATGCAATCTGTAAAATACCATTGTATACTAAGCAGAGCTTATCTGTTATCTGCTAAGTAACCTGTGCCTTTTCTCCTTTTTTAGCTTAAAAAAGGCTGCCCCATGGCCACACAGCAGCTTTTTTATATAACCAATAGTAGTGTTTCTGAAGCAAACACATAACATTTACCAATGCAGGGCAACATTACATTTTAATTACTTTTAAACACTTTTATTTTTTGATGTCACAGTTCCTTTAATAAACAGAATAAACATGTGGACACTTAGGTAGAAGGTCAAAGGTATGCAGCTTGGATTTTCAGTGAAAAGATGCTGTACGTCTGAAATGGATTATTACATATCCAAGAACAGAGTACAGTATTTTATGTGCAAGTACAGAAACCCAACAAACGACATTTCATATTCTACAAATACATGCAGCAGTTTTTGGAGACTGAGTATTGGGCACACAGCATCATAGTGCCTTACCTCAAGCTCATGTTAATGAAAGGTAACTATGCTTCCAATATCAAAGAACTTACTTATTAGAAATACACACTGCAGGTTATTGCTGGAATCAATAATGTCATGCAACATGCATTTAGGTCCATTTCACTTACCTACTGCTTTTGTTTTGACTTCAGTAATGGTAATATAAAGTTGATGGTTTAGGTGTCTATATGATGATGTGCATCTGTATTTGGCCTTGTTTATAGATGTCCACTCTAAAACGAGAAGTACAACCCCAGGTCTAAGGTCTAACTGCTCGTCTGATTTGAAAACCCTTTTATAATATACAGTTAACAGGGCTATGATCAATTCAGACACCCTTTAAACTTCACAGAGTCTCAAACACTATAAAAGAATGATGTTAACTGATACTGAAACTATTGTAGAGACATTTTGTCAAGATCTTTTCATACATGTTTGAGGAAGCCCAAAATATTGCAACTAAAGTGCTCATACATTTAAGAAAGGAAACCTTTAAAAATACATACTACCTGGCAATGTGTATTACAATGGTACCCTGCACTAAGCATTTCTTAAGCTGTCTGCTATTAAAGATGAGGCATGGCCACCCCCAATCACAATACTGTGGCGGCGATGTAAAACAGGCATATTAATCTATATTTCTTTAAATAAACATCTCAGCTTTAACAGCTAATAACTTCTGAGTGGTTGCTAATGGTCACTGTAACATGCCGAATCTGCACATATTACCACATAAAGGAATTACTGTATATTGCTTTGTCGTTTAGCTATTATGTATATATTTTGTCTTCTGACAGAGTTCACATAAACAAAAGAGGCATTATAATACTTTATTAATGTATGGGTCAGATAGAAATGTTTAAACTGCACAAGAAAATTCAGGGGTCCTAGGTCAATGATTAGTAAAAAACAAAACAAAAAAAACACCCCAAAAAAACAGTGGGCCTCGAAATAATTTTCTAAAAGATATTATGGATTTTTAGTAGAAAGATTAAACTGTTTTGAGGATTCCTCAGGGTCTGCTGATAATGGTGCAACAGAACACCCCAAAATTATTTTACATTCATAGATAAAATCCATAACGTTCATTAGAAAGGGAAAAAACATAGTTTTAGATGGCGCTAAAACAGAGATGTCAACTAACTCCGAGTCATTGAGGTGATATAGGCCACTCCTGGATTTAATAAAAACCCAGTTCATCTGAATAGTCTGATATGGTAACAAAATCAGCTCTAAAATACCTGGAGTGTTCTAATGACATGTGGTTAGTCGGCATATCTTCTAGAGTGCAGCCCCTAGACTTTATGTACAGTGGAGATGAAATAGTATGACTATTATTCTTGAAATAATCCATACTTAAGAAAAATGGCTAATAATACACTTGTGAAAACATCTCATTGATGTTGGTTTGTACTTGGTGGCCTCTGCAGCTGTTTGCTAAATACGTTTTCCATATGACCAGATGATGTCTCAGGCAAAGACTTCAAAATACTTCTGAGAAAAGACATTTTAAGGAACAAAAGCCCAGAAAGCATGGGGGTACATGTGGTAAATGTGTGTTGGTGTCTGCTCTTGCAACAGCTAGTGGGAGGTGTGTGTAGTGTGCTGTGGAAAAGCAGTGTTGACTGTGGCCATGGATAGAAAGTAATCATGAGAGCTTAGCATGTTTCATGACGTCTGAAGGAAATCATGGTGGAAGCTCGCTGGTTATATCACACGAGATTCTCTCAGAACCTATGACTGTTGGATTGTGAAGGCAACAAGTTTCCACGAGAAGCTGTCTTCCCTCACTTGCTCCACCTCCTGTTATTGTTCAAGAGGGGTCAGGTTTTGCCTCAGCCTGAACTTTGGGCACTTTAGTCTTAATCACCTTGCCCACCACTAGTTGGACCACGGCCCACGCTTCTCCTCAGGCTTTGTGTGGTGGTGGCTCCTAAAGCATAAGGGCTTCCTATTGTATGGCTGCACGTTGCTGCAGATAGAAAGACTTCGCGCACCCCCTGGTGCTCTCGCGTTCTGTGTGGTAAGAGATTGTCCTCTCTCGCTCTCTCCCTCTCCCTTCTGGTTGCTCATTATTCAGAGAGGGAGAGACACACACATACTCAGTGAGAGAGACGGATCTTTCAGGTCATCTGCAGCTGCAGAGCAGCAGCAGCCAGTGAAGGAGAAAGAGGAGGAGAAAAAAAGCAAGGAAGATGGCGATCCTCCATTGCTGAGACCTGGCAAGAGCACGAGTCAACAAACAACTTGAGACAGAAAAGACACCATCTCCACTGCGCGTTACCACAAGGCGACGGCACGCTAAAGCCTAGCGACTACATAACTATTGGAAGGGAAGGCGTGTGGGCAGAAGGAGCAGGACAAGGAAGAGGCTGGAGGAGCTGCAGCGTCCCGGGCACTAGTCTGTAAGTTCTCGCATTGGACTCTCCTACGCTAATGGCCATTGTTCACGCGTTGTTTTACTGTCTCCCGGTCTGAGCTCTTCGCTGGCTGCGAAAAGTCCTATGGTTGGCGTTACCGGGGTCAATTATTACTGTTGAGTGGAGGGGTGGGAAGACTCTCATGAGCGTTTTGCTGTCTGGAGAAGAAAGGAGGTGGTGGATATGAGAGGAGGAGGAGAAGGGCGGCTAATTAATGAATCCATTAATTGACCCCCTTCGTCAGCCCAAACACCCCCAAGTGGTGGAGATTAAAAGGAACCGGAGGATTAAATACATTATAAAAGGTGGGGGAAGCGACAGGCAATGTTTGCATGCACTTGCTTGTGGGGCGTTTGATCAGAAGCCGGGGAAAGACCAATACCCGCACAGGGGGAGGAATGACAACATTGCTGAGCTCGGTGGCTGCACGACCCAAGCTATAGGGTGACCTTTTTCTATCAGTTTTGTACCCAAACCCCCCCCTCCCCAGTTTGAGAAGTCTCCTGTCACCCCCCCCCCCTCCCTCCTGAGCTGAGATGACATGGAAGGTTGAATTCTGGGTCGGAATCTCTTGTCTAGGAGGGAGGGAAAGGAGGAGGGGGAGGTTGTCGCTTAGCTCCAGGCTGGTATTTCTGTAGGGTTTGCCTGGAGGAGGAGGACATCTTCTACTCCCCTTGGTTTTAACTGAAATTAGAAGCATAGATGTAGCCAATGACACTTCCTGCCCACTTTCATTTGGCCTCATAAAGAGCATGCCCACATGGTCACAGTCCAAAGAAGTCCCTGCTCTGCCCTTTGCTCTCATTGGCTGTGTCATTATCTCCCTGTCCTCCATTTTCAGGCTGTCTGGGTTGGTTTGTGTTCAGACTCAAAAACACAAAGCTTCTCTAGCATGCACCCTAACCAAGCTTCCTCTGGTAACATTCCTCTCTTCTTTGTAGCTTACTGTATTTAGCTTAACAGCAGCATGAGGCTAGACAACAGAAGTGTTTTTCTTGTCTTTTTGAGAAGAGCCTTCAAGCTGGGGGTTTCCTTCAGCTTTTTTTTTTTTCTTCTCTGCCGTGGTTTCAGTAGACTGTATGTTTTAAGAGGAAGTGGCTACAGTAGTTGTTGCAGAATGCTGTGATCTGTCAGGTAAGCCATGTCATGCTGTAGCTCCACCAGAAAATGGAGGAGAGCAGGATCTGAAGTAGACAAAATGAGGTGGTGACAAACAGCAGTATCATGGATCTTTTGCATCCTAGTGGCTTGCATAGAATATTACTTCTCCAAAGACCTTCTTTTACATGTTCTCTAACACAAAGCTAGAAGATCGTTTAGGAACATTTTGGAAGTCAACAGCTTGTTTTTTTAGCATGCATTCAGATTCTTCTGGGTGATCATCATCAAATTTCTCCTCTTATGATCAATTATCTGCTCTAAATGAGATGTTTGGAAGCTTTAATGAGTGGTTATCAATGTTAATGTTAAGGGTAACATTGAATGTGTGCAGTGAGCAAGAGATAAGATGTTTGACCAGGTTATATACATAAATGTGTTTATATTTTTATCTGTATCTTCTTCAATTGATCTCAGAACATGACGATTCTGCATTAAAATTTTACTGAAAAACGCAGAGTGTATTTTGCAAAAAAGTTGATTCAAGGTATAGACATGAACATGTATGGAATAGAAATGTAGATCGGGAACATCCACATGTTTCTTATAATAAATATTTTTCCTCAAACTCTACTCCCTTCTCATGGTTCCCTTATTCCTTGAAATTATGAGCATGACTTTTAACTATCCGCCAAGTCATTAGTAAGAATGCTATTGATAAGCCGCGGTCCTTCTCGTTTTCAGGATGCAACAATGCCTTTCAATATTGGATTTCAATGAAATCTGATTCAGATACCGTAGTAAATTCCAGGTGGACATTCTGCTTCCCATCTACATTTCTATGAGATAATACTGACTCATAATAAATGGAACATTTTTGCCATTGTTGACAAATCCATCAAAGAAATATTGATCATTTGGTTATTGTTGACCATGCACATATAATTCATCAAGCTAGCCCATTATCCATTATAGGTTACTAACACCTTAAAAGGGAGGATACCACCTGAAATTAAATGAAAGCAACTAGTGACTGAGGAAGTAGGCATAAAGTTGCATTTGCAGAGTAAACCAGGAAATTATATTGAGTGGAGGTCTCTGTCTGTAGAAAACTCAAAAGGCCAACCAGTAGCCATTGACAGGGTGTGCTTCACTCAGATAAACAAACCACATGGACCAATACCTCTTCTTTTGGAAATCTCCAAATCAATCTACTTCTTCTTGATGTTATCTATAGTTGACTTTGCCATACCAGAAGCAGGTTTGAGATAAATACATTGAAGTTGTGAAGGAAATGTATTGAGAATGGCAGATCAAGTATATCAATTTAAGTATAGAATGTGGTACACTTGATAATTTATATAATCTGTTTAATTTACGTATTTGGAAAGTATTTATAGTGTGGCAGTAGTAACTTTATTAGTTTAACAGGCTACTTGTTTATTGAGTCAACCATGACATTTGATTAGGACAGCTGCTTTAAATACTTCAGTGTTCTATTTGCAGGTGGGTTTTTTGGTGACTCAAGTTTGCCCTTTCTGTTTTCAATCAAAATGTCATAAATATCCTCACATGAGGTAATAATTATATTTGAAGATTTTAGATCACAGTTATAAATTCTTAAGAAGTTTTATCTTTAAAGCAATAGTTCACAAAGCAAATTAAATACCCTGTAAAGGACACCTTTATCCCCCCTCCTGAAAAATTAAGTTATGGGCTTTTTAAAATTATTTTAATGATGCCCATATAGAATATACTCTTATGGAATATGTCAGGGCTACGCATATTGACCAGTTCTTCAGAATTATATGGTGAAGTTGAAGTCCCAGGAAACATTTGCTTTAACAAAGGTAAGCAAAGGTTGTCCATCTGCGACTTGCAGCATCTGTTGCACATCAGGTAGAGGTGGGATGATAGACATTGTCCTGCAACATCTGGACTACTGAAGGTTTCCAATTTACAAGCTGTTCTTTGACTGTTGACCCACTGTAGAGAGCTAGTTTCAGAGACCTTGAACAACAAAAAAGTGTGAGTGTGCAAATTTAATGATGATCCAGTTGGAATAGCAATCAAGTTATATCTATACATTTGTGTACTTTTTACCACTGGTCAAAACTCTGTCCCATTTTTTTAAATTGTCAAAAATGTTGACAATTTAAAGAAATGGGACTGAGTTTTGAGCAGTGGTCTGTACTCAGAAATCTGAGTAATCTCATACACCGAGATATCAGATTCGATATTTCCCTAGTGCTTAAAAAATTTGCTTCTGATTTGAAATCTGAACATAAACATCTTATTTCAAATTCAAGCTTTTTCTGATCCTGGGAAGTCTTTCTTTTCTCATTTGGCCAGTGTATTCCTATATATTTACCAAACTAAGGCTGAGAATACATCATATTTTTTTAATGAAGAAAAGGCATTATTTATTACCTATTGTCCAGACCAGGAGGTTGGAAAAGTAGGTTCAGTGTCTCATTTTGCCATGTTTAGCTTAAAAAATGGCAAAAAACATAGATTTTTCTTAACACGCCTTACTCATTAAATTCCCATTGAACAAGGCAGTGTACTACCCTTTAAGCTGATCATAAACACCAAAATATTGTCATTATACTGTTGTCAGCTGAATTGTCCTAACATTAAGTATAATGAAAGATCATTCATTAACATAAAAGTTGCTATTTTACAAATAAAGTTTTTGTAGAAGATTAATAAATTCGATGGATCATGCACACAAAACTGCTGTCAAATGTTTGGTTAGGATGTCATTTTCTTGAAAGATCTTGCTGTTGGCTGCATGAATGTATATTTTAAATATATCTTGCTAGTGTATACAGGTTGTTGTCCATGTACAGATATTGTATGAACAAAGGGACAAGGCCTGTAGATCATTTGTACAACACAAAGATTGTTGTTCAAAATCTTGTATTTGATCAGTGTCTGTGCATGTATGGCTAGTCATTACAGAAAGATGACTGCTCTTTTTGTATAGCAGTGGTGCATTGACTTGAATGGAATGAAAATATATTTGTGGCGTGAGAATAAAGGAAGAATGAATTTACCACTTGGAATTCCTATTTAAGCAAATTAAGGATTGTTGAGCTCTGGTGTATGCCGGTAATAGACATGCTGTGTTCTGCATCAGTATAGCACATCAGACTTCAGAGCAGAAGAAGGGGCAAATTTGCTGTACTTGCTGCTGATTAAGGCCACTGTTGGAAAGAATTGCCATTTTATAAATGGCTCCAGTTCTTATTGAAATTTAGTTGCTGGTGTAAGTTTAGACCAGGCATGTCCAAAGTGCGGCCCTTTTTCAAATTTACCCTGGCCCTCAGCCTCCATCATGAAATTAATAATAATGAGGCCCTCTAGCACAGTGCGATCAGGAATCTCATAGCAGTAATATTAAGGCACATTAGTGAAATGATCTGCCACTTGGTCTATACTGCTGCCTGTGTGCTGAAGGTGTTAGCAATAGACACGTATTGGCACATAGAGACACGTTGTTTTCACAAACTTCTTTAGGGCTGAAGGTGTCAATAGACGTACTGATGTGCCAGTACAATAAACGAAAGAAGTATGGCGTCACTATGTGCCAGTACGTGTCTATTGCTAACACCTTCAGCACACAGGCAGCACTATAGACCAAGTGGAAGATCATTTCACTAATGTGTCCAAATATTACTGATATGATTACTCGACTCCTGTAATTTAATGTTAATAGTTCAAAGAATGTCAGGCTGAATGGTCGGCGCCACACATTTTCACCTCACCAAATCTGGCCCTCGTTGCAAAGGGCACCCCTGGTTTAGACAATCTACTGAAAGTAGGCATGGCTCTATAGTTCTACTGTTTTTTTATGTTGAATTATTTTTGTGACAGATTTTTTTTAAAAATTTTTATATCAGCGACTCACCAGTGATTTTGGTTTAAATAAGATGCAAAAAAAAAGTAAAAAAAATTTAAGGTTTAATCTTGTTTATCTTTTGCAGCCTAGGCATCTTTTTTATTTTGAGTCTGAAAAGTTTGATTTTACGACTGTTGGACAACCAGCCAACTTACCAAAAGCCTTGGAGATTTAGTTGCTCAGTATGGGCTATAAAATCATGGTGTGCCCAGTTTTACCTTTAAAATAATTGTGATGGATATTGAGAAACAAAACTCCTGTCACCAGTAATGTATTGTCGTTGTGTGTAAAGCAAGTATCCTGTGATTTTTGTATAGATGGTTTCATGTAGGTGAGTCCTGGATGTTTTTGCTCGCTCCAGAGTTTATTACCCTTAAAACCTTTCCTAGTAAACCCCTTTTGTCAATCATTTTGCTCTGCCCAATGTAAGAAATTGTGCAAGTTTCCCTTCTGATAATCCATTTCTCTGGTTACTTTGCAGAAACATTGTCTTTTGCATCTGTGGCACAGGCCTAGCTAAATATCTCTGTGTACAACAATAATCCACTTCTGAAGTGCTGCTTACTAACTTCACTTTAAGTATGAAAAACCTCAATAAATTGCTCTCTGCATAGTTCTACAATGGTGGTGGTCTGTAAACATCTGAGAGAGCTTCAGAGCTTTGGCACACTTAGCAATTTCAGGCATTTGCCACCCATGTCTTTACCTTATTTAAAATGCAGTTCAATGCACTCTTCAACTGCAGTCTTCTGTATGGCTAACAATGACAATTGCATACTGTAACCGTTCGTAGCACATTTCACAAACAGGATTTGATGACCTTGCAACATTTTTAGGTTAAATCTGTTGCAATAAAATCACATTCTTAAAGTTTAGATGGAAAAGCAAGATACTCTTTGTTTGAAAATAGGTCTTGCACTAGTACAGAAGTACAGAAGAAACCCAAGAAGCAACATGGGATATCTTTTCATAGTTTGCAAGACCAAACCGTCATTGATACTGTGGAGTTTGAAGCTTAAACTTTCTGTTACTCTGGTTTTGAAGCAGCAGATCATGTTTAAGAGGCAAAACCTTTTCATTTTGTTGGACATGATCAAACTTTCACCCCTTAAAATGATTTGAACATATTTCAAGGTTTAGACTTGTTTTTAAAGTCCATAAAATGTAAGCATCCCATGCAATTGTATTCTTTTGTTTTCTAGTTTAGTTACTGAGTTGAAATTAAGTTAATAAAATATAAAGGGGTGTATATCAACACACCATTCTCCTGTATTAATTTAGTAAAAGTCCACGTTCGCACCATAAATAGTAACCCATAGCAACCTGTTAGCAGGTATTGATTTCCTGTTTAAAAGCTATGGGCTCCTTTGGTGCTGTGGTTTAAGTTTGTACCTGCTATTACAGGTAAAGTTGTTGTACCGTGTTAGCCAGTAAAAATGTTATAGGACAACCCTTTTGAAATAAAAAAATAACAAAAGTGGTGATACCTTTATTGGCTAACTAATCTAATCATGGCAAGTATTCAGAACATTTTAGTTACTTTTCAAGCTGATTACAATGAAGGGGTGTGTGTGTGTGTGTGTGTGTGTGTGTGTGTATATATATATATATATATATATATATATATATATATATATATATATATATATATATATATATATATATATATATATATATATATATATATATATATATATATATATATATATATAGCACATTCAGCTCATAGGTCAAATGACCAACAAAAAAGAAAATCAATCTATGTGTGAGGTGTCAAAGCCATTTACCTGTTACTACCATACCCCAAATGAATATTGCTGCTATCCAACCACATTTGGTTTAGCCCTTTTCTTTAGGTGGATATATGGTGCATTTAGTCCACACAGACATCCTTATTGATTGCGTTATTGGATGCATTTAGCCACTAGAGAGATGTGGCTAGACCCTAAATTCAAGTTGGCTAATGTCTCTGTATACTGTATGTGCTGACAGTAGTCATCCCCACACATGACTGGTATTGGACAAACCAGCAAATTGTTGTTCCAATCAATTGAAATTTTTAACATGTTTGTTTAAGGACCTTCTATCTCTAGCCCCCAAGATAGTCTGAACTATTTAAGTGTCTCTTGTGGCACATAGATTTATGGGTGCAGTCTCAAGTGTCTTATGGTCTTCCTCTCTTTGCCTGTGTTTTGTAGACAGATGAAGATCAGCAAATTCTTCCTCATCTGCAGCCATGTAGCTCCATTGACAGTCATAGGGTTTACAGCTATTCGGTACTGTTATATAAATATTAAGATTAGGTTCAGCTCTGCATACTTTATTAGTGAGATAAACCAGGACAGAAAGTCTTTCCTTGTCCTTTGATAGAGGAAGAAGTCGTCCACCCTACAGGTTTTAGGGGAAGACTTTACAAATGAGCATTTTATTTTTACAGTTGCTAGTTCCTACTTGTTTGCATTTGTGTTTATTTTCAGCTACATGGGCTCTTTTGTAAATATAGTCATATGAAACGGTTTTGGAACCCCACTTAATTCTTTGGAGTTTTGTTTATCATTGGCTGAGCTTTCAAAGTAGCAACTTCCTTTTAATATATAACTTGCCTTATGGAAACAGTAGTATTTCAGCAGTGACATAAAGTTTATTGGATTAACAGAAAATATGCAATATGCATCATAATAAAATTAGACAGATGCATAAATGTCTTACATCAATACTTAGTTGAGCCTCCTTTTGCAAATGTCACAGCCTCTAGATGCCTCCTATAGCCTTTGATGAGTGTCTGGATTATGGATTGCGGTATTTTTGACAATTCGTCCTTACAAAATCTCTCCAGTTCAGTTAAATTTGATGGCTGCCGAAGCATAGACAGCCTGCTTCAAATATTCCCATAGATTTTCAATGATATTCAAGTCAGGGACTGTGACGGCCATTCCAGACTATTGTACTTTTCACTCTGCATAAATGCCTTTGTAGATTTCAAAGTGTGTTTAGGGTCATTGTTTTGTTGAAATATTCAACCCCAGCATAACTTCAACTTTGTGACTGATGCTTGAACATTATGCTGAAGAATTTGTTGATATTGTGTTGAGTTCATCCTCAACTTTAACAAGGGCTCCAGTCCCTGAACTAGCCACACAGCCCCAGAACATGATGGAGCCTCCACCACATTTGACAGTAGGTAGCAGGTGCTTTTCTTGGAATGTGGTGTTTTTTCCACTATGCAAAGTGCTTTTAGTTATTACCAAATAACTACATTTTTGTCTCATTAGTCCAAAACACTTTGTTCCAAAATTACTGTGGCTTGTCTAAATGAGCTTTTGCATACAACAAGCGCTTGTGGCGTGAGTGCAAAAAGGGCTTCTTTCTCATCACCCTGCTATACAGATGTTCTTTGTACAAATTGCGCTGGATTGTAGAACGATGTACAGATACACCATCTGCAGCAAGATGTTCTTGCAGGTCTTTGGAGGTGATCTTTGGCTTGTCTGTAACCATTCTCACAATCCTCCGCATATGCCGCTCCTGTATTTTTCTTGGCCTGCCAGACCTGAGTTTTACAGCAACTGTGCCTGTGGCCTTCCATTCCCTGATTGCATGCCTTACAGTTGAAACTGACAGTTTAAACCTCTGAGATAGCTTTTTTGTAGCCTTCTCCTAAACCATGATACTGAACAATGTTTCTTTTTAGAGTTGCTTTGAGAATCCCATGTTGTCACTCTTCAGAGGAGAGTCAAACAGAAGCACAACTTGCAGTTGGCCACTTTAAATACCTTTTTCTCTTGATTGGAAGTTCAAGGCTTAATGAGCAAATCCACCTAACTTGGTGTAGCCAGTAATCAGTATTGAGCAGTTACATGCATTCAAATTAGCAAAATTACAATGGTACCCAAATTTTTGCACGGCCAGTTATTAACATTTGATTTAATTTCATACAACTGAATACTGCTAAAAATCTTTGTTCAGAAAACACCCCAGTACTCAGATGTTCCTGGGAAATGAAAGACATACCACTGTTTTTTTGAAAGTGGAGTAAATTGTGCAGGCTGAGAGGGGTTCCCAAATTTTCATATGTACACTATACTTAAAGCCTTTCTTTGAAGGCAAATATTATGTGGTGGGGTCTATACATGCCCATGTTATGTCTGACCCATAACACCTAACTTGGGAATACTAAGTCCATCTATTAGAGGAGTTGGATAGGAATTAACTTTATTTTACATCAAATGAATTAATTTCAGGCAGGGACCTGTATTCCTCCCTCAGCTGAGTGCAGACGTAATGCTAAAGCTCACAACATATTTTGTGTGGCTTTCTATGAAATTGAATGTCAATTTCCACTAGTTTGGTTAGTATAACAACATTGAGATGGTTTTACTATTAAATGTGCAATAAATCTTTACTGAATACTTGGCAAGTCCTTCAGCTGCAGCATGAACAGAGCATTGAAAGTCTTCAGATCTGCAGTGTAAGCAGTTGTCCTAGAACTGCTGTGACGCAGGAGATAATTCTGTTGGGCAAGTCACAGCATGGGGGTGGATCTACAATGCAGGATGTGTAATGTCAACAAGAAGCTTAGGAACTGGCAGCTAGGAGAAAAGCAGCCATTTCATGCCAGAGCAGGAAACTATTGTGAAGTTGATTACAGTTCACTTATTTCACCTTAAAATCTGGGAATCTTCTCTGTTTTTTTTATTTTGCTAGTTCAAAATGTAATAAGTTACAGCATTATTCATAATTCAAACATTATCATTTTCTGGGGGCTTGGAAGGAGCAGAGCAGATCGGCAAGAATTTTAAGGGCACCTATTTTTTTTTAAAAAAACTGCAGGTTTTAAAAAAAATCCCTTACTTTGTCAAATTGGTTCTTTCGCTGAGGGAGTCCATACTGTGACTGTAACAGTGACCATAACATGCAAATTTCAGGAGCATGCTCAGATTGTAGCACTGCCTTGTATTCTACCCAGAATGCCTTGTTTTAGTAAACTCCTCTACTAGAAGTATCACAAGATTTCCCTATCTTGTCCCTTGCTGGTGATGTTATTATGCAAATGAAGGCCACACACTAACTTCCAGAAGGTGGCAGCACTAGGGAACAGCAGCTAACAGAGGTTTGACTGATTTGAAAATAGCTTAGAAGGGTTGCTAAGCAACCAAGGAATTTCAACTGAGCATGTGCGAGATTTCAGAGCTGTTGTTGGCTATGAAGATATAGGTAGGAGGAGCCAGTGAAATCCAAGATGCTGCCTCAGCTAGAACTGCAGTGGAGATAGGGGAGATATTGCAGAAAGTATTGTGAGCTGATGATTTACATTATACAAACAATTCTAACGGTTTTCTTGAACTTTCACATAGTGTATTTACTTAGTAAGTGATTTCAGTTTTGATTGGGGCCCTTTAGCAGTTTGATGTTGTTTCACATATACTGTAATGCAGCCACGTAATTACCAACATTAGAAGAACAATTCAGACCATTCCTTTAGATTTGTGCTCAGGTCCTTCAAGAAATAAGAGAGGCTTTGTTAAAGAATGGTGACCACATGGTGTTTTTTAAATACAGGATTTATCAGTGCACCCAAACACCTGACTCCATCTCAAAATAGATTTTTCACAAGGATGTTCTCATGCTTAAATAAACTGTTATAAAAGCATGTGGATTGAGTTGTGTTTGACAAAAGCCTGCAATGACCTATCTCTGACTGTCCCTAATACCTGAATGCACAGCCAGTTTTGTTAGTTGTATATCTGAACAATCCCTTAAAATTACATCAGTAGGCTTTGAATGACAAGAAACTCAACCAATTTATTTTTTCAAAGACCCAGCCAGAGTCCTTGTGTATTATATCTAATTGCTAGAAAATAATCCCCATCAAAGATAAACTTTTATATTATTTTTTTTTGCTCCTTCTCGTAGTCATTGTAGACTATGAAAGTTCCAATATTTTAGATTTTTTTTTAATGCAACATTTTGGCTGCATATTGCCCCAAACTACCTTTCCTAAGGTCTTCATGTTTACTTGTATGAACTGTATGAGAAATACTGGTCAGAACTAATGTGTTTAAAATCCATCTGCTGTCAGTTATAGTGAGAGTATATTTACCCTCTTAATAGAATTTTACTTTTACAAGTGTCTTGCATAGATAAAGATCAATAAAGTTTATACTAAAGCCCCCCATTTTATGCTTTTCAGTAATGTCACCATGATTATGAATATAGTAATATTTCCTTGTAGAAAATAGTAACAAGGCACATATCTTATTTGTAAACCAAATTACTAAAAAGCTCATTCCCTGACTAAAAAAAAGTTAAACACTGATATAGGGAAATACCTACCCAAGCATAGATTTGGGGTATCTCTCTACAGAGGCAATAAAAAAGCCCAGGGAGATGTATCTGGTGTGAAGTAACTTTCTGACTGACCAAGCCATAGCAATGCCATACCACCCCCTTGCCTGTGAGGTCACAGTCACTCCTGGTGTTTTGTAATGGCTTTGTAAACATACTCAGAGCCCTCTGTGGGCATTAGAAGTTTGTGACCAGCCGGCAGTGAGGCATTGGTTGTTTAGGAAAGACTAAAACTGCAGGATTAGCAAATATTGTCTTCAAAGACTTGATTCAGAAGAATGAAGCATATAGAAAATATATATTCTGTTTTTTTTAATATTTAATCTGATAAACCCATAGACAAGTTAAAGATTAAATGTATACTGATCTTTTAATATCGACTATGCATTTATTGCTAAGCTTGTTCTAGGTTTAAATAATCTGAGTGGTCCACATATTTCGGAATGCCTTAGCTTTCTTATAGATTCTCCTGATAAATCATTTCCTTTTTATGCCGTTCTGAAAGTTTTACATTTTCGAACATCATTATCTGCCAGCTTTAAGCTAAAAATTCATGAGAGCTGGACCTTCCAACCTCATTGAAGGACATATTCTGAGGAGTAGCTCATTAAATAAGCCTTTGAACGATATGCTCCATAAAGCAGTTTCCTGTTATTTGGTTTATGGTTGTATTCTGCTATTGCCATATGCTTCCTGTAACAAACAGTAGGAGTTCAAGAATGAATTGGATCACTATATCAGGCATGCCTTTCTCATTTCATATTTAATGTTAGCCACTAAATATTGTTAATATCCATAGTAATTCTTGTTACCATTTCATTAAACATTTATATAAATTTAGGAATGCACCAAATCAACAATGTTTGGGTTCTTCTGAATATAATGTGTTTGTGTATGTGCGCTTCATATTATGGGCCACATTCAGTTCAGTTAGAAAAAGGGTTATCACTTGAAAGCTCATGGACGAGATTCAATATGAGATGCAATTCAATTCAGAAAAAAATATCTTACTGTTGATAACATTAAAACTATTGAAGATCTGAAATGAGAAAGAAGCATATTAGGCACAGTTTTGCCTTTAAAACTCTTGCCTAAATGATTAGCATTCATCTAATATCTATTTTATGGGGCATATTTATTATGCTGTGTAAAAAACAGAAGGATAATACACCACATAATGCCAGGCTTTGCCGTAAAAACTGGAGTAAAAATTTTAAATGTGTTTTCCTAGAGCAACTTCCACCAGAAGCAATGTTAAATAATGGCGGCAAATCTGTCGTTCACATGGTGTAAAAAAAGGTTTACCACGTGAAAACTCAAGGACAAGAATTAACTTGAGATGCAAATTCATTTCAGAAAAACTCAGCTCACTGTTTATCATGTGATAACTATATTAAAGTCTATGGGGAAAAAAATTTAACTGAATTTGGAGGGGGGTTTTTTCTCCTCAAATTGAATCTCATCCATGAGTTTTCTCTTGATAAACAATGAGAACTATTTTTTACTGCATTGAATCTGGGCATTATGAGAAGACCAAAATTATTGGACAAAACATTTGCTCTTGGAAAAGTTGAAGGGAAACGAGAAAGTAGATGACCAACAGCAAGCTGAATGGATTAGATCACAACAACCATGAACATGCTACATATAAATTGAAGAACAGAAAACAGGACAAGATCCATATGTCTAAATCCACTTGCTGGATTAAAATATACATGCAAACCACTTATTGTTTCTTGATAACATAATTTGTCTTTAAGATTGATTATCCCTGAATATTTTTGCTTCTCTTCATAAAAATGTTTGCTTCTCTTCATAACTTTGTTTTAAACCAGAAAACCAAAGTAAATAATGTTACATCTGTAATGTAAATAGAGGAAGTATAACCGTGATAAGATGCAAAAAAGGTGTCTAGGTTTGTGCAGTTCACACAGTCCTAGAATTCAACAGCAGTGGGTTTGTGAAAATAAAATATGGCACTTTTTTTTGTAATTATTATTAATAACTTAAATTGAAACTAGTTACTGGTTTGTTGGGAAACAAAGTCTTAAAATTAGAAGATGCTATTGTAACCACACAAACTTGCAAAATGACAATTGAAAAATCGATGAATGGTATGGTGGTTCTTCTGTAACATTTAATTGCTTCTTCTCTCTGTCTATATCTTTAATTTTGTCAAACTTCCTCATCCCTCTTCTGTTTAGTTTCCCTAATTCAAATTCTGCCCATAACCCACTTCCCTCTTTGTACAGTAGAGCTGAGACCATAGGCTGCTGTAAATATTATAGGGAAATTAATCGAAAAAGTCGGGGGTTGCCTATTATCTACTTACCTAAAGTGAGATTTGTTTAATTCTTTCAAACAGTTGTTTGTTTTTTTTTTGTAGAGCCGCCCAACTTTTTTTTTTTAATAAAATGGGCCAGTTATATGTTGTTCTGCTAAAATTCTGAAGTCACATCAAGTTATGTGTGGAGTACATGGGCAGGTTAAGGCCATACTGCATTGAAGGCCTCCAAGTGAACATTCCTGCAGTATATACACAAAATATACACGAATTGCACATCTGTATGTTCCTAATTATAAAGAGGGATCTGCCATGTTGCCTTCCTGTTCAGGGTGTACCACATAAGCAGTTATAGCAGCAGCACCTCCATGACCAGTAGGGGTCTTGGAAAAATGTATCAGGTGGCACCCCTTATCTTTAATATCATGTGAACAGAATAAAATAGATCCAGCGTATAAAAATGTTCCCCCTTTAAATAAGAATTTTTTCCAGCCACAGCATGTTCTTCTTTGTTATACTGAGCTTATGACCAGTCCAGAGGTTCAGAAGCTCTACAACAGAAAAGATCCATGCCTTCAAAGTTGTCCACAGCAGCTCCCTATTTTCTTATAGTTAGGCTGATGTAATGGTCAAATGAGAAGATAGTTGATTCTTTTTCTTTTGATCCATACTGTCATAAAAGGCATTTTGCATTTTGACACAGAAATGAAGGGGCATGTAGAAATATTTAGCAAAAAATAGTTTTTTGTTTAACATTTGCATGAAGAGTTGTGACTCTTAGTCATGTGATTCTATTTAGTTCCCCTTTTAAACAGTCGTGTCATGATATGGAAAATATTCTAGGCATGTTTAAAACAGAGTGCCACTTAATAGTATGGTAACATCAATGATTATCTGCCTCTTTTCACCATCCTAGTAATGGTGTAGCATTCTTCCATCAAGTAACTATCTTTTGAAAGTGGGATATAAAAGAGGGATGTTGCTGAAATGTTTTCAAAGTTGCCTTAAGTCTTATGCAGCTCAGTTAGGAATCTTTTTATAACAGAGTGCATTATACAAAGTTCTATGTGCTTGTATTTAAACAGCAGACCGTGCTATATCCTCCATGCAACAAAACTTTACTGAAGGGAACAGGGATTTGCAGAAATCTTTAAAGCAGATACACTGTCACCTGAAAATTCTAACGTCTGCATAGGTGCCATATGCAGGACCCAATGTCCTTGGGAATAATAGTTACAAATACAGTACATACAGGTATGGTGATTTTCTGTCAGTATCCATTTAACAGACCATTGTAGAGTAGGTATTGTGGATGGTTGAATTAGCCACAATGAGTCGTTTTGAACAATAGAAAATATATGGCAGAGGTTTGGAGAAAATAAAGCAAAAATTAAGCAAGTTTCCCTACATTTTGAGCCGACTCCTCTTGGGAGCAGAACCTTGGTTGTGGTGGGGGAAACATAGGGATTGGCATTCTCAACAAATCTGAGCCTAGGTGACTATCTTGGAGGTTGATTAGAACAACATTTTGTATGAATGTATTTGAGTTATATTCTTGAAACTATTACTAAATGTTCGATTCAGCTGTTTTCACGTTAGTATCATTGTTAAAAGTCTCATTTGAGGTCCTAACTATTCTTGAAACTATTACTAAATGTCTGATTCAACTATGTTTTCAGGTTTGTAGCATTGTTATAAGTCTCAGCCAAAGGTTTGAGCTCAAAGGGTGTGCATCAACCAAATAAGTGCAATATGGCATATCTTGTGACTTTGATGGAAATATATGGACTAGGATAGGTGAAATAAGGGTGTTGCATTTGGCTTGTGGTTCTATATACAAATTACAGTTAGAGAGTTAGAATATATTGGTCAGCAAAATGCAGGTATATTGACTAAAGTTAGGAAGGGTATAAATATGTTAGGGACTTTCTCATTCCAGTTATTCTTAAGACCTGAATTTGCTTTAAGAAATATTATAATCAAGATAAATATTTTTTGTTCTGACTACTGTCATGTCATTTTTAAAGCCCAGTTGAATCTAAACAACCATTTTGCAAATTTGCTTAGAACATACAGTAGGTAACTGTAAAAGCTAGTAGCTCATATGTCTCAAGATGTTATAACAGAACATCAAACAAGTTTTGGTTTCAGTGACTATAACACACAAGACAGTGGCTAACTTAAAAGGAAAAAGGCCATTGTGCACATAAA
Organism: Xenopus petersii; assembly: GCA_038501925.1. Lineage (NCBI taxonomy): Eukaryota > Metazoa > Chordata > Amphibia > Anura > Pipidae > Xenopus > Xenopus petersii. The sequence goes on from CM076672.1 coordinate 134,289,392, forward strand.
AGTAATGTTGATTGCCCAGTCATTCTATAAATGTAGGTTTTTTTACATTATGCCCATATGCATTGTGTTTATGCAAATAGATTTAACATGTATTTAATGTATAATGTAGTTATTAAACACATTTCCCATAGTATTGGTAACGGCTTATAGGTACCATTTCATAGTGTCTCTACCAAAAGTAATAAATTACAGGAAACCAGTTTACATTGGTTTTAACAGTAGCAGCTTGCTATAAGAAAGCCACATCCTTTTCTTGCAAGACCTGTTAATTAAAACTGGACATATCTATTCCTTGTGAAAGTCCACATCATTTTTTTTCTTCTGCTGATGTTGATTTCTTAACAGTTTTGATTCTTCTATATAAAAGTATAATTTTGCTGGCATCCATGAATAATGTTTTAATCTGTCCCTCTTTACAAAAATATATTTGCAGTTAATTCTTCAGTACAGTACATCAAAAAGTAAGATCTTTGGTTATCTATAACTTGCTTTTAGGTAAGAACCTGCCACTCTGATCTATAAAATAATATAACCGCCACATTTTGAGACCAATATAGGTGGAGCTGATGTCAACTGTTCATGTGGCAGACTTTGCCTTTTTGTTGCATATTTCTGTATTTTTTGTTCTAGCATTTTACTTTATTTAACAAATACGGAATTAAAGGGGAACTATGGCTTCCAAAATAAAATTTGATAAAGAGGCTCACGTAACACAGAAGCCCCTAATATACCCATCACAGTTACCTGTACCAAAAAGTATGAATAAATGCCATTTTCTATGCTGCAATCCAGCTAGTTAAGTTAAAGGAGGAGTAAAACACTATTACAAATTGTAGCAACTTCTCCACAGCTTACACACAGCATGCAGGAACTACATAACCCAAAATGCATTGCACTATGATGTTCTGTTCTTTACTGAAATCATGTGTGCAGGGAATTGTGGGGTTTGGAGGATGCAGGCTAAGGACAGCTGGCTGTTGATATAAAGTAACAGTAGTCAGCCAGCTCAGCAAAGTAGTCGGACAGATCAGAAGGAGAGCAGGGAGCCAGGCTTAGGGAACTGTCAGAAACCATTAAAAAATCATGAAAAGTCTGCATATTTTTTGATTGATGTATATTGCAAAGTTGCTTGAAAACATTTACTTTTCAAAAAACTTGTTATTTTTGTTGACTTCCCCTTTAAACATTAAATCTTGTTGGTGATGATGACATATTTATAAATAAGGTTTATGTTTCATTTAGCAGATATAATACTTACCAGGTATGGATTTGAAAGGCAGTTGGGATTTATGAACGTTGTATGCACATTTTAAATATACTTCCTTGTTGCTAAATTGAAAATATCTTTCTCTGTAAATCTAAAATATGTATCAATATGTAGCTAAATAAAGGTGTGCACGCAAACAAGTGCCTATTCAGAGAGCTAAAAAGAATGAGGACAAGCTTCCCCAAAGGGGTGTGTTCAAAAAGTATTGCTCAAGTCTGATGGAATGTGAAAAGCAATTCCAGAGATTGTATACAGTTCTAGAGAACTCTTGAAGGCGTGCATATGTAGAGGTGGTGAGAGAAGTTTAACGACTGCATCGAGTATAGAGTGCAAGGTGTGGTTAGGTGAAAACTTGATGGTTACAAATGCTAGGTGGAGAAAAACTGTGGCCTGAATTTGTATCACTAAATGGACTACTGCACCCAAAGTGGAGTGGTAGTGTTGGTGATACTGGTAAAGTGTGTGAGCTTGGCAAAAGTAGATGTAAAGAATGATGCAGCTTAGGGGAAATGACAGTAGAACAAAGCTCGCTTTAAACAAATGCTTCCCAGATAGAGAAATATGACAATCAAAATATGTTTACCATTTATTTAAACAAGGAACATGCACAATGACTGTGGCATAAGCTTGTAATAGAAGGTGTGTATTGCCTGAGTCATCATATGCACCATGTTTAGGTCTAGTTAATGGCATTTAAGTTAAATTTTAGGTAACCCTTATCTGCAACAAAGTAATTGTCATTCTTTTGATTTGTTCTCATCTGGCGCATTTAAAGAACGCATTCGAACAAGGGATTTTGTTTTTTGTTTTCCTTTGGTAAGCAAATAAGTCAACCAAAGTGTCTATACATTTTTCAACAAAATCCGAATGTCTGTACCTTAAATAGCACTGCAGTTCCTGTTGAAAATGTTAGCCTTTTTCCAGAATACATTTCCTCCCTCCCCATCCTGCTATTCATCAAACCTGGTCTCTTCCTTTGCTGTGGAAGAGCCACCATTATATTTTGTTGCTGGTTATGGTTTAACTGTATGAATGGATGGAATAGGTGTTTAGGCACCTGACTTGTAGCAATACTAGGTAGAGGCAGGAGAACCAGCTGTTTCACGATGGACTCCTGCAAAAACACAGTGCCTCAGAAATTAATTTAGAAAATATAGAAGCAGAGTACTTGTTTAAAATTGCTTTTACCAATTCTTCATTCTCTGCCTTTGAAGTGGTTGCCAGAAGGCTGTACGTATATCTCTTGATCATTTTCCAGCTGTCTGAAGTATGTGCTTCAATATATAGTGGAGTTAAGAAGTGCCATCGGTGTAGCTATGTATGGACTGTGCATATATGCATGTTGGTTAAGGTTGATATTGGAGGTGGGCGCAAGTAGGAACAGGTGGAACGTTTGGTCCTTGTCTACTAAACTATAGTAGTCTGAGTAGTGAGCATTTACTTGTCTGCTCTTTACAGAGGGTTACTTGGTCTGCTGTTTGCAGTGGGTTACTTGATCTTGAGCAAAAATAGTCAACGTCACTCTCACCCCCATAGACTAGATATTAGCTCAAACCATAAAACCTTGTTCCATTCTCAGAAGTATATCAAAATCCATACTTTTCAAAGCTGAAATTCACCTACAGGCCTTTTTTAGGTGACTTCCTTAATGCCCAATGGTGATCCTCAAGGCATTTGTCTCCAAGACATGTGCTTTAGCCATCAGGACTTTTTTTTTGAAAGGTTAGCATCAGTGCAGTAGCTCGTATCTTTAACTTGTCATGCGAACCGTCTGAAAACATTTGTATTTCTTCAAGCAGTGTCTGTCTATAAAGATCAGTTGCTTTTGCTATGTTAATAATACTGATTTATGACCTGGTTCTCTCCCATTTGTCTCAAATTGTTGTAAAAAACAACAAAATGTGGTTCTATGAATGATTTCTACAATTAGAAAAACTGCTGGTCCACTCTTTTTTTTTGGATTGATAACGACTGAAAAGATTTCCTAGTCATGAGTCCCACTGATCTGATCTTTATCATGAAGTGACATTTGGTGCACAAAAGATTTCAATATGTAAATACTGTTTCTTTTGTGATGTTAAACATAGAAAACTGTAAAAGCTCTCAATTGTATGATCTGTAGTTTCTACCTGCTGCTGTAGATTCTTCAAGCAGAAGGCCTTGAAAAACAATTGAAGTTGCATTTCTCTACCTGTATGTAGACTGTCCATCATATCTGTTTTATTCTTGGTTTTAGGACTCTGCAATAAGACTTTCAGTGATAGGTATATATTTTTTTTAAAGTGTGTTTAACTTTGCCATCTATAAGTGAACTATTGGTAGAGCACATATTGGGCTGTTCCATGAGAACCCTTTGTAAATCTACATACATTGGTTGTGCTGGTTTATGTATCTCACGCTTGAAAATATCTATTTTTCACTAAAAAATCATAATTGATTTGGTGATGTTTTTCTGTCCATTGTTTTTCACAGATCCTCATTTGAGAATGTAGGTGTGTATGTGGGGGGGAGGACTGTAGCCTTTGTGTTGACGGGTGTGCCTGTTGGCAGGCTTTGCTGATTCAGACAGGCTGGCTGGTGATTAACAAAGGTCAGTAGACTTTGGAATCTAGCAAGTGCAGTGAGATGGTTTGTCTTCTCTCTGGCAAAGGACAACTAACAAGAGAGCATATGGATTCTGAATAAGTAGATCAATTTTAATTGTTTAGGCATGTATCAGTCCTGCAGCACCTTCATTACATGTAGCTGGTCTTTGTAGATGACTTGCTCTTCAAGTCTGTATGCAAACTTCTCTCTTATGTAGGAAATGGTTAAATACTGTGAAACAAAAAATGCAATTCTTTAAATAAAAAATTATATATATATATATATATATATATATATATATATATATATATATATATATATATATATATATATATATTATAGTCTGTGTAACTTTTACATCTGCATGAGTGGAGGATTATGAAAAAGGACAAAGCCTGCAGACTGAAGCCATGTTGTTGCTGTAAGCTTCTAGTGTCTGTGCTTTCAGAGTTAAAATGGCTGCTTCTAAAGCTCAGAGGACTAGGACTGCATAGTCAGTTCAGAGCTTCTGTGACGCAGAAGCTTCTATCTCTTGACTGTGTGATTAAAAACATTCAGCAGAGCTGTGGCTTGTTTGGCAGAGATGAAAGGACTAGGCTTTGGGGGATGGGTAGAGAAAAAACTGGATGATCTGCTTTTCTGTGAAGTGCTTTGAATGCAGGAGTCATCTGCACCATGGAAAAAAATGTGCTTTGAGATGTAATGGACTGTGCTAAGAGACATGGGGTGGGGCTTCACTTGCTGCTGTAATTTGATCTACAGCAGATAGCAACCTCTTCCACACAATCCACTCTTAGTGCTCTGAAATAAGAGCTTCAAGCATCTTGATTACTGCAGATTGGTTTAAAAGTATCTAGTGCAAAGCTCATGTTGAAGGGAGGGAAAAAGCAAGCTGTAGCTTAGGTAAATATGTCTCTCTGAATGCTCAATCTTTCTTTCCAGAGGCTTTTTGTAGCAGTGAAAATTAGGAGCATTTCTTTGTGTTATTTCATGATACTGAATGCAGTTTTTTCTTCCAAATCCTTCAGTGCTGTTACCAATTCTTGCATGGGTTGCGCAGCCTTACTTTTTACATATTTTGGTTTAAAATATACTTTTAACGTTAAACATCATAACACAGGACTTGTGCTTCTCAATGTTGTATAACAGAAGGGACAGTAGTAGTCTAAATAGAAGATGATTTTAGAAATGGAGGAGTTGGTAGATGACAGATCTTCAGAGTACCTTGGCATTTATAAGTCATTAATTGGTTTAAACAGGTGAAGCCTTCAAAAAGATTTTAAAGAGGAGCTAAACTCAATGTCTTACTAAAATGTGCAGTACATACTCAGGACATATTTATGTGGAATTCTTCTGTGCAGGCTATGCGCATCTATAATGTAAGTCACTGAATTCCAAGTGTAATTCCATGTTCACAAATGTGGGGAAGGTTCATATCTGATGTTCAAATACATTGCACTGATTGTGCCTTTTGAGGGTAGAGGTGTTGCCATGGTCAAATGGCAATGGGTACAACTGGTAGGGACAGACTGGCTGGCTGTTTTCATGTGGGAAATTTGGACATTGGTTGGAAGCACTAATGTGAAAGAACACCATCATATACCACAGCTGCTACTGTAGCATGGTGGAGAATAGCTTCTAGGAAGGCGTGTTCACTAAGGTGGTATGAGAATGGTAGTATTTCAGAATAGCTACACGCTGGTCAAGGTGAGAGATGTCCATTCAAGGCAATTGTGCTAATCTTAATAAGTGAACAGCCTGCTGCTATCAAGCATTATTTGTATTATGTCATCAGTCCTCCAGGTTTGGTTGCTTAACATGGCAAAACCATACTAGAGGCCTAATTGATAACATTTGTATAGATATTATCATATTGTCCTGAAAATCATTTTTGTGTGCAGTCAGCATTTTATGATAAGCACCCTCATAATTGGTACCTGCTCATTGTATGGTTGTTCTAGTAGTTCTGTCTGAAGTAAGTACTACCACAGCGTGTGCTAACATGTAGTGTTCAGTGTTGCCTAGAATTGTATTATGTAGTGGGCCAGATCAGGCTTGGCGCTACAGAAAACTCCATGGAAGACCCTATTGGCCATGGTCTAGTTTGTATATAACTGAAGTACCTTTCTGACTTGCTTAAATGTTATGCTTTATTTTATACAATAGATATGAGGCAGGTGGCTGACCACCTAGCACTATGGTTTTGACTTAACATACCAAGGGATCTTGTCCTACAGATGTGCCCAAAATAAACAGCAGTCCTGTTCGGTCTGAAGTTATTAAATCGTAAAATTTATCTCCATGGTTTACTTGAGGTTACTGTATTTATGTCAGGTAAAGGTCTAGCTCAAAAGGAAATGTAATGCTATTAGAATTTTAGATGTATGGAGTAATGTCCAACATTAGCCATTTGCCTGCAACTCTTAGCTCAAGGAATAACAGGGATACAAGCAAACATTTAAAGCTGTGGCTTGTACTTTTCTTGTTGGAAAGGAATATGTTTTTTCCTTTTGTGGTATTGCAATAGAAAGGTCCTATGTTTTGAAGGAACATGCTGGAAGACTAGATTGGATTAAATTGCTGTGAAGCATCTGCACAGGATGTTTGAATTCAGAGGAGGATATGGGGACACACTTTTTTTATTTAAATCTTCCTCTTGTTAAAAGACAAAACATAAGTTGAACTTTTCTTAAAGACTTTCGTAATGTAATTCTACATTTACTTTTCCTGTTCAAGTTTTTTTTCAATAGCTTATAGGAAGAATTTTGAAATGCTTATATATTTAGATATACCACAAAGTACTGATGGCATCTAGATTTTTGTAATGAGGTGTTGTTTTTTTTTTTTGGATTATATTTTATATATATATATATATATATATATATATATATATATATATATATATATATATATATATATATATATATATATATATATATATATATATATATGTGTGTGTGTGTATCATTTCTACTGTGGCAATTATAAATGTATAAACATATATTTAAAAAAAAAAACTCATTTGTGAGCAGTTGAATTTTCTTAGTAGTTTAGTAACATAAAGGCTAATGGGTAGGAATGGGCAATTTTTTCACCTTGTTTCGCTGCGAAAATGACGCCTATAGACTTGTATGGCGGCGCTCTTCAAAAAAAATTTGCCATGCGACAAAAATATTGACGCCCGCAGGCTTAAATGGGCGTTAGCAACATTTTTCGCTGGCGGCGAATTTTTGTCGAAATGGGTCAAATTTGCCCAACCCTATTAATGGGTCATATTACAGCCTGCCCTGTATGTGACAGGCCAATTTCCCAACTGTCAATGCACACTTATGCTGATCAGTATGGGGCTGAATGTGTGTGTGTTTTTTTTTTCTCCATCAGTGTTTTTCTGCTGTCCAAATATGCCATTATCCTAACTCTTCAAGTTTGACCCCATATAAGTGAATATCCCCCCTTTCAAAGCAATAACCTCTTGGATTGACAAAGTTCTTTCTTTCAATAAAATTGTATCTCTACTAGGATGTGACCTGATATTTTTATCCTTTCTTTGTGATTTAGAATTTCCTAATGAAAATCCTGGTTTAGGAATATGGAAGTTCTTCAGTGTGATGGCTGCGACTTCAAAGCTCAGACCTATGAAGACCTAAAGTCTCATATTCAGGATGTCCATACTGCATTTTTGCAACCCGCAGATGTAACTGAGGAATGCTCTACCCCAGCCCAAGAAAATTCTGTTGATACTCATTCCAGCAACCAGTCAGAAGGGGTGTTTACTTCAGTTAAGGATGAATATGCATCAGCTGAAGAAAATCATGGTTAGTAGTGTCTGTTACATACTAAAATATAACAATAAATCTGTGAACATCAAGTGTTTTATAACATCATCCACATGTTTATCAAAGCATTTATTTCTGTTTATGGATGCAAAAATGCAATTTGCCTAATACAGTTCAAATTAATTGATTTGTTTTCTGTTGTGTTATGTTTATTGTATTTGCTAATTAAGTTTTTCTATTTATTTGCAGCTCCGAGTACTCCTCCAGCTGCAAGTGGATCATACTATGGTCACAGCCCAAGTTATTTTAGTCAGTCTAATCATGCAGGAAATGCCAAGTCAACTAGCAAGTTTTTTCAGTGTAAATTCTGCATTCGATATTTTAGATCAAAAAACCTTCTTGTAGAACATACTAGAAAGGTTCATGGGAATGAAGGAGCAAATATAGCAGGCTCTTCAAATGCAGGACCATCAAACTATAATATAATGTTGCACGATGGATTTGGCAAAGTATTTTCTTGTCAATTTTGCACTTACAAATCTCCTAGAAGGGCAAGAATTTTGAAGCATCAGAAAATGTATCACAAAAATAGCCTGAAGGAAACTCCAATGCCTTCTGTATCTAACCCTCCACCAAAATCCATGCCTATGCCACTACAAGAAGCATGCAAAGAATTACCAGCAGAAGTGGTCGAGCGTAGTATCCTAGAATCAATGGTAAAACCGCTTACAAAGTCTAGGGGGAACTTTTGTTGTGAATGGTGCAGTTATCAGACACCACGAAGGGAGCGCTGGTGTGACCACATGATGAAAAAACACCGTGGAATGGTCAAAATACTGTCGAGCTTACGACAAGATGGAATGAACATGACAGATCTGCAGAACAGAAGTTCTCCGGTGTCCACTCCAGGTGGCAGCTTTATGCCTCTTACTATAGGCCATGACATTCCTAATGTTAACATTTCAAATTACAGAAGCTCTGTGAATAATGCACTTACTAGAGGCAACCCTCCAAAATATTCATCTATGCCATACGTTCCAATAAAACCAAAGCTGCAATCAGATGGTGGTATACTGAATTTGTCAGATAGATCTCCTTATGCCGCTTCAGAAAAATCTAGCGTTGTGATTGACATGGATAGCAATAGCTTGCTAAATGATTCAAGTTCTGATGATGACTACATTGATCTAGATAGTGAAAATGGCTTAAGTCTAATGGATCCTCATGGTTCAGGGATTTCTGGAGAACCATTATTAGGATCAGAGAACGACAAATTACTAGAAACAAAAGGCATTCCTTTTAGAAGGTATATGAACAGATTTCAGTGTCCATTTTGTCCTTTCCTTACCATGCATAGACGAAGCATCTCTCGTCATATTGAAAACATTCATCTCTCTGGAAAGACTGCTGTCTACAAATGTGATGAATGTCCTTTTACATGCAAAAGTCCATTAAAGCTAGGTGCCCACAAGCAGTGCCATAGTGGTGCTCCATCAGAGTGGGACAGTATAAGTACACTTAATGAAAGTCTCTCTTCTTTTAGTGAAGCTTATGAGAGCAGCAATGGGAATGGTAAAAAATCTGGAGTCATGACAGAATCTGCCCAGCAGAACCCATATAAATGTACTATGTGCAACTATTCTACAACAACCTTAAAAGGGCTGCGTGTTCATCAGCAACACAAGCACTCATTTTGTGATGATATGCCACAACCTAATAGTAACATGGTACGACAGGCACAAGATGATACTGATTCAGTCACTTCAGGTACAGTAAGGAAGAGTCAAACGTCCATATTAGGGTTATCTTCTAAAAATAATTTTGTGGCAAAGACATCTCGGAAAAACTCAAATGATTTTCCTTTAGACTTATCACCAGTAAAAAAAAGAACTAGAATTGATGAGATTGCAAGCAATCTGCAGAGCAAAATTAACCAAAGCAAACAACAGGAGGATAATGTCATAAATGTGGAAGATGATGAGGAGGAAGTAGGGGAGGAGGAAGAGGAGGAAGAAAATGAAGTGGAAATAGAAGTAGAAATAGACAAAGAAGAGGAACAATCTGAGCAGATGGATGCAACTGATGCATATGCAATCCATCAAATGTGGGCTAGAGATAATTCTCAGAAAAATGTGAGCTACAGGAATATTCAACACAATTATGCAGCAACACCCAATGGAGCAGAAATTGAACTGACTTTGTCAGATGATGAAGACGATTACTACTACCAGTCTACTGGCATGAAAGAGCAAGAAACAAGTGCATCCACATCTTGCAATCAGTCTAGTATCTATAATGAAAATGACCAGAATGAAAATGCAGAGTATAATGAAGAATCAGGAAGGTTATACTATTGTAAACACTGTGACTTTAGCAACAAATCTGCCAGGAGTGTGAGCACTCATTATCAAAGGATGCACCCATACATTAAATTTAGTTTTAGGTATATTTTGGATCCCAGTGATCACAGTGCTGTGTATAGATGCCTCGAATGCTATATTGATTACAATAACTTTGAAGATTTACAGCAGCATTATGCCGAGCATCATCCAGAAGCAATGAATGTTCTCAATTTTGACCAATCTGATTTGATATATCGGTGCCGGTTTTGTTCATACACAAGCCCAAATGTTCGAAGTCTAATGCCACACTACCAAAGAATGCACCCAACTGTTAAAATCAATAATGCAATGATATTTTCAAGCTATGTTGTTGACCATCAAGAGGAATTAGCTTCAGAATCTCAAACTTTAAGAGAAATTTTAAATTCAGCCCCCAAAAATATGGTAACATCTACACCAACAGGTCAAGGAGCTAGCAGCTCTGCAGTTTTTAACAAAAACCCCAGTCAAACATTTGCCACAGAAACTGAAAATCTGAAAAGCTCTGTAAACAGTGTGGTTGTTTATGACTGTGATGTTTGCAAGTTTGCAAGTCCAAACATGCATTCTGTTTTGGTACATTATCAGAAAAAACATCCAGATGAAAAAGCTTCCTACTTCAGAATTCAAAAAACAATGCGGGTGGTTTCTGTGGAAAGTGCTGCTGCAATTTCACAACTTGCATTGGAGGCAAGCTCTCCAGTACAACAAAAATCTCCTGTGCCTACTCCAAATTTGAATTCCCCACCAGAAGTAACTCCCGAATTATACTTCTGCAAGCACTGTTCGTACAGCAATCGATCAGTAGTGGGTGTATTGGTTCACTATCAAAAACGACATCCTGAAATTAAGGTCACTGCAAAGTACATTCGCCAGGCTCCTCCAACTGCAGCTACTGTTAGAAATGTAGATGCACTACAGAACACACCCATAAAACCAACTTCCACCCAAAGTGCAAAGAAAGGTAATACACAACCAAGGGGAAATGAAATGTTCTTCTGCCAGCACTGTGACTATGGGAATCAGACTGTGAAAGGAGTTCTTATCCATTACCAAAAGAAACACAGAGACTTTAAAGTGAATGCCGATGTTATCAGACAGCATACTGCTGCTATTAGGAGTATGTGTGAACAAGGACAAAAGAAGCCTTTAATAAACACACAAGTTCTTCCATCTACCAGTGAACATGACAAAGAGAAGCTTAGGAGCCTGAGATGTCGGCAGTGCTCATATTCAACTCCTTATGTTTATGCCCTTAGAAAGCATATGAAAAAAGATCATCCTGCATTAAGGGCAACTGTTACAACAATTCTGAAATGGGCATTTCTAGATGGCTTCATAGAAGCTGGATATCACTGTGAGTGGTGCATTTATTCTCATCCAGAGCCAAGTGGATTGCTTGAGCATTACCAAAGGAGACATCCTGAGCACTATGTTGATTACACCTATATGGCAACTAAGTTATGTGCTGGTCCAGATACTCCTCCTAATGAAGCCTCCACAGAATCAAAATCCTATAACTGTAGGGACTGTACTTTTGAAGCACCATCAATTTGGGATATTACCAACCACTACCAAGCATTTCACCCTTGGGCTTTGAAAGGTAATGAATCTGTGCTACTTAACATAATTAAGGAAAAGGATGGTGTGGAGAAGTCCAATACAGAGGAGGCTACACATTTACAGGTACATTCTGCTGGAAAGCCTGCTACATATGTAGAGCCACAAGTGGACAGTGGTGACGATTCCAGTTTATCACAAGAAAAGTCTTTACCATTGAAAACAAATAACGCTGTCCTATCTTCTTCTCCATATTTGTGCACAGTTTGCCATTCAGAATACAATAATTTACATGGCCTCTTGACACATTATGGAAAAAAACATCCTGGTATGAAAGTTAAAGCTGCAGATTTTGCTCAAGAGGTTGACATAAATCCAGGAGCAGTATATAAGTGCAGGCACTGTCCATATATTAATACACGCATTCATGGTGTGCTCACTCACTATCAAAAGAGACATCCTTCAGTTAAAGTAACAGCAGAAGATTTTGTACATGATGTTGAGCAATCTACTGAATCGTCTCAGAATGAATCTGATGAAAACAGTCGCATATTTAAGCAAGGCTATGGTGCTTACAGGTGTAAAATATGCCCATATACTCATGGAACCCTGGAGAAACTGAAAATCCACTATGAAAAATATCATGGCCAGCCAGAACCAGACATGCTTTCACCTTCAATGCCAAAAGAGTTCTCTTGTTTTGAGACAGATGGTTTTTTAGATGAACATCCTCCCCAGACTATTGTTACATTAGAAGCTGCTGTAGTAAAAGGACCTACAAAGTATAAAAGAAACCATATGGCCCCACATACAGTCTTCAAATGCCAGTTATGTAAATACTTCTGTTCAACCAGAAAAGGTATAGCCAGGCACTACCGTATTAAACACAATAATGTAAGAGCCCAACCAGAGGGCAAAAACAATTTGTTCACATGTGCACTATGTTCATATACAAACCCCATTCGTAAAGGTCTTGCAGCTCACTACCAAAAGCGGCATGATATAGATGCATACTACACACATTGTTTGGCAGCATCTAGAACCGTTACAGATAAACCAAATAAAGTTGTTATTCCTAGTCCACAAAAAGATGACTCACTGCAGTTAAGTGAAGAGTTAAAGAAAGCAGTTGAAAGTAAAACATGTTCGCTGTGCTCTTTTCAGTCCTACAGTAAAAAAGGTATTGTCACTCATTATATGAAACGCCATCCTGGAGTATTTCCAAAAAAACAAAATGCTAGCAAACTTGGTGATTATTTTACAACTGTATATGCCGAAGAAAGCGAAAACCAGGGTGTTGAGGAAAAATATGAGACAGAACCAGAATCCCAGGAACAAGAGTTACTTCCTTTCAGATGTATAAAATGTTTCAAACTCTCATTTAGCACAGCAGAACTCCTGTGTATGCATTATACTGATCACCACAGCAAGGACATAAAGAGAGACTTTTCCATAATGGGTACTTCTGGCACACGTTCCCTTACTACAACTTACCAATGTAAACACTGCAATAGCAAGCTTAGCAGTGTAGCTGATCTTACCGTTCATCTGAATGCTCACAATGAGGACTTCCAGAAACGTGCCAAACGCCAGGAAAGGAGAAAGCAGCTTTTGAACAAGCAGAAACTCATAGAGAGTGCAGACAGCAAACATGAAAGGGTAAGCGCAAATTTTTTGTAGTATTTATTGTTGTGAAAACTTGTGTTTTTCATTTACAACAGCTTATCTTGCTTGGATTCATGACTGAGGTCCTATTTTGAAAAGCGACCATTTACTCTTTTAGTTGGACAATGTAATGTGAAATGAGAATATCGACTATTTTGAGGCATACAGTATATTGTAAAAGAGGAGAACAATAATTATGTCTCTTGACATATAATGAACTTTTAGGGAGGAATTCACAAAAGTGTTAAGTACACAATTGTTAGGGGGTTATTTATCAAGGTCCGATTTTTTTTTTAAGTATTTCTAACATAAAAGTCAGATCAAATGGACTCTTATTTATTATTAAAAAAAAATCTGAAAAAATTAGGTTGTCAAAAATCCAATAACTTTTCGCACTTTTCCGCAAATACTATGAATTTTTTGGAGTTTTTGGTCCAAAATCACCAAAATTATTGGATACCAGTACAGACAGCAGCACAGACACTGGGACCTTCCCCATTGACTTATACAGGACCCCAAGAGCTTTGAGATGCCGGAACACTTTTTCCTTTACCAGAATTTTTATGAATATTTTTAGAATTTCTCCTTTTGATACATAATCACATTTGAGTCTTGGATCAGCTGGAAAAGTTTGATTTTTTTTTTTTTGTGTAATTTCTTATTCTGCATCATTCCACAGTGATATTCTCTAGGCTATAATATATTGAAACAGTGACCGCCCATTAGAAAGTATGTTTTAGTTGCTTGATTGTTTTAAAATGTTTTCTAATACAACGAATATTCCTTTTAGGAATTGCAAATGTATGTCTGTTTAGGATTGTAGAATTGGTAAGCAAATTGGCTTACATTTTTGCTTCAGAATGACTGCTAGCTTTTGTGGTGGTGGATACAGCACAATGCTATTTAGTATGGAACATAATGGCCTGTTTCACTTAAACTTTATTATTGAATGCATGGTTACAGGGAAACGAAGCAGCATTACATAAGAATTTTAAGGAAAAGACCGTTGTGGGATACAAATGTAAGTTCTGCGTGGAAGTCCATCCAACACTCCGAGCCATCTGCAACCATCTTCGCAGACATGTACAATATGGAAATGAACTTCATGCTGACTTACAGGTACATATAACTTGTCAACATCCTCAAAGGTAGTCATAACTCGAGTGAGCTAAACAATAAACATGACCCTACAATGCTATGATTGCAGTTGTGCTAACACTTTCTAATGGTGGTGTTAGTAATAAGTTGGTTATTCGAAGCAAGAGAAATGGTATAAGGAATTACATTTATATATTTGGTACTACTGCAAGTCCATAAATGTATGCTACCACTTTGCAAGCAAATTGCTTTCCATCACAGTACCCAGTACAATACCAGGGAATGCTTGAGATTTGTTAATGAACATTTGCGTCACTTGTATAGGGTATGTTTTGTGATCACTTGTTCTAAATTATTAACTGCAGAGTATTGAAAACGTAATCAATCTGACCTAATGCATTGATACAGACCTGGACTGGCAATGCCAGAGGGGCTGCCATTCTATTTAGTGGGCTGCTGGGGAAGCTGTTTGGGCATCTTTGTGGTGTGTTTGGGCCTTTGTGTAACTGAAATACCAGGCCTTTTTTTGATTCTCAGTCCAGACCTGCATTGAGAACATGTTTTCCCTATTTGTAACAAACGTAGTCTGTATTTTTTTTTTTTTTTTGCTGGATATTTAAGAAGCTTATGTTTAGGTATGAAATGTCTCACTCTATGTAAAGTATTTGCATTATTCTAACATAACTCTTTACCCATTTATCAAAAGTCAAATTTCAAATTTGTGTGAGTTTTTTTAAAATTTGAATATACTCACAATTCAACTGGGAAATTAAACATGAAATACAAATATTTTTTATTAAAACATTCATAGCTGTTAAAATCTCAGCTGTCAATCAAATATTGGCTGCCCCTCCTCTATGCTTTGGGCATAGAGGTGGGGCAAGCAATTACTTTAACTTTCCATTCAGCAGTTCCTAGATGTGACTGCTCTCCCCACAGTCCTCCAGTTCTCTTAACCATTTAATTATGTAGCCAGTGCATGGGGATGGACATCAGGTACCCTCATTCTGAGGTGATGCAAGGCTTGCCTTAATAACAGTGTCCACAAAATGGCTCCTGCTTACTTGCTACAAGACTGATGGAAACAAGATTCAAATAATGTATACAGTGTAATTAAAGTTCATGTTGCTTGACTAACATGATAAAATAGGATTTGGAATACTTTTTTTGGGTGACGGGTCCCCTTTAAGAAAATGGCTAATATTCGATCGAATGGTCCCATCCCAAAAATTCATATTGTATTCGATTTGTAGGAATTGAGTTTTTCTCCTGAAAAAAAGCCCCTTGAATGTCAGAAAGGCTATTAGCATCTTCAAATGGCTCAACAAACTACTCAACTACTTTCTGGCTGGCTGTTATTTCTCCTACTTAATGTAACTGAATAATCTCCGTGGGATTTATCTTTTACTATTGTGTGTTGTTCTTAGATCTACCAGGGAGCTGTTTTTTGTGTTAGGGAGCTGCTATCTGGCTACCTTCCCATTGTTCTTTTGTTAGGCTACTGGGGGGGAAGGGATATCACTCCAACTTGCAGTAAAGAGCATAAGTCACAAGTTTATCAGAGCACAAGTCACATGACTGGGGGCAGCTGGGAAACGGACAATATGTCTAGCCCCATGTCAGATTTCAAAATTGAATATAAAAAAATCTGTTTGCTCTTTTCAAAAATGGATGTCAGTGCAGAATTCTGATGGAGCAGCATTTTTAACTGATGTGTTTTGAAAAAAAACATGTTTTCCCATGACCGTATCCCTTTAATTTATTGGTAATGGGTTGAGTGCAGAGGACCTCTTGTATTTGTCTATGTGCAGTGGCAGTCAGTTGTCTACAACATATTCCAGGGGTAGGCAACCCGCGGCTCCGGGGCCTCATGCGGCTCTTCATACTGCTTGCTGCGGCTCGGTCTTACTGCTTTGCCTGTCACGTTCTTGAGAGTGCGACCGCAGTAAGCTAATGGTTAGCTTACCGCGGTCGCACACTCAGGAAGCCACCAGCAGGTGCTGTATAGACATCCCGGGAGTGACAGGCAAGACCGAGCTGCAGCAAGATGATTCATCATGGTCCTTACTGCGGTCACACACTGAAGACAAGAGAAGGAATATCAGCATGGACTTTCAGAAACAGAAGTCACATTAAACAGATGAGAACACTAGCATTTAATAGGGCTATTTAGTGTTTAATTTATTTCAAAGTAGGTCTGCACATATACACTGCACTTTTGTTTGTGTTGTGTTATGTGTGTTATGTTTTGCAGTTCCAGACTATTTTTCTTTAGTGAAAGAGGGGGCAAAATGGCTCTTTTGATAGTAAACGTTGCTGACCCCTGTTCTAGGTCTTAATTAAATTGATGAACAGAAATATATTGCCCCCTTGGTCAGATCTATGGAAGGGTTTGTGGAATTCACTCTCTTCTCTTCTAATAATTCTGATACTCTCCAGAGTGCATATCGTATAGTTATTTTTGAATGCTGTGGTTGTCTTGAGTGTACTAGATCCCCCTAGTTTCAT
Source organism: Xenopus petersii (assembly GCA_038501925.1). Classification (NCBI taxonomy): domain Eukaryota; kingdom Metazoa; phylum Chordata; class Amphibia; order Anura; family Pipidae; genus Xenopus; species Xenopus petersii. The sequence continues at coordinate 134,306,233 of CM076672.1, forward strand.
TTGCAGTGATTTATCTAGATTAATTCTTTTTCATGTAACAGTGAAGCATATATTAAAGTATTGCTTTGTGTTTTATTTACCAGGAAGCCTATATTTTAGGAATAAATATTATGTTGATGTTGTGTATAGTCCTTTTCATCCATCATTAGGCGGTGACGTTTTCCTTCTTATGCTATGCTGTTCTAATTATTTCTTATTTTCTTTAAGGATGTAAACGACATGTTAACAGATGAAGATGCAGATGATTATAATAAAGAAGAGGAGGAGGGTGTTGAAGGGGCATCCAGTGCATCAACCCCTTTTGAAGAAAACCCAGTTGAAGAAGCAAAGGATACAAAAAAAGGACGTAGAACAAGACCTGGTGGTTACCCATGTAAACAGTGTGACCGTGTTTTAATGTCCATGCAAGGGCTACGCTCTCACGAAAGAAGCCACTTGGCACTGGCAATGTTTACTCGAGAGGATAAATACAGCTGCCAGTTCTGCTCCTTTGTCTCTGCCTTCAGGCACAAGTATGTTTTTGGCAAACATTTCTTGTATGTGATTTTTAGGGGGTTATTTATAAAAGGTCGAGTTTGTGCAGTCTTCTGTACATCGAATAAACTGCTTATTTACGAAAAACCCCAAATGTTAAAAACTAATTAAAGCAGTTGAGGGGGGGAACTCTCTAATTGATTGAGTTATCGGTGAAAAAAAAGAAGAAATCTAGAAAAATGTGAGTTGTTTGGGGGTTTTTTATCCCAAAAAATTCATGTTTTTACCGAAACTATCCTAGCAAAACTCAACTTTACCTTTAATAAATAATTCCCTTAATGACTACAATTACTTTACCATACAATGAAGTATATTGTATAGGTATGGCACCTATTATCCAGATTGCTAACGACCTGGGTTTTCCGGATAACAGATCTTTTCGTATCTTGAATCAACATACCTTAAGTCTACTGAAAAATCATGTAAACATTAAATAAACCCAGTAGGCTATTGTTTCTTCCAATAATAGGGTAGAAGCTTTAGCACATTTAATTCAAAATTCATATAAATTATATTCCAGACCCAGAGAAATTCTTAAAAATAAAGAATACTGTATATGTCAATGTAGTATTTGTTCAAGGGGAACTCCTCCCAAAAACGGCTTATAAACATAAGTAAATGTAATTCCTAATAAAAAAAAAATGAATACAAGTATGGGACCTGTCAGCCAGAATGCTTGCGACCTGGGGTTTTCAGATAAGGGATCTTTCTGTAATTTGTATCTTCATACCTTAAGTCTACTAGAAAATTTTTTTTTCCTTATAGCATTCTAATTTTAGATGGCGTAGGTTTCCATTAGAATTTTCTTGGTATAATAAGTCTTAAAAATTAATGTTTGGGAAAACTTTATTGCCACAATAGAATATCCTTAGCCAAGTAGAGAATTGCCTTTTACTGCATATTGCCTATGGATGGTATTCAGCTCTCAGACCATGCTAAGTTTGTAGCACATATAATTTCAATTTCCAAAAGCAAAGACTTTTTTGGACTTTTCTTTTTTTGCTGGGAAAAAATATTAGGTCTCTGCAATTTGTCTTCAGATAAATCACAGCACTGTATATTCCGGTATAAGTCTAGACCTTGCCATTCTTAAATAGAATTACTTCTGCCATAGCCTCCTCCATAGAAGCTGTTAAATCTGATTTGATTATTTTCAGTTATTAGGAGTTGGAGTGGGAACATTTTTGGCGACTCCGACTCCAGATACCCAATATTGCTTACAACTTCAGCTCCACAGCTATGAAATTTACACCAGTGCAGTATACTTTTTCAACTGATCAGCAGTTGCTTTTAAGCAATCTAATGGGCTGCTGAACTCCAGTATGATTCTTTGAATGTATATGTGGCAATTGAATTTGTAAAGGGATTTCTTTTTTTTTAATAGTAAAGGAATGATTTCTGCTGTTAATAAATGTGTTTGTCTAAGATGTTTGTAGAATTCTGCAGGTGGAATGTAAAAATGAATACAAGTCACTTTTGCAATAATCTCATATACTCTACACAGTTTGGATCGTCACATCCAGACTCATCATGGACATCACAAACCTTTCCGATGCAAACTGTGCCCTTTCAAGTCTTCCTATAACAGCCGACTAAAAACTCATATGATGAAAGCTCATGCCGGTGAGTTTGTTTATATTATGTAAGTTTGAAATTAATGGCACTTAGACCTGTGGCACATTTCTTAGTTTTAAACATTTTGTTCTCTTCTTTTTTTTCAGGTGAACATGCCTATAAATGTTCTTTTTGCTCGTATTCAACGATGACAATCAGCCAGCTGAAACATCATTCATTAAAAGTTCATGGGAAAACACTAACATTACCTCGAATACGCATGGTTTCTCAGACAAGCCCACGTGCCAAACAAACTACAAGAATGGGCAAGGAGTCTGGTTTAGATGGTAAGAACTGTTTAAGCACTAGGCATCTTTGAAAGCTGAACTTTGAGAACCATTGGGGAGATGCACCAATTTTGCCTTGGACAGAGGAAGGGCTAAAGCTGACATATATAAATGTTAATATTTTACAGTTGAAGAGCAGCTTTGTTGTAAATATAATATTTGTGAACTCGCTGTAGGGAATCACAAGTGAATGGACACAAAGGGGAACCAGGGCACTCCAAAGAGAAAATACATTACTGTATAATGCCCTTGACTAAGACCTGATATGTTTAAGGATCAAAACTCAAAGGACTATATCCTTGGGAATATGCATGTGAATATAATCTATTTAACCCTGTTATCACTTCGTCATAGATGTCTTAAATACATTCGACTAAGCTAAAGAAGAACCACTAATACCAGCCCTTAGCTAAGGCATAATTGAAAGGACACCATTTTCTACCCATGTCCAAACTCTTGTACTGACTAAATTTACATTTCTTAATTAAATTGTTGTGAGAGTACTATGAATGATTTGTTTTTTCACGGTCAGCTTTATTTTTCAAACATTGATTCTAAAGAACATTTAGGGTCTGTTGGGGCCCCACTAATAAGCAAATTGTCTGACAGCATTCTTTTGTGATTTCTCCAAAACTTGATTACACCTTTAGTGCAGTATGTCAATAAGTTGGATCTGGACCATTTGGCCATGATATATCTGCCTTTCAAGAACCAAACAAGGAGGAGCTGCAGTTTCCATATTTGACCTTACGAAATGAAAACTATAGATTTCGTTTTGTGATAAAAACAATAGAAAAAATGTATGTTTAGTGCAAGCTCTGTTCATTGAACGCAAGTTGAACAAGAGAGTACCCCACCAGAGGTGTGGGCTGATAGGACTCTATTAGGGTAAAAAATTCATGGTGACCAGTGCCCACCTCTGGTGAGGTTAAAAAAAATGCCCTTTAAGCCGCCCTAGTCACAAAAGGTTACTCAAGCCCAATAAAAGTAATACCAATTCTCAAGGCTCATGGGGGATGTCTTGCTAGCCAGTCTTTGTACTTGTGATGGGCTTCCTTCTTCAAGGCACTAAAAACAAAATTGTTCAGGTAGGACCGTGTGTGTGTGTATAAATAAATGGTTGGTAAGAACAAACACTCTTGCGTATTAAATTTTAAGATAGTGGTATGTGAAATAAAGCTTTTTTTTTTTTTAAATTTAATACAAGAGAGTGCTGGTCCATACCAACCATATGCATACTTAATTGACTGTGCACCTCAACAAATAATTCTGGAGCTGAAATAGACAAAATTTGTGTGATTCCATCATGCACTGTACTGACCAAAAATTTACCCAAAAATACATATTCTATATACTATATGGTTCTCTTTAATGCAGTCCCTGTTTGCCATTATGTATTTAAAACCACCTTTTGGTGCCCTGGAGCTGAACGAGACAAAAGTGGTGTGATTCCATCATGTGCTGTACTGACCCAAAAAATCCATTTTTAAAACAGTTTTTTTTTTTTCAGTAATATGTGTTGCTGCATCCCTTAGACTCTCCCTTTATATCACATAAAACATCTATTGATCTATTGCCAGATAAACATTTCACAGGTTACACAGATTCTTTCCAGGCAGTTTGTTTTTTCTTAGCAGGCAGTGTTTCTTTAAGCAATTTTGAAACCTTGTTTTTTTATCCTTCCAATTGCTTTTGCTGACCTATGTCTATTTCTAGGTTAAACATGGCCTACTTTTGTAAAATGCTTATCCTTGCATATAATAAGATACATGTTAGATGCAACAGTATAAAAATAAAGAAATCCAAACAGCCAGCCCCTTACATATTTGCTCACCATGCCTACAGATACCTGTTCACAGCTTCCTACTACTACTTTGCCATGTTTGTGGGCACCCCATCTCTGCACGCAAATTATGTGCTTCCCTACTTGGGCATCTGTTGGACATCTTGGTGCTGGAGTACAGTGTGTGACTAGAGTAATTAGCAGACATTGACTTTGTTTGTCCTTTTTTTTTTTTCAATGAGTAAGTGTCATTCCAGACATTTGGAAACTTTGAAGGAAATCCAGAAGAATTTGCAGACTATCCCTCTAACTCTTTCCTGCCTTTAATTTTATTTAACCAGTCATTGTACTCCTTTCCATATACTGCCAGTGAATGTAATCTCTTAAACATTCATTTGCCAAGATAGTGGTTGGTTTCTCAAAAATATAAAACAAAACACCACAATATGAAGGAAATTGCAGATGATCCCTATCATTGCATTTTTGTTGGCCTCCATTGCCTTTCAGACAATCAGCGCTTACTACTCTCCTGTACTGTTCATTTTTAGAGATACGTTGTGTGGCACATAGTAAGCTGTGTTTGTCACCTAACAACTCCGTTTGTTCCAAATCTATTCAGTATTCCCCAGTTGGCTGATAAGAATTATACAAATGTACCAGGGATGCAAAGAAGGCTTGCGCTTTCTGCTGCTGCAACTTAGAACCATAGAAGGTTAGCATGAATGAACAGCCATTCAGTTCCCCAGTTTTCATGCTGTCACTTGATACCCTCCATATCCCATTTGTGTCCATAAATATATATATTTTCGGTGCCAAGGTTTGGCTTGGGAGAAAGATAGCTTTACATTAATTTTATCATGTGCATTTTATAATCAAGTTATTTTATGAAAGAGATTGTCCTGGTTTTTTTGCAACACTTCGCTTACCACATTTACCAAGTATCTACCATTTCATGTTTGTATGTCCCCATAAATGTGGCTATAGTAATATTACCTAGCATAGCGTGACAGACAAAAACCAAATGCATGAGAATTTCCAAGGTAGTTTGATTAAAACTAGGACAAGCGTGTCTAGACTGACTGTCAAGCATTTCATTAAGTAGGCTTTATTTAAAAGAGAAAATGTTGCATCTTTGCTTTAATTTAAGTAAACACACAGTTGCTATATAAAATAGCATACGAACAGATTAAGCGGTTATTTATCAAAGATTGAATTTTAGAGCTTTGTGAGCTTTTCTAGACCTCAAATGAACTCACAACTTTGAATGGCTTCTAATTTAAGAAAAAACTTGAATGTAAAAAACTTAGGGGCAGATTTATTAAGAGTCAAATTCAAAATTAGAATTTTTAATTTTTTTTATGGTCAAAACTGTCAAATTCAACTAGGGAATAAACCAAACTCGATTCAAATTTTAGATTTTCGAGATTTATCATACTCTGGCCCTTTAAGAATTGGAATCTGACTATTCACCACCTAAAACCTGCCAAATTCATGTATAAGTCAATGGGAGAGGTCCAGTGACCAAGTTGGAGATGTTTGTAGCCTTCCTGACATTCAAGTTGTTCTCAGAGAAAAAACCCAAATCAAGTTTGGTCATTCAATTCGAATTTTCGAGTTGTTAAAATTCGTTTGAGTTTTAGATATTAGATTTTTTGTTTGAATAACCCCCCAGTCGAATTTTTAGTATATTCGAATTTGAGCGAGTATAAAAAACTCACATGAATTTGAAATTTGACCTTTGATAAATGTGCCTCTTAGGGGCAGATTTGTCTAAGTTAAAAAAACTTTGAATTCAAAAAGACCAAGCGAATGGTGGTCGAATTTTTTTGGGGTCGAAGTGGGCCGAATTCGGCTTAGTTCGAATCGTACTTCGACCTTCGATCTCCCGAACTCCCCAATTGCCTCCATACCGGTTCTAGGAGGTCCTCCATAGGCTAAAACAGCACTTTGGCAGCTTTTAGATGGTGAATAGTTGAAGTCGAAGTTTTAAAGAGACCGTACTTCAAAAAAATTCGAATTTCAACGTTTTTTCAAATTCGAATCAAAGTTGGATTATTCCCTAATCGAAGTACACAAAAAATAGCTCGAAATTCGAAGTATATCAATTCGAAACTTCACCTCACCTTAGATAAATCTGCCCCTTAGTGTAGTTGGGGTGAAAACTCGAATACTCAAATTGATCGAGTTTTTGAGCAAAAAAAAAACCTCGAACATCATGAAGGTTATTAACATCTTCAAATAGTAAGGGACCTCTGCCATTGAACTAGACAGGTTTTAGATGGTGTATTTTCAGATCCAAGCTATTTCCAGCTTTGGGGTGTAAGATATCTCAAAAAACGTAATTTTATTTTTTTTTTTTAAAGCTCGAAAAAAAAACTTTTAATTTTTTTTTTTTACCTGAAAAATTTGAGTTTTTGGCTTAAAAAAAACTCCTCCAAAAATCGACCTTTGATAAATAGTCCTCTTAGTATTGGTAAATCCTTTGGCATAGTTTACGTTTTCTTTTTAAGTATATATAAAAGTATGGGGGTATTTGTATAAAATTCGAGAACATATTTTGCCATTTGAACTGGCAGGGTTTATTATGCTTTTGAAAGGCAAACAAGATATGTATAAACTGTAATGTATATACAGTAATGTTTAGCAGTAAAACCTGTATAGGAGAAAGCATCTTCTTTTATTAGATATTCTAGACTGTCTGTTGATGCCTACAAGGACTGACTGGTCTTCAGTTCTCACATGCCATTGGACATTAACAATGTAAGGCATGTATTCTATTAGGGCCTGGGTTATGTTAGTGACTTGTAGGCCACAGACATTCTATCAGATATAGTAAGGACCAGTTTGCATTATCTGTTTTTTATTAACTGAAACAGAATAGGTATCCACTTGTACATTATCTTAAACATGGTATTTAAATGGAATGGTGTGCTCTTTCCATTTTTATACTGATGCTAAACGTGTATAAAGATTTGATTTATTTCATCATTTTTATTTTTTGGTTACAAGACTTCAAACGGTTAGATGGTGATCCTTACAAACTACCCCTTATTTGTTTTCCCTCCTGTCAGAATCTTTATATTCTGAGCCGCCTGATGTTCAGCAGCAACTCAATCATTACCAGTCGGCAGCACTTGCTAGATATAACAGCAACAATAGCCCAGCTCCTCTTCCTGTGAGCAGCACCTCAGCTGAGCAAAACCAAGAGGCCGTCCTCAACTGTGAATTTTGTGATTTTGCATCTGGATATATTCAGAGTATTCGTCGGCACTATCGGGATAAACATGGAGGGAAAAAACTCTTCAAGTGCAAAGAGTGCTCCTTCTACACTTGCTTTAAGTAAGTACAACAAAAACCACACTGCAAGTCAACTTTTGTTTGAGATTACATTAGTCCCACAATAAATAATTTTGTTGCCATATCCGGTAAAACTAATATTGCTTTTTGTCATATTTGTCATTCCTTTTGTCACTATTCTAGGTTATTTAATATTTACTAAAAGCCTAATCTGCTATGAAATATATTTTATATATAATTATACCAGGTCTACTAAACCATAGCTAACTAATGATCAAGTATCATTTACAGGTATGGGAACTGTTACCTGGAAACCATTATCCAGAAAGCTCCCAATCACAGGAAGGCCATCTCCCATAGACTCTATTTTAATCAAATAATTTTTTCAAAAATTTTTTTTTAAAATTCCTGTAATAATAAATAGTACAGTATGGGACCTATTATCCAGAATGCTCGGGACCTGGGGTTTTCCGGATAACAAATCTTTCCTTAATTCTACTAGAAAATCATGTAAACATTAAATAATCCCAATAAGATGGTTTTGCCTTCAATAAGGATTAATTATATTTTAGTTTGGATTAAGTAAAAGGTACTGTTTTATTATCACAGAGAAAAAGGCAATCATTTAAAAAAGAAATTGGTCTATTTGGATAAAATGGAGTCTATGGGAGATGGGCTTTCCGTAATTTGGAGCTTTCTGAATAATAGGTTTCCGGATAACAGATCCTTAAGCTGTACCTTGATCCCAACTATAATATAGATAATCCTTGTTTAAGAAAAAACATTTTAATTAACTTATTCATTTATTTAATGTTTAAAATATTTTTTAGTAGACATAACATGGTGATTCAAATTACAGAAGGATCCCTTATCTGGAAAACACCAGCTACCGAGCATTCTGGATAACAGGTCCCATACCTATACTTGCCACTAGATTAGGTGCAACGTTTGTAACCCACATGGTCCTTTTGTAATGTAGGAATTTTGTGGAGTATGTTTATATATTTATGAGCAATTTATTACAGTTGATTCTTATATGGGAATTCTGCCGTTAACGTTTGCCATACATGAGTTTTTTTTTACTTATTTCTTACAGGTCAGCTTTTACTATGCATGTTGAAGCTGGACATTCTGCAACTCCTATGGAAGGTCCCAAAGATTTACGCTGCCCTCTCTGTCTGTACCATACCAAATATAAGCACAACATGATAGACCATATAGTCCTGCACAGAGGTAACTATATCTTTTGCAATGTTTTTATAGTTTAAAAAAAGTATTTTAGGCAATATGACAAGCAAGTATGTACATATGTATGTATAAAATGCCACATGGATACACAACACTGTAAATTTTCACAGGTATGAGTGATAATAACATAGACAAATTGTCATGTCTGTCGTTCTCTGTAAGAACACTGAACAGTGCTGTGATTCTGTCTGCCCCTCCCCTGACTCTAAACTTATTACCTATGCCAGAGGTTCAGTTAATGGGTAGCCCCGATGAATTTGGCTAAATTTAACTCTGAACAGCCAGCAGACAAGTTAGCCAGCCAGTCCCTAAACACAATACGACTATATAAACACAACTGAGCCTGAATGTGCATCACAAAATAATGTATTTATTTAGCGCCAGCAAGTTGTGCAGCACTTCAATTTATGGCTAACAAGACTTACAATTAGGGGCAGATTTATCAAGGGTCGAATTGAAATCCTTCGAATATTGAATTCAAATGATTTAGCGCTAAAATAGCGATCGATCGAATAAAAATTAGAACGATTTTTACCGATCGAACGAACGATTTTTATTCGATGCCAAAAACTTTAAAAAATGCACTGGAAAGTCCCCATAGGCTAATATAGCAATTCGGTAGCTTTAATTTGCCGAAGTATTGAAATCGAAGGATTTTTAAAGAGACAGAGACTAGCGAATGTTCAAATATTCAAACGATTACTTTGAATCGAAGTAAATTCAAAGTCGTAGTATCCTATTCGATGGTTGAAGTATCCAAAAAATTACTTCGAAATTCAAACTTTTTGGACTTTGAAAATTCACTCGAGCTTAGTAAATCTGCCCCTTAATGAATAAACAAGGGTTTCGGAACAACACAACAGTACTAGAACAACAAATTGTGGTGCGCACACAAGTTTAAAATGTGCTCACAAAAAACAATTTTTTTGGACACACATAGCTGAGATGGAATTAGATGGAACATTGGTACAAGGTACTGTTTTATCATACAGAAAAAAAAGGAAATTATAGAATTATTTGATTAAAATGGAGTCTATGGGCCAAATTCACTAACCTCCGAAAATTCGCCAGCGATGGCTTTGCTCACAGCGCAACACTTCATTAGGCGTAGATTCGCCAGGACAACGCTAATTCACTAAAATCCGAAGTTGCGTCCAGGGCGCCGAACGCTGGTGAAGTTGCGCTAGCGTTGGCTAATTTGCATACGGCAGGAAGTTAAATTTCAATGGACGTATATGTTGCAGCAAATACATTATACTACACAAGCCCAGGGAACCTTAATAAAGTAAAAAAAAAGTTGTTATATTGCCCTACACTACACATCAGCCCACTGTATAGTTTATGTGCCATATGTTAGGAAGGGGGAAGCCGGTTACCCCAAAAAAAAAATTCCGCTCTTTTTCAGCCTTTCAGCCTGTCACCCTGAAAAAGGAAAAGACAATTTTTTTAGGAACTCCTATCTACAATATTGCACTTTGCCTGGTGTGAGGTGGCGAAAGCAAGTCTGGCACAAGAGGTAACGTTCAGTAAAATCCGCATCTTAGTGAATTTGCGTAGTTACGTCCATTCACCAGAGCGCATATTCGCAAGGTGTTAGGGAGGGAAGTACCGCAAAAGTCTATCTCCGTTGCTAGCGAAGTTACACCAGCGACCATAAGTAAATCGGTGAAGTACTGAAATGACGTCACGCTGGCGAATTTTCGCCCGTGTCGGTCACTTCGCCCTTTAGTAAACTTGCCCCTATGAGAGATGCCCATCCCATAATTTGGAGCTTTCAGATAATGAATTTCCAGAGATCACATACCTTTATAGGTATTTTCAAATAAAGGGCTACCTTAAACTTATATTGTTGTTACAAAACATTATAATAAAGTAAAAAAAAGTATTAATTTTTTCCAAACAATACATGATATTGTGTAATGTAGTTTTACTTTTTGTGGGGTTGGAAAGAAATTTCTTCTGGCAAAATTATTGGCATTTGTAAGGGAAAACATGTCCCTCCTAATCATAATGTACAAATGTCAGGATGCAGTGCTTTGCAACATTGCATTACAATGTAATTCTACTACCGCACACCTGTAGTTCACCACTCCTGCAAGCTGGTGGTGCGTTCCTTCCGTTGACCCGGCCGGGTCCCTTAGCAACCAATGTGTAAAAGAAAACGGATCCGCACACACACCGATTAGTGCAGTTGGGGATTATCCCCTTTTATTCAGCCACCAAACATCAACGTTTCAGGGGGGAACACCCACCCTTCATCAGGATACAATTATTTGTGCAGTAACTCCAATGAAGGGAGTTTTACACATTGGTTGCAACATTGCATTGCATTATAAAACATTTTTTGTGAAAATATTAAAACTTTTATCCAGTCCTTTTTAAATTGTGCCCTTTTGAGAAAGGTATATGGCCACTGACCTTTGTCAAAACAGAAATATTTTTAAACTCTCCAGCATAACAATAAGTTTGCTCTAAGTTTGCTCTAAAATAACCAACTATTGTGTATGTATAAACATTTTCATAACCTTTATTAGAAAGGCTGAGAGGTTTTAGCTCTGCTAATCTTGTGTGGAGTCCGTAATATATACAGATCATGGAACTCCGAGGTAACTTCTAATATCCTCATAATTTGCAATTGGAGGCACTTTATTTATTATAATATACAAGTTTCAGTGAGTCATGTGACAGAAATGGCATCAGAACTCACCGTTTATAACTGATGACATCAGGATATAATATAAGGATATCATTTACAAGATATTCATGGCTTTTGTGTATTATATATTTATATAATATGTTAACACAAACCCTTATATTCTTATTAAAATCTGCAACATAAACACTCCAGAGAGGTCTTTTTTGCATGTGGTTTAGAGGTTACACTTTTGTGATTTTCTGAAGTTGCATCTTAGTGGCCGTTTCAGAAAAATGAATATGCCTGATTGTTAAAAGGAACAAATTCAAGGTATAAACCTAGAACATCATCCATAGTCAAAACAACGGCAAACATCTGCTAAAGTCTCCCACTGAGACATTCGCTCTCAACACAGAGCCACTCTACTATGACCATTACTTCATCTATGGAGCCAGCGAGTGATCTCTCTGAGTAATTTCCTTTACTGGCAAATATGGGGAAATTATTAAATTAACAATTGCTGGCTCATGAAACACCAGGATGCTATTTCCGTTACAGAAATGTCCTGGATGTGTAATAATTTTATTTCACAATTGTAGTTGAGTTCCTAAGCCTAACATTCTTTTAAGGACCGGGAGTGGTAGTCTACAAACAATATACTCATGCTTGTGAGCCTTTGACTAATTTTAGCTGGTATTTTTACATTTCTAAAAATCCCTTGGAAAGAATAGAAAGTGAATGAGTTTTTCTGTGGTAACATCTAATCTCACATTTTGATGAATCCCCTAAACTGTTGGTATCACTTTTTATCACTCTGTCTACTTAACTCCTTACCCTGGGAATAGTAATTCGATTAACTACATTATAGTTTTTTATTATATTTTTATTATAAAGAAGGATGAAAAAGAGATTAAGGGTTATTTACAAAAACTATTTTTTTTTTTTAATGAAAACAAAGCCTACCAAACTTCCACAAATTGAACTCGTTTATCCATAATTGGAGTGACAGACTGTCGCGACGAAATGAAGCGTCAATTTCTATTTTACGATTAATGCTCAGAAAACTCAATTTATCGAATTATCTCTGTGAAAACATAACTTTTTAGGTTCAAAAAACCCAGACTTTTTTTCGGATTATCATGCACGCAGATCATGACATCAAGGAACTACTTCAGGTTTCAAACAGGTTTGAGATGGCGTATTTTCGTATTCGGATTTTTAGCAGCGGTTTGATAAATCTCTCAAAAAAAAAAAATTAAATTTCCACCCTAAAAACCTCAAACCTCACCCTTGGTGTGCAATGGATTTTCTTGCTATTCAAACACTGGAGATTACTTTTTTTCTTTCAAATTCAAAAGGAAATTGTATTCTTTTAATGTACTGGCATAGAGTGTTTTCATAACCATGGTTTTAAGTAACATAAAATGTGGCACCCAAGGGCATGAAACTGCCCTGTGTGCCGTTCCACTAAAAGTATTTCTGCTAAATACATAAAACATCTGGTAACTTCATTCTGCATACTTTGCTTTAAAAGTACTTAATATTTTCCATTTTACCTGATTTTAAAAAAATCTAATTTTTTTTTACATAGGTCTTAGTAATGTATAATTTTTTTTTTCATCTCAATTAGCCCCTGGCTGTTTGAAAGCTTTTTAGTTTACTCTTCTGTGCATATCATATGTGTTATTTTTCCCCAGTGGTCTGGTATTTTTAGCAAATGATGGATCAGTTTTCAAGCTGCATTATACCACTGGGAGCGCTTCTGTCAGTGTAAGATCTCCAGTGCACAGTGTTGTCAAGCTCTGTGTATGTCCCATCATGACAACAAGCATTTCTTATAAGCAAGCAATTAAAATAGTGATATCTGTTCAATACTAACCAACCTTGGATTTCTATATTGAGAAATATATGCTCTTCATAATGACTTCCTTCATGTCTATTTTGATTTTTTTCTTAATTTGTAAAATATATATCTTGAAGATGTTTTTCATAATTTCTAACTCACTTTCTAACCTGCACTTTTATGTCAGGACTTTCACACTCTAGTATAAAGACATAAACATGAATGACTGGCGCCAGTATTCGGAATTCTGTAATACCAAATATGCTTCTGATTACCCAACTATGGTGACATGCAAAGATCTCAAAATATAAATATTACATTTTGATGGCTGAAGCATAGGAAGGATGGATAGTTAGTTCAGAAAAATACAGAACAATATTACAAGAAAAAAATGAGAATAAGGACATAATAGTGTAGGATATGTTGTTTGGTCAAGGAACATAATTCTTTTCTAAGGAAGGAAACACAAACATAATAATAGGAAGGAAAAATGTATACATGTTTACTGATGGGGGTGAGTCTAAGGGCAAGTCCAGACATGTCGTTTTTACGTTGCGTTTTTAAAATAGCTCCGTTGGACGTAAATACGCCACTGAAATCACACGCGACCGTCAACATTTATTTTTCAGCATGTAGGTTTCTTTTCCTAACATGCACTTCTCATTGTTCTCATTCCTCATAATTCTGCTGGCTGGAAATAGAAAATAGAAAAGCTATTAAGAAATAGAAAAACTATTTACATGCAAAATAGAGCAGGAATGATCGTCAATACGCAACGTAATTACGGCACTGGCCATAAAAACGTATATGCGTCATTTATCTCAATTTGGACGCCATATTTAAAATACGATGCGTATTTACACGATATGTGGTTTCAAACTTGCAGATCCCATAGAGTCTATTGATTTGATAGTTTGTTGACGTATTGGCGTCTCTGCTAAAAAACACCAATACTGGCGTCCCGTGGCGGATTTCAGCTTGCAAGCGCCCTGTGAGAATTGCCATAGTGCGTTTTCCATTCGTTTCATCGGTAGTGCAGTTTATGCATATTTACGCCCGACTGAGCTTTTTTAAAAACACCACGTCTGGCCTTGCCCTAGTTGATATGAGTACACATCAAAAAAACACAATGGGCTCCCACCTGCAGTATTGTTTCTAGTTACTACATATCATATCTGGACATAGAATAGAACCAAACTTTTTAGGGCCTATACTATCATCCATCTGACCCATCGTATTTTGGCATTCCAAATGCAACAAAACCTTTTAGAGAGCATCTGAGAGGAAGAGTAGGAGGCAGAGAGGATAGTCATTAAGAAAAGAAGGGAGCTGTACAAAGCACATATTCATTGTGTATAGAATAATAAAGCAAATTGTTCCATTCCATTTTTTGAGAAGCATTTGTAGTGATGGTCTCCTAAAATGGCTTAATTTATTCCAAACCAAATCTGAAGATGGAGAAAGCTAGATCTATATTCACTAGTAATTGCTTGCTTTGACTGAGATTTGATATGAGTGCACCATTCTTTCTATTAATACATACATTTGCATGAATGCATATATACATGTGTGTGTAAATAGTAATATGTATATCGGCATTCATGTAACCTTATAACTGGTCTGTACACAGTCAATAATTTTCTTTTTGGATGGTATAAATTTTAACACATTGAGTTTTAAGAAAAATGATCATTACCATTTAAATACACAAGGGAAAAAAGGTTTTTCACCATTTATGATGCAATAACTGAAATAATCTGCTATCCAATTACTTGTGAAAGGATTAATTAGTTGGTAACCTGAACAGATGTTGGCTTTGAAATCCATTGTGTTACAGCTTTGAAGGTGGATGCCTTGTTCAAGGAATGCAAGTCAAGTGTATTTTAGTCTTTGCAGTAAACAAGTTACTCCCATTTTATATGAGCTACTTTTATTTCAGATGCTTTGCATACAACTACTGCCTACATCTTCTGGTCAAAGTAAAAAAGGAAAACAGTTTTCTTAATGACTTTCTTTTGTCATAGGGAACATTTTAGTTTCATATCTAAGAGCTGCAATTATCTTGGAAAGCTCTTATAATGTACTTTTGGAGCAGTTATATGCTTATGGACTTTTCTTTGTGATACTATTAACATCACCCTGACACTAACTTTAATCCAACTTTAAAGCATACATGAATGTATTACTGTAACAATAATCGAATATTGATATACAATATTATTACATTCCTTCCATATTTTGTAATTCTACATGTTTTGCCATCTGTTAAACATTTGCAAACTTGTTACAGAAGAGAGGGTCGTTCCCATTGAAGTTTGCCGTTCCAAATTATCGAAACACCTCCAGGGAGTTGTGTTTCGATGTGATAAATGTACCTTTACCTGCTCGAGTGATGAGGCCTTACAGCAACACATTGAAAAGCACAATGAACTAAAGCCCTATAAATGTCAACTCTGTTACTATGAAACCAAACAATCTGAGGAGTTGGATACCCATCTGAGAGAGGAGCATAAGGTACACCCTGTTTTCTTTTTTGAAGCAAGAGTAAAGCAATATAAAGGAAGGAGAGAAATATGTTTCTGGCTCAAAAATCAAAAGCAGTGTTTTATTGGTAGGAAAGTGTTTAATGGACGGAAACAGTTTTTTAATGTATCTGTGCTTTAGAATGTGTTAATTAATGGAGGATTAGCAATTCGGAAAACATGGTTTCTGTATTGGAATGCCCACCATGAAATAGAGCTTCCTAAATCTGAAAACATCTATATATTTTTTTACTAAGTGGTAAAAAAATACCAGTCATTATCAAATAGGCCCCATAAATGATAAATAGTGACAAAAAAATGTTCTTATGAGAGCAAGATCAGTTTGAAAGGTGCTAGTTTCGATGGTTAATGAATGAGTTAACAGCTGTATTTACTATTTAACTCTTGTTAAAGGTATGCCGTAATTTTGAGTTGGTTGGATTGGTGAATTTGGATCAGTTGGAACAAATGAAAGATAAACCAGAAAGCTCTAGCAGTGATGAAGAAGAAGTCACCAGCAAATGTCAAGGTGAGTCATTTGAAGTGCTTTATATTGACCAACGATGACTTTTGGCTTCAGAATAGGCTTTCACTATTCTAATATTAATTGCAAGCAGATGAGCACCTGCCAGCTGAAATATTTTGTATGAAAACTGAGGTGCCAAAGTCCATTGTTGCCCTAGGAACACCAAACACATGGGCAATAGACAACTCTATACTGAGGAACAGACACAATGGTATTTTGCAAATACTGTAGCATTCCATTATGTGTTAAAAAAAAATAATTTGCACCTAAAAGTGCAGTTTGCTTACAGCACAGTGGTACATGACCCTTTATATCGCTGAATCTACTTATTTTGACATGTGCCTTTCCCTGAAGCTAACCTCTGATAACCTCTGAAATGTATTATTTCATCCTATACACCTATACCGTAGTTTTCAATGATCGTGTAAATGACAGGGTCTCTTGAAAGGAGCTGTTTACCCCATTATTCAGCATGAAGAGGACATGAACATACATTTTTCCTAGTAGTTTAGGGCTGGGACACACTGGGCGATTTGGGGAGATTTCGTCGCCTGGCGACTAATCGCCACGACTTTCCACGACCAATCTTCCCAGAATGCCTCCCCTCGCTCTGCGCCTGGCTAAAATGAAAAATCGCCTGTGCTAATCACACGCGCGATTCGTTTTCCGAAGTCGCCCGAAGTTTCCTCGTGAGGCAACTTCGGGCGACTTCGGAAAACGAATCGCCGCGTGTGATTAGCGCAGGCGATTTTTCATTTTAGCCAGGTGCAGAGCGAGGGGAGGCATTCGGGGAAAAAAGTCGCTGCGATTAGTCGCCAGGCGACTAAATCTCCCCAAATCGCCCAGTGTGTCCCAGCCCTTAATCAGGAAAAAACTTTTTTCTTTTTTTCCTTGAGCTAAAGAAATGTTTTGTCCTTGGTGGGGGGTGGTGATAATCAGATTACCAGCACACAACCCCCCCCCCCCCCCCCACACACACACACACACAGACACACACACACACACACACACACACACACACACACACACACACACACACACACACACACACACACACACACACACACACACACACACACACACACACACACTCTTTATCCTTTGTTTTACAGATAATTGTGCAGGAGGATTATGTGTGTTCTGGTAATCTGTAGAACAAAACAAGAAGCATACACCCCACAGTATTACTCAAAAAGTAGGCGTGTGTTTTTAAATTCCTTTAATTAATGTGTTTTCCTTTGGCAGGAGCTTTTGCTTTAAAGTACATGATTTCCTTCAGTAAAAGTGTACATTCAATTAGACCAGATTTCAGTTTTATATCAAAATAGTGAGGCAGGGCGGCTAAAGAGGAATTCGATTGCAGTGGTTTGAGTGATTTCTTGATTTGTTAAAAAATGAATACAAATCTCTTCTCCCCTTCTTAGATGCTGAACTTATTACTGAAAGCAATGATATTGCTCAGGAAAAGCGTTTTCCCTGTGAGTTTTGTGGAAGAACCTTTGCACTGTACACTGAATGGGAACGTCATGTGTTAAGACATGGCATGTAAGTTGCTGTTCTGTGTCATTTTTAACATTTCTGTTGCTAGTATGTTTCTGCAGGGAACATACAACATGTTCTAATTCTAGTCATCTTAACCAAAAGATATAATCAAGTTAAAAAAATGATCCATTGTCTGATAAAACTATACAAACTTTGGTTGTGGCAAAGTCGGTAATTGGGTTGTAAGGAACCTTATAGTAAAACAACCCTGTCCTAAATGCTTAGCTCCAGATAATTAATGTCTAGCACAACACCAACGTTCCCATTTCATTTAATAACATCCCATTTAATAAACATTTGACAAATTCTGGATGTAATTGTTCTATAGATGGGGGTAGTGAAAGCAGTACATAAACCAGAAGTTTTCAAAAACATGTTTGAACATGCATGAATTCTTCTTATTTCTTTTATTCTTATATTTCAAATTAGTTTTACTTTTAATTAGAATCAAACATCGCTTTTATAGGATGTTACTGGGCCTAAGTTTATTTTCTTTAAACAGTATATAGCGGGGTTATGTGGTGCAGCAGAAAGAACACATTCATTGTATTTCTCTTTCCCTTTCAAAGGACTGCTCATGACAACAGGAAGGGGGACGAAGAGAACAGAAAGCCAAAAGAAAACATTGAGCAAAACATAGGTTTCCACGTGAGCAAAATGGAAATGGCAGAGGAAAGACAAGTAGATGCTTCCCAGCAGACAAAAAACTGTAGTTTAAAAAACCTTGCAGAGAACACTGAGACCAAAAATGAATAAACCTTTCATTTCAGAAGAAAAACAAAGGACTTACTTGAACACTGGTGGAAGTGGTGGAAATCACAAGAGAAAAGGAAAAGCTGCTTTAAGGACTTAACATCTTTATTTTCCCCACAAGCACTGATACTCATGGGAGTGTGTACAATATACATGAATTGAAGTGAGGAAGTGTGCCCTTCGGTGGCATTATTATTTTTCATTCGTTCATCATGCTTACTTGGAACAAAGCTTGAGTCATTTTTAGACTTACTAGAGGATCTCTGCTTTATGGCATAGTTCTACTGTGGAATCTTCACTAAAGACTCACGGAATCTCTCACTAGACTGTAATTTTGAAAGCACCACTTTCGGGACATGCTTTGTATTTTAATACTCAAAAAATAAAAAAACTGCAGCTGCTTTAGAGACTGATCCATAATCATAACCGTTCTGCACTTCACCTGGCCACCTGTTTCCTAGTACCTCAAGTTACCCATGGGAATGGGAATTATTCTATTTGCATTTGTTCGTACTACTTTACCTGGTGGATGAATGTTGAGAAAACCGGACAAGACGTGAACAAAAAAAAAATTTTTTTTTTTTTTTTTTTTTTTTTTAAAAGAGAGTTTATACTAGACACAATGTCCTGCTTGAAACCCCTTTGATGGACTTTGTTTTAAATTACTGTGACTTTTTTTTTGTTTCTTTTTATTTATGAAAACCAGAAAACAGGATATTGTTACTATGTGACCCCTTAATTGTAGGCTGCGTGTTTGCTGGCTGTAAATTAAGGGTTGGCTTTTTTCAATCTACTCTCAATGTAGAAGACCCTTCCTTTGACAGAAGTTTTTTTCTTTTCTGTTCTCTAGATTGCCATATATAGACCAGTTCTTAAGTTACTGATTTGAATGCTTAAAAATCAAGCAAACTGACAACTTTTTGGTCATTTTGGTCCTTTCCTTAAATAATAATGTGTTTCACAGCATGCATATTTAAGGTGGCAAACACACCAGCAGCCATGAATGTTTTGGGTGATCTAGTATATTCTGGCAAATGAATTGACACATTTAAATCTGGCTCTCTGATGCTAAATAAAAAACATGTACTAATTCTGAATAGGTTTCATATAAAAAAATAATATCCGTTTTCTGATTAGCAGCGAACACCTCCTAACCATAAATCCTCAGAACTCTTTAGTTGGTAAAAAAGTAGGTATTCCTAACCGTTACGTGGCAATGTTTTGGAAACCATTTTTTTCTAGGAATGGGCTTTTAAAAGGTTGATTCTCAGAAGCATTACTAAATGTAGGAAATGGCAAACAGATTTTTTTTCTTTTTAATTTTTAACTGAAGTCTCAGCATATGTATAAGTTGACTGTTCTTATTCAGTGGATGCCAAATAAACTGAGCATCACATAAATCCTGCAGTTACTCAAAAATCAATAGATCTAAATGATACCATCACACTGCTTGCTTTATACCCAATAGGAAGTGTTTAGTATGAGAATATAAAATTTACGTTTTCTTCCCCAGAGCAATATTGGAGTCATCGTTACACTGTTTCATGTAAATGTACATATTTTCCATTAACATAGTTTTCATTGCACTTTTTTTGTTAGATTTTTAAAAGTTTTTTTTTTTTTTTTTTTTTAATTCTAGATCCAGCCTAGATTATGTTAATTTAAATTTGCATGGGGCTCATACTTTGAGTTGCTGTAATATATCCCCTACCTCATTCCTTTGCGGTGAGCAGAAATCATTTCAGGTTTACCAGCTTCTCAATAAAATAAGACTAAATAGCCTTTTGTTTTTCAGAACTTCCAATCCAATTCTCTTGTACCAACAACAAACCAAAAATGGTTTATAGTAAACTGAACTTTCCAGTATAGTCTTTGTAACTTTTACACCGAATACACGTGTTGAAAAATACTTCTCTTTGCATAAAGGTTATCTCTTTTTGTGGTTGAGCCTTACAGCATATCTATTGGCATTTTCTTAAAGCTTCTCGAAGTAGTTGGACTTCCGGAGTGGCTACCAAAAATAATTCCATAAAGATTGTGATGTGCTTTTATCACTACTTTATTTTTCCAATAATGTGTAAATAATGTAATCCATTTGTTTTGCTAACCTGTTAATAAAAACTATGGGACCATTATCCTTTTAACTAGTGTTTGTCTACTCCTTTGTGTAGCTGAATATGATAATTGTATGACAAGTTTGTAACAATATATTGAGGTTTATTAGCTTACCTCAAATTAGATAGTAGAATACTATCTCTTGGACCATGTTTTTTCATATGGGCATCCTACAACCAAATATTTTGTTTGAATAAAGCTACTATATTACCATATACAGTGATATGAAAAAGTTTGGGAACCCCTCTTAATTCTTTGGATTTTTGTTTATCATTGGCTGAGCTTTCAAAGTAGCAACTTCCTTTAATTATATAACATGCCTTATGGAAACCGTAGTGTTTTGTCCATTCGTCCATCCTCCAGTTCAGTTAAATTTGATGGCTGCCGAGTATGGACAGCCTGCTTCAAATCATCCCATTATATTCAAGTTGGGGGACTTCGATGACCATTCCAGAATATTGTACTTCTCCCTCTGCATAAATACCTTTGTAGATTTCCAAGTGTGTTTAGGGTTATTGTCTTGTTGGAATATCCAACCCCTGCGTAACTTCAACTTTGTGACTGATGCTTGAACATTATCCTGAAGAATTTGTTGATATTGAGTTGAATTCATCCAACCCTCGACTTTAACAAGGGCCCAGTCCCTGAACTAGCCACACAGCCCCACAGCAGGATGGAACCTCCACTAAATTTGACAGTAGGTAGCGGGTGTTTTTCTTGGAATGCAGTGTTTTTCTTCCGCCATGCAAAGAGCTTTTTGTTATGACCAAATAACTCAATTTTTATGTCATCGGTCCAAAGCACTTTGTTTCAAAATGACTGTGGCTTGTCTAAATGAGCTTTTGCATACAACAAGTTTGTGGCGTGAGTGCAGAAAGGGCTTTTTTCTCATCACTCTGCCATTCAGATGTTCTTTGTGCAAATTGCGCTGAATTGTAGACAATTTTGCACAGCCATTTTTCACCTTTGATTTAATTTCATACAACTGAATACTGCTTCACTAAAAATCTTTGTTCAGAAAACACCCCAGTACAGATGTTCCTGAGAAATGAAAGTCATACCACTGTTATCTTTTTTGTTGAAAGTAGAGTAAATTATTATGCAGGCTGAGAGGGGTTCCCAAACTTCATATTACTGTATATGAAATGGGTGGGTGAAGAAAAGCACAGGGAAGAGAAAGAAGAGTGGTAGAATAATTGAAAAGTTTAAATGAAGTATACATTAAAAAGCTGTGAAAATTTTTAAAAGTGAGAAAAAAGTAGAAAGAAAAAGGGATAACGAGAATAGGACAGAAGGGTGGAAATGGATACCCAAATTAAGAGGAAAGAAAATAAACCTGAGGGCTGCTCCTTTAAGTACATCAAATAATAACATTATGAAAGATGCAACAATCCCTATATGTTTTGCTTTTATAGATCAGATAATTCATAAAGTGCCAGCAAAAAAAAGTAAACTTGTAAAGGCTTGAGGCCATTCACTTTTAGCTAATAGGCAGTCAGATGGAGTAGACCCAGACAAGGTTGATCTCCCTGTAGTTTGAATATTGAAATGTAATGGGTAAGTACATCTTTAAGGAGGTCCAAAATATATGTTCATAGAAGGCTTTCCAGTAAATATTTGAATATTGTTGGTGGCATTCCTTTTCTAGTGCCACAAAAACTTTGAGATTGGGCACTGATTGGTGATCAGGCCAGGTTCATATTTAGCATTGAAGTTCACGCCACAGGTGTTCAATTCGTTTAAGTTCTTTGACTCTTAGCTCAGCAAACACATTCTGTACATAATTCATTGTGTGCTTGGTGCATTATTGTGCAGAAACAGAAAAATGCATTCCCTAAAATATACTTTATAACAAACACTTGGTTCTTGATATTGGATTATTGTGCTTGTTGGAGAACTGAATGGTCCATGCACCATGCCGAAGACTCTTCAATGATCCACTGCTGACACCTCTATGTGGATGGTCTTCAAACTTTTTGTTCAAGACCCCTTGGTTCATAACCAGGTTACAGAAGCACAACAACTTTGCTGTTTAAGCTATTCAGCCATAGTTTAAAAAATATCTAGGGCAGCAATTGACAAATCAGTCCAAATCTACCCTAGCATATTTAACCCTTTATAACCTTCAATCTGGAATGCCAGAAGCAAATAGAATGACCTTCAGGGTCAGACACTGCTCTATGCACAGCTTTGTTAGTGCCTCTGTTACTTTAGATGATGATCTGATTCTATTGGTCACTTACTATAGAAGGCAGTGTTAGCACCAAATATATTGTTCTCTTTTACCATCCTCTGTTTATTTGCCAGTCTTATGTCTGAATGTAGCCTTAACTCTACACAAATGGCCCCCTCAGGTATACCATTATGCAAGTTTATGTACAGTATGAAACAATCTTGCCAACATACAAACCTGGACAACCTTCAGCATAAATATACTTTTTGGGCTCTTGACTCTATTACGTTAAATTTACAAAGGTGAGCAGGGCAAATTAGATTAAAACAAATAGAAATGAATAAAAGATCCCAAATTCCTGTCAATTCATGAGCCCCAGACATATCTTTGTTGTCTGATATTGATAAATAGAATGTATGCAATGTAGCAGTTACTATTAATCTAGAAAGTTCATCAAAAATAATCAATTTCATTAGAACTTCAATTTATCAGAAAAAAACCCTCATTCTTTACATTGTAAAATATAAAACTACATTTAAAAAAAAACATTTTGAACTTGGCCCTGTCCTGCCTTCTGTTCTGAATTGTGAGTACATTTTCATATTATTGCAGGGAAACCCTGGAGTGTGTGCTCATTTCTTCAGTTGTCTATATCTTCACCCCAAGCTACGGGTTCGGGCATTGCACCCGAGCCACCATTTGATACCGGTGAGTGTAAATCACATATGTTTCAATTTGCTGTGTAAATTCTGCCTGAAGGAGACGGACCTGGGGTTTATACACCCAGGTCAAGCTGTTTATCGGGTGAGCCATGGCTAAACTTGTTCGCTGATTAATATATGCCTAGATAATTTATCAAATGGTATGTACCATATTATATCTGTTTCATTTAGTAAACCTAGACAAAAACTTAAAGAATTTGAAAAGAAAACAACCAGCTCTCGGATTAATGAATCTCAAGAAGAAAAGTTGCGCTTGCCCAAGGATGAGAACCTGGATTTATAAGGTGCATGCTCAGTTGTTCTGTGCAAAACCAAAGAGCTAATCCATGAAAACAAAGAAGATAAAGACTTGCTAACAGAATAGAAACCAAACACAGCAGATGCCAGTTTACTGAGATCAAAAGGTTAAAAGATCTTGAATGACTCTGAGGAGCTAAACACAAAAGAAGAAATGAGTACAGCCCATGTTCAAAACTTAGCACCAAAAATAGAAAATGCAATCATTGCACATGAACAGGCCCCAAAAGAAAATGGGAATGCATCTATTTCTGAGCATGCAAAAACAATGTTGTCCCCACATGGGAAATTGAACCCCGATAATGATAAAAAAAAGATAAGCTGACCCCAGAAAGTAACATTAGAACTAACACTTACATTGCTTTATTGCTTTTGGTTCTGTCCCTTTTATTTGCTCTGGTGATGATCTTAAAAACCAGTCACACCATGCCACTTAATTATTTAAAATCTTTTCAATTATATTATAATTCTGAACATTTTTGAGGAGGTTGAGGCGAAGCTGCTATTTGGCCCCATGTGGGTAGCGAGAAGAGTGCACCCCAGTTTCATCAGCAACTAGCAGCCAATCCAGGAATGAGGTGGGACCAGATGGATGTTACACTCTGGATGAAATTGAAGATAAATGCAAATGAGGAACCCTGTGTAAGACAAGTGCATGTACTGTGGGGGAAGCACATTCATTCACTACTAGATGCTTCAATAAAGCAAGGGAGGGAAGTCTGCAGGGGCTTCCAAGGGGGATGTCTCTGATGAATATTCATATGTACAGTAGTTAAATGCCACTGGAGTACAAAGTATAATGTTCTTAATCCAACAGTGGTGGGGTTTGCCAAATCCACATATACTATCCATATACTATTTGAATTATACTTAAACAAAATCTACTGCAGAGCATGCAGTTTCTGTGTAGTTTATTCAGAGCTGCATAGCACTACATGTTTCCTACCTCACCCAGTGGGTGATTGTTACCTGTTCAGTTGTGTTTTCTGTTGTGATTTGACTTTACATTCCTGACTGTTGGGAGTATTGTAAGGTGGAAAGTTACACAAAGTTCCATGCAGTGTAGGAGATTGATATTTCACATACTGTATAACCTTTAGCTTGTCATAGAAGCAGATATTGCTCGAAGAACTTTTAGGCATGGATCGTTACAACTTGAGGAGAATAAAACAGTGGACTACTGCACTGTAAACCTATATTAAAAAAAATCCATCATGTTACTACATGATTTTCAGTTTCAGGCCTCAGTGGAAATGGTCTGAGCACTTATTATTTGGCAGCAAGACAGGCCCCCTGAAATTGGCCTTCCACATTAGTCGTATAAAAGTAAATGTTCAGTTCTACAGTTCTACATAGGCCTTTTACTGAATATTTTTTTACAAGAATGCACATCATAATGCACGTTATAAACCATTAATGAATGATTAGTCAAAAAAGTATGGCAAGTCTGTTTCTTATAAAGCTGAAATGGATTTAAACTTTATCTATTTTGACTATGAGGTTCAATAAGAGGTGAGGTAGCCCCATTAATGAACCCTTTAAAACATAATAAAGTAATGGGATATACCTATAAAAGGCTACCCTTTGTGGTAGCTTTTATCACCTATGCTAGTAAAAGCAAAATGGACAGTTTTTGTAACAAGAGAACATACCCATCTTGTTTTGGCAAAAGGAAATGTATGATCCTTTGCTATAGAGGGAAACTGGGGAGAAAAAATAATGTGAATGAAAGATATGATGCACTTACAAGATGTATCCATGTAAATAATTGTTCCATGTTTTATGGTAGAGCAGTATGCTGACTGTATATAAGAATACTTAACAGAAAGCATGTTTCACAAAGTTAAAGAAATTACATTTTCAGAGATTTTAGTAGGTTTTGATAATGTTTAGCCACCCTATAATACAGTGGCTCTCAAACTGCAAGGCTACTCTCCTTAGGGGAACTCACATCTTTGGTTTGTGTGGCCTATCAAGAAGCCCATTTTAGACATATTTGGGTAGAATGCCTATTTTATGTTGTAGATTTTTTTTTTTTTTTACCTGTGAGCCACATTTAAATTAAAACAATTAAAGTTAGGGATAAAACAAGCTTGAAAAAGTTTCTAGGGGGTGCTCAATAGGGGCTGTTATTGATTATCTGGCAGCCCCTATGTAGACTGACAGACTACTGTTGGGTCTGTTTAGCAGTACAAATGGTCATTATGCCTCCAAAATTTGCCTCCAAGTCAGAAATCCAAAAATGATCATCTGCTTTTAGGCCACTGGGAGCAACATTTAAGGTCTTGGTGAGTAATATGTTGCTAGCAAGCCACTTGTAGGGGATCAAATAGATCAAGATTTGGTGTTAATCCTTATTAGATGCCCTGTATATTAAGGCTAAGTATGTCTGAATGGCTCATAATGCAATATTTTAATATATCTGCAGCCTTGTTATAAACTAAGGGAGATCCTGGTCAACAAGGGCAATGATTTCATCAGTCATAACTGAGACGTTCTGCAGCTCATTGATTTAGTTCAGTAGTTAAAATGTAGTAAATGCTCACTACATAAATGCTGAGGTCCTAAAGTACTAGTGACTAGATAGAAGTTGAATTTCCAAACCTGAGAATTACAGAACAAAAAATGCAGATACAGGTATGGGATCTGTTATCTGGAAAAACGTTATCCAGAAAGCTCTGAATTATGGAAATGCCGTCTTCCATAGACTCCCTAAATAATTCAATTTTTTAAAAATGTTTTCCTTTTTCTCTGTAATAATAAAACAGTACCTTGTACTTGATCCTAACTAAGATATAATTAATCTTTATTGGAAGCAAAACCTAGCCTATTGGGTTTATTTAATGTTTACATGATTTTCTAGTGGACTTAGGGCTCTTACTGACGAGCGGTTGAAGCTGCACTTCCGTTTTTCTGCGTTCAGCTGCAGGGGAGCGCAGGAATAGACGCATTAAGTTCTTTTCAATGGGGCTGTACTCACACAGTCGCGTGTAGGCGCCGAATGCAGGAAAAATGCAGCATGTTGCGTCTCAACCTGCGTTTGGCACCTACACGCGCCTGTGTGAGTACAGCCCCATTGGAAAGAACTTAATGTGTCTATTCCTGCCCTCCCCTGCGGCTGAACGCAGAAAAATGGAACGTAGAGGAGCGCAGCTTCAACCGCTCGTCAGTAAGAGCCCTTAAGGTAGGGCAATTAAAATCACTAAAAGATCTATTATCTGGAAAACCCCAGGTCCCATGCATTCTGAATAATATGTTCCATACCGGTAATCAAAAAAAACACAAAAATTTGACTTAGTCCTGAATATTGTTTTCTACATCACAGTACATAGTTAACTTTAAGACAAACTACACCTTTGTAATTTCTTTACTTATTTCCTTTAATCAAATCACATACTGTACATCTTAGAAACTCATCCTTCCTAATAGGTCATTACCACAACATATACGGGTTAGTCTGATGTAATAGATAAAATAGAAGGGTTGTTTTTGTTGCTCCAACAACCAACCTAAGCACCATCTTGTCCTACTAATAACATTTCTTAGCCACATTAGGGATTGAAAGCATACTGTAGAGGTACCAAACAAAATATATATGTCTGAGGAAGCATCTCGGGAGCCTTTTTTGTTAGTATTTCATTGTAGATAAAGAATCTTGTGACTGGAAGTGCTCAATCAATGAGAAAAATTGGAGGCCCTTGGGCAATTCATAGAAGACTTCATTACAAGATATGAGAAAACTACAACATATACAAACATTCACAATAGAATGCTGAAGAAGTAACTACACGTTATACAATGAAACAGTATCATTAGTGGTTATATCTTAAGCTAACTTCTGATTCTCTCGCAGATATAGCATTGCTTTGCCTTATAGTTATAGTTACAACTTCCTAAAACTTAATTTATGTTGATTTTGTTTTATGTGAGATTACCTGATTAAATGATAATTTAATTTTAAAATTTATTTTGTTTTTCATCCAATAGAAGAGAGGAACATTAACCTTTTCATAGCCTACTCCTGTGTCTGGCTGGGCTTGAAGAGGTGGAGGTTGGGAGAGTCAGTAAAACTGAAGGAGTCGTGAATGATAAGCAATAGGGTGGGGAGCAATATACAGTAGCTAATCTGTCTGGTATAGTCCAAAACCTTTCCTTAATAGTGTGCAATGCTAATCTACCGGTATACCTCCACCAAAATCTTAAAACTGCTATGCATATTGAATGCTTATACAACCAGCATATATTGAGATATTATAGGTCTCATTACCTTGTTAGCAAATAGTTAATTGTAGACATCAACATAATTAAGGGCATGTTAGTTCTTGAATCTAGGTACCAACAGAAACAATATAGATTCCATTGCAACCATGCTCTTACCTGTGCAACCATGAGACCTGATGTTAGATGTTCATGCAATTCAATGCCAGTTCAGTAGATTTTTATTGTATTGTCTAATAATCTTTTCACCTGCTAATTAATTTTTCCTTATAGACACTCTTACTGCCTTCCCATTGCTGAAATAAACTGATCTTCTTTTCACCTTGATGAATGTACTCCTTAGCAGTAGATCCAGCTCTGTAATTGTAAAGCTGTTAGTCCGTTACTTTTTCAGTGGGCTAAATTATAGAAGTGGTTCATTTTTTCTTTGAAAAAGTAACAGACTAACAGCTTTACAATTACAGACATGAGCAGTGACAGACAGTTACTGTATGTACTCGCGTTTGTGGCATTACCATAAATACAATATTAAATGAAGATTCTTTTTCTTTTGCATTTTGAGTGCTATTAGCAACAGTATAAATATACTACATCCCTACTTTATATATTAGAAAGTAGTACAAAATACAGAACAGAAAAGAACAAACAATACCGCAAACCAATAAATGGTCATAGAGACCTGCATATTAATAGGAAAAGCAAGTTTATTTTGACACTTTCAAGGAGGCATATTAAAGAGGTTTCAATGACTGGCCGCCTTAAATTAAATGAGAAAACCACAAAAACTTCAATTATTTTGAAATGCCTTGTATGTAATTAGCTTTTCTCCAGCAGTCTGGGGTTTTGCATAACTCACTCATAATCACTCCTTATAAAACACAGCTCGTAAAACATTCCCAGCTTGCACATAGAGTGACACAGCCAAGCATTAGCTTTTAAGACTGCCTGCTATTTCTCTATTGGGGACCATGCTGGCTTTCACATGCAGTAAAATATTAACTAACTGACTATGATGTTTAACTCTAAAATGAATGTGTTTGGTATGTGAGCTGCTTCTTATACAGACATTCTTATACATATAATCCACCTGGCTGGTTCAAAGTTATTAGATGTGTACACTGGGGCCATAACTCTCTCATCACAGGTCATATTCCCACTTTTAGGGTATATACGTAAACGGAAAAAGAATAGTGAAACAAACCGAAACAGAGAGAGATATTTGATTCACAAACTGGATAGTTTGTGGCCCAAGGGCCTCAAGAGACTATAATTTCCCTGCTTTTAAGACAAATGCTGCTTAAACATATGTACATGTTCCCATAGTTACCTGAGTCAACCCAGGAAGTAGTAGTCTGTGAACCTGTTAGGTATTTCCTGTTCTTAAGGTGGCCATAGACTTAAAGATCCGCTCGTTTGGCGACATCGCCAAACGAGCGGATCTTTCCCCAATATGCCACTAAACTGCGTGGCTATATCGGGGGTAATTTGAGCGTTTGGCCGTATGGCCGAACGATCGAATTACGATGCGCCAAACGGCTCCAACGGGTCGGTCGGGTAAAAATCCAACCTTCCCGATTGATATCGTGGCCAGATATCGATCGGGATGACCCGTCGGAAGCCCCCATACACGGGCAGATAAGCTGTCAAATCGGTCCAAACGACCGATATCGGCAGCTTTATCTGCCCGTGTATGGCCACCTTTACTTTTGTATTATCTGTGTTATATGTGATTTGTAAGTATTTTGGGAGCTTGTGGAAAAGTTGAGTACAGCTGTTGCACAATATGTGTGTACATTCACAAATAAACCTTTGTCAGAAATAGTGGAAGGTTTGAGTTGTAGTCTGTTCTGTGCAAAAGTAATCAGAGCCTTAAAGAAGAAGTAAAGCTTAACTAAAGAAGTAGGCTAGAAATGTTGTACATTATGTTTTGGGCTTCTGTACCAACCCAAGGCAACCACAGCCCATTAGCAGTAAAGATCTGTGTTTCCAAAGATGCTCCAGTAGCTCCTCATATTCTTTTCTGCTGATTCACTACACATGCTCTGTGCTGCTGTCACCCGAGTTTAGGAACCTACTCAAAATATACAGTACAGTACACATAGAATATCTAGTATAGGTCAATCTAAAAACAACTGGACTTGCTGAGTAATCAATGAAGACGTTTCACTACTCATCTGAGCAGCTCCTTCAGTTCAACTGACTGGTGTGGGAAATTTTCGGCATATAAACTCTTCCACTAATCCATTTACAATGGCACATTGTAACTCTTCAAAGAGGTGACATCTGAAGAAATTCACAGAGGTGTTGTTTCTGTGTAGTTGTGATAGGATTATCCAATATGTTATGCAACTCCTAGAAACAGGTGTTACTTGTGAGAGTTGTATGAATGGATGCGTGAAGTGAATCCGCCGGGTTACAGATGTTAGAACAGCATTGTATGTAGCAGACAGGTGGTGTCGAAGGCCCCCGCCTCTGTTCAGGGATGGTTTCTCCACCTTGACATGAATCGGCTCTTTCACGCCTCGTTCAAACCAGCAGTCTTCTTTATCCAAGATTTGGACCTTGCTATCTTCAAAGGAGTGTCCCTTGTAGATAGCAAGGGAACTCAGTTCTCAGTCAGGTTCAGGAGACAGGCATTGTGCAAACCTATCCCTGGTCTCTCCGTCAGTAACATCACCTTTTAATCAACACCTATGCATATCCCTTAACTGGCTCCCAATCTCCTTTCTAATCAAATTCAAATTACCAACATTCACTTTCAGGGCCCTTAACCATGAAGCCCTTCCTATATTTCAGCTCTGAGACCCAAATACTCAACTTTACTCAATATATGCTCTGCTTCTGACCTTAGCCTATTTTCTCCTCTCATCACTTCATCCCATTTCCGACTGCAAGACTTTTCTCAGTCTTCTGTCTGTCTCTGGAACTCTCCGCCTCAAGCTGTATCCGCAAGAAAGAACCAGCAACCACAGGGTATTGTTAAAAATCAAAAAATGTTTATTAAGTAAAGCATGTATAGCCAATATATATATATATAACTGTCTTCTGTTTACTGTTTGTAGAAGTGCCTGCAAATAAACATTCTATATTTATTATTTAATTTGCACTTTTGGTTATTTGAATTGCTTTCTCTGTATCTTTGCAATCTACAACAGTAAGTCGGCAGCATAATTTCTTTATAAAGTTTTTGTTCCAGTACCTACTGTAGAGTCAGCTAGCCGCTAGTCAATAATCCTTGTTCCTAGTTCTGCTGTCACATCAGCTTTACACAGATTACAATTCATATTTATGAAGTGCAAGGATCTTGATTTTTGACCGGAAGCACTTTTCAGCCTGTCCACCCTGTGCTCTTCTTTTTTTAAATGGGAGACTATGCTGTGAGAAGAGTTACATTAAATAAAGAAACAGGCTGGGAAATTCATTTCAATTAAATATATTGTAGAACAGGTATACACATATTGCATAAGTGCTTTGATTCAATCATGGAAATGTCACAATGGCTTAGAACTTATAACTGGAGAATGAAGAGACTCTAACTTCTCTGTCTGACATGCGTGCTCTGTCTACAAGTTATGTTTACTCCTTACGGGGCGCTAGTATAGCATCAGCGTACACTTTTAATGTAAAAAGAAAGTAGATCACAAGACTGCAATTTTTAAGTACAGGGCCATAGAGTGGATTGCATGCATGTCATGTCATGATGCATGCAAGGAATGCATGAGGCAATAACCACATTCTGCCATGTGCCACCCATCCTGTATGAAGCACTGCTGGACACAAAAGGCCTCATTTACGATCACTCAGTACCGTTGCTGTGGTTCAAAGTTTGTCAAAGTTGTTGCACAAAAGGAAAATAGCATTCATTAAGGGTACTTGCATCTAAAGCCACTCCTTGCTGCACTTCCACATAGTTCCACTGCTGTTTCTGTCCTGCCTCCTTGCAAATTGCATGCAGTGAACCTATTGAGTTTAGAGTTCCCACAATGGCTGATGCAGTGGACATGCATCTAAAGAATGTCCTCATTGCAGGAGTTCAAGATTGTTGTATTATAAGGTAAACCTTAAGGCAGAGCTGAAACCTGAGGCTACATGCTAGATTGTTGAAAACATAGACACAAGCTAACGCTTCATGTCAACAAGAATAAGTTGCGTGAAAAACATAAAAGGAGGCTTGGGTAAAAGGGTATTTAAACAGACAACAAAGAAACTCCAGCTATTGCAAAGGTGAAGGTTCTTAAACCTAGGAGAAGCAGGTGAAGCAGACTGCAACATCCTGGCAGAGAATGGTAGAGCCAACTCCCACCGTTTATAGCACAGGTCACTATTAATTCTGCTCTAACACTCTACATGGCAAACTGTAAAACACTCTAAATGGAAAACTGCACATCTACACAACAACAATACACTACCTCCTGTCACCATCTGAAAGACTTAGTTTAAGCTGCAACCAGCAGAATCCTTACAAACAAAACCACAGTCTCATGACCTAGCAGCTTAATTCAATCCTGTCCATCTCACCTTTATGTTCCCAAAGCCATAGCTGTGGTCGCTGACCTCAACCTCAAAACTAAGGAATAATCAGGTTTTGAGATTGTGTTTACAGACTGTACACATTTTATATCCAGATGCAGGCCTTGCTACTGCTTGGGCAAGGGTTGAGCAAAGCTCTGTTACTTCTGAAGCTGCTTTGAGATTTTCCAAAATACAAGAACAATTGTGGGTTTCAGGAGTTGGGACCTTCAGCCAGATCAAGTGTTAGTAAAGACAGATCTTTGGGTATAAAGTTTCAGCTATTTGGATGCTTCTCACTGTATCAAACACATTGGCGTCAAAGCTGGCACACAACCAGCAATGTTTTTTTCACCCTTCACCAGTGAGCCATGTGTCAGGCATTACACGCTGGAATTTTAATACATGCTTTTGTGTCCTTTAGGCTACACAGGGAATTCTACTCCAATCTGGTTTCTGGTGTGTCCGCAACTCCGCACCCAAATACACTGCATTGGCCTGGGTGCAGACACACAGAGAGGATTTTGGCATGAAATGCATACTTGCACGTTCCAGCAGTTTTGCTGCATGTGTCTGCACCCAGGCCAATGCAGACACACCAGAGAGCTTATTGGAGCAGAGGGGAAGTAGCTTTAGTGCTCTAGTATTTGTGTCCAGGGCACCTCTAAATGAAGCCCAGAGACTTACATTTTTTAAAGAGCAATATAAATAAAATGGCAGTTTGGTTATCTTTGCAACCTGCTATATTACAACTTTCCCACAGTGCCTACTTTGCACAAAGGCTGGGTAATACTGGTTGATGTACACATATGCATATGCAAAATGGGCAAAGCATCTGAAGTATACACCTTCAAAACTCACATGTTGAAATGTGTACACACTGCTTATTTCAGACATTGCCCACATCACTATAAAAAAAAATAAAATAAAAAACACAGTATTTCAAACCACAATAGCCCCTTCTGTTGAGGACAAAAAATGAACTGGAATAATGGACAATTATTATAATTATTACTAATGTTAACATGTCTTTATAAAATGCCGACATATTCCACAGCGATGTACAATAAATGGGTGTATACATTAAACATACAGGAAAACATACAAAAACCACAAATAACCAATACAATTAATTGATGACTGCAACAATTATTGCACCCTTGTCTTTTCACACTACAGGAATAGGCTTCCAAACAATAATGAGGAAGTCTTCTGATTGGCTTCTGTGCAAATGAAGAACAAAGCTGAAATTAAAGACCACGAAGATATATTGGCTATAACCATACTCAGTGAGCCCCAACACTAAGAAATATCTGATGGTATCTCTGACATTATTATTTCTTTCTGACCACATTGATTTTTTTTTTTTAAACTTTTCCAGGTCGCTGGTCTGCCACTGTTCTGTACCTCTTTTCTTCTGGAAGCCAATACAAAATGCCAAAGAATGGGGGAGGGTCAAATCAGTGACTGCAGCTCCAGGCTAAAATTAAAGTACTCAGTTAATAAAGTACTTAGTTCAATTCAATTGGCTTTTACTGACTCATGTGAGATGTGACTGACCAAATTACTATACATTGTATTCTTTTTAAAATGAGAAAAAAAAATTGTGCAGCTTTTATCATTAGTATCACGTCCCTTTATTTGTGTCCAACGTGTCTGATTTATATCTTAAGTTCTTTCCTAGGTCCATCATGATGAATTATTATTCTTCCCTGGACCTATTTAATCATTCATTTTTTAAGAGCAAAATATTCTTCTTGTAAATTATCATTGATTTGGTATGTGGTTGATTTGGCTGAGATTGAAACCTCAATAATGGCAGAGAAAATACAATAATTACACTGTATTTACTTATAGTTATCCTTCTTTCAATGAAAAGTTTTTAGAAATACAGGTATGGGATCCATTATCCAGAAAGCACAGAATTACAGAAAGGCTCCATTTTATACAGGTGATCCACTTTTTTAAAAATAATTTCTCTCTGTAATCATAAAACAATATATTGTGCTGGATCCAAACTAAGATATCATTAATCCTTATTGGAAGCAAAACAAATCTATTTGGTTTAAAATATGTTTACATGATTTTCCAGTAGACAAAGTATTGTGATCCAAATTACAGAAAGATCCGTTAGCCAGAGCATTCTGGATAACAAATCCCATACCTGTCATGAGAAAGGAAATGAAAGCTAGTTAGTTAGTAATGACTAAAAAACAAATGAACAGCACACTGCGAACGGTCAAATGTCTTGCTCTGGACATGGCACAATTGTGCAATCAAGTGATCTAATGACACAAGTAGAACACGACGGTTCTGAATTCACAAATTATTTATTTAATTGTAAAGCCAGTTGGCTTGTCTAAACTCAGTGGGGGTCATTTATAAAGTTCGCGCAGCGCATATTTTTCGCAAATGGTTGTATTGCGCATGTTTTTTGCTGAGCGCTAATATATTGCACTGCTCTGCCCGTCTTTCCGTTTTTTGCGTATTCGCAGTGTGAATAAATTTTCACAAATGGCGCGCAAATGAGACAGGAGTTTGCGCGAGCGCACCCAATGTGCGAGGTTGTTGTGCGCGAAAATAGCGTTGACAGTAACTTAAATTTGCAGTTTGCAAAACTGTTTTGCGAATATTTTTTCCGCCACCAAAGTTGTGGCGTAATTGAGTCGCAGAGTGTGCGCATAAAGATTCGCAATTTGTGAATTGTGACATATTTATAAAGCCCCTTTAGACATTCGCATTGTGAACAAAAAATTCGCAATTCTGTATGCACCCTCTTATTCAGCTTTATAAATATAACCATGCACAGGGCAAATATATTCACTTTGCGAACCAATCTGCCCTGCGCGAAGTTTATAAATGACCCCCAGTGATAACACAGGCTTTTAGAATTCAGGACATTTTTTCTCCATCTGCTCAGATATATATTAATAAAAACTACTTTAACTTGTACATAAAGGTAGACACGAAACAATACCGAACCATGCCTTTTTTGCTGTTTTCACAGTCTGTAAGATCATTTTTTCCAGAACAATGATAACAATGAAATCCATTGAAGTGAGTCATAGCATAGTTCTTTGCATGCATTTGTCTGACACTGGAACAAAGGTGAATGTTGCTGTAGAGTCAACAACACCAGAGGAGAACATTTGTATGGATTTTTTCCCCGCATATCACCAGGCCTTAAACCATAAAACATAGGATGACAGTAACAGTTGCATTGATATAGCAAGAATGAACTAAAAAAGTATAATATCTCAGCAATTACAATGTGTAAATTCAGGAAAGCTTTTTTGTGATACAAGAAACAATATCCTGCAACAGTCTATTCTGAAGGTACTGTACATCAGAAATACAAAATAAATAATCGTGTATTTTACCAATAACAGCAGCAGGAAAAGGGGTAAAGCTATAATATATATTGCATTGTATATATACAGTATATATATATATATATATATATTTATATATATATATATATATATATATATATATATATATATATATATATATATATATATATATATATATATATAAAATGCATTTAGCACCCTTAATATACCACATTTGCTTTATTTTGTCACCTCCTTTGCAAAAGTGCACCTTCCGAATATGTAGCAGAGGGTAAATGGAAAACATAGGCAACATGCAGTAGGCTCTTTATACAGGTGGCAGATTTACT
This sequence comes from Xenopus petersii, assembly GCA_038501925.1. Taxonomy (NCBI): domain Eukaryota; kingdom Metazoa; phylum Chordata; class Amphibia; order Anura; family Pipidae; genus Xenopus; species Xenopus petersii. Next base: position 134,342,533 of record CM076672.1, read on the forward strand.
AAACTACATAGAAATTATATTTTCTGAATCATTAAGACCCTTTTGACTTATTATACCCAGTGCTAGTCCTCAAAGCTTAACGCCATCAAACACAGCGTGACTGACACTGATGAAAGCAGTAAATGCTTTGGTAATGGTGTTTAGGAAAGTATTAATATGCTTAGTCTAATGGTATATCTGATCCAAATAGGCACATTTAAAAAAAAAAAAAAATCAGTTCATAATCATAATCATGATTTGCATAAATGATAATGAATCATAATAATTTCTGAAAAATCTCAACTGTTATCAAAATGACTAGTACTAACAAAAGCGCTACACTGAACCAGTACAGTAACCTATAGCAATTCATAAAAATAAGACAGTTTTACTGCAGTTAAAGGAGATGGTAATGTTAAAACTAAGTAAGCTTTATCAGATAAATACACCAGTAAACCCTCAAAGTAATTCTGCTCTGAGTCCTCTGTCAAAAGAAACATCACATTTTTCCTTCTATTGTGTACACATGGGCTTCTGTATCAGACTTCCTGTTTTCAGCTTAAACCTCCAGGGCACGGCCTTGAGCATGCTCAGTTTGCTCCCCTGCCACTCCCTCCTCCCCTCCCTGCTGTAATCTGAGCCCAGAGCTATGAGCGAGCAGAGAGAGACTCAGGCAGGAAGTGATGTCATAGCAAGCCAATATGGCAGATGCAGAGAACACTTCAAGAGCAGTTTACTCAAGTATGGTAAAGCATTCTGCAGAATAAATATTGTTATTGTGTTATAATTGCACTATAGTGACTTATCTATTGGCAATAAACTGCTTCAGTAGCTTTCCTTCTCATTTAAAGAGTGTAGAAAGTGTGTTCCAGGTTTTTTAAGCCTACTAACCTGCAGCAAACAATCACAAGTTTGTTTTTAAACAATACGTGCAAACACTACTTTGTGATTGTTGGTATTACTAGAACTGGAGCAGATGTTGCACTTCTTATTACATAAGCCCTTGTAACAAAGTAATATTTGAGCTTAACTGTACCCAGTTCAAATACCCAGACAGCACACTGAAATATACCTGCCAGAATCATATCTTTTCCAATCTTGCTTTTCCTGTAGAATGAGAGACTTGACTTGTGACTTGTCTTGGAAAAGCAAGAGACAAAAGTCTACTTGTGGCATTATCTTAAGCAAAATCACAGCTTTGTACTCTGATAAATGGGCCTTTTACTGTGTTCGCAGAAGCATGCATGTTTGTTTCAGACATGTGAGACTCCCACTGATTGTTTCATGGTGACATGGGTCTGCTATGGGGAGAAGGTTAATCTCTTTAGCAGAGGACTTAATTTCTAACTTTAACTTCTTGACATGTGGTTTATCATTTCCAGCCAACTGCTTCTCTACAAGTCTAAAGTGACCCTGACCCTAGGTGTATATTGTAAAACATAAAAAGACAGAACGATTATTTAAGAGGGCCTGTTAAATGAGAGAGAAAGTGCTTTTATGCTTGGGGGTGCCAAAAGTTACTTACCTGACACTCCGGGCAAGTTCTCCTATAAACAGAAAACTGCACCGACTCTGGGTTCTTCCAGGCAGCACCACGGAGCGATCCTGTTTCTTCCTTCAACTCATGACTGCTCATGCGCAATAGAGTGAAAAACCGAACTTAAACAAAAAAGGCGGCTACTTCATACTACTGCGCATGCGTCTCTCCCGGGAAATTTGAAAGCTAGTATTGTTTCTGCAAACACTTTGGTTAGAAAATTCAAGGATCCATCTGCAGCTCTATTCTTCTGGCCATGTTCCCTGGTCTGCTAGACAATGTTTCTATCTAGCTTCTTGTTTTTCTGATATTTTCTTACATACATTTGTAACCTTACAGAGAATTCGTGTTTTAGATGGGATCAGTGACCCCCATTTGAAAGCTGGAAAAGAGGCAAAAGAGGAAGGCAAATAACTCAAAAACTAGAAAATAGAAATAATGAAGAACAATTGCAAAGTTGCTAGGAATTGGACATTCTGTAACATACAAAGGGAACCATCCTTTTAAAGTTCAAATTACACACATGTTTAAAGGAGAACTCAACCCTAAATATAAACTTGGCTAAAAATGCCACATTTATATACAGAACTTATTGTACCAGCCTAAAGTTTCAGCTTCTCAATAGCAGCTATGATCCAGGACTTCCAACTTGTCACATGGGGTCACCATCTTGGAAAGTGTCCGTGACACTCAGATGCTCAGTGGGCTCTAAGGAGCTGGTGAGAAGCTAAACTTAGGGGTCGTCGCAAATTATCAAGCAGAAAATGAGTTTGACCTGTAATATAAGATGATACTACAAGGCTGATTATTAAATTCTGATGCTAATTGCACTGGTTTCTGTGCTGCCACATAATCAGCCTTATATTGTGACATTTATATTCTATGTGTACTGTATATTTTGAGTCACTCCCTAAGCTCAGTGACCGCAGCAAGAGCATGTGCAGTGAATCAGAAGAAGATGAGGAGCTACTGGGGCATCTTTGGAGGCACAAATTTTCCCTGCTAAAATGCTTTGGTTGCCTTGGGCTGGTACAGAAGCTAAAAACAGAATGTACAACATTTCTAGGCTACTTCTTTAGTTAAGCTTTAGTTCTCCTTTAAAATAAGAGCTAGCAGTGTATGGCTGTAAAGACAGAAAGAGAAGAACATTCAAATAATTATCTACTAATAGGCATCAAATGATCAGACACACATATGTATATGCGCATAACATCATTAGACTGTGGATCAGACTGAGAAACAAGGACAAACAACAGAGTATGCAGTGAGGAATGGCTGATTACTGCGGGAGACAAAGTATGTCTTTTGACTGAAGGAAATGAAAGTCTCCAGACCATAACCAACAGTTAAGAATGCTTCTCTGAAAATACAGTGTTACCTTCTAAAGATGAGACCTCCATTTGACCTATGTAGATTGCCCAGGCAGATTTTACTCAAGTTTTAGTTATACAGTAGCTCAGACAATTACTGTTAATTACCATAAACAGAGCCATTCTGGGTCTAGACAATTCTCATTTTCCTTGGTTTTGTTGTGCGCGATCTGGAGCTCCAGTCTCTATTAATTCATGTAGAGTGCCAGGCAACTAATCTACATAATTCTGTTGGTGACAGTGCAACAGTTTTCCATCTCAGTTCAATAGTAATATGATCAGGAACACCCATAGGGACACCGTGTCAATAGTTTGTGTTTTTCTCTCTTTGATAAGTGAACTTAAACCTTCCCTAAGCCAAACTCTTTTTGTGTCCCCTAGATCTCAAGAGTAGGCTGATAACACCTATAAATGCAAAAAGACCCAGTGATAATCATGTATACTTGCAATCTGTCAGTCATGTTGGTGCTATCAAGCATATTGAAAATGTCTGGCAAAGTTTTCAGAAAGTGATAAATTCATTAACGGGGTTATTTACTTAGCTCTGAATGCAAAAATCAGAAAAAAATCGTGATTTCGTTTTTTAATAATATCTGACTTTTAAAAAATCATAATTTTTTGGAATTTATCAAACCCAGAGGATGGAAAATTCCAAATCAAAGTTTTCTGAGTTTTCGGGCAAAAATCTGAGTTTTCCGAAAAAATTGTGAAAATCAGTTTTTTCCCGCAAAGCAAATTTTCGGGAAAATGTAATAATAAATAAGCGTAAAAAAATGGAGCGGATTTGATCGGAGTTTGTAGCAGAAAATATTGAGATAGATTCGGACTTTGATAACCCCCTAAGTCTTTACTGGTGATGTTACAAATCCATGAAGAGACAGTCAAGTATAAACAGAGCAGGCGAGATTCTTATTGGAGGACTTCGAAAAAAGTTCTGTTCTATTTAAGTAAAACTTTGACCATACATTTGGTAATTAGCAAATATGGTCACAGGAATGGGCACAAATATGTAGTAATCTCTTGTGGCACTGGATGAGACGAGGGTGGAGAGCATAAACACCCAAGATTTCTAACCCCTATAGTGCTAATACCCAGATTGATTTGTATGGTTCCTGAGTCCAACAGGTTCATTCCTTCTTAGTCTTTTAACAGATCTACAGTTAGTTATGGGACATACTTAACAATTTTTGATCAAAAAGATGTACAACCAGTATCACGCAATGTATAAAGTATTAGCTATAAACCATGGCAAGACTTATTCTTATATTTATGTGATGAAAGGGGAAGTGAAGCTTTGAGGGGCTTGGAAACTTTGATTTTAGAAGGTGAAAGTGAAAAGCAGGTTCATTTCAGATTATGTGATATCAAGCAACAGCCTAAGTTCACAAAGTCTATGCAAACATACCCAGCTGTGTAAATGTTTTCAAGCTTGTCAAGTAGGAAATATTCAACCTATAACTGCCCTGACCAAATGCAAACAGCTCTCTTGAAGAAACACAAGAACTTTCTAACGATCACAAGACATAAATGGACATTTTGTCAGACAGATGATGATGGTGAATAACTGGATAAGTAAAGAAGGTTTTAGGGATTTTTAAATAAGAGTTTGGTATTTATTGACTATGGTACAGGAAACTAAAAGAAAGGTGTAGTTCAGTGCTTAAGACAGTAAATGAGGGGAATAATAACTGATCCTCTACTGTTCTTCCACTATGTACTCATTTATTATTTTTCTCCTATTCACCTATTTCTTACCTTCTTTCTCTTCTTCTCTTGTATAAACTGCATGTTTCTCTCTCTCATAGTCTTCTGACCCCCCTTCTTGCCTCCGCCCCATTTTGATCTCCCCTTCTTCCTTTCATACTCTTAAAACCATATTCTAGTATGCTTCTCATTTAAACTTTTCTGCAGTCCCTTTTTCCTATTAGTTACTTTGCATTTAAAAATGCATTTGCTGGAGCATAATTCACAAGTAATTCTGGTTACATTTGACAGCAGTGTAGGGACCCCTAAGGATTAATTTCCCCTTTAGCCGGAGCTTCATGGTTGATACAGTGTTTCATAAGGGGCAGAGCCCTTGTGATTGGTGCAGCATGGCTGATCCCAAAGGCAACCACAAGGTGTCGCTGGAGATGCCATGTGCTCAGTCAGCCATTACGGATTGCTGCAGAACCTTGTTCACTGTGGAGATAGTGAATCCATACCTGGCAAAATGTAGGCAAAAGGGAGTTTGATAGGCCTGCCAAGGCTGGGCAGAATCCTCCAGTGCCTGATAGCTCAACCAAGGAGGGTTTGGAGTTTGGATTGCCGGATTTTCATGTTCACACTATGGAGAGTGTTGAGAGCTGCAGTTCAGCAATGGATGTTGGGAGAGCTCATGCTATAGACAGTGTTGGGAGCAAATACCGAAGGATTCAAGCCTTGTTATGTGCTTGACTGGGAGGGTCTGGAGCCTATAAAGAGATCATCGCTGTGGATGCCTGTCAGCTCTATGTGACAGGTAGGAAAGGATAAGGATCCAGTGATCTCCTGTTTGGAGAAACAGGCTGTCTGTGTGCCTGCCACGTGAGAGCAAATACTTTCCATCGGGAAAGGTATTTGGGCAGGTAGCGCTACCTAGGACTGATACTCTTTTGGGGACAAGGGATGGAGACTCTTGGGCTGCCAAAATGGAGTTGGACTTTTCCTGGCAGGGAATTACCAGGACTGGACAGCTACAGGTTCCTAGGGTAGTGGGTCAAGCTTTGAATGCATTTATGTGTATAATGTTACAGTTTACTCCCCCTTTAAAATTGCACTTCTTTGTATAAAGTTTATATTTTTATATAATAAAGTGTGTGTGTGTGAATGTTTTCCTAATGGGGATATATTGTTGTTAGTGTCAGCAATTAATGATACTTGTGGATTGGAGGCTGCTCAAGAGAACAAAGTTCAGTTTTAAATGGTGCACATAGCATTGAACAATAGGCAACAAATGGTAGATGTGGCCTGTGGGCTGTCCAATTGTACTGCTATGTTAACCTTAAATACTAGTTAAACTTTACTGGCATCCTGGGTAGTTGCCATTCCTCAGGGAATCTTGTTTTCATAATTATTCTGTCATTATTTTGAGTTGGCTGTGGAGATGTCTGTTATAGGTTGATTGAAAACTACGACTAGTAAGGCCATTCAGAGATATGTGGGGATTTGCCAGCTTTGTAGAAACTAAAAAGCCAAGAAGACAAGCTGTTTGATGTTTTCATTTCTTTGTCTTCAAGGTGTGTTTACCTTACTTGAAGAGTCTTTCTCTATGATTACTTTCCCTGGCCCTCTCTTGGCCTTTAATATCAATGTATGCACACAAGTTCAGTCATCTCAAAGCAGCCTATAATCAGCACATCTTTTTGTCAATTTCTGTAAAACAAATCCACCCTTCCTCTACATCACTAGGCCTGTAACACTAATTAACTGTTAGCCCCAGTCCCTCATCATAAGTCCTCTCATTTGACAGGTTCTCTCTAGCATTTCTAAAAATGATAGGTGCTCACAAGTATAGCTACACTATACATTTAAGAGGAGCCTTAATCCTCAGAAATGTGCTGATTAAACCTGAATGAGTAACAATATGCATATGCAAAAGGCAAGGTAATTATTTACAATTTTATCAAAAAGTAGCAGCCAAATCTCTCATAAGTGATGTCTATATCCCAGGTTTGGGTCTAACTGTCACCCTATTTTATTATACAAACCTGAATGCTTAACTTCCTTTCACCAGAATGAATATGTGGCAAAGGATAGGATTTTTAGCTAGCTTTGCTTTAAAAGTTATGCAGTGAGACTTGAAATTTATTTTTGATCTGCTATTTAACTTATATCACTACTGAAGCTTGGGTTGTTGACCTGTCTTTCAAGGCAATGGCTCAAATGCAGTAAACTGCAGTAATCAAATCCCCTGTACTGTGGCACAATGTTTTGCCTTTAAGTGAGTTTTGTGCGACAACACGAAAGCCAGAGTGTGAAGCAAAGGCAGACTTGGGGCCTTGCTGGTCTCTTTCTGTCACTCAAAACACAAAACCGTATATGTATCATTGTTTTAAACTACAGAATGGCTTTTATTCTTTTTTTAATTATATATATATACTGTATATATATAGTCAAATATAAGAGTCCTCTGCACTCAACCCATTATCAATATATTTAAGACAGCGACATTTTATGCATACTGCTACTAAAAAATGCCTTACCCTTTAAACAAAACAGGGATTGTTTGTCCATATATTGCAATATATTTAAGCTGGCCAACTACGTCAAACTCATCCCATATCTGGCCAGTCCTATGCTCAATTTTATCTGATTCATTAAGAATTCTATTGCTTCATCATACATTTTACAAAGGGACTAAGTTTTACCTGCAACTCACTTGCTGCTTTCAAAGTAAAACTCCCAAACTTGGCTGCCCTTTTATCAGACACAAGTGGGATCACCTGACTATAGCTGGGAAGGGTGGGAGCTACAACATGGAGCTGGTCACTGCTCCTTTATAAACTATAACAAAGGGAAAGTTGTGCTCACCACTAATTTTTAAAACCATGACGTAGTTGGCCAGCTTAAATGTATTGCAATATATGGACAAACAATCCCTGTTTTGTTTAAAGGGTAAGGCATTTTTTTGTAGCAGTATGCACAAAATGTCGCTGTCTTAAATATATTGATAATGGGTTGAGTGCAGAGGACTCTTGTAGTTGACTATATGTATTTTGTGGTCACAGCCTCATTGCACCCCCACCTATTAGGGATGCACCGAATGCACTATTTTGGATTCGGCCTAACCCCAGAATCCTTCGCGAAAGATTCGTCCGAATACCGAACCGAATCTGAACCCTAATTTGCATATGCAAATTAGGAGTTGGAAGGGGAAGACATTTTTTACTTCCTTGTTTTGTGACAAAAAGTCATGCAATTTCCCTCCCCGCCCCTAATTTGCATAGGCCGAATCCGAATCCTGCTGAAAAAGGCCGAATCCTGGCCGAATCCCGAACCGAATCCTGGATTCGGTGCATCCCTAATATATATATATATATATATATATATATATATATATATATATATATATATATATATAGTATATATATATATATATATATATATATATATATATATATATATATATATATATATATATATATATATATATATATATATAAGACTCCAAAAATCCGCACATGCTATCTACTGTTGAATGAGTATCGGGTGCTGTGCTGTAGTTGAACGTTGTACAAGGCCAGAGAATAGCACGCACACCGTTTCTTCTTTACTCCAAAGGGTTTATTTCAAATACAAAAATTAGTTACATTGGTTATACATCGACGTTTCGGTTGTGGTCTACAACCTTTATCAAGATGTGTTTCTTAATCAATGTAAAATTTAAAATGAATGGTAAAATTTAAAGACTGTAGAGCCCTGCCCAATCTGTGACATCACTACCTCTATGCATACCTCCCTCACACAAATGCATTAGCTCAGGTTACACCAAAAAAGGATGGGAAGATAAGCGTTCCCGTGCTGCAAGTAATCTCACTAAAAATATATACATAATATCATCATAGCGATAAAGAAAGTTACAAAATAAACAAAATATTGAAACAAAAAAACACACAAAACATTGAAAAGATACATATAATACACAAATGGCAGTCTACCTCTGTTCAAGGAAGCAGCTAAAGGAGCAATATTCATTTAGCCCTGCGGGTGTCAAAGTACCTAAAGTTTTTATCCAGAAAGTTTCCCGCTGTAATAAAAGACGTGATCTATCACCGCCTCGTATGGGCATTGGGATATGATCAATTGCTACATATTTGAACATAGGTAACCTATGACCAGCTTCCAAAAAGTGCTTTGCAACGGGTTTAGTACTCCTTGAATCCCTATATGCTGTATTAGTGGCTGAACGGTGGGCGTCCATACGTAATCTAAGCATAAGATCTGTCTTGCCGACATATGACAGGCCACATGGACAAGTAATTAAATAAATAACGTGAGTAGTTGTGCAGGTAATATGATGGCGGATCTTAAATCTATGTCCTGTTCTCGGATGTACAAAACTATCTGCGGGAGTCATATATCGGCAAGACAGACAGGATGGACATTTAAAGCATCCCAACTTTTTAGTTGCAGACGTCTCCTGTTTTTCTTTCTTATAAGCTTTAACTGGATCGGTATGGACAAGTAGATCCCTAAGGTTAGAGCCCCTACGATACCCAACCATTGCCGGTCTAGGGCATAGCTGTCTCAAGCGTTCATCAGCCGTAATTATATTCCAATTCGATCTAAGGGCTCTAGCGATAGGTTTTGAGAGACTATTGAAGCAAGTTGATAAAATAAGGGGGTTAGTGGAACTGTCTATCATGGTAGGGGATTGAACCTTCTGTCTAGCTTTCTCTAAAGCAACATCAAGTAAATCCGCCTTATAACCTCTCTGTAGAAAGCGTTCCCTCATTTGGGTCAATTGTATTTCACAGATGGATATATCTGAATTGTTCCTCAGCACCCTACAAAACTGTGACACTGGAAGAGAATTCTTCAGCGTCGGAGCATGGCAACTATTGGCATGTAACAATGTATTGCGATCGGTCTTCTTACGATATAAGGAGAAGTCAATTTTTGTGTTTGCCAATTTAAGATGAAGATCTAAAAAGTCAATTTCAGTGCCACAGTTAAAGGTGAACTTAATATGATCAGAGCATTGATTCAATAACCCCACCATGTTCGAAAAGCTTGTTTCATCCCCACACCACACCAGAATGACATCATCGATGAACCTTTTGTAAAGAATTATATTTTGTGAATAATGGGACAAGATGTGTTGCATTTCAAACTGGTACATAAAAAGATTTGCATAAGAGGGCGCCATCGGGGCCCCCATAGCGGTACCAGAGAGTTGTTGATAAAAATCATCTTCAAACCGAAAGTAATTGAATTGCAAACACATCTGTAACAATTCCACAACAAAACTTACAGGTGGACCTTCATATTCAGTAAAACTCAACAGAGACCTCTCAACCGCAGCCAAACCATCACGGTGAGGTATGCTGGTATATAGGCTAACAACATCTATTGAAGCCAGTAGATATGGTCGTCCCTCAAGTAAATTAATATTCTTAATAGTGTTAATGAAATGAGGTGTATCTCTTAGGTATGTTGTAGTAGAACTAACCACAGGTTGTAAAATACGATCTATATAGATACCCAATGGGTGTAACAGACTGTCTCAGGCAGACACTATCGGTCTGCCCGGAGGTGAAATCAAGCTCTTATGGACTTTGGGGAGTGTATAAAGAATTGGACATTTTGGGTGATCCTGCTTTAAAAAATCGAATAGTGTGTTAGTAATCCAATCATTATGCAATGCTGCTAATAGTAATTTATCAATTTGTCGTTTAAATATCCACACAGGGTCACCGTCCAATTTTTTATACACATGACAGTCAGCTAGTTGTGACAAAATCTCAATCCTGTAATCACAATAATTAAGTAATACAATCCCACCCCCTTTGTCCGCTGGACGTATAATCAGCGAGGTATCATTCTGAAGGGACACGATTGCTTGTAGTTCAGCCTGGGTTAAATTATTGTGCTTGCGGGTTTGCGTTTGACTCAGAGAATTAACATCTCTTTCCATCGCTGTTTTGAATAACTTAATGGCCGCATTCTGTGTAGGTGGACAAAAGTTACTTTTAAGTTTCAACTCCCCCGTATTATAAGAAGTGTCACATGTAGTTGATCCAAAAAGATCCTTAAGGTTCAGTAAACGTATGAACCTAAAAAGATCAATGTCTTTTGTTGTCATTGCCTGCGTGATCTTCCTCTTCGAGCCACGCCGTGTTGGATATCTTTTCCTCGGTTTGCTTTTGGAGGCATCGGCGGACGTGCAGTCACCGGCTCGTTCCCTAAAAAAGCGACAGAAGGAGCTGTTTGTATTGTCTGGGAAGGACCAAGTGGCACTCCAACCGCTGGGCTATCCAAGGTGCCTTGGGTATTTTCGTCTGGATCAGATTCTCCCGAACTTGAATCAACTGTTTGGAGAGAGCGTGGACGTTGTCGGCGATCCCTGTAGCGACGTGTATTATATCTAAAAGGCTGTTGTCTCTCTCCACTTAGCCACCGGTAAACTTTGTGAGTAGTGTAGTCTTCATTCACCTTTTTGAGCTTATCTCTCTTGAACCGTAACAAATCATTTTTATATGTTTCAACTTGAGTAGTGCATAAAGATAAAATGTCCTTGGAGGAATCTGCTGATAATATAGCCTGATATTCAGATTCAAAGGCCAACAGGTTTTTCCTAACCTCAGTTAATTCGGCCGAAACCTCTTCAATTACCAACACCATTAGGTCTAACGAACATCGGTTGAGCACACCTGTCCATTTTTTACAAAAATCAGGGTTTAGCCGTCCTAGTGTTGGAACATTTCTTATACGAAAACCCCGGGGAATTTTCTTTGCACAGTAGTAGTTGGAAAGGAATAGACCATGAAGGTCAAGGTCAACCTCCCGTTGTTTTAACCGTGTAAGCTCCTTACCGACATCTTTGGCACTCGTGTTGGAAGGTAGTTCAGTCTGTGTCCCAGACCACAAAACTCGGTCGGCGTCTGCTTCTGACACGTGCCAGGTTTCAGCATATTCACTTGTTAGGCCTGCTCGTTCAGCAAAGTCCTCCATTGTGGCAGTATTAACAATCTGCACGAAATCAAAGCGGTGCTGGACAATAATGCATAACTGGGCAAATACGATACAAGACTCCAAAAATCCGCACACGCTATCTATTGTTGAATGAGTATCGGGTGCTGTGCTGTAGTTGAACGTTGTACAAGGCCAGAGAGTAGCACGCACACCGTTTCTTCTTTACTCCAAAGGGTTTATTTCAAATACAAAAATTAGTTACATCGGTTATACATCGACGTTTCGGTTGTGGTCTAAAACCTTTATCAAGATGTGTTTCTTAATCAATGTAAAATTTAAAATGAATGGTAAAATTTAAAGACTGTAGAGCCCTGCCCAATCTGTGACAATCTGTGAAAGCTAGACAGAAGGTTCAATCCCCTACCATGATAGACAGTTCCACTAACCCCCTTATTTTATCAACTTGCTTCAATAGTCTCTCAAAACCTATCGCTAGAGCCCTTAGATCGAATTGGAATATAATTACGGCTGATGAATGCTTGAGACAGCTATGCCCTAGACCGGCAATGGTCGGGTATCGTAGGGGCTCTAACCTTAGGGATCTACTTGTCCATACCGATCCAGTTAAAGCTTATAAGAAAGAAAAACAGGAGACGTCTGCAACTAAAAAGTTGGGATGCTTTAAATGTCCATCCTGTCTGTCTTGCCGATATATGACTCCCGCAGATAGTTTTGTACATCCGAGAACAGGACATAGATTTAAGATCCGCCATCATATTACCTGCACAACTACTCACGTTATTTATTTAATTACTTGTCCATGTGGCCTGTCATATGTCGGCAAGACAGATCTTATGCTTAGATTACGTATGGACGCCCACCGTTCAGCCACTAATACAGCATATAGGGATTCAAGGAGTACTAAACCCGTTGCAAAGCACTTTTTGGAAGCTGGTCATAGGTTACCTATGTTCAAATATGTAGCAATTGATCATATCCCAATGCCCAAACGAGGCGGTGATAGATCACGTCTTTTATTACAGCGGGAAACTTTCTGGATAAAAACTTTAGGTACTTTGAGACCCGCAGGGCTAAATGAATATTGCTCCTTTAGCTGCTTCCTTGAACAGAGGTAGACTGCCATTTGTGTATTATATGTATCTTTTCAATGTTTTGTGTGTTTTTTTGTTTCAATATTTTGTTTATTTTGTAACTTTCTTTATCGCTATGATGATATTATGTATATATTTTTAGTGAGGTTACTTGCAGCACGGGAACGCTTATCTTCCCATCCTTTTTTGGTGTAACCTGAGCTAATGCATTTGTGTGAGGGAGGTATGCATAGAGGTAGTGATGTCACAGATTGGGCAGGGCTCTACAGTCTTTAAATTTTACCATTCATTTTAAATTTTACATTGATTAAGAAACACATCTTGATAAAGGTTGTAGACCACAACCGAAACGTCGATGTATAACCGATGTAACTAATTTTTGTATTTGAAATAAACCCTTTGGAGTAAAGAAGAAACGGTGTGCGTGCTACTCTCTGGCCTTATATATATATATATATATATATATATATATACATATATATATATATATATATATATATATTACACTCATAGAGGTATTAATTATTATTAATAATAATTAATTTGTTTATTTACAACATAAAACAAAGTTGCTGCTTCCAGCTCCAAATATGTTCCTGCGCCGCTGAAGTACATTTGCAGGCTTCCTGGTCTCTCTTGCCTCAAAGATCCACATATTAAAAAGAAAAATGGAAGCAGCAACACAAAAATATAAAGTTTATTTATTAAAAAACAGACCACCACTAGACCAACACCTAGATAGACCTTCTTGGATCACTCTACAGTGCATAGTTTATTTCTGCACGATTAGATGATCTGCTTATTAGTTTGGCAAGCAATTCAAAGGGTAATAAGCATCTTTGCAACTACAAGAAGTGTAGTAAAAAAATTGTGTTTTTCTAGTTACAGGTCATAGGAATTGACTGCAACTGTCCTTTCCATTGCTTTTGTCAGCTGCTTTTCATTGTTTCCCTCATCTCTGTACAAAATCCATTTTTCACTCCCCTGTCTACTCATACGACATACTCTTTTCCTTTGTTGTATCCCTGCTATTCACCACAAAGTATAATCTCAAAGTCTTGACCTCATGTCCCTTACATTTACCTACATTTTTTCATACACATGAATCCAGTGAGAGAAGTGATGATAGCATTTTCATAAGCATACATTAAACCTTACATTACAATACATTCATCACAACATTGGTTAGCAATTATACTTTTGTGAACCCCGATAATATCCATTGGTCTGACCTCTCTGTATGTTCAAAAGTCAACCAGTCTGTCTACAGAAGGAAGTGCAGGACTTAATGTCTCTGCTTTTGATTTAGAATTGCATAGCATGGCCTTTTATTTAGATATATATAACATTCCAAGACAAGTAGGTGTATCTTGATAAAGGTCCATCTTAGACCTTTATCAAGATAAGCCCTATTAAGGTAGCACCTGGGTCGTTTGTTGTTGCCTAACGGTGTGCACCAATCAGGTCTTGAAAAAAAGTGAAAAAATATATTTTTTCAATGTTTCGGCTCCTCACTTGAGCCGTCATCAGGACTAGAAAATTGCGCATAATAAACATACCTATTTAAACCCTCTCCAAAATGGCGCCAAGGGTTGAGTGACCTTGTGCCATTTTGGAGAGGGTTTAATAGGTATGTTTATTATGCGCAATTTTCTAGTCCTGAAGATGGCTCAAATGAGGAGCTGAAACGTTGAATAAAAAAAAAATTTCACTTTTTTTCAAGACCTGATTGGTGCGGTAAGAAAGAGAGAGAGAAAGAGAGAGAGTTTAGATGTAATTGATCAATCAATACAACAATCAAAACAATAATTTTGTTTGTGCTTTTGTATATTTGTTGGGCTTCTCAGATCCTTTTTGGTATTGCAGTAAGTTGCATGGTCACAATACAAACCTCATATTATAACTAAACCAGCACAATGCGAACAACTAATACATTCAGTTTGTTGAAAAGATGTTCTCCAATGCTAAATTGCTCTCTCTGAGATATTTTTTTGCTAGACAGCATTATTTTTATATGATACAAGAGATCAATACAGAGAAATACCAAAGGAATCTCAGATGATTTGTTCGTTGGTGGAGTAGAAATCAGTTTAATATCTCAACTATACGACAAAGAATTTGGTGAAAAAAATGGAGATTTGACAACTAATAATAAAATAGTGAATATGTTCTGCTGCTGTCAGAACACTTCAGTAACTTATATTTTTATTTGTTGTGTCTGGAGGCTTACTGAAAACAAATAACGACTTGGCAATGAAACTAATATACTACCATACACCACAGGTGATTATGTACTAGATCTGAATCTCATAATTAAAGCATCAATAACTCCAGAGCAAAAAAGTACCCTATGTACATAATTTCTGCACTCGAAAATCTGACATGATTTGTAGAATTACCTTTATCAAAATGTTATTTTTTTCACTTGTTATTAATATGTGGTTATTGAAAGATCCACAGAAAACAATGTACAAAAAGACAAAAGATTTCTTCCCAGCATTCTTATGTGCATTGGGTAGAAATATATGGTATGTCATTATTTTCACCCTTAATTTACTTTTTTTTTAATGCTTGCATTGATAAAAGAACAGCAGCCAGGGCACGAGATAAATGGATATGTTGAATCTAGTATTACCCTAATGCAAGTGTTTTCATAGGTGACATTATTAAAAGACAAATACAGACATATGAAAAAGTTTGTGAACCCCTCTTAATTCTTTGGAGTTTTGTTTATCATTGGCTGAGCTTCTTTTAATATATAACATGCCTTATGGAAACAGTAGTATTTCAGCAGTGACATAAAGTTTATCGGATTAATAGAAAATATAAAATATGCAATATGCATCATAACAAAATTAGACCGGTGCATACATTTGGACACCCCAACAGAGATATTACATCAATACTTAGTTGAGCTTAGTTGATACAGCCTCTAGATGCCTCCTCAGGGTATAATACATCTTGAAAAAAAAAAAAATTAAAAACAAGAAAAATTTTAGTTTTTTTTTTTTTAACCCAAAAATGTGAGTTTGGACCAAAAAAAATCACCTTAAACTCCAATTTCTGTGGAAAACACAACTCGAACCTTAATAAATAACCCCCTTAAACTGAAGACCTCTTACCAATTCCAGTGAAATCTGGGAAAGCACTTCTTTGCTCCCAAAAGTATTCCTGTGCAGGATGACAAATGTTTTTATATATTTGTAACCTTATTGAAAGGGGAACCTTGCTTGTGTTGATCAAACTTTTACGGGGTTATTTATCAAAGTCCGAATTTATCTCAATATTTTCTGCTACAAACTCCGATCAAATCCGCTCTGGTTTTGTGCGCTTAATTATTATTACATTTTCATGAAATTTTGCTTCGCGGGGGAAAAATCTAATTTTCACAATGCTTTTGGATTCTTCATCTGATTTTCATGATTTTTTTGGATGCTTTTGGATTTTTCATCCGATTTTCACCATTTTTTCGGACAACTCAGATTTTTGCCCGAAAACGTTGGGGTATTGCAGGAAACCCAGCGCACATCAAAAAATCATTGGGAATTCTCCCATTCACTTATATGCAACCTCAACAGATGCCGGATTTCTTATTCAGATTTTTCCGTCCTCGGTTTAATAAATTCTGAAAAATTCTGATTAAAAGTCTGATTTAATAAACATTTTATAAATATTTTTGCATTCGGAGTTTATTAAATAACCCCCTAAATCTTCACCTTGCAGTTTATTTAAATTCACTTTAGAAGCTTTACAGTTAAATCACTACTCTATGTGCTTTCCCCCTAATTAACTTGTACTGTTTTAAGTGTTTTATACTCACAGCCTCTTCTTTCTTCTTATAAGGTCCACCTGGTGGAGAACCTCACCTGGTCCCACAACACCAGCTAGAAAGCCCAACAGCGCCTCTACTTCCTGCGCAAGCTGAGGAAATTCCATCTCCCACCATCCATACTCAAAACCTTCTACAGAGGGACTATCGAGAGCATCCTGAGCAGCTGTATCACTTTCTGGGCTGGGAACTGCACTGTCATGGAGCGCAAGACCCTACAGAGGATAGTGAAGACAGCAGAGAAGATCATAGGTGTCTCTCTTCCTTCCATCACGGAGATTTACACCATTCGCTGCATCTGTAAAGCCACCAACATTGTGGCTGATCCAACACACCCCTCACATTCACTGTTTACACTCCTGCTATCTGGAAAAAGGTACCGAAGCATTAGGGCCCTCACTACCAGACTGTGTAACACTTTCTTCCCCCAAGCCATAAGTCTCCTGAATACTCAGGGACTGGACAGATCTCACACACACACTCCAACTGACCTTACTATATACCACAACGTTACACAGCCACTGTACACCATTATATAAATGGATGCAATGACAATAAACTCACTCTTGACTTGATCTTCACACTAGAGGAAGATTATGAAATGAGACAAATGAACAATGGAGACTTTTGCAAGAATTCATTTGTAAGAGTAGATTGTAATACCTAATTTAGAAAATAGATAAAATATAGCAAGATGAAAAATATTCATATTCAGTTTAAAAATTGTAACTTAAGGACCAGTACCATAAATTCCATGTTTCTGGGTTGTATTTTACTCCATGCTGGATCATGAGTTGTCTTGTAGCTAGCAATACTACAAAAATAACCTGCAGCACTAAAAGGGTTAATTAGAGAGAAACAAATAATAAAAAATAAAGGTACAGTGGCCCTTCTTTGTATGCTATTACAAATACACCCCTCCACATAAAATTCTCACTGTATATATACTGTATATATGCATTTGGTGTAGTAAAGAGTCACATCTACATGTATATATGAAATCAGTTTAACAAAGGAGAGGCAGCCCTCATATAATGGTTATTGATATTCATATTTTGTGCCTCACTTCTGCCCTCAGCATAAATAGTGATTTTTGTATGTATTATTCTTCTAGATCTTAAATTTTAACCCGGTCTCCCAGCTCTAATATCATAAACAGCATTGTTTTCCAGATCATTACACATTATAACAATCCACATAATGCGTTTGATTCTGTTTAGCGAATAATCTCATTTACCATCCAAAACATGCAGAGAAAATAAGAAGCCGTGACAACAAACGCAGTTACAAAGACAATGATATCCCATGAAGTAATGTGGGAATTCAAGCCAACACAATCTCTTGGAAAAGAAAACTAGTTTTGAATAAAGTAATATTTTTTAGGTGACTGTATTTGACAAGGACATCATATCTGCAAGAGCACAGCAAATGCACAAGAATGTATTTTGAAAGGGATTTGAACAAATTAGGCCTAAAAGCTGAAAAGGAGATCATGCAGTTCAGTGTACAAAAGCACAAGATAATGAGATGAGGGATAAAATATAATTATAGGATCCATAACCTGGAAAGAAGACTGCCGCCTAAGAAAAGAACTTGGCATGGAGCACGCATATGCTCTCTAACCATCTGTACAATGTCTGGCAGCAATAAAAAAAGGCAAACAAGATATTGGGATGCATATGTAAAAGAATGAAAATATAAATTGGCACAGCGACACTGGTGCTGCTATTGTGTACCGCTAGAAAGCCTAAACGTAGGAAATTATGTGCAATCTGGGTCCTTCTGCAGGAAGGACATTGTTGAGATTGTTGAAAAGGTTCAGTGGAGGGCAGATAAAATGAGACCAAGCGGAAAGTGTGTAAAAGAAGCAGATGTGACCATGCCCAGTGTAGCAAAAACACACAGCTTATACGGATATCAACGGATGATTATAAAAAATTGTTGATAAGTGGTGAATTCAAAATAAAGTGTGTACTGTTCTTTGTGAAACTTTTAAACATTTAAAGAAAAAAAATCATATAAAATGGGGTTCATTGGAAATTCCATTGGCAGGGGCACCATACCAATGAAAAGTGTTGCTGCAATACTCCAAACATACTGTGCAACCTCTGTCATACTTTCATGAATGTATAGCAGTGAACTTCCCTTTCCTTTCACTTTGAGCAATGTCTGCACTGTTTTATATAAGTTTATATATACTGCAGAATAACAGTAGTAATAAATCTAACCCTTCAGGCACCCCTGGTACTCAGGGAATTAATGTTAGCTCTGCATAAACACTGAGGTCAGCAAGAAAGAAGCAATCTTAATAAAGGTAGCTACTGCATACCTAAGCAGGAATGTCCTAAAATCCTGACCTGATTTAGGACTTTCCAAGGTTTGTTATTTAAACTTTATATTCATTTATACAGATTAACATAACATTTTAGCTGTATAAATTCTGTTGTTTCCATTAGAAGAAAACAAGGAACTATAGATATGTTGAGCTATATGTGGCTTTTCATAGCTGATAAAGACCACTTTGATCTCATATAGCAAGGGAAAGTGCTCCACTCTCCTTTCTCTTAAAGGAGAACTAAACCCTTAATTAAAAAAAAAAAATGTCCCTTATATTAATGTAAATTGCAAAAGTGCTTAAAGTACCCTAAACAATTGTCTTTTCCTTACTTATCGTTTAAGTCCGAGTGAATGTAATGCTTCTGATTTCTAATCAAAAATGCTTCCTTATAGAGCAACTCTTTCGGCTGATTCCTTCTTTGACGTTCCACTGTGTCAAAAATGTGGAATTTGAATTGATTAAGCCTATGTCCATGCCCAATATAATAGCCCAATACTGCTTGTTCTCTCTTATACAGGGCTGGATTTCCTGGATGGGCACCACATGGTCCGTCTGCATACACCAGTCCGCAAGGACATTTAATAAAAAATATTACATAAGTTGAGCAGTGCAAGAAGCATCCACAAATTGTAATTGGTATCACCTTCCTAGGATGGAAGATCCCTGATAGAACATTTGAACAACTACAGTTATATGTGAAGGTACAATTTTTTCATTTCCTCTCCTTGTAGTTACTTTATTACTTCCCCTGTATCTGATTTGACCAAGAGAGGACATAAATCTTAGCTTTTTTGATATGCAATTACTGGGTGTCTCCAACAATGTAGATTGAAAAAACAGTGAATCGTAAATGAAGAGGAGGGAACTCTTTAATTCTTTAAAGAGTTGCTCTATAAAGAAGCGTTTTAATTTGAAAGTTAGAAACATTGAATCCACTAGGATAATAAGGAGTATGATCTTAGTCCAATTTTTAGGTTATCCTTGGACTTTTTAGTATTGTAGATATATTTAATGTTTTTATCTTTCCAATAGTGATGTGTGGGTCAAGAAAACCTTGACCCGTACCCAACCAGGGCCGCCTCCCCCCCTTCATTTATAGACCTGTACTGTCCTTCCCTGCTAATGACGTCACATAAGAGGCAGGGCAGGCACCTGTTGCTGAAATGACCCTAAGGTTGCAATAAAGACATTTTAATTATAAAAAAATGAATGCTGTTCCAATTGGCTTCAGTTAGTACTCAGTATAACACAGGAGTGACTGGAAGGTGCAAATGTGGAACTGTAGAAGAAAGCAATGTTAGAATACTGTAATCTCCCAGCATCCTCCTCATTGGAGCATGTAAAAGCTGTAACAGACAAGTACTATTACAGCATCGCAGTCTTTAGCAATAATTTTAAATCTTTCTTCATTTGGGATCTGAGCAATAGTCCCTCTGTTAGTATTATTTTTGCATACAGTTGCACTATATATAAATAGTCACATACATATATACACGTATTATTGTTGTATACAGTAGCACTATATAAATAAAGATTCACATACATATATACAAATAACGGCTATTATTAACTTTGGGATCAGCTGAACTCTTCATCATGGCAAAGTAAATGTCATCTCCTTGTCTAATCGTACAGTGCAGACCACCAATCAGAAATGTAGAGATATGCTTCAGTAGCAACTTTCTAACACAGTCCCTACCAAGCTGATAGTATTGCTTTAGCAGTTATGTTAGATCTATGAAACCTACTAAAACATAAAAAAGATGACACATGAAAAAGACAAACAATTAGCTCTGCCCAATTGAAGATTACTGTAATTGCTTATCCGAATTTGTTTTTGGCGTTCTTAAATTATGTTAAAGCCCTGCGTATCTTGACAGCGCTATATAAATAAATGATGATGACGATGATGGTAGAATTTTATCCTGCTACTTCAGCAAGAAGTTCTTAACATTGTATTGACATATTTCCTGGCAACAATTCCCTGATAAATGCTGGCAGAAGAGTGATTTTAATATGTTTATATTTATTATTACCATGTATTTATTAGGCTACAAAATATCCTGCATATACAATACAAGGTTGTATACATCCAACATATAAATGACATGCAAATACTGACAGATACAGGGAGTAATGAGGGATTTGATCATTACAATTTACAATGTAGAAAAAGGGGATCTGAGACCCAAGGAAATGGGTTTCAATGCAAGAAGAAGGTATTGCCTTTAAAAATACTAGTTTTCAGATCACTGAATTCCAGGAAGCCCCAATCCATAGTTTGACATTTTGTAACTTAAAGTGATTGCTTCTTGACTTCAGTAATGTTAATCAGATACATTTCATGATTCCCATACCACCTCTCTACCATAAGTTGTATTTCTTTGTAAGGAAGGCATCGAACCCTGGAAATGCGTTCAGTATATTTTTTCAGATTTTTCTGATTGTATATCATCAAAGTCTGAGATGTTACTCCTGTACTTCAGTGCCAGTCTTCACCAAAGTTGTTATGTGCATGCTTTGTTGCCAAAACAATATTGTATTTGTGTGGGTGTACATTTTTTTTTGCATTTTAAGCCTCTTTGAATTTTCCATTGCTGACCCTTGCCTGTTATTTCTTCAGGTTCCTGATACTTGATTGCAAATTAGTGATGCATGCACCAACCTCAACCTGTATCTGACTTCATCTCATCTGTTATTGTGGAAGTTCCTGTAATCCATCACTCCTGCCTTTCCTGCATCAAGCCCAGAGTGGAACTCAGCACCTTTGCAAACACCTAGGTACATGTTTTATTGATTTAGACTATGGAATGCGGAAATCTTGCAGACTGTTGTTTGATTTGACCAATATTTTGTGAACAAAAAGTAGTAATTGGATAAGAGGATGATTCCTGAAAAGCTTTGATGCATTCTGTGTGGTTAAAGGTCTAAGATATACAGGCCACTGAGCATAGGGGATTTGAGTTTTATACACAAAATGTAGTTATTACCTTGTCCAAATGTGTAAACTACAGACATATATAAAAGACAATATATATATATATATATATATATATATATATATATATATATATATATATATATATATATATATATATATATAACACTCCAAAGGAATCCGCACTCACAGGTCTTAAGTTAAATTAAAAATATTTATTTAGAACAAATGACTAACGTTTCGGCCTCTCCGAGGCCTTTCTCAAAGATATACATATATATATATATATATATATATATATATATAATGTATATTCTGTAAATATATATATTTGTCTCAAACTACATAAGTATCTATGCAATAAACAAGAGCGGTACTATTCAGATTTGATTAGAGAATGGTCCCACCGCATGTGCAAAAAGTTCATTCTCCAAGTTGCATCTACAGAATAATGTCGAAATTTGAAGGATTCATATAGTTTAATTACACCAAAGTGTAGTTTAGTGTACTCTATAAAATACATAGGAATGTATGATGCGTAACCTATAACTTGGGGATGCCAGAAAGCCACTACAGAGAACACGGATATTAATTTTGTATATAGGTGAAAGGTTTTTCCTAAGCTAGAAGAAACACCATTAGTATCATGGGATGAAAATAACTATACAGCTTCAACTATTTCTATTGTATGGTCTGTGCCTGTTTTTTTCTTCCAAATTACAGGCATTTTATCCAGCATGCAAGTTATAAGATAACCACTAGAGGTCCTTTCAATGCAACAAATCGAATACTTGTAGGCCAGAGAAGAAACCATTCTGCTTTATAGGAACATATTGCATGTCATATTAAATAGATTTAATAAATATATATTTAATAAAATATAATTTAAATATAATTTATTATTAATATTATGTATTGTTATTTGTTCTTCTAGCCCTCATATACTGTATATTGCAGTGCTTTACAAAGATTGCTTTAACTTGCCTAGTTATAGATGTCATTGGGTTGGCAGCAATTCATTTGCTAGTAGCTTACTCTTTATTTTTGACCCTCTCTCCCTGGAAATGAACTGGGTTAAAAAAAGACAGAAAAACAGACCTCAGTGGGGTTTATTTTGTAATACAGCACACTAGCCAAGATTTCCTTTATCATTTTTACCTCCAGTAGACTGTTTAATGCTGCTGACTAGCTGAACATATGCACAAATATGTTAGGTAGAGTAACTTTTGTTATTATACATTCAGACAAAAGCATTCTGTTACATAAAAATGAAATAGAAATACTCACAAACCTGGTTTAAGTGCCTATAGAGATACGAGAGGAAGATAGACATTTCTGGAAGGAAGGGAGGGAAAGTCTTTCTCCATTCATAAATGTATGTCTCCCTAGGTGAATAGATCTATCCATGGCACTGATCTTATAGTCAAATTTAAGAAGTATACCTAGGGGCAGATTTATTAAAGGTCGAGGTGAATTTTAGAATGAAAAAAATCGAATTACGAGCTATATTTTTGTGTACTTCGACTAGGGAATAGTCCAAATTCGATTCAAATTTGAAAAAAATTTGAAAATTCAAATATCGAAATTTATTTATGTACTGTCTCTTTAAAAATTCGAGTTCAACCATTCGCCATCTAAAACCTGCCAAATTGCTGTTTTAGCCTATGGTGGACCTCCTAGAACCTATCTGGAGTCAATTTTTTGGGAAAAACTTTGAATCGAATTTGATCAAATGTGCTATTCCTTCATACGATTCGAAATCGGCCAAATATGGACCTATTCGATTGAAAACGGACCTATTCAACCAAAAAAAAACTTTGACTTAATTTCTGTTGGTCTTTTTGAATTCGAATTTCGAAGTTTTTACAGTTCGAAATTCGACCCTTGATAAATATGCCCCCTAATGTATAGGGATTTGAACTAATATGAACTAACTTTTTTGCCTATTGTTTCAATATAGATTTGTATGACTCTTACTAATTTTTGCACTAAACAGCCAAATCTGAAATTGAAAGTAAAGTCACATTTGTGCTAAAGTCAGGACCAAGGAGGAAGCTTTAATGCAGGCTGGCAGAAACAGCCCAAGTTGCAGTACACAAGGGGTTATGAGGTTGAAAGTCATAATACAGGCAGGCAGGCAGCAATCCGTGTTGACAGGAACAAAGCAGAAGGGTCATGAAACAGGTAACAGTCAAATAGCAAATAGCAAACAGTCAAATAGCAAAATATATCACACCCAGGAAGAGTTATATTCAGGCATAGAACCCAGGTCTTTGGCATTCATTTATTTTGAATTTGGCGCCAAACCACGGCGTGATGACAGCACTACTGTGTGACGCGCGGCACCTTTTGGGTCTTATGACCACAATAAAAATAAATCAGTAGTCTTCTAAGGGGCAGATTTATAAAGGGTCGAATTGAGAATTCAGATTAGAATTTTTGTAATTTTTTATGGTCAAAACTGTCGTCTAGGGAATTTTCCAAACTTGATTTGATTTTTGAGATTTATCATACTCAGGCCCTGAAAAAAAGTTTGACTTTTCGCCACCAAAACTTGCTGGATTCCTGTATAAAGTCAATGGGAGTGGTCCAGGGATCAATTTGGTGATGTTTGTAGCCTTCCTGACATTGAGTTTTTTTTGGAGAAAATAATCGAATCGAGTTTTGTATAATTCGAATCGAATTCGATTCGAGTTTTCGGATCAGTAAAATTTGTCAAAGGTTTAAAAAATCCTATTTTTTCTTTCAAAACTTTTTTTTATTAGAAAACATTACAGCATTTACTTTCGTCATAGCTAATTTTCATACGTTTTACTTTCAGAAAATGGATACTCTCCTACGCAGAGGAGGACATTGTCACCATATTCAATTACCCCGAGGGTCAAGAAAAACTCTTGTATCCATCATGTCTCACAGTTATATAGCATAAATCGAAACATTTTAGCTTTGGAAATTGCATATTAAAAAAATTAAACTAATAAACTTAAACATCCGTGTCAGTGTTTAATATGAAGTTACAATATTGCTCCTAATGCAGTGTTTATAACCACGCAAAGTTCCATCCTGCAGGTGTCAACTCTATCTAACCTCACCAGTTGCTACACTTATTCAATTATAGGAATTTAAACCATAAAGTTCCCATCCAATATCTTTATTGTAACCTGGTATATGTTATCCAAGGCGTCCAGATTTTGGTGTAAACATTATATTTATCTGTAGAAATACTCAACAGTCTCTCATTTACCATAATCCAGTTCATTTTGAGTAGGAACATAATTGTAGGAATTGAACATTTTTTCCAGGAGGTAGCAATAGTCTGTTTCGCTGCCATAAAGATAAATTGTATGAGTTTGCACTGATATTTGTTCGGGACTGGAATAGTCGTATTAAGAAGTACCATCATAGGATCTTTTCGAAGTCTGATTCCCATAATTGAATCAATTAATGTAAATATTCTGGACCAAAATCTGAACGCCTGTCTACATTGCCACCAAATATGTAGCATAGAGCCGTCCTTGCCGCAGTTACGGAAGCAGAGCGGGCTGGAAGTGGGATAAAATTTATGTAATTTCATGGGAACCATATACCATCCAGATATTACCTTATACAATGTTTCTTGAGCCAAAATATTTATTGAAATCTTAGCCGTATTTGTGCAAGTTTGTTGCCATGTAGATTCACCTACTATAGTACCCAATTCACTATCCCATTGCTTAGAGTAAGGTGGAAGGGAAGAAATCGTTTTATACAGGATGGATATTATTCCTCCACTACAAGGGAATTTAACACACATTTGTTCCCAGGCAGAAGAGGTAAAAGTATTAGTAAATCCTTTACAGCAGGATTTATTGGTTTCAAACACGCTATTTCAATCTGAGCCCATAGGGGGAGATTGGGTCTATAAAAGTGGATTATCGCGGCCTGGTAATAGTAAAGTAGGTTGGGAACATTCAGGCCGCCTTTATTTCTGGGTAGTATTATCGTTTTCTGGGATAGTCTTGCTTTCCCCCCCCCAAATAAATTTCATAAATTATGATTGCATTTTATTTAAATGAGTCTAAAAAATCCTATTTTTTTAATAAATTTCCCACAATGTAATTTCGAATTCAATCGAATTTAAGGGAGTTTCTAAAATTCGACCCTCGAGAAATGTGCCTCCCCATACCTGTCAGGGTGTAACAAATTTTATCCAGGTCGAAGTAAGGATCAAGGAGGAAGCTGAAGTACAGACAGGAAAAGTCCAAGACGTGGTACACAAAGGGGCAGAATTATCTAGGGTCGAATTGAAAATTAAAATTTTCGAAATTTTTTTATGGTCAAACTGTCAAAGTCGGCTAGGGAGTTATTCAAATTTGATTCGAGTTTTTTAATAAAAATTTCTTTTGATTTTCGAGATTTCTCATACTCTGATAAAAAAAACGTAAATGTCAGGAAGGCTGCAAACAACTCCAAATTGATCCCTGGTCCTCGCCCATTGACTTGAACAGCAATTTGCCAGGTTTTAGGTGGCGAATAGTCAAATTTGAGTTCTTACAGGGCCAGAGTATGAGAAATCTCAAAAATATAATTTGAATTTTTTTTTAAAAAAACTTGAGTTTTTAAAATTCAAATCAAATTCAATTCTAATTTTGTGGTCAATTTATTCATCCGAGTTTAAAAAATTAGATTTTATTAACAAATTTAGATTGGTCGTATTTTGAATTATGGGAGTTTAGGCGAGTTTTTAAAAACTCACGTGAATTCGAAATCCGACCTTTGATAAATGTGCCTCAAAGGGTTAAGATGCTCAATGTCAAAGTCTAGGCAAAAGGGTCAGGGCAGGAAGCAAATCAGCGTAGTCAGAATCAAGCAGAAGGGTCAGGAACCAATGATCAGTCAGGAGAATAATTATAGAGCACCTAGGAACTCACTGAAGTAAGACCTATGTTCGGACTTTGAAGTCAGGTCCGCAGCGTCTATTTATTTAGAATTTTCAATGCAATGACGTCATGTGGCAGCGCATCACTACACGTCGCGGCATTGTGACATTGTGGTCAAGGAAGCCACCATCTTGGGAATGAAGCACTACTGACAGTATTCATCTCTATAATGAGCTGCTCCTTGTCTCACAGACTAACAATGGCTCCAGCTGAGGGAAGGGGGGTTGTATATACATAGGACTTCTTAGTGGACTGCTAATTTGTTTTGATTGTGCTTATGTAACATGAATGCAGAATGTGTCTTTACTTTCAGAAGGCTGTCCTTTTTAGATCAAGAAGTAGCAAAAAAACATACAGTATTTTCTAGCTGAAACAACAGGCAAAAAGTATGTTCAGCAAAAGCTAAATTATTACACTTATGCTGAGGGTATATATTTTAATACTAGTGTTAAATATATAAATGTGGTGCAGTTGTAAGAATTGAAACATTGAATTGAAAATCTTACCAAAATTATACTTGATAGCTACTAAAATAGCTCTCCAAAACTCTTGGCAGGACAGAAACACTGATGTTGGTATCACTCAGAAGCAGAAGTGAAACTCTAGAACATACAACATATCTAGCTATTTATAAAACATATTTACACTTAAATATAACATCTAGTTATCTATGACAGCATGTGTATTCATACATATATTATGTCTAGACTAAGGTATATTTTCTAAAGGTCAATATAAAAATAAAGCATACTTTAATCACCTAGAATGGGAAGTAATATACTGTATCAGCTCATCAATGTAGTACAATTTAATTCATTGCATTAAATCATGAAAACTCTGTTGAAGTCTATGAGGCAATTTGAAATTTAATTAGGTGAGTGTAACAAACACTCACCCTGGTGGTCTAGTGGGCCGGCGGGGATGCCCACTGCGTGATGCGTTTTCTTCCAATTGCCGGTAATGCTGTGCGTGTGACGTCATAACGCAGATTGGCGCGAAATTCTAATATTTAAAGGGGCTCTGAGCTCAAACTCATTGTCCATTGTTAGGTCTAACTTGTTAGAATTCTGGGTGCGATTCCTGTCCTGTTTGATTCTTGTTTTGACCCTTGCCTGCCTGACTATTCTGACCCTTGCCTGCCTGACTACTCTGAAATCCGCCAAGCCTGACCCATACCTGCCTGACTATTCTGATTTCTACCTGTATTGGCCTATGCCTTTCTGACTATCCTTTGAATGCTGCCTGTACCAACCCACAGCCTGATTGACCTTGCTTGAACTCCGCCTGAACCAACCACTGCCTGTCTGACCCTGCTTGAACTCTGCCTGTACCGACCCCAGCCTGTCTGACACTGCTTGAACTCTGCCTGTACCGACCCCGGCCAGCCTGGTTTTTGTCTATTCCCTGAACTGTTGCCTTCTGTTCAGAACTCTTGCTTGGCTCCTCTCTTATTAAGACCTGACGGCATCTGAGGGCTCCTCCCTCCTGACAGTGAGGCTGGTCATACTTTTTGCCTTTTGTTTTAATTACAAAACAAATCTATGTTTTTTTTCATTCTTAAGTTAAAGCAAACAAGCTGCTCCAGGTTTGGTCATTACGAAAATTATCAGAGCATAGCTAATCCCTCTGAAGAATGTTTACCCGTGCTCTGGTAAGGAAATGGAACAGCTTCAGTTACCCTGTTTGTCCTGTTCTGCGTAAGAAATAAAAACTTTTTGTGATTAAGACAATAGGAAAAAAGTATGTTCAGCTTATCCATTTACTTGTGTTGGAAAGGGGGATACGCTGTCCCTTTAAAATAACACTTGAACAAACAATAAAGAAAAACCTCAGTGTTGCAAAGCTTAGGCCGTTTCTATTGTATCATCAAGCAGCTGAGGAGTCCAACAAGAAAGTTGCAAAGTTTGTACCAAGTCTAGTAACTCAATGTACTTCATGGGGATGTGAGGCCACCCTAGAAGGACCCAATTGACAAAATAATTGCTACTAAAGGACTTCAAGGTCTCCCAAACGTAGCTATAGGAGACATTTTTGCAATTATTTGTAAAGTAAAAGGGCACTACAGAATAACTGTGCATGGATATACATATACCAGGGTAACTTCTCTTACTTCTCCTGAAACAATTATTTTCAACTGGGAATGATCACAACTAAGCATGATACTCCTATATTACATTTAATATACAACTCCTAATGCAGGAACAGGGAGCCAGATTTATACAGGTCAGTTGGGATTCTCATTGGGGGATTATTTCACATTATAAAGCTGCCGGGGGCCCTAGAGAGCTGGGGGAAGTTTTATAGTGCAATATTTCTTTAAGAATACAAACCTGCAGTTGCTGGACTACAGCGCTTAGTGTATTACAGTATATTAGAGTACACTGGGATTTGTAGTCCAGCAACAACTCAACAAAGTTTGGTTGAGCAATGCAGTGCAGCATGGTTTAGTGTCCCTTTAAACACCACCATCACTACTCGACTGACTCCTGGACTATTTACAACCCACCTAATTCATTGTATTATCTCTACATTTGATCTGTAACTTCCTAATTTATTGCCAATGCATACTTTTCACTGATCTAACAGTATATATGCTGTGCCTTTCCAGCTTTCATTTGTATTTTGCCTGACGAAGGGGCCTTGGTGCTCCGAAAGTTTGCAATGTATTTTTATTGTTAGCCAATATAGGTATCACTTCTACAATACTTTTTGTATTTGTTTGTTTTTTTATTTGTTATTTTTGCTACTGGCTAACATGGTACCACAGTTTTTGTTTTGTACCATCACTACACAAACTCTACCCGAACGTGTTCTAGGGTTTTTCTAGGTACCCACACAATGGCAAACTTGGCTCCCATTGCTCCATTGTTGTAGAGCGTAAAGGGGTATTTACTAAAACTTGAATTAATCTCATTTTTTAATTAAAACAAAGTTGTGATCCGCGCTCGATCATTTATCAATAATTCTTTTTGAAAAAGTCATAGCGAAAAAACGTCACCACAAAATTGAGGGTTAATTTGAATCATACGACTTTTTCTAATTGACGATTCGAAAACTCGACTTTATCGAATTGATGCCGCAAGAATTTATCGGATTATCAGACAAAAACCAGCGCGGATCACGATGTCGAGAAATAGCTTAGATAATAATGACATCTAACCCTCACAGCATCAATTAACTACACAACTCCAAAAGAACATATACTATATAAAATAAACATTACTATAATAAAATAACAAAGCTTTTAATAACACTCCTCACTTATGGGGTGGTCTTAGTAACGGGGCTTTCCATTTTAGCAAGTTTAAGATGTCAATTAAGTCAGAGGAACAAACAAGTTTTTTAGCGTATGTTGATATATTGGTGTGCGGATAAATACTTGCCCCATTAGAAACCGATCCAATGACCAACTAGTATACACTTTGAGCCATACTCAAGTTTGATACATTTTGACAGATGTTGTAACAAGTGATCTTATTTAGATAAGATAGGAGTAAGTATATGTTACAATCAGAACAGTGTCAGTTTGTATTTGTTATTTTATTATAGTAATGTTTATTTTATATAGTATATGTTCTTTTGGAGTTGTGGAGTTGTTTTATGTTTAAAAACGGACTAGCATTATAGATATGCAGGTATAATGTTAATTGATGCTCTGATGCTTAAGTGATATTCACACCTGACGAGGGTTAGACGTCATTATTATCTAAGCTATTTCCCGCCAGTGTGTTAATATAAGGCATATTCCACTGTGTATTTTTATGCTTTGAGAAAGGCCTCGGAGAGGGCGAAACGTCAGCTTGTAGCTTTTATTAAATAAAAAAAGTTTATTTTAAGTCCTGAGAGTGTTTGTATGAATATTTACTGAATCTGCACCCAGACAATTTATTGGACTTTTTCGAGAGTGCCGGTATTCTCTTGGATTATATATATATATACATATATATATATATAATATATAAAGATATACCCATTTTTCATGCAGCTGTTTACAAAACATTTAAAGACTGGCAACACTGACTGACACTGCCAGGAAAAGAAATGAAGCTGAGAGCCAAAGCTGCACACCTGCTGTGTTAAGGTTAACGTTTCGCATCTAGTGATATTGCTTTGGATTTCAGTCACTTCTAAAGAATTTACTTTGTTGTCAACTAAAATATGCCCCACCCTTGCACAAACACTTCTACTGATTTTGCACAATAGTACAAATAAAATGCGTATTGTGTTTCATTCTTCTTTTATCATTTTCAGCTGATTGAATATTATAGCAAATACCGATCCGACTCACCTGCATGCTGTCACAATTCAAATTGCAAGGTCCACAAAACAGTGAGTTCTCCCTTGGTGTTCCAGGCCATAGCACATGCAAGAAAGATGGTAATGGAATACTGCAACACCAGGCCTCAGTTAAAAACTTACTTCTTTATTACATTAAGCCTGATGCGTTTTGGGCTGCTTCAGTCCTTAAGCATAGGCGTAACAGCAAAATCAGTAGTACACAAATATATAGACTTTGTTGATAGCGTCAATCACTGGCACCTGCAAAGACATAACTGCTAAAAAAGCCAATAGAGAAAACAAAGCAAAATAAACCACCAAAATGAAAAAAAAAACACTGGAGAACTGAAAAAAATTTACAAATGAATCTACACTGCTTTAACTACCCTAGCTGCAAAGATAGCTCACTTTGAAACCAGTTTAAAAACCATCACATTCTATAATGAATATTATATTATACTGTATGTAGTTGTATGAGTTGTTTATACTGTGCATGCTAAGCAAGGTACAAAGTACAGAGAGCATAAAAGTATGGATGCCTTAAGTAGGGATGTAGCGAACGTCGGAAAAAAAGTTCGCGAACATATTCGCGAACTTGCGCAAAAATGCGAGCGGTTCGCGAACGGTTCGCGAACCCCATAGACTTCAATGGGAAGGCGAACTTTAACATCTAAAAAAGACATTTCTGGCCAGAAAAATGATTTTAAAGTTGTTTAAAGGGTGCAACGACCTGGACAGTGGCATGCCAGAGGGGGATCAAGGGCAAAAATGTATCTGAAAAATCTGCCTGTGTGTGCTTGGAAGAGATAGTGTAGGGGGAGAGCTGTTAGTGATTTCAGGGACAGATGATAGTAAGTTTGCTGGCTAGTAATCTGCTTGATACTGCTCTGTATTGGAACAAAAAAATAAATAAAAGCAGTCCTTACAAGGACTACTGTTATTGCAGCAGTCAGCAGATGAGATCAGAAGCAGGACAGCTGCCCACTGCAGCTACATACAGAGCACTGCAGTAGAAGGTAGATTACTAGCCAGCAAAGCTACCTAAGCTTAAATGTCCCTCAAACCCCTGCAGACTTCTGTCCCTCCAATAACAGAGCAGTATCAAAACGATTACTAGCCAGCAAACTTTCAACTGTCCCTGAAATCACTAACAGGCAGCAGCTCTCTCCCTACACTATCTCTTCAGCACACACAGGCAGAGTGAAAAAAACGCTGCAGGGCTTCGGTTTTTATAGGGAAGGGGAGTGGTCCAGGGGAGAGCTTCCTGATTGGCTGCCATGTACCTGCTGGTCTGGGGTGAGAGGGCAAAAAAAAGCGCCAACAATGGCGAACCCAAAATGGCGAACGTCGCGCGACGTTCGCGAACTTCCGGCGAGCGCGAACACCCGATGTTCGCGCGAACAAGTTCGCCGGCGAACAGTTCGCGCCATCTCTAGCCTTAAGATAGTTTTATTTTAAAAGCTTCTTTTCAGACACGGACACTGTTGGACCTGAATGTAATGACACACACACATTTCTTAAAAAACAAATAGCTACTGCTTGTGCAGGATTTAACAATGTGAATATTAATTAGTGTCTGGATTGGAAATCATGGGAAAGTTCCAGCACTCGATATTCTGGAAAAATACTGCATTTTGGGAATACTGTGCTGTGGTCATCTCACTCTGCAGGGCTAGTTGACACAACATTTGTGATTGCAGCTAGAATGAGCGTCAGTCGTATAATCTGAACTGAAGGATGGTACATTCACATTCGCACATTCCATTACAATCCAATCTGGGTATTTGCACAATACTTGCAACATTCTGCAACTTCACTGGTTGAATGTGTCAGATTGCATACTTAGGACTTGCATTTTAAAGGTCAAATGAGGAATTCCTAGCTGTCTTTTGCTGTAATTTTTATTGAAATCATCAAATTTACGCATACCTCCCAACTGTCCCTTTTTCGGAGGGACAGTCCCTCTTTTGACAGCTCAACCCGCAGTCCCTCATTTGTACTGGAAAGTCCCTCTTTTCTCTGCACTGAACAGCCAAAAAAAGAAACAAAGTTTCTCACTTAATTGGCTTTTAGCAGAGAGCCCAGAACAGCTAACAGGTGCAAATAAGATACTTTGTAACAATTTTGAGACACAAAAACACAGTTTAGATAAGGAGAAATATTTTCAAACTTTCATAACCTGCCAAATTTTGTAAAACAAACATGGTAATTAGGGGGTGTGGCCACAGAAAAGGGTGCGGTCAAAAAAATTGCTGCGCTACGTGCGGAAAAAAAAATTTGTCCCTCTTTTTACTACCAAAATGTTGGGAGGTATGAATTTATGTATCTGTCCACAACAGTCAGGTATTTGATCTCTTAAAGGAGAAAGAAACCCTTAATAAAAAAAACAATATAACATGGTATGGTCGCTCTTTGTATGGATGACCTTGGTTTTTTGCACCTCCACAGCATATTTTTGTCAAATATCTGATTGTATGGTGTGCCCTCCGTTTATCCACATTTCTTAATAAAAAAAAACCCCTACCCTACATAGACCCCCTCCCCCCAGCCTAGCTGCCCCCCCCAGGCAAATGTCCCTAACTCTTCACTTACCCCTCCGTGCAGATTCTGTGCGTAAGATGTACGATCGTTCAATCCCACTAACCGCATGGTAATTTCGAAGGATTGGTCAGGCTTCCCTAAAATCGGTCGTTCGGCAAGAAGAATCGTTGCATCTATGGGGAGCTTAATGGGTTAAAAATCAAGAGAATCTGATATGCTATTGATTTTGAGCAAGTTCAACTTGGAACCACTAAAGCTTCTTTATTCATGAACAAACAAAAAACACAAAGTGTACATGGTTTACTATTTTTTGCCAAAGCCGGAGTGATGGTATTTCCTGTTACCCTGTATTAGTCCGTGTCTGCAATCTGACGTTAATTAAATACCCAAAACCCTTTAAAAAGAATACACGTTTTGTGGAAACGCAGAATCCCTCTATAGACTACAGGCAAATGTTCAAAACCCACTTGCCCTAAAGAAAAGTTCTTTGTTGTTCCTACCAAGTACTCCTTCTTTTTCCATCTCAGAAGTGGGGCTAGAAAATTAAAGTAAGTATGATGGGACAGTGAGTTTGTTGGTGATATGTCCACACAGTGAAATAGAAGCATATACAGTAGGGTAGGTACATTTTACTTAGAAGTTAAATCTGAATAAACAGTATAATGTTAAATGAACAGTATGCAGAAATGACCAAACTGCTGCTCTGCAAATTTCTTCAGGGAAAACCTGGGTTTGGAGTGCCTGGGAAGCTGCCAATGTATTAGTGGAGTGAGCCTTAAAGGAACAGTAACACCAAAAAATGAAGTATTTTGAAGTAATGAAATATATTGTACTCTTGTGCTGCAGTGCTAAAACTGACATGTTTGCTTCAGAAACTCTACTATAGTTTATATAAACAAGCTTCTGTGTAGCATATTTTTCTGTTACTATTCCATTAAAGCAACAGTAATATGGCTAGAAATGCCATATTTTATATATATAATTTGCTTATGAACTGAAACAACTCACATCTGTATAGTAGCAATGATTGAGGCCTCAAAAGCTGTCACATTGGTTCCCATCTTGGATTTTGTTAGGAGTGTCTGCGACACTCACATGCTCAGTGTGTTTTGAGCAGCTGTTGAGAAGATGAGCTTAGGGGTCATCACTAATCGTCATGTAACATTATCTTGGCCACCACTAAAATAGGATAGGATGTACATCATCAATATCTTACCATCCACAGGTCATGAATCCCCTTTGCTAAATGAAATGGGAATTTCTCTCAATAACAGTGCCTCCACCTAGTGGGATCTGGGGATTAAACCTATGGGTGGCCCCACTAGGAAACAATAACTTCACACACATGCAGCAAACAAATAGAACTTTATATGGGAAGGGAAAAAAGGCAAATTTAAATCACATTTTCAATATTAACCCTGCGCTGGGGTACCCATGTGGTTACAACTCCTGGCTGTCTTTACCAGGACATGGTGCCACACTTCCACTCTTGCTGGACAAACACAGTCTAATGAGCTTTATATCCCAGGTTAAGTTATTTGGATAGAGGCAGTAGCTTCCACATAGCAGGCACATTATCAACACCTGTCATCACACAGGGGACACACACTGGAGCCATTCCAATTAGTGATGTGCAGGCCGGCCCAAACCTACACGACCTGCAGAACACTCGCAGAGGACTCACACAGAACTGGTACAGGCATCCACAACATCTAACACAAGTCTTCAAGCTGGTACCAACTCTCATCCAGAGTGTGAGCACATCCAAGGCCTAGGGTGGCAGAATTTTAGGGGGGCGGCATGCTGCCCAACCATACCCACATTGGTTCGAAAGCACTGGGGATTCGCAGTAGATACAATAGTTTTTAAGATTTCCTGTGCACCAATCTCCGGACTCGATGCTGAAAATTTGTGCATGTGCAAAAAGGAAGGGGAGGGGCATCTGCTATGTAAATCCGGCAGATCCATTATCCCCGTGCCCACCAAGAGCATCACCACCCATGTGGCTTCTCTTCATAGCCTGAGACCTTTTTGCTGCCAGAACAAATCACACCGTCCTGAAGTCAAAAAGGGAAGTAGACTGACCCTGAGCACATGACAGCTAGGGTTGCCACCTGGCCGGTAAAAATGTTGCTTGATGTCAATGTTATTTATAGGGAAAAACCATAAAAATATAGGAAGGCCGGTATTTTTTTCCAGAAAAGGTGGCAACCCTAATGGCAGCTCAGCTTTCTGAAGAAATGGTTCAACAGTGACACATTCTGGCCAAATCGGAAATCTGCCAGGGCACTCTGCACAGGGACAAAGGACTCACTTCCCCTTCCCTTGTCCAATTTAGGTCCAGCACTTAGCTGGCCAGGTAGGGGATTTACAACTATATGGGATTTTCAGACCATAGGGAGTTTAAACCTATGGATCTCTACAATCAAATAGAAAATGAGGTGGGTCTGTCATATAAACTGATTCTACAGGGCTGATAATTAATTTCTGCTGCTAATTGTATTGTTTCTGAGCTGCCATGTACCAATAATTATTAATAATCAGCCTTAGTCTTATATTATGAGATCTCTACTCTGTATATACAGTATAGTGTAAGTCAATCCTTAAGCTCAGTAAGTGACAGCAGCACAGAGCATGTGCAGTGAATCAGCAGAAAAGAAGATGGGGCATCTTTGGAGTCACATCTCTTCCCTGCTAAAGGGTTGTTGTTGCCTTTGGCTGTTATAAAAGTCCAAAACATATTGTACAATATGTCTACCCTACTCTAGTTTCCATTTAACATTACCAACAATTGATATAGCAAAGTGGCTGATTCAGTAAGAAAATGGTATAGTCAGCTTCCTGCTTTCTATGCTCTAAGACAACTTCCAGTTCTGTGCTCCTTGTCACTAGATGATTGTGCAGCATTATTGCTTGTTGTACAAGACAGACAGCTTGGTTAAATGTAAGAAGCATTTGAGAAGGGACTAGCAATTTCTTCTACCTGTCCATTGCAGAACATATCGGATTATCCTCCTGAAGATGTGTGTCAAACTTAGGTCCAAATAGCTGTTAGTTTACCTTGATATGGGCAAGGAGCTAAGATTATGTTTGGCTTGCATGCTCAATGAGCTGCCAACCCCCTGATTGTTACCATAGAATGGAAATTCAGGCATACTGTGCTACTTTCTGGGTTTATATACATCATTAATCCAATCGCCTCATTTGCCCAGCCATTCATATAAAACAATGCAAATTAAACTGAAAGGAAGCAGCAACCAGGATTCTTCATCCCTCCTAGTAGCCTTATAACAAACCCTCTGACAAGCGATAACGTACCGTAAGAAACTGAAGAACTAGCACAACTTTAGTTTTGAAATAATTTGATTTAAAAGACATGAAAAGCCTACATTTTCCTACCATGTATATAAATTGGTTATATCTTCCCCATCCAAGCCACATCATTTGTACTGAATATACTCCCTCCATTTGCCAGCGCCATCACATTTTCCTAAAATTAATAGCAGCTTTCACCCAGCGGCCATTTTCCCCCGGACAGTAACATTGACATCTGCAAACAGGGCAGGTATGCTGTAAAGTTCATGCAGTGCAGAATGCAGGGTTACACAGGCACAACATACTTTGATAAAAAAAAGTTCTGCTGGGGTTGAGCACTGTAATGGTTAAGCTGAGCTCAGGAGAGGGGTAAGGGCACGGTCAGACGTGGCGTTTTTACGTTGCGTTTTTAAAAAAGAACAGCCAGGCGTAAATATGCCACTGAAACCACATGCGACCATCAACATGCGTTTTTCATGCATTTTTCAGCATGTAGGATTATTTTCCCAACATGCACTTCTCATTGTTCTCATTGAGAGTTTGGACGCCATATTTAAAATACGCTGCTTATTTACGAAAAGTGTGTTTTCAAACGTGCAGATCCCATAGAGTCTATTGATTTTGGGCATTTCAGCTACAAAATGCCAATACTGGCATCCTGTGGCGAATTTCAGCATGCAAGCGCTCTGTGTGAATTTCCATTCATTTCAGTGGTAGCGAAGTTTATGCATATTTATGCCTGGCTGTTCTTTTTTAAACGAAACGTAAAAACGCTGCAAGAACGCCATGTCTGGCCTTGCCCTTAGGAGAAAAAAATAGGATCAGATCTCTTGATTGGCTGTTAGACTGGAGGGTGTGCTTAGTAATCTGATCTGAGAAGAACTAAGCATGCTCATAAATCAACAGCCAAAGACGGAGGGGCCAAGTGGATTAGAGGATTAGAAGGATTTCTAAGTGAATTAAGGGGATGCTGCAGCCTTACTATTAACCCTTTAACAACCAGAGTGACAGTTATCTAAAGATTTCAAAAAGGCTGTTCACTGATTATATTTTTTGTGGAGGTGGTTTACATGTCCTTTAAAAAAAACAAACAAATAATTTGAGAAAAGTCTTTAAATGAAGAGTTCTTCATATTTGGCTATTTGTGCAAATGTGTTCATGAGAGCACACTATGGCTAGTTGCCTATTTCTGCTTTACATGTAACCTCCTACAGTGGAATGGAGCTGTCTCACTTTAGAATCTTTTTCTGCATCTCGTGGTGTTTTCTTGGCCTATTTACTGTCTATTCTCAGTCTAAGAGGGCAGCTGTTTGCGACATTGCGGTAATATGTACTGCTGATTCATGGTGTGCACACGGTGTGTGAGTGACTCGACAGACAATTTGCTTAGTAAGCGTTGCGGCCGGAAGTGTTGCCAGAACAGTGACATCAGCAGTAGAACTGACAGCTCAAGGCTGTCATTGAACGTGTCCAGCCCCACCTCCGCCGCCGTAGTCCCGCCCCCTGGCGCAGGCGCGTAATCTCCCTAGTCTCGCGCGTCTCCAGTCAGCGGAGTCACGATGGCGGCGGACAGGCCGTACTAGTGAGACAGCGAAATAAGCGCTGGACACTGTACTTCATACCCGTAGATAAAGCGACCGGCGGACGATAAAAGAGTACCGCGGAGTGGTCTTTATCCTCATCACGGAAAAAGGGTCACCAAGGCGGATCTATTAGAGAGGGGGAGTGCATCACACTGTAGGAGGTTGAACAGCAGGCCGGAGCTGGGGGACATCACACAGCAGTCGCCATGCAGATCACTCTGAAGACCCTTCAGCAGCAGACCTTTAAGATAGACATCGACGCGGAGGAGACGGTAAAGTGTACTACATGGCCTTGCTCCGCACACGCTATGTGAATGTCACCAAACATGAGAGCCGCTCGTATAAAATGGTGGTGGGGTTTTGAGCAGTCTGTCAAAATGTGTGCAAAAATCTTAGTCTGTTTAGAGGGTGTCTTGCACGAAGTAGTAGTTGGGACGTGGGTAGGGGGCGCGCTAAAGTAAAGTACACGTGACCCTTTATATGGAAGGGGCGCCGGGAGTCACGTGGTGCCTTCTGTGTGTTGTTTATAGGCCTTAGATCTGTTTGCATGATCAATCTCAGGGATGGAATCTCCTGCCTTCTCACTGTTCCTTTCTAGCTGCCTTTGCTTAGGGAGTTAACAGGGATTTTAATGCGGCTTATTCACAGAGGTGCTAAATCGTGTGCACGAAGGATATTCATATTTAGAACAGGTCAATGGAAGAACATATGCACACACTACTACAGACTGTCTCTAGTGTTTGTTCATAACATTTAAAGGGGGGAAGCTTTTAAATGATGTCTCAACTACTAATGAGCTAGTATAAAAAAACACACCCATAGACAATGTATTCTAAAAAAAAACAAAAAAACTTGTGCAACCTGCACAAAAAACAGAACACTAATTCAATACACTTTGCACAGATTTGCCCATCTCTAGTCTTGACATATTGCAGGAAAAAAGTTGGTAAGTATAGAGACCTCAAAAGAGCAAGAAATTAAAGGGGGGAGGGGAGTTAGAGACCTCAAAAGAGCAAAACATTAAAGGGGGAGGGGAGTTCACTTAAATTAACTTTTAGTATGCCTGAATAGCCAGTTGGAAGCAACTTTTCAATTGGTCTTCATTATTTATTGTTTGCCTTCTTCTGACTTTCCAGCTTTCAAATAGGGTTCACTGACCCTATCTAAAATAACACATGTTTTATGAGGCTACGCATGTATTTATTGCTACTTTTTCTATTCAGGACCTCTTTTATTCATATTCCCATCAATAAATCAAATTGATGTATGGTTGCTAGAGTCTAACCCTAGCTACAAGATTGTGGAAACTGGAGAACTGAATAAAAAGCTACATAGCTGAAAAACGGCAAATAATTAAAAATGAAAACCATTTGCACATTGTCTCGGAATATCACTCTCTGCATCGTAATAAAAGTTATCTCAAAAGGTGAACAGTCCCTTCAAGTAGTTCTTAGTTGTTTTATTTTCCTATATTGCAGTCATTGTTACAGTAATATTTTCTCCAAATGCCTTAAAACTGAAATGGTTTTAAAAGATCAAATCTAATTTGCAGGCTCCCTTAAACCTACTACAGATCTTTTTTGTAGACTCCCTAGAACCTTCAGGAAGCAACATTTAGCACACACATTGGTTGAGACTGTATTATCTAACGTCCCCCACATGGTCTGTTGCCACCTGTTTCTTTGAAATTTATCTGACAAAGTTAAAGGGATACAATCCGTGTATAATGACCCCCTTTTGTGATAATTTTACGGCAATCTTCTTTTTAACACAAGCTTTAAGATTGTCATTTGCAGGGCTTTTCAATACATATACCATCTCCAGGGCTCCCATTGACATCGATAGAAAGTACTGTACTGTACAAGTTTAATGTAATCTATTGGAGCACTCATCCCCAAACTGTTGGGCTGGCACCCGTAGTGGGACCCAGCCTGATAACTGGATATTCCTTTTTGTGCCCATAAATACTCCTAGGTCCAGTTAAATGGCATTTGTGTGAGATTTGTGGCTTCATTGCAATCCATTAAGTATGAAAATGACTGCATCAGATGTTCAGATTTCACATATATAGTTTATAAGTACAAGTCATCTTTTTACATAGCCTCAAATAATCTTCCTTCTCTTGTGGTTTAACTGTTACGCACAGTAACGCGCAAATATGTGTTGCCCTGGTAAAACTGGTGTGTGTTTGCTTCAGAAAGACTACTATAGTTTCTATAAACAAGTTGCTGTGTAGCCATAGGGGCAGCCATTCAAGCACAGGACACAGTAAATAACTGATAAACTCAGTAGAATCCCATTGTATACTACAGAAATTATCTGTTGGGTGCCTTTTCTCCCTTTTCAACATTGAATTGCTGCCCTCATTTCTACACATTAGCTTGTATACCAGTGTAGGGCAACAGTACGTTTTAGTTTAATTGCTTTAAACCACGGTCATTTTTTTGAAGTTCCTGTTCCTTTTAGGCTAATGTCACATGGGATGTTTTCTGTTAAAAATCTATTTATGTACTTTATAAGGACAAAGGCTTTATTTTTACTGTTTATCCAAAGAAATAACAAAAATCAATGGTTTTTGTTAATCATACATTTTCTTTTACAACACATGTTGAACAAAGGGGAATACTGCTTATTTAAACATATTGTATCATTACCCTGCAATGCAGCTGCATGTTTTCTTCAAAAGCACTACTACAGTATATATAAATAAATTGCTGTTTAGTAGTCTTTCAAATTAAAAAGGGCAAAAAGGCATGTTTACCTCGCAAAGGGGTACACTGCCATTTAAATGTTTGGGAAATCTGTATTTCATGGAACTCTTTAAGTGCCACCAAAAAATGTTGAGCCTGTATGATTCAAGGTACCCTATCATCAGACAAATGTAATTATCTCTGCTTGAAAAGAAGCTGTAATGTAATAAAGTAGATACATTTGGGGAAACCTAGTGCTTCCATTTTGATTGTTTCTAGTCACTTGTGTGCATGTAGTCTGTTCTGTTGTCACATGGCTTTGCAATAAATGACTAGCATACTGGATTTGTATTGAAAAGTGCCCAAAAGTGATTTATTGGCATATAGGCAATGTTCCGGGCTTCATAGAGTCCTTTATTAAGTCTGGGAGGTTTTCACTTTCTTAATAAGAAAATATTGAAATCATCACCCGAGTGATTGAGATTAGTGATGGGCGAATTTGCGCAGTTTCGCTTCGCCGGAAAATGTGCGAATTTCGCGCAAAAACTGCGTTTTTGACGCCGGCGTCCATTTTTTTCGGAAAATTTTTTTTGACGCCGGCGAATTTTTGACGCAAATTTTCGTGGGAGTTTCGCAAATTTATTCGCTGGCGGCGAATCGCGCGAATTTGCGCCTGGCGAATAAATTCGCCCATCACTAATTGAGATAAGAAAACATGACGAACAAACCCACACCAGTTTTAATGTTTATAATAAAGGAATATTTCTCAACACTGACTGGCTATCCATATAGAAATCCTTGGTAATAAGGTGAATGTATAACATTTTATTATGCTACTGAATCTTTGCTGTTAAAGGGTTTTTTCACCTTTCAGTTTTAGTGAACCACCCCCTTTAAGACTTTGTACATTGATTCATTGCAAAGCTGTACTGTTATTTCATGTAGAGAAGCTTTGCGATGTAAGATGTAAGAAATACACACTGCTCTATTTATTCTTTCTCTATTGGCTACTTATAAATTGCTGTTTCATTATTTTCTATGGGAGCAATCACACAGAGCCTTTTAATCTGATGTGCATGTAATATGATCGCAATTTTTATTTTTCACACAACTTTATGAAAGTGGACTGGCAGACAGAACTAAGGGGCCTATTTATCATACTGTGTAAAACCATTAACACTAGAAAAATGGTGTTAAATACCAGTGTAAAATAACACAAAATGGTAAATGTCAAGGTTACTGTTTATTCTATGACCCTGATGGAATTTTTTAACACTGTTTTAGGGAAAATCTTTAGAAGCCCCCTGAGCACCTGTTTCTCCAGCACCCTGTGCCAGTTTAACTTAGTAACTGGGTGGGTTCTTTGGCTTTGACTAGTGTTCTGCAGTAACAGCCAGCTAGCTGCGCTCACAATCTCTTCTGACAGCTGCCACTTGCAGCTGTTTGTGGACACATATTGGTTTTGTCCAGAAACAATAATTACATTTTTTTTTACTTATGGAAGCAATTGGTGGTCCAGTGCAGCGTTCCATTAGACTCTATATGAAAGTAATCCAAGCCTTAATATAGTGCTTGTTGTTTTCTCCTAAGTTGTACATGCTGCAGCTGCACTGCCTTGAGGCAATCACCTCCTGTCCCCTTAACAATAAAATTGGCAGTTTTTTTTTTTCCATATGAATTCTAAGACTATTTTCACCTTCAGTATTCTCACACTGACAGCTAATCAATAGAGTGAGATGTAAAATGCCCAAATTATATGGTACATAACAAGATGTACATTATTTGTAGCGTTGTTCTATTGGTAATATCTACAGTTCCAATTGACTAACTACATATAAACATGCTGCCTTATCATATTTATCATTTTTTGCTGAAAGATAGAACATCATATGTAGGGGTCACAGTGTGACACACAAATACAGCTTCATTTCAAAGCGTTAGATCTATTATTTACCATAGTAATTAAAGTTGTAAAAAAAAAGTACAAGTTCAACCTTTTTGTCTAAAGAACCCCAGTGAAAGCTGCCTGTGTTAGTGTGTGTATATAGGCAATAATGTACCCCCCTTATATAATGTTAAAATATATATATATATATATATATATATATATATATATATATATATATATATATATATATATATATATATATATATATATATATATATATATATATATATATTTTCTTAGTCACAGAGGAGTTGACTTTCTAGAAGGTGACTTCTAATATCCACTTCTTACAACAGGGGGTACATTATTTGTTATACACAAGTTCAGCGAGTCGTGATAAAATACATCACCAAGCACCATTTATTATCATTTAATTTAAAGTATATATATATATATATATATATATATATATATATAACACGAGCCATGAATAACCTATAAATTATGTCCTTATATCTGACAATAGAGGTACTTTTATTCACTATATATATCAAAATGTGATGTTTCAAAATACCTGCTTGTAAAAACAATTTTTAGCACTACACTGGAATTCTAAAATTCTTTATTCTATTTTTTTTTTGTGAGTTGTATACTTTTTTTTACATTTGTGTTATTTTGTAATTAATATTAAAACTTATTCTCTTTCCTTCATCAGGTCAAAGCACTGAAAGAAAAGATTGAACTAGAAAAAGGGAAGGATGCATTTCCTGTTGCTGGTCAAAAGTTAATTTATGCAGGTAAATATATAGATTAATATATCTGAACGCCATGAATTTAGTTCTGCCTGACTAAATTGTGTTGGTTAATTGTTGATGTGAACATAAATCTGAAACATTGTTCAACTTCTAATATGTTTTGTTGGCCTTTTTCCCTGGTAACTTCTTCTAAACAGTTATTGGGTGTATATATAAAAACAAACCACATAGTTTAGAAGTAGCTGTCTGGATCATTGAGGCAAGGCTTTCACTTTGTTTTGACGCCCAACAATTTTTATGCTTGCGGCAATTTTGACGCACAACATTTTTTTTTGTCACTGCAAATTTTTCATCAACAAATTTTTGCAACAGTTTCTAGAAAACATTTGTGGGCGGCAAATGCAGAAATTTGCCCATCACTATTGGCAAACTGAAGTGTGTTGTGGCTTATGACTGACAGTGTCAGTAAGTCAAATGTTGGACAGACCATGGAAAACAGCAGTTGTTAAAGATCCTTCTCCACCTCACATCAAAGAGACACAAAGCAATCCTTAGAAATAGTCATGCATTTTTTAAAAATTCTCTAGTTGTGCTTCAGGCACAGCATTTCCTATAGATTAATATGGGAAGCTGGAATTGACATAGTAGGGCATTTTGACTGCCGATTCTTTCCATTTGATGGCATTGGTGGTCAAACGGCAAGTTTTACATCCCACCTCTAGTGCCACCCATATCTGTAGTCCCGACACTGGCTACCTGTCATACACACGATCCACTTCAGCATTATTGTACTTGTCTTACAAAGCACTCCAACAATGCTGAACCACTGTCCATTTCCTCTCTATTTATCAAGTACACCCTCACACTTAAAGGACCAGTAACATCAAATTTTTTTTTTCAAAAATTCGTTAGTACACAACGAAAAAATAACACCAACACAAATTAAAATTTAAAATAGCAAAGCTTTTATTAAGAAATAACTTACAGAAATTCCACTTCCTGTCCTCTTCAGAAACGGCGAATGGGCGACCATCCATCCTGCAGCGCTTGATTTCTCCTCCTGGCTATTCACTGACCGTGTGTCCTCTGCCCCGATCGCCTTCTCCAGCT
Organism: Xenopus petersii; assembly: GCA_038501925.1. Lineage (NCBI taxonomy): Eukaryota > Metazoa > Chordata > Amphibia > Anura > Pipidae > Xenopus > Xenopus petersii. Next base: position 134,387,370 of record CM076672.1, read on the forward strand.
CTTCTTGAACTTTACTCAACTCAAAAACATTGGGTGACAGATCGGCAGAAGATCTGTGGCAAGGTGCTGTTGCTAATGAGCGGGATACTAAATGCCGGTTACACTGTCTGCCGTGCAAATGGTGCAGGCGCATGGATGCGCTGTCCTACTAAACCCCTACTATACCAGCTGTGTCTCGCAGCGCATCCATTCCAGCCTGGTCGAGCCATATAAATCCATGGCTCTGCGGAACAGCTGTGTACGGTCGCTGGTACATGCCTCGCAATATGTGCGTCGCCTCCAGTGTGCGCAATTGCGCTGCCCTACTAAACTCCTACTATACCAGCTGTGTCTCGCCCCGGGCATCCCTCAAACTAAGTTGCAAGGACTGTTTGCGCCTGCACCATTTGCACTGCAGACAGTGTAACCGGCATTTATTATCCCGCTCATTAGCAACAGCACCTTGCCACAGATCTTCTGCCGATCTGGCATCCGATGTTTTTTCTGTTTATAGGACAAACAGGTTGAAAGTCTACTAGGAGTAATGGGAGACACCGCTGGTATAGTAGGGGTTTAGTAGGGCAGCGCATCCATGCGCCTGCACCATTTGCACGGCAGACAGTGTAACCGGCATTTAGTATCCCGCTCATTAGCAACAGCACCTTACCACAGATCTTCTGCCGATCTGGCACCCGATGTTTTTGAGTTGAGTAAAGTTCAAGATGAGCTGGAGAAGGCGATCGGGGCAGAGGACACACTTCAGTGAATAGCCAGCAGGAGAAATCAAGCACTGCATGATGGATGGTCGCCCATTCGCCTCTTAATAAAGGCTTTGCTATTTTAAATTTTAATTTGTGTTGGTGTTATTTTTTCGTTGTGTACTAACGAATTTTTGAAAAAAAAAATTTGATGTTACTGGTCCTTTTGAAAGTGCTCAGGAACATTTACCCCTGCCCCATTAGATACTCTGAGCCTCCAAACATTCAAATAATATTTTAAACTCACCTTTTCATTTAAGCCTATACAGTAACTTAAGCCCTCAGAAACTCCACTATCTTCCTAACCACCTTACTTACACACACTATCTACTGTTTTTAATATTTCACTATTCGCTTAGTCGTAACCAACAGCATCACCAAAAAATGAGTGTTTTAATGAAATGACGTATAATGTACTGTTGCCTGTACTGGGAAGACGAGCGTCTTTGCTTGATCTTAGTTTATATAAACAAGCTGCTGTGTAGCTGTGGAGGCAGCCATTCAAGCATAGGATACACAGTAGATACCAAATAAGTTGCCAAGAATCCCATTGTATACTACAGAGCTTATGTTATTTGCTGTGTATCCTGTGCCTTTTCTCCTTTTTCAGCTTTGAATGGCTGTCCCAGCAACACAGCAACTTTTTATATAAAGTATAGTAGAGAATCCCAAGCAAACAAACCAATTGTACCAGATAAGAACAACAGTACATTGTATTTTCATTACTTTAAAAAACTTTTTTTGGTGTTACGTATGTTTCGCTTTCTCTCCCTCTTGATTGTAAGCTTTTGTTTCCTAACAATATTTAACTATAACTGTATATTTATTCTAGTGAAATGTCTGTATAATGTTATATATTGTATTTGTATCCATTTACTGTATTAAAAGCTGTGGGAGAGGATGCCACTATATAATTAACATTGTTTGAGGGGTTCTTACAGTAACGTAAGAACAGCGTTTCAATACTGTGACCTTCTGTGTAAGGTTTATGGCTATTAGGATGATTTTCTTTTGAAAGTGTGATTTTTGGCCAGCACTATTTATAGTTTGATTTGATTGCTGCTACTTGCCCCAAAATATCTTGCTAGTTCTATAGGTTGTCCAGAACCCACTACTCTCCCATGAAATGCTGCATGAGCCATGGTCTTTACATAGTACAATGTTTGGCAGAAGTCAAGAGGGGTGCTTAAAGGAATGGTACAGTCATAGCGTAGGGGGCAATTTGTTCTACCAGCATGGTGTACCGTTTTCTGAGCCTGTTGCCACCATATCTTTTTTTTTTCTAGGTGCTAATTCTTGGAAGGTGCATGCACAATACAGAAATCTAAGGCTAAGGCCACACTAGGCGATAGCGCCGCGATTTGACTCGCGGCGACTTTTCGCCGCGACTTTTAAGCCGCAATCGCTGGGGAAACTTTTGCGCTGGCGTCTATGGGGAATCGCGAAAAATCGCCAGCGTAAAAACACACGCGGCGATCTTATTTCTATTGTCGCTCGAAATCGCCTAGCGAGGCAATTTCGAGCGACAGTAGAAAAAAGATCGCCGCGTGTGTTTTTACGCTGGCGATTTTTCGCGTTTCCCCATAGACGCCAGCGCAAAAGTTTCCCCAGCGATTGCGGCTTAAAAGTCGCGGCGAAAAGTCGCCGCGAGTCAAATCGCGGCTCTATCGCCTAGTGTGGCCTTAGCCTAAAGAGAAAATTTTTTTTTTTTTTTTTGGTTAATTACTTCTAATAAGGCATTCAAATGCTAATTATGTCCTCTGTCCTCTGAGAGAGGGCATATCTTGAGTTGCACGCACATCTGGCTGATACAATTGTCCATTGCATTTCTCTCGTTTTTGATAATACCTGTTCTAAGTTTATTAGCTGTCTGTGTTTTATCATTTTCCAGTATGGCAGTGCTAATGTAATACAGTTATCACTTTTGTGCTGTAAACAAAATTTGCAGCAGTTTCCAAATGGAGGCCAGAGAACCTAATGTTGTTCTTAGTGTGATTTTTTTTTTTTTTATGGCCCATATCCTGTACATGGAAACCTAAAGGTCAGTGTGGAAATCATTTCAGCCCACAATATGGGAAAAGCACTGTAGGAAGACATTCTATCCATTCAACACGTGTATGAGTAGTTAACCATACACATAAAGATGTGCTTGCTGAGAGATCTTCCTAGATGAATGAATCTTTGTCCAGTTTGATAAAATGGGCTGATTGGCTTGTTTGACCACTGGACCAGGGATTGTATCATCATAGGCTGAATTTGATCATATCCCTGACTATCTGGGCATGTATAACCTGTTGGGGGCATTCAGGTAGGAATACTATACTGGTCTTGCAGGCCATTGGATGACATACTTAGAGTATTTTCAAGGCATTTTTGGCATATGAATATGTGTTTGTGCTGGCATATTTCACCTGGCATATAGATGTGACCTAGTTTATCTGTTTTGCCAGTCATTGGCTATAATGGGATTTGCAAGGCTCAGAGTGTTTTCAGAGCAATGAACACTTTATGTTCTAAAGACAGATCTCTTTAAAGATAATTTTGGTAATATTTTTCACATTTTTCCCATAGGTAAAATTCTAAATGATGACATAGCCCTTAAAGAGTATAAAATTGACGAGAAGAACTTTGTGGTGGTTATGGTGACAAAAGTAAGTTATCATATGAACATGGTAGCTCTATAACAATGTCGGAAAAGATGCATTTGAAAATATAAATCGTATTGTAGGGAGGACCAGCGCTCATGAGCAGGAGAATTAGACAAATAAAGGAAAAAAAGAAGAAATAATTCCAATATAGTATAGTATCTCTTAATATAGATTTAGTACACCTCAGGTGAAATTAGAAACATTAAAATAAAGATAAAAATTGGTGCAGAGTGTCCTTTCCCAATTCTATTATTGCTCTCTGTGCCAATCCTTGAATTAATCGAATTCATACAGTGTGGTCACTCTTATGGTGGGGTACTCATGAGCGTTTAAAAGGCGTTGAAAGGAGTTATTAATAATAACCTCTCCAGATAGCTTCTGATTCCACATTTCTAAAAGAATGCGCTGACAGTGTAAAACCGTCATTTTTTAAATTCTCAATAAAGTTAAAAAGTACACTCACAATGTTACTATTAAAGTCGCATATAATAGTAACATTGTGAGTGTACTGAAAAGAAGAGGCCCTACATAGGCAGCTAACAAATAAAGTAACCCTAACAATAAAATTATAGTCTCGCAGAGCATTAGGTTTTTTGTTTTGTTTTTGCCTGCTGGAGTGAGTGACCCCTTTTTGAAGCTGGAAAGAGTCACAAGAGGAAGGCAACTAATCCAAAAACCAAATAATAAAGGCAAATTGAAAACTTGCTAAGAATAGGCCATTGCATACTAAACTAAAATGTAACCTCAAGGTAACCCATTCCTTTATCTGCCATTTATTGATGATATTACCGTGAAGCATAAGATTTTAACATGTATAGTTTAGATTTACAGTTTTTGCTGGAAGGCATACTTGCCGTTTCGGTGATAATCAATGATAAAGCAGATTAAAGCAATAAAAAAAAAATACCCATTATAATTTTTTTATGGTAATGCTATCTGTACTTTGAATGTCTCCTTTACAGTTTTTAACCTGAGAAGTGTTTAGAATATAGAAAAACATTAAAAACATTAGACCTATTACAGTATTTATGAACTTGCTTCAATGTACGCATGTTTATTTTATTTATTTTTAAAATGAGGAATATTAACTGTATTTGGTTACTTTTTGTTTAAAGGACCAGTTATGTAAAAAATGTAAAGTATATTTTTTAAAATTTCTATCTCTTTAACCAACACTTGCACCTCTGGGGTCCTGGATTCCATCTGCATCCAGGGCACCATCTGCAAGAAGTTTGTACGTTCTCCCTCTGCTTGCATAGGTTTTTTAAAAGGTACCCAGATTTCCTCCCACACTCCAAAAACCTACAGGCAGGTTGGCTCCTTATTAAATTGACCCTAGTGTTAGTGATGGGAATTTATATGAATAGTGTATAATCTCTAAAGCACTGTGGAATATGTCAGCACTATACAAATAAAGGATAATATAACTGTAGTAGTATTTCTGAAGCAAATAAAAATGTTAACCATTTAACTGTTACTGGTCCTGAAAATATGTCACCTTTGACTGTAAAATATAAGAAATTAAGAAAAAAAAAATCAATGGTTGTCTTTTATTGCTCTTCAGCCAAAAGGTGCATCATGTTCTTCGGCTCCATCTCCAGCAACATCCCAGCCAGCCAGTGCTCCAGCTCCGGCCTCACCCCCCCTTACATATACACCAATTGCCCGACAAAATGCCCCTATACCCTTGCCTGTTCCTTTCTCTCTACCCACTGTTCCTACTCCTGCTGCACCTACTTCTGAGCCATCCACAACCACTGCTCCTGAAGAAGAGAAACCTGAAGAGAAAACAGTCAGTCCACCAGAGACAGTGAGTCCCTCATCAACTGAGTGCAGGTATGCATGTCGTTTTCTGCTTACTCTGTATTTGCGTATGAATATTAAGCTTTAGTATAATTAGCTAAACTACACTAAAGCTTTAGGGCAGGCACAGGCAGCGGATTTTGGCACCGAAACGCGGCAGCAAGTTTCAATTGTCATGCGTACAGTATACATAGTACAATGAAATTCTTACTTGAATGCCTTCTTCACAGACTAGACAATTACGGTAACACTACGTCCAACATTACACTATAAAATAAAGTTCTGTTACTCTACTGTATTTAGAAGAAGGTAGACCTTTTTCTAACTCTACTGTATATAGCTAGAGTAACAGAACTTTACAAAATGTTTGTGAAGATTCTCATTCATCCAGGTCATGGTATATCTGTAGAAATAAGTCAAATAAACTGGACTTGCTGTGTTTTTTTCCTAGAAGACGTTTCACTGGGTCATCCAATTGGCTTTCTCAATTCAGAATAACTTGTAAACCTAATCTTTTTTCGGAAATATATCCTCTGGAATGTTGCTCCAATCCGCATAATCTGTTTATCATAATCCACAAGGATGGCATGTTTTGGCACCTCTTTCTGGAAGGTTTAATAACACCATAGAGCTCCAGTCATGCTAATACAATCAACACCTAATTTCATGACATACTTGCAGATTAAGATATACAGATTATGCTGCTTGGAGCAACATTCCAGAGGATATTTTTCTAGAAAAATGAATTTGACAAAGTTACAAAATCTACTATGTGTGGCTGCAGCCAGATCAATTGCGTCAGCCCGAGTGGGATTCCAGTAAATTCATGCAGAGGCCAATTCTTGGCTTGTGTTTTTCAGATCCCACATTCTGGTTGGGGATAACTGTAGTTTTGCTATCCCTGTATCGTTATCCCCAACCGGAATGCGGGCTTTATTAGCCCGCACCTTTGATTGGGATAACATTTTTACCCACAGGTGCCCTTTAAGGATGGAATGCATGGAAGCATGACTAAATTTAAAGTGTAAACCTTGGATAAATCTAAAATATTATTTAGGTTTTTAAATAGGGACTAAGGATGGAAGCAAAAAGATAAAGAAGCCGAAAGGAGGAGTCATCCGATTAGCAAAAGTCCTTAAGATGCCAAAGAACTCCATTTCTTTTTCTCACAAACTGCAGTAGCCAAAGCACTCAATATTAGGGATGAACGAATTCTTTCGCTACGGAAATGATGCCCATAGACTCCAATGGGAGAAGAAAATGTTTTGTGTCAAAATTGTCGTGTCATTAATACATTTGTCACCCATAGACTTTAATGTTTTTGCAGACAGCGAATTTTGCCGAAATGGGTCAAATACGGCCATCCCTACGTCAATATCCATTAGTCTAAAGAACAGAAACCTAAATCTATTTAATATGTTGTGGGGGTGAAAAATTCTGATAGTTTTATCTTTTATATTTTCCAGTTTACCAACGGATTCTTCTCGGCCATCTATTTTCGAAGATGCCACAAGCGCACTTGGTTAGTAATCCTTTATTTCTTTTAAAGGAGTGTTATAATTGTGGCGAGTTTTATATTAATTTACAGTTTTCCATTAGATGTAGACGTAGTAGATTTGGGTGCATTTTTCCCAAAACAAGGTTTGGAAATGGCTGTTTTTTTAATGATCTTATCATATTTACAATATTGCATTAATTTATAAAATATTACTGCAACATGATTCTAAATGGAGACTTCCAGAATTGCTTAGAGCGGGACAGCTTGAGGTTTGGGTGACAGTAAAAGAAAAATAAGCATACCCTGATCATTGGATCCTAGGTATAACATAGATGTCCAAGCAACTCGTTTTGTGTTAAATAGGTACCCACTACACCATTTTTTTCCCATTAAAGGAAAGCTTTACCCCCAAAATGAATACTTAAGCAACAGATAGTTTACATCATATTAACTGCCATATTAGAGAATCTTACCAAACTGGTATATATATGTTTAAGTAAATATCGTCCTTTTACATCTCTTGCCTTGAACCACTATTTCGGTTTACTGCCTCAGAGATCACCTGACCAGAAATACTACAACTCTAACTGTAACAGGAAGAAGTGTTGAAGCAAAAGACACAACTCTGTCTGTTAATTGGCTCGTGTGACCTAACAAGTATGGTTTGTTTGTGTGCATCGTGAATCTTACAATCCCAGGGGGCTGCCCTTATTTTTTAAAAATGGCAATTTTTTATTTATGATTACCCAATGGCACATACTAAAAAAAAAAAAAAAAAAAAGTATATTATGAAAATAGTTTTAGATGAAGCAGGGTTTGACACATGAGCTGTTTTATTCAATATATTTTTATAGAGCCCTACATTGTTTGGGGGGTATAGTTTTCCTTTAAGTGAAGACAGCAGTGCTTATGGTGCTTAATGAATTCCATCCCTTATTTAAATCTAATGTGCTATTAAAATTGGTTGCTTAAGAGTCTCTAAAACAGCAGCAATACAGAGATGTGCACAGATAAGCCAGTTCAACACAGTTGTATTAATTGATAAATGTGATCAGTGTTTAGACATCAAGTGGCCCTTTTTGTTCTGTTTTGTGGCACCTTCTTGATTTTCAGTTGGAATACTCCCCTAACTTTTCTATATTTTATACTATTAACCTATTTGTAGTTACTAATTATAAACATTGAAATTAAATGCTTTGAGAGAGAATTTTAGTTTGCACAATGTTTTGTACAGGGGACTGCGCTGGACACACCATAGTGGTCTCTGTAGGGGCTGCTCTGTCATGTGCCATGAGCAGTGGGGTACATATAAACACAGGTGGAGTTATAATGAACAAAGGGAGAGGAGAAAACATAAGTAAAACTTGGATGGAGCTGCAAGAGATATATCAACCCTCATGACCCCGCATGTTATGCAGCACTTTGCAAAGATTATTCATCATTCACATCTTGTCCTACCTTACAATCTAAATCTCTGCCATGGGCTGTGAAGGAAATAGGCGGCTGAGATGGGTCAAGAATCGGACACATAAGGAGAGGGCAATACTTCAGAATAAGTGTGTCCCATAGACTCCATTTAATCCTAATAATCCTTTTTCTCTGTAATAATAAAACAGTACCATGTACTTGATACAAACTAAGATATACTTAATCCTTATTGGAAGCAAAACCAGCCCATTGGGTTTATTTAATGTTTACATAATTTTCTAGTAGACTTAAGGTCTGAAGATCAAATTATGGAAAGATCTGTTATCCGAAAGCAACCAGGTCCTGGATACCTGGTCCCAGAATGGCTGTGCAAAACATCCTAGAGAATTGGAAGTAGAGTAATGATTAGAGATGGGCGAATTTGACCCGTTTAGTTTTGCCAAAAATTCACCACTGGCGAAATGTTGCAGATGCCCATTAAAGTCCATGGGCGTCAAAAATGTTTTGATGCGTGCTGAATTTTTTTGACGTGCGTCATTTTTTTCTCGCCATACAAGTCTGGGCGTCATTTACGCGGCGAAAAAATTCGCCCATCCCTAGTAATGAGGCAACGACGTCAGAGTGGGAAAATCTAACATTTTGTTAATGCATCCCAAAGAAGGCAGAAGTCTGTTAAATATGAGTTAGTCCCAAAACTCTTTTAGAGAAAATGTTTTGTAGGTACATGTTTATAAATATTATGTTCAATGTTCAAGTATTTTGCATATTTACCAGTGGTAAAACATATAACCCATTGTTAAACTACATCTTTTTTATTCAGTTACAGGTCAATCATATGAAAATATGGTAACTGAAATTATGTCAATGGGCTATGAACGAGAACAAGTAATTGCTGCCCTTAGAGCAAGTTTTAACAATCCAGACAGAGCAGTTGAATACCTTCTGATGGCAAGTATCCCCATTTATTTAAGATTTAACAATTGTTTTAGATGTTCCTGCTGCAAGCCCTCATCTTTTAGGCAGGCACATTAAAGGAGAAGGAAAGGTTAAAACGTAAGAAAAAGTAAGGCTTATCAGAAAGGGCCACCTAAATATACCAGTAAACCCTCAAAGTAGTGTTGCTCCCCTGTCCCCTGTCGAAAGAAACACTGCATTTCTTTCTTTCTATTGTGTACACATGGTCTTCTGTATTCGACTTCCTGCCTTCATCTTAAACCTCCTTGCCTTGGGCATGAGCATGTTCAGTTTGCTCCTCTCCCCCCCCCCCCCCCCTTCTCTGCTGTAATCTGAGCCCAGAGCTATAAATCGGCAGGGAGAGACTCAGGCAGGAAGTCATGTCACACAAAGCTAATACTGCAGCTCCTATCCTAAACAAACAGAGCTTCTAGAGCTTTTTACTCAGGTATGGTAAAACATTCTACAGAATAAATATAGCATTCTAGCTTGCCCTATTGCAGCTAATCCATTGGCAATAAAACGCCTTAACCTTTTGCTATTTCTGCATAATCTCCCTTCTAGATCCTCTTTATGTACTTTCATCGTTTTATGAAGATACATTTACTAGACCAAAACCATATAGTGTCATTGTATCACTGATCTGAATTTGCTATCTCACACGATTTAAAGATTTTGTGGGAAGGAGTGATCAGCCTTAATGAACTTTGAGGATACATATTAGCAGTAACTGCTTGATAAACTTTGCGTATCAGCCAACCATTATATCATTTTCTATTATATAAAGTTTATTCTTTTTTGTGTGTGTATAAAGTTCTTAAATTAAATACAGTTGTAATTATTGGTAATCGATATATAAAATGTTATTAGTTAGAAAATATGTATTTTTACTTCAACAGGGAATTCCAAGTGATCGTGAAGATCAGGCAGTTGCAGAACCTCCTGAAGCTCTCAGCAGTACTCCTACTCTTACTCCGCCTCTTACTCAGCCTCTTACTCAGCCTCTTCCAGCTGCGGCAGGTGCAGCTGCAACGACTACTACACCATCTACACCTTCAACGGGAGGTGAGATCTCTAATCGATTAATCAGTATGTGCTTACATGAATTGAGGGCTATTTATGCTACCTGTATCAAGAAAATTTGCTTTTTTTAAAACTTGTATTAATAATTATCCACATCTCTATATCTAAACTTTCGCTGTTGGTTTCTTGGGCCTAATTTTAAACTATAGCTGATTTTTAAAAATTGGGTACGCTGGGTGGGTAATGGCAGATGAGGCAGAACGCTTGGGCTGCCTGCTGTGGACTGAAATGGAAACTGCCAACCAGGTGAAACGGTCACGAGCTACACAGACAAAACATCTGATGTGCCACGAGCCTTCATCAACTCGGCTTGGACAATGCTTTGGTAATTGTCAGAACAGACATGAAAATGGCATGGACAACAGTTACTGGATGGCTTACCAATTATATTTCTTGATCCCAGCTTTTGCCTTTTTTTTTTTTTTTTTTTGCTTAGACTTTATAGACTAAAGCTGCCATAGATGTTGAGATTTTTAAAAGATCCGATCATCATTGTGAGACTACGATTGTCTCGGAACGATCCTACGAATTGTCCATCAACTTAAAAGACCAATTTGCCAGAAAAACAAAGGGTAGCTTCGTGCTTGGCCCTGCAAACATAGATAGATTGCACTGGGACCGACAAAGATTTTTTAACCTGACCGATCAATTTCCTCACAGATGTCGGCCGAAAAATCATAAGATGTTCGATCGTCCGAATCCCACTAACCGCACGATAATTTCGAGGGATTGGTCGGACTTCGCTAAAATCGGTCGTTCAGCAAGAGAAATCTTTGTGTCTATGGGGACCTTTAGAGTAACAGTAACCACAAAAAATTGTGTTTTTAATGAAAATTTAAGGTACTGTTGCCCTGCACTGATAAAACTGCTGTGTTTGCTTCAGAAACTCTACCTTCGTTTAAATAAACAAGCTGCTGAGTAGCTATGGGGGCAGCCATTCAAAGCTTAAAAAGAAAAGGCACCGTATACACAGCAGATAAGAGAAGAGCTCTGTAGCAAACAATGAGATTCTTCAGAGCTTATCTGTTATCTAATGTGTATCCTGTGCTTTAATGGCTGCCCCCATTGATACTCAGCAGCTTGTTTATATAAACTATAGTAGAGTTTCTGAAGCAAACACATCTGTTTTATCAGTGCAGGGCAATAGTACCTTAAATTTTCATTCAGGGCAGGGCAACAGTATATTATATTTTAATTATTTTAAAACACCTTCATGTGTTGGTGTTACTGTTCCTTTAAGTCAGTTGTTTGAATATAGCTCTTTTGGTTCTTTCTGTGTCTTGAGAAACAAAAGGAGAACAATTTGGATTTCATCTTGTCCCTGTCTTTTGTGTTAAGGTGATATGACAACTGGTTTGTGTACATTATTTATTCATTTATTTTATTTCTAGGAAATCCCCTTGATTTCTTGCAGAATCAGCCTCAATTTCAGCAGATGAGGCAGATCATTCAGCAGAATCCTTCCCTGCTACCAGCACTTCTCCAACAAATTGGTCGGGAGAATCCTTCACTACTGCAGGTAGTTTCATGCAACAGGACCAGAAAGTTTATTATATGGGTTCTGTCATTTGCTAAAAGGCTGCTCAGTTGACTGATGCCAATAAATTAGGCATCATTTTTGAAATGTTTCGAAATGGCTGGAAATGAATATCTCTTGATATGTATTTCAGGTTTTCATGGTGCTTGGAAAAAAAAGTGTTTTTAGTCTTGCTTTTTTTCTGAGGCACATCATAAAACTATTAATTCAAGGCTCTACTGTAGAAAGGCTTTGGCATGGCAAGACAACGGATAATGAAAGGCTGCAATAAAAATATTCACTTAAAAGGCAGGTTTTTATATGTAAAGGATAAAAATAGCTAATTTTTTTTACTGTGTTTTAACATTAGACTGGCATACTTCTTTTAGATAATTCACAATAATTATGTGAATTCCTTTACATAGTCTCTCTACCTTGCAAAAAGACAACTGTAGACACCTGAAATAATATGAACAAGTGGAGATTTAAAAAAAAAAAACAACTTTTTTTATTTCTTTATAGCAAATTAGCCAGCATCAAGAGCAATTTATTCAGATGTTAAATGATCCAGTCCCAGAAGGTGGCAGGGAAGGTGGAGGTGGGAGAGGCGTTGCAGCAGAGGCTGGAAGCGGTCATATGAACTACATCCAAGTCACACCTCAGGAAAAAGAAGCTATAGAAAGGGTAAGCCAAGGATCAACTGCCTAGAACTTTTGTTTATCTTTAACATTTTCTTTGGTTTCTCAGACACCATACCATTCTCTTCCATTTTTGTCTAATCCCTCTTTTTTTTTTTTTTTGTCCTGTTTCTGGCTAATTGCTTATCCCACCTCACTCTTCTTCATCCCTTTAAAGGAGAACTAAAGCTTAACTAAAGAAGTAGCTGGAAATGTTTAACATTATGTTTTGAGCTTCTGCACCAGCCCAAGGCAACCACAGCCCTTTAGAGGTAAAGATTTGTGCCACCAGAGATGCCCCAGTAGCTCCCATCTTCTTTTCTGCTGATTCACTGCACATGGTCTGTGCTGATGTCACTTACTGAGCTTAGGGACCTACTGAAAATATACAGTACACAAAATATAAATGTCACAGTATAAGGCTGATAAGTAATTAATACAGATAATTACTACATATCAGCACAGAAACCAGTGCAACTAGCATCAGAATTTAATAATCAGCCCTGTAGCATCAGCTTATATTACAGACCAACCTCATTTTCTGCTTGATAATTTGTGACGACCCCTAAGCTTAGCTTCTCAACAGCTGCTCAGAGCCCACTGCGCATGTCACAGACACTTTCCAAGATGGTGACCCCGTGACAAGTTTGAAGTCCTAAATCATTGCTGCTATTGAGAAACTGAAACTTTAAGCTGGTACAATAAGTGCAGTCTATCAAATATGGCATTTTAACTATATTCATTTTTAGGGTTTAGTTCTCCTTTTAAATAGTTTCTCTAGGCTACTGTTTCTTGTCTCTTTACTAGCCTTCTGTCTTCTCCAGTCCAATAATAGCATTTCTATTTTGCACCATGTTTTTTTTGTCTTTATTGGCCAATTTGGCCTGATAGGCATTTGATGTGCTCCTCTGAATGTCAGTTTGATGGCTTATGTTTCAGTCACGTGTTTGCTATTTTCTCAGCACAGTGTAAATTAGTACATAAAAATGAAACTCAGATTTTTAACTGCCACAAAACTGCTCTGTATGCAAAATCTCTGTTCTTGGCAATCTTCTCCATTGTCCTTGCTGTGGATTATTTGTACTCATGCAGGTGCTTCTTTTTTGTAATTTAGCTAAAAGCACTAGGATTCCCTGAAGGACTTGTGATACAAGCTTACTTTGCATGCGAGAAGAATGAGAATTTGGCTGCCAACTTCCTCCTACAGCAAAACTTTGATGATGATTGAAAAGAAGAGACTCTATATTTTTTTTGTATCTCACTTCACACCAGTGCATTACACTAACTTTGCTCACTGGATTTACTCGGATGATTTGGGTTCATATCCACAATATTCGGTGTATGGTAGTAACGGGCGGGTGGGAGGGATTGGGAAAAATTAGGTAATGAAAATGCATCCAGCTGCTTTAATGAAGCAGTAACCGCAATCCGCTTGTATTATAATCCAAAAGAATTAAAACTATACAACCAACATAAAGCTTCAGCAGACGTTTATTTTCTTCTAAACATACGTTCTCTCTTCTAGAAGTTGAAGTTTGCCTACTAGTATACTTCAATCCAGAAATTTAGTGTAATGCCCTGCTTCCTTATTTCATTGAAACAAAACAAAAAAAAAAAGTGTCGAGAAATAATCCGTGGTTTCTTTTATGTGTGCAATTTTGTCACTGAAACCTTGGATTATTGCTATGGGGCTTTAAAGAAGTTTGCAAGTTGTAAATGCCAAAATAAACATAGATGATCCTCTGCTGCTTCAAGATAAATCTATGGATGAAATTAGTGCACAGAAAATGTTTTGTTTTTTTTGTTTTTTTTAACATTGTAATCAGTTTCCTTCCAATTAAACAATCTTCACTGCTAGTTACAAAGCTGATCATTGAGTGAAAAGTGCCGGTATGCACGGAGGAGGTTATTTTTGTTTTATGTGGTTTTATTTTTCTTACAGATTAAGGATTGGCTCCAAATTAGCTTTCTAATCGCTAATATCTTCAATGTTTAAATTGCAGTTTTTAAAACAACTGTTGCATGTTCTGGTTTCCCACATGGTGTGTTAAGTGACATTTACTCCGTGATCTTTTGTTTTTTTTAATGAGAATGTGCAGCCTTCCCTACCCGTCTTGCACATTTAAAGCTGTATTCATCCCTAAATCACATCATTACTTTGTGAAACAGTCCCACCACCCACAAAAACAAGAAGATTACTGAAATACATTCATTTGCAAGCAGGGATTTTTTTTTTTTTTTTTGCACTGTCCTCATACCTAGCAAATGAATTTCTTCACTTGAGTGACAGTTCTTGTGCTTTGATGAAGCTGGCATGGCAGGGCTTGAAAGGTCGACACATCCTCTGTTCTTATTAAAGAGGGCATGTTTCACCGATAATTCAACTGTATGAAATAATGTGTATGTACTGCTTATACATTTGAAGACTTGACAGATAAGCAAAAAAAAAAGGCAAAGGACGAGAAAAGAATATACTTAACCCAGAAACGTTATGCACAACATTAAACGTTCTCCTTGTATATTGATGCTTCCCATGTATGTTTTATTTCCTGGTTGTGACTGATTTGAATGGTGAAAGGACGTTGACATTTTAAATTAGGGATGCACCGAATCCACTTTTTTGGATTCGGCCGAACCCCCGAATCCTTTACGAAGGATTCGCCGAATACCGAACCGAATCCGATCCCTAATTTGCATATGCAAATTAGGGGTGGGAAGGGGAAAACATTTTTTACTTCCTTGTTTTCTGACAAAAAGTGACGCAATTTCCCTCCCTGACCCTAATTTGCATATGCAGATTCGGTTCGGCCGGGCAGAAGGATTCGGCCGAATCTGAATCCTGCTGAAAAAGGCCGAATCCAGAACCGAATCCTGGATTCGGCGCATCCCTATTTTAAATGATAAGCCAAAGTACATTGAAGCTGTTTTTTGTGGGCAGCACCCTGTAACCATACATAGACTGGACGATTGTATTCTGCATTGGAAATTCATAGGACAAACCACTGAACTGCAATTAATCATTTCAATGAAAGCCATAGTACATGTTTATTCACATGTGCTTGTATATCACACAGTGCAGCTGTGAAAAATCATAGACATACAGATGGGTAATGGCTGCTGGAGATTCTAGCCAAGTGAACAATTCTATTGAAAAATATTGGCAATTGTTTATAAACACTGTATTCAACACATTTTCCATAGGATAAATTATTTGCACACACATTGACTTTGGTCAGCTACGTCCACTCTAAGGTGTTGAATATTAAAGGAGACCTATAGGATAAATTAAAAAACTGATTTTGTCTAATTATAAGTAATATACTGTGTTGCTTTTACATGGTGCTAAAAATTAATATTATCTTTAAAAACAGCCCCTTTATTGGAGCTCCCTATAGATGTTCTCTTGTCCCTGTCTGTTTCAAATGAGGGGTGGGCGTGTCCTAATGGTCCCTGCCAGAAGCACAGTAGGAGGGGGACAGCCAATCACAGCCCTGCAGTCACACAAGCACAGACAGGCTTCAGTTCCCTTTCAGGTCCTGCTAGCTGCTGATTGGTTCCAGTCCTACAGTGCAGTGAGCTATGTGCTGTCAGCTCCCCTACACAGCCTGGGAATTCAGGGAGCAGGAAGAGGAAGACAAGGGAGGGATTATTAGGCTTTTTACAGAAATATTCAGCCTGAAACACTAATTCTTAAAGCACAATGTTTCTATATCTAAATGAGTATAATGCACTGGTACATTCTTATTTTTTACACAAAATGTCTCCTTTAATGGTGTAGATTGGCATTGGAAAAATAACATTCATTCCACTGCAAGGCATTATGTGATGCATAATAGCCAACATTAGCCTGCATAAATACACTAGTTTACACCACTTTTTAATTTATTTATTTTTTTTAATGTAAAATATAAACACTTTTCTTGTGTACTCCAAGGTATAAAGAAAATTCTTTGCACACAGTCTGTTCATTCTTGTAAGTGCTACACATTTAAAACTGTGCTTTGTGGATAAAAGAACCATACTGGCAAGGATAGAATCTGCAGCACTTCTGCCTTCAGGTGGGAAAGGGAAGGATATGAAAGCAGCTTCTTTGCATCCTGCTTGTCCCTGCTCCCAAAAAACGAGCAAAGGGGCCCCAGATAATAAACACATGAAAACAACCTGGTTGCTGTTGACTGCCCAGTGCCACATGAAGACAGTGCTTTCTTTTCTTTGCTTCCAGGGTTAGGTTAGTGGTGCACACACTTTTGTTTTATTTATTTTATATATACTTACTAAGCAACCAACAAGCAATGAATGATGCCCTGGGGACTGGATGGAAGATTGTGACAGCTTGTGGACTCTCCCACGCAGTCTACAGTAGATGGGGTTGTGATGGGTCAGCAGACAGGTGGTAAATTGGCAGTTTGGAGGAGCAGAGTAGGTACAAGCAATAGTGTAATGACCTACCCCAATGACAAGTTTGGCCTAACTCTTTAATGAAACAGAAGAACCAATGCTACCACCACTCTTCACTAATGCCTTTTTGGGGCCCTGGAACCTTGTGGTGGGACTGATAGGGAACCTGTTCATTGCAGAAATAGAGCAGAGTAAATGAGGCATACACAAGGGTGAGGCATAATCGTAGTTGGGAACATGTTAAAGGTCAGGACAGGCAGTTAGTACTGAGGTATTAAAACAGGATAGGGTCAAACACCAGCTTGAGCAGAATCTGTAACAACAGAAACCAGCCTGGGCAAGGAAATCATGAAGAATTGGGAAAAGGGATGTAACAACTTCTTAGTGAGAGCTAGTGACAAGGCTAATATGAAGCACAGTCATCTTGCTTTTAAAAGTTATTGCCATTTTTGAGTTTTATATGCTTTCAAATATTATTCAATGCTTTATAGCGATGTTAATATAGACAAGGGAAAGTTAAGCTTGAACAAAGACTATCCAGCTAACCATAAAAGGTTGAAAATATATAAAAGCAGAAGCCCGAAAGACCTCTTGCTTGTTGATAAGGGGTCATTCTCAGTAGAATACCCAAATATTGAGTTATCAAGCCCTGCTACTTCCACTTTTTCAAATAACTATTTCAGAGCTTTGTCCGATATTGCTGTCTGCAGTAAATTGTGAGAAAAAATGAAGATCGACTGGTTGATGTCTACCAGAAGTACCAGATATAATACTACATTGGTCAATATGACATCACAAATTGAATCTGGGGAAAAAGAGCCAAGTTAGCTTGAGGATTGTGCCTTTTGGCAGAAAATATATGCTGGAGATTTTAGTGATTTTAGTGATCAATGAATTGTTTAAGGTTAAATAGAATCTTCAGAAGATGAAGACTCTTCCACAGCCAGTACTGCCTGTCTCATGATTCCTCTCTGCAGAAGACAATTCTTGAAAAAGATGGTGTATTCAGTAAAATCTGAAATATTTAGGCAGCGGTTCAGAGACAGGAGCAACAGAGGAGGCAGAAGTTAAGAGCCCTGGGGTAGGTCAGCCATCCACCGCTCCGGCAGGGATCTGAAGGCAGACCAAAGAGTTCCGCAATGAAAATAAACCCATGAAATTCCACACAACTCCCGAGTCTAGGAAAGCTTGGCAAGTGAAGGATGTAAACAAGTACTAGAATTCTGTGGGAGTAAAAGGACTATGCCCAGGTAAGACTTCCCCTTTCAACTAGGTTGAGGCATTTCCTTGTTGCTTAGGGACAGGGCTTAACTATGTGACTTTTCAGACTGAAATACATACACATGCCTGTAAATCTTCAGTGAGTTCTTTCCTCAGAGGTTGGATGGGTGGCCCCAAGCTGCATGGGTTCTTCTCCCAAAGAGGGCACAAAGTTTATCTTTAAAACCTTCATTCAGCCTTTTTCTTGCACTATTATTCTAGGATCCAGATGAGGAGCCCCTAGAAATCCTCATATGACTAGCACAGGCATAGATTCTACACCCTGGACCATTAAAGATTTGACAGAAAGTAGCCAACAACAATGCAGAAATAAGGGGGAATTTTTAACCTGTACCATATAGCCTTTTTTGGATTTCCGCGATTGCTACACAGCAGCTTGTTTATATGAACTATAGTTCAAGGCAAGTGCAGGGCAACAGTACATGATATTTTCAACACTTTCATTTTTTGATGTTGTGGTTCCTTTAAAGAGGTTGTTCACCTTCAAACAACAAGTTGTTTTCAGATAGATCACCAGAAATGACTTTCTGTTTTCTGTTACCGCTTTTTTCACCTTCTAAAGCAGCTCTGTTTACAGTTGACCCTGTAAACTTAAAAAATTGATACATTTAGTTGATCCATTTCTTATCTTTGTCCCTGCTGAGCTGAATCTCTTAGTTTCATTAAAGGCAGCTGTTAGAATTGAAACAATAGTTGCTAATATTCTACAGATACTGCTGAGAAATGTATCAACTAATGTAGCAAATTGTAACAGTTCAGATGCTCCTGGATCACTGAGCTGCCAGACTGAAACCCCAGAGACAGGAACATTCAACTTTAAACTTAGATTTTGGAAAGTAAATGAAAAAAGTATTTCTGGGGAACAATCTAAAAACAACTAAACTGAAAAAAGTGTTTGGAAGGTGAACAACCCCTTTAAGGAAAATACATAACAAAACAAGTATAGGTCACAAGCCCCTGCAGATGTTTATTTGGTCAAGTGCAGAGATATCAAGTTTAGAACATATTATAGCAGTGGAGGGGTCTGTTTTCTTTTAGATAAGGGGAGGAGAATTTAGTTAGGGCTGGAACTAGGGGTAGGCAGAAGAGACACTTTCCTAGAGTGCAATGAAGTGGGGGAGCCAAGTTCATACCTCTTCTTTCACCTACCCCTGGTCCGGAGCCTCGTTCCCCCACCGACAATTGTCTCTTACTCAACTCTGTGCATTTTTGACAGTCAGAGAAGAAGAGAGACAGGTCAAAGATTACCCCCAGACAACATGCTGAGTTGACAGGGTTAGGGTCAGGGTACACGCTCAGATTGTAGCTTCACGCCGGCTAGAATGTAAATCTCCCGTGGGATGGCACTCAAAGTACTTTGTTTTCCAAAGTCTCCCGAAGTTTCCTCGTGAGGCAACTTCGGGTGACTTTGGAAAACCGAAGCGAGCCGAGTACCATCATGCCGGCGATTTACATTCTAGCCGGCAGGAGGCAGTTCGGGGAGATTAGACGCCCCAAAGAGGAGATTTGTCGCCAGGCGACTAATCTTCCCGAAACTGAGCGTCAACAGAATCCATTAACAGAAATAGTAGAGGGGGGGGGGTAGGACCAGGTTTAAGTGGAAAGATGATCATTAAATGCATACAAAAGACGTTCATGTTTTGGTGTTTCTGGCGTTTCTCACAAGAAGGTGTTTTATTAAGGGTGCACACACTTTTCATAACATCAAATTTGCAGGTATGGCTCAAAGTGGAGTCTGTGGAATAAGGTTCGGTATAACACTGCAGTCAATGACATCCAGAGCATCATTAGCACTTATTTTCCACATAATAAAAGCAGCAATTGGTACTTAAGAATAAAATGATGGAATGTGGCAAAAGAGATCTGAAGCCAGTACATTTCGGATGACAATAAATGTCAAATATAAAAAAAAGTTTCCTATTTGCCTTGTGGGGCTTAACCCTACCATATGCTCAGCAATGTTGATGAATGGGCCCGTCCTGATCTGCTGAATCCTCTAATACCGAGGGGTTAACATTCTGCAGCCTGTTTCTCACCCGATCTCCATGGCTGACATCTTGATTGCTTACATATTAAAAACACGAGCTCGGCATAAGATAATACTTATCAGTAAGCTGAAACATTTGCTTTGGCCCCCTTATTTTTTTTTTTTCTCCGTTTTCAAATAAATATGTACCATGTGTCGCTACGCATTGGCAATTTGAATTTCTATGGAAACTTTTTAAGCATACTGTATCACTGAAGATAAATGCAATATTGTTTCCCCCCCCCCAGTTTATTTCAGATGCATTTTGCAGCAACATCAGAAGGGATTACCGATTTGATGCCAATATTTGGAGAAGGAGGATTCATTCCTTCCCAGTTTTACAATACTCTTAAGTAGGAAAAATGTGAAAATGTGTAAACTGATGCAGTGCCATATTTACTTTGGCTTCCACTGCATTCGCAGATACCCGTGGGATGGCTCAAAATAAAACCATGTGCAAGAGATAAAGCATAATGTATGTAGAACAATAAACAATAGGATTCTGCTTCCAGCGATGGCTTATGGCATCCAGAGCATTGCCTTGGAGAGGATCTCTCTGATAAATAGCATCTGAATACAATTAGATATTTCTTAATGGATTAGTACAAGAATAGGCAAATCAATCATTTGCATCATTTTATTTTCCAGATATTATCAGAGAGTGTTGGAGTTCAACAACAGCTGATTGCAAAGTTTGCCTATTCGTTTTTTCAGCATTAACATATAATCAAGTATAGTTATAAAGGAACTATTTCAGAACTGTTTATTTCATGAAGAATTATTTTCAAACTGCTCTGGACCCATGAGTACTGGGATTCTTGCTATTTAGCTTGGGAAGGGATTTGGTAACCTTTACTAAATATGTTAGCGGTTACTCAAGACAAATAGTGTGGAGTGTGGAGGCCACCCGCTTGCTGATCACCTTAAGCCACTGATCCCCAACCAGTAGCTCGTGAGCAAAATGTTGCTCTCCAACCTCTTGGATGTTGCTCTCAGGGTCCTCAAAGTAGGTGCTTATTTTTGAATTCCTGGCTTAAAAGTATTGTGCCAAGTCGAGCCTCTTGTAGGCTGCCAGTCCACATAGAGGCTTCCAAATAGCCAATCACAGCCCTTATTTGGCACCCAAGGGACTGTTTCATGCTGGTGTTGCTCCCCATCTCTTTTTACATTTGAATGTGGCTCATGGGTAAAAAAAAAAGGTTGGGGACCCTGCCTTAAGCAATGCAAATAGTTCTTCACAGTGAGGCAGTCAAGTCCATGGTACGCTTTGCTGGTAGATATTATGATGGCCTTTAGAAGGGTCTTGGATGCCTTCATGGAAAAAGAAAGCAATATCCAGGGCTATAGTTTTTTTTGTATATATAATATACATAATACACATATACTGTAAGTATTGTGTATTTGCTAAGCAAAAGCCAGAAATGTTTTAAAGAGAAAATGTTATGTCTGCTCCTGGTCTTGGGGTGGATTTTATAAGGGAACCAGGTTGAGCAAGAAGACTGATTCCCAATTTCTAGTCATCCCAAGGATTCCAATTGACAGTCGAGCATATTATGTTCAGCTGGATGGGAGTTTAAGGACTCTTTACAATATAAGGGGTCATTTACTTACTGCACTGCAATTGTGGGCCTACAGTTTCTACTGCAGATGGTTGCAAGGAAAAATGAGCTCCTTGCATGTCCATAATGTTGTACCAAGAGGTAGCTCCCAAGTTCCCACCATGACCTGCATCAGTAGGTTCAGACAAGGTACAGCAAAAGAATCAGTGCACATGTCACTCTCTTTCAGAGGTTGTTAGTAAGGTGCAATTTTATGCATCAGCCACAGTTATGTCAGGTGCATCTCCTTCTGGCCACCACAATGATGCTGTAGTAATGAGAAAAAAATTTTCATTGTGGGAAAAAAGCATAGCAATTCAGTCCAAAATTTGCATCTTGCACAATGTGATGTGGTAAGTAAATGACCCCTATGATATGACATTTGGTCATGGCAGAATTTGCCGATATGTTACCAGAAAGGCCTGAGAGACTGTGGCTGCTGTCTCGTTAACTCTTGTGGCTTTTTCGATGGGCCATGACTTAATAGGGCTCATTTACGACCCACAACTAAAGTTAGGCTCACACATTAATGGCTGCAAATCAAAGCATTTCATTAAAGGTACTTAAAGACTCATCTTGAATTTTCACTTAATTACACTCAGTGCCTCTATGTCTGTCCCATCCCCTTTGAAAAACTGAGTGCAAGTGTGTCTATTGTTGTTGGGGAATCCTGGAGCTCAGTGGCATAAATATAACCAGGCCCCTCTGGTGCACACATCCACCCCTACCCTAGCCCACTCACCAGAGCCCCTCCCATCCCCAGCTACCTGCCACTTCTCAGACAGGACATCAGCAAAATCCTCCCATTGGGACACTTGAGATGTTTACTGTCTCCTGGGGGCACTGTCCGTATCATTCCCCAACCCCATCTTATAAATGACACATCATTTTGCTTCAAACCCCCAGTAAAATAATTAGCCCATGTTACACGGTGTTTGCAAAATAAGGATGTTTTATTGTGTAACTTTAGTGCTGAATTAAGGCAGCTCCACCCCAAAAACCATATGAACAGGGGCGTAACTACAGAGGAAACAGACCCTGCAGCTGCAGGTGGGGGGGGGGGCAGGAGGTAAAGGGGGCCCCAAATAATGAGCAATTGCAACACATATGGTAAAAAAGGACAATCGCTGAATATGTCGGGGGACCTAAAATTAATTTGCTGTGGGGCCCAGCAACATCTTACTCTATTGCATATGAACATGCAGCAATGACACAGGAGTTTTGTTCCCATAACATCTCATGGACAGGATTAATGTTCCATTTATAATGGGTCTAAACCTTCCCCAACACTCCATTTGCACCCCCCCCCCCAGGTTTTGAAATCAGATATCCCAAATGTATTTAAGATTCTCCAATACTAATCACCCAAGTAAAGGTAACAAAAGTCTCCTCACATATCGTTAACCATTGATAAATGAAACGCTTGTTACAACGATTGTTTAGCAGATAAGATTGTTTACAAGGTGGTGACAAAATCTGCCTGTGTATGGCCAGCTGGACATAGATGCAAAGATTTGATTGGATGAATCCCCGTTTTGTATGATTTTCGGACCGTGTGTTGAGTGTCCGACATTTTTCGTGAGATGTCAAATGGTTGTTCAGTCGATCGGACAGGTTAGACAATTTCTTTCGGCTGCGGGTAATATCTCTGCATGTATTGCTGATCTGACGATATCAGTGGGAGACTGTCACTAGTTTCTGTCAAATTTCATCCAGTAGACAGCACTCCCTTTTCAATAAAACCATCTTTATTCTTATTTTGACAGCAACATCATGCAACGTTTTGAGTGGCACTCCACTCTTTGTCAAGCATAAATCACCATGTTAACACCTGAACTTAAATACCCCGGAGGCACAGTGCCCCCCGGTGTCATCACATATTATAGCATAACATATGCAAATATCATTACTGTTACAAAAATATCCAATCATGGTTACAAAGTATCAGCATATATACATGCTTTCCTGTTCTTTACGAATTCACTTATATTCATAGTAAATAGAACAACTTATCTGCAACATGTCCAGTACAGATTGTAACCCAATCAGGATAAGGAAATGTAAAATGTCCACGTAACCACCTATAAAAATAAAATCAACTTAAAGTTAAAATCATTTCAATAAAAATGGATGTAAGTCATAATCATGGTTCAGACCGTTAGGGGCCAGTGTACCCAACCTCCTTATCCACTGAGCCTCCCTTCGTAATAATTCCTTATCACGATCTCCCCCACGTCTCTTTCTTGAGACTGTATCTAATATTTGAAACCGAGGTTGACTTAAAGTGTGACCACTTTCATTAAAGTGCTTAGCTAATGGCTGGTTCAATCTGTTTCTAATCGCC
Organism: Xenopus petersii; assembly: GCA_038501925.1. Classification (NCBI taxonomy): domain Eukaryota; kingdom Metazoa; phylum Chordata; class Amphibia; order Anura; family Pipidae; genus Xenopus; species Xenopus petersii. The sequence goes on from CM076672.1 coordinate 134,411,361, forward strand.
AATTTATGTTCAGTAAGCCTCTCACGTATACATCGAATGTTTTTTCCCACGTAAAATTTCCCACAGGGGCACTTAATACTATACACCACATAAGTGGATGCACAGGTAAAGAAACCCCTAATGGGAATACGTGTACCTCTCAATGGATGATAAATCCATTCACCCTTTAGGACATTATTACAGTGGCTACATCCACAGCACGGAAACGTCCCATTTTTTCTTGGTGCAAGTACAGTTTGTACTTGTTTTGTGGAAGGGCCCACATCTGCCTTAACCAGTTGTGTCCCTATTGTTTCAGCCCTTGTATAGGACATCACTGGTGGGAATTTAAAGATATCCTTTTCTGGAAAGTTCCTAGTTAAAAGACTCCACTCCTTACGTATAATCCTCGAAATTTCTCCACTCAACGTGTTATATTGATTAACAAATGGAATCCTTTTAAAGTTCTGCTTACTTTTTTTACTTATAATTGTTGGAAATTTCTCACTATGATTATTCGGTAATTCGCATCCTTCCTGTTCACCATATCCTTTTTCTAGAATTTTAGTAGGATATCCTCTGACTTTAAACTTTTCCTTCATCTCCACTACTCTATCCAGTCGCTGTTGTTCATTTTTAACTATTCTTCTTACCCGTAGTATCTGTGATTTAGGAAAGGATTTTTTCACGTGGGGGGGGTGAAAAGAGTCATATCGTAATAACGTGTTCTTATCTGTTTGTTTTACATATAAATCAGTGTCCAGATATCCCTGTGGGGTGGTTTTTACCATTACATCCAAAAAAGGGATACTAACTATATCACAGTGTATAGTGAATTTAATTGTAGGGGTACATCCATTTAGTTTCTTAACAAACTCTATTAGGTCCGAATGTCGTCCCGTCCAAATAGCATATTGTCTATATAGCGATACCAACTAGCTTCTGTCAGACATAATTTTCGTACGATTGCTGTCAGGGCAGAACATCTGCTAATCTTTATTTAAACTAAATTGTTAGTGGCCGCTGGTCAGGAGATGGCCTTCTGTGAGATTCTCCTGAGCAGTCCTGTGCAAGCTTGTTTCTTGGGTATCCTGAACAAATCGAACTTCACAACCTAAACAGGCTAACTCCACCTATACATTAGGGACCTATCAGAACACACTGATGATCCCTCCCGTATACCCATACTCCTAGTGCAAACTCCCCAACTTAGGGGCCCCTAACAACAATTGCCAAATACTGACAAACCCCCAAAATAAACCCCTACCAGTTGCACGTCCGACAGGCAGAATAGGGCACGCACAGGCAGCATAGGGCAGGCAGAGTAAAGGCACACACAGGGAGCATAGGGAAGGGAGTGTATGGCACACACAGGGATTATATGGAAGGTAGAGTATGGCACACACAGGGAGCATAGGGCAGGCAGAGTATGGCACACACAGGGAGCATAAGGAAGGCAGAGTACAGGGAAGGTAGAGTATGGCACACACAGGGACTACAGGGAAGGTAGAGTATGGCACACACAGGGAGCACAGGGAAGGTAGAGAATGGCACACACAGGGAGCATAGGACAGGCAGAGTATGACACACACAGGGAGCATAGGGAAGGCAGAATACAGCAGGATACAGGGAAACCTATCAGGACCACTCTAAGATAAATCAGACTATGCTACATACAGTGACACAATGCTGTTACTACTCCAGCAGTTTGTATGACGTGTGAACAGGTGAACAATGTGGGTACTTTCAGTCTGGGTCTGAGGTGTGAACAGTACAGGGCTTTTGGGCTGTGAACAATGCAGGATCATACTGTCTGAATTTGAGGCGTAAACAATGCAACAATCTTTTCCTTTTATATTTATTGGCATTTTTTTCAGTGTGATAAGACTTGAAAAGACAATGACTTGCACTACATTCTGTCATTTTATATAATTAAAGGAAAATACCATTACATTGCAGTCCAATGAGAATAAAACATAAAATACAAACTTTAAACAGGTAATCAGTTAATCTCAGTAATCTTTTAAAGTTTACGCAAGGTAAGCAGTCACAGCAGGCAGACTTTCATGTGGAGGGCAACACAAGGAGGGGAGGAGGTCACGGGCTGCCAATTGTTCAGCACTGCAGTAAAGGATATATATATATATATATATATATATATACACACACACTATGCACTTGTAAGAATGGTACACTGGCGTCTATGAACAATAACTCCAGATCCTAAATACATTATATATTATACATATTATATATATATATATATATATATATATATATATATATATATATATATATATACATACATATATGTATGGGGAGATGTAGTTGCATTGAAAATACATAGAATACAACGAGAAGCAGTGGGAGCTTTAGCCCCATATACAATAAGACCAATGAGAGGCAGTGACGAAGGGGCCCGCCCCCGAAACGTTACTTTGTAATAAACACGCAGGGCTTTGCCCGCATGCATTGAGCTCTGAGTGCCAGTTCTTCTTTTATTATGCTTACTACAATTGGGGTTGCCGATCCCTGTGCACCGGGCCAACTTATGCTGGAGAGGCCAGAGTGTGCTGGTGGGTTCTGGAATTAGGCAGTGATATCTGACACCCCAGACCCCTTACTCTTTCAAAAAGCAGGTTTCAAGATGACTGGAGAAGATTTGAGTACAGTAGCAATCACAATTAAGGCAGAAATCGTTAGCAAGCAGGAGAATCCTTGTTTTGCTGTTGCACAACTTGGGTCTTATTGAAGTTCATGGAGAAGGGGAGAAGCAATAGCTGCCTGAGAGAAGCTCTATTGTGTAGTGCTGGCTCCTTCTGAAAGCTCAGGATCAGGTACAAGGCACTGAGATGGCTGTCTCCATACCAATATTACAGCTTAACAAATGCATTTGTTGGTTCAAGAATAAAATTTTAAATGGTAGAGTGAATAATATGAAATGTAATTTAGAAATAAAACGACACCATCAGAATCATGACAGGATCCCTTTAAGAATCAATCCCTAGTGTTGCTGGACAACATCTCACAGCATGCTTTAACCCTCGATACACTGTTACAGAAGGTTTACCTCACCTTTTTTAAATGCTCTCTAAAAAGACAGAATTGTCATTTTATAGATAGCATTAGCATCTGTATTTGAGTGTATTAAAGCACATAAAGAAACATCCAGCCATTAACCTCTTACCTAAAATGATAGGTTATTTAAGCCCAGTGCACATAAATGACTCATCATACACGCGAACCCAAATATCTGCTAACTACAAACATACAAAGAATTGTGAAAACAGATTTACGACAGAATTATAAATAGGAAACTGATATTGAAGCCTTTTTAGAGGCCCATAAGTCCAATTATCTAATACTTATGCTGGTCCAGTAAAGATTAAGGGCTTCAAACATTATTGCATCCAAATGCAAACATTACAATATCACAGATCATTTCATAGATTTTTTTTCTTCTATAGGAAAAAGCATCAACCCTGCCAATAAATGCACTGGTTATGTATCTTGATATTTATTCCAAGGATTCGTAAAATGTAGCTATTACGTTTTTTTTTTCTCTACATGTCATTTTTGAAAATGCTGTTTTCACAGTTTTTGTGAGGAAAATAATAGCCAGCAACTGGATTGGATTTATAACAGGATAATAACATTGAGTGATAAAAGATGACTCATGGCCAAGGTTTCTATGCATTCCAGGTATTGTCTTTGGTGATTTATCATGAAGAAATTCATTGTTATATTGTCTTCTTCTACTCTGAGACACATGGTTTGAGTGTATTATTACACAGCAAATGTTACTGCTCACCATTAGACCTAATAAACCCTCCAGTCTTTGCAGGTTTATAAAATGAGTTGTTTACTTTCTGAAAATACACTTGTAGATTACTGATAGATTAGTTTCCCTAAATGTTTACAGGCAGTCCCCTAAGGTTCCCAAATTAAAGTTGGGAACAATTTCCTATTCTTGTATGATAGTTATGGCACTTCCATAACTAATCTAATTGCCTTAAAGTATATAAGAGAGAATCCGATAAGGTTCTTACTTTTCTGATTTTGGCTTCCCCATGGACAGGTAGGTTGGAGAAAATTGGAGCATAGCAAAGGTACATACACTCATATGAAAAAGTTTGGGAACCCCTCTTAATGCGTTTTGTTTATCATTAGCTGAGCTTTCAAAGTAGCAACTTCCTTTTAATATATAATATGCCTTATGGAAACAGTAGTAGTAATCAGCAGTAAAATAAAGTTTATTGGATTAACAGAAAATATGCATAACAAAATTAGACAGGTGTATAAATGTGGGCACCCCAACAGAGATATTACATCAATACTTAGTTGAGCCTCCTTTTGCAAATGAAACAGCCTCCAGACAACTCCTATAGCCTTTGGTGAGTGTCTGGATTCTGGATGGCGGTATTTTTGACCATTCGTCCATACAAAATCTCTCCAGTTCAGTTAAATTTGATGGCTGCCGAGCATGGACAGCCTGCTTCAAATCATCCCATAGATTTTCAATGATATTCAAGTTGGGGGACTGTGACGACCATTCCAGAATATTGTACTTCTCCCTCTGCATAAATGCCTTTGTAAATTTCCAAGTGTGTTTAGGGTCATTGTCTTGTTGGAATATCCAACCCCTGCGTAACTTCAACTTTGTGACTGTCACTTTTAAGGACTGGAGCTCAAATCTGCACTGCATACTCCAGACGAGGCCTTACCAGGGACCTATAAAGAGGCAACATTATGTTTTCATCCCTTGAGTTAATGCCCTTTTTTATGCAGAACTTTATTAGCTGTTTAGCCACGTGTTGACACTGCCTGGAATTAGAACACTAAAAATTCCCAGATCAGACCAATTAAGGAAACTCCCCACACACTGCCATTTAGTGTATAACTTGCATTTACTGTATATTACTTTTGCCAAAATGCATAACCTTGCATTTATCAACATTGAACCTCATTTTCCAGTTTGCTGCCTAGTTTTCCAATTTATTCAAATCACTCTGCAAAGTGGCAGCATCCTGCATGGAACCTATAGTTCTGCACAATTTAGTATCATCTGCAAAAATAGAAACAGTACTTTCAATGCTGACTAGGTCAGTTTTATAGTTTTTGAAATATTCGCCATCTTCTTCTGACTCTTTCCAGCATTCAAATGGGATCACTGATCCCCATCTTAAAATAAAAACTTTGTAAGGCTATAAATGTATTGTTATTGCTACTTTTTTATTAAACATCTTTCTATTCAGGCCTCTCCTATTCATATTCCAGCCACTTATTACAATCAATGCATTGTTGCTAGGGCAATTTGGACCCTAGCAACCCGATAACTCAAAAACCACAACTAAAAAAATTGCAAACCAATTGCAATACGTCTTAGAATATCACTCTCTACATGATACTAAAAGATAACTTACAGAGCATTTGATTGTTTAGATGGGGTCAATGACCCTATTTGAAAGATGGAAAGAGTTAGAAGAAGCATGCAAATAATTTAAAAACTATAAAAAAGATGACCAATTGGAAAGTTGCATAAAATTAGCCATCTATAACATACTAAAAGTTAATGTAAAGTGAACCACCCAATATTAATATGAAAGGTATATGTCTTTAGATTATAAGCTCTAAAGAGCAGGGTCCTCGTTACCTTTAGAATCATTCAGTATTTGCATGTAAAATGTATGTGTTGTGTATATAAGTTTCTTTTCTACAGCTCTGCTGAATTCTGTTGGTGTTTTAATAAACATTTGCTAATAATAATTAAAGTGGCACTGATTTTAATAAATGTTCTAGGTAACTCAGAAAACACAAGTTTTGTGTATATATTTGTACATATACTCTTTTTTTTCTAGTAAAATATGTTAAATTGCAAATTTTTTACAGTATAAATTATTCAATTACCCATCAGCTGTCTGAAAAGGAATACCAGAAAAAAAAAATTGAAGAAATGTCCCACACCCAACCAGCCCTATGCAGAAGGGGGATTAATTACAGGATTGCAGGGGTGGTCTCCATCCGTCTAGTAGGGCCTGAAGGGAATGAGGTCAAGAATTCTCAAAGGACTAAGACCCTGCCTAAGATGATCCTGCAATCATTGTATTATCAGGCAGTCACATTACATTTTGTTACCCTGTACTTGATAGTGGTAGACACTAATGGCAATATTCCATTAACTAGAATGCTTTTGTCAGTGAGTATATTTTGTTTAGCTAGATAAGGCAACGTCGTTTGACCAATAAATGTCACGGTTCAGAATTCATGACGTCAATAAATTACAAAATCTAAAATTTAAGGGAAAAAACTGTTTACCTTTAGACAGATGTTCAGGTTTTGAGTTTCAGCTCAATGTTAAAGCCCTTCTTAAACAATTAAACATGAAATAGACAATCTCAAGTTACCACAGTTGGTGTTTATTGTCAGAGAAATGTCATCCGGAAGGATTTTATCTGTGGCCACTTGGTTGTGAAAGATGCGGAAACAGATGACATTACTATAGCCAAAAGTAAAAGAGCCAAAGTTACCCCAATAAACAGGCACTGTAACAGGCTCAATGCATCAACTCCTATATATGGAGCTGCACTGCAAAGCAAGCACTCACTTCAGTGCTGTACTCTAGAGATGAGTGAATCTGTCCCCAAAATTCATGAAATGCATTGAAGTCAATTGGAGTTTGATGGGATTCTGTCCAGATTTTTAGGTGTAGTTTTTATTTCTAAATCACACTGTACACTGCAAATAATTCACTGTACCATGTAAAATGTCATTCCTGAACCAGCAAGTGTATTTTTTAATTAATAATATTGGTGTGTGGGCAGCCATCTCAGGTCATTTTTCCTGGTCATGTGCTTTCAGAAAGAGCCAGCACTTTACAATGGAACTTCTTTGTGGCAGGCTGTTGTTTCTCCAACTCAATGTAACTGAATGTGTTGCAGTGGGACCTGGATTTTACTATTGAGTGTTGTTCTTAGATCTACCAGGCAGCTGTTATCTTGTGTTAGGGAGCTGTTATCTGGTTACCGTCCCATTGTTCTGTTGTTAGGCTGTTGGGAGGGGAAAGGGAGGGGGGTGATATCACTCCAACTTGCAGTATAGCAGTAAAGAGTGACTGAAGTTTATCAGAGCATGAGTCACATGACTGGAAGCAGCTGGGAAACCGACAATATGTCAGATTTTAAAATTAAATATAAAAAAATCTGTTTGCTCTTTTGAGAAACGAGCAGAATTCTGGAGCAGCACTACTAACTGATGAGTTTTGAAAAAAACATGTTTTCCCATAACAGTATCCCTTTAAGTATGACAAAGCCGCTGGGAGTCTGGTCCAATCTACAAAAGGAAAAATATAAGTCAGTCCTGAAGTTTTTATCGCTTTCTGTATACGATGCTGACAAAAAATGGAAAAAAATGGAAAAAAATAAACTTGCAATGCTGCACATTATATTTGCCTTTCAATACTCCACAGCCTTATGTTTTCAATGTGAACACACCCATCAAAACTCTGTCTGTGAAAAGATTTCCAACTTTTGTTGAAGCCACTAGTTAAATATCTTCTCTAAGAAACCATGCTTTTATTTCTATGCCAACGCATGGGTCACCTGATTCCAGTTTGGAGTACGATCCACAACCAGGCTTACAGGCTCACCCCGTCTAATGGAATGTGCGTGTGTGTGTTAATACTTCACAAAATCTCATCTGCTTTTGAAGCAACTGATATCATTATATATTGACATTCATAAAAATGCTGAGATGAGGCATAGCAAAACATGGCCAGGTGTACTGCATAATAATGGTTTCAAAAGCCTGCCTTATGTTAAATACTGTGTGTTCAGCTCTTATTGTGCCTTGTTTTCATATGAATAATTCAATGCACTCTTCAGTCTGTCTTCAATTATACATAACTTATAGATAAGCACAATTTGCTTACATACTTACATGAGATAAGATACTTGGGGATTAAGCTGTATTCCTGACCTCAGATGTAAAACAGTTTTTTTGGAAAATGAAATAACAATAACACAACAGATTTAAAATGTATATAAAATGGTACACCAGTTGATGACCTGTGGACAAGATGTCGCCCTCAAAGGGATTTTTATGGCCACAGTCTCCCTAGACATATGTATGACTTTAGAGACAGGTCAAGGAGATTTGTCACCCGACTGCTAACCTGTGCCCACCTTTGGTTCCCACAACACCATTACTTCCTTTTTGGAAGAGGTAGGTGTTGACTCAATGGCAAGGGTGAGGAGCTCATTAGTCCATATCAGCTGTTTCCCTATGCATATCCCTTTACTGGCTCCCAAACAAATTCAGCATACTAACACACACATTTAAGACCCTTAAAGGAGAATTCAACCAAAAAACCCTACCCCCATAGCCCATGTAGACCCCCCTCCCTCCTCCCCCCAGTCAAACTGCCCCCCGGGGAAATGCCCCTAACTTTTTACTTACCACTTGCCGCAGATTCAGGCATCAAAATTCCGCACAGCCATCTTCCAGGTCTTCGGTAAGCTGAGATGGAGACCGGCGAAGGGATGCATGCACAGCTGAGCAATTTACAGGTTTGCAACAACTGATCATGCATGCGGAAATTGGCGAAGCTCCGGGAGAAAACACGAAGACCCGGAAGATGGCTGCGGTAAACGCTGATGCCTGAATCTGCGACGAGCAGTAAGTAGAAACTTAGAGGCATTTCCCGGGGGAGCTGGGCAATTAGGCTGGGGGGGAGGATGGAGGGGGGTCTACGTGGGGTAGGGATTTTTTGCTAAAGGGTTGAATTCTCCTTTAACAATGAAGCTCCTTCCTCAATTCTAATTGCAAAATACACTCCTTTAATCAACCTATGCTCTGCTTCTGACCTTCGCTTCTCCTTTTCCCTCTACAATTCATCTCATTCCCGACTGTAAGGCTTCCCTCGTGCTTCAGTTTGTCTCTGAAATTCTCTGCCTCTAGCTATCAGACTTTCCCCTTCCTTTCAAACGTTTAAATGCTCCCTAAAGACTAACCTGTTTAAGGGAGCATATTCAATGTAGCTTCTTTAATCAGACATCAAAATATCAAAAATCGGGTGCCCCGAGGCCACGCGGTCCTTGCACTTGGCGCACCTGCACCGGAACGCTGAGGAACTGTGCTCCCCGGTAATGCTGCCCCTATTATTCTGCCGCCCTAGGCCCGGGCCTTTGTGGCCTCACCACAAATCCGGGCCTGTGTGTTCCTTATGTTTCAACCTTTAGATTGTAAGCAAGTAGGGCCCACTGATCCTGTTTCTATGTGACCCATGTTTGTTAAATTATTGTAAGTCCCCTGTTCATTATGAATACATTTATAGCACTTTATAACTTGCTGGCGCTATGTAAATAAATCATGATGGCGATGAGCTGGTTTAATATGGAGATACTGAGCTGCTGTGTTACCAGCCCAGCTGGTTGCCCAGTGCTCAATGTACTCCATTTCTTCTTCTCTTCTTCACAAACATTAGTACACTTTTATAAATTTGTGTGGCACTGTTATTATATGCTGCATTTGGACAATAAAAAAATGCAATAAATTGCAATAAAGATGTTTCTAAAATTGCACTTATCCCGTTTCACATTGTAGCTCAAGACCTGTCTATTAATATAATCTGGCCATCAGATATGTGGTATATCAAGTTATCTGCCCACTGCTGCTTCCTAATGTAGCATGTGGTATAGGTAATTTATCTATGACAAGAATTTGCCTTTAACTTCTCATTTAGTTTTCAAAACTCATTTTTAAGGACCCATCCCCTCTTCCTCTAACGTTGTCATTGGTATGAATGTGTACCATGATTTCTGGGTCTTCCCAATAATTTGTCCACTTGCTCCACCATATTTTTTTTAGATAAGGTCAGTGACCCCCATTTGAAAGCTGGAAAGAGTCAGAAGAGGAAGGCAAATTATTAAAAAATATAAAAAATAAATAATGGAGACCAAGTGAAGAGTTGCTTAAAATTGGTCGTTCTATAGTATACTAAAACTTAACTGAAAGGTGAACCACCCCTTCGAGAAAAGAAATTGCAGTTTGTCTTAAAGATTTCATTGTAATACTTTAAACAATGATAGTGGGATTGTATTAATGGGCAGAAAAGGGAAACTTACTCCAATACTACAAACATAGCAAATAAAGAGGATAACATATTAATAGTGATGGAAATGTGAGGTCCAATAAAATCAAATCATAAGATTTAAATGAGGTTGTTTTTAGACATATTTTTGTTGGTATCAGTTTTTGAATAGAATACATTGCTCTCCATATATTATCAAAAAATGAGTTTTAGCTTTTTCACGATTCGTAAATATACTCGAGAATATTCTTTGTAACCTCGAATAGTCGCCATTTATTAAAGAATAAAACAACGAAAAAAGCCCTGAAAAAAGCCAGAAAAAACTCTGCAAGTAAAGCTGGCAAGGATGTAAAGAAGTCAATGGGAATGTTCCCAATGTTTTATTTATTTATTTTCCCAGTTTTTTAAAACATTTAATGTTCATTTTTAGCCTCTTTGAAAATGAATGGGACAATGCGATTCTCACTGGCATGCGACAAACGCAAGTGGGTATACTTTGTTGTGTCTATTTCTTAAATAAGCTAGCATTCTAGAATAAAAAGTCGCACCGGTTTTCTGAGCGTTTTTTTCATGATCTTGGATTTTGATAAATCTGCCCCTTAATAATGTACATTATTAGAATTCGTGTCATCTTATCAGTGGATGCAGTATATATATTTATATTTACTAAAAGCTTACTAGATCAGCAAAGGGTTAAAGAAGAACTTGAATGCTTGTCTCTTGATCTGTCATTTGTCTTGGCAAAGCTGCCCCGTGCTGTGTGTCTTTCATCAACGCCTGACGCTTGGTTTCACTCTCGAATCTTCAAATACCTCCCTCCCTTGTCTTCAATAAAAAAGAAAGAAATATCTTACACTCGCCCCATAAAATGATCCAATATACCTCAAGATGCCCTGTGGAATTCCATTTTCAATGGAACAGTTCTAATCATTTTATGCTTTAGCTTTTCCAGATCTCCTGTTAACATTTCCACTCACTCATTCAGTTGGCTACAAGCTTCGGCTTATAAATATTCCAATATGCTTTATCTGGCCTCTCTAAACACTGCAGCTTTTTGTGAAGGGCTCTGGCATGACTTGTAGGACTTGCATCACATTTGTTCATAGGGCTATTCAAGTAAATATCATCTATCTGAAAAAACAATTTTTGTTTTAGTATGTTGATATATGCATCATACTGTGTATATATGAACATACACACTCAAATATATGTATAATATATTGTTGGTGCCTACAGTAGATACAAAGAATATTGGTTTCACAATCCTAGTGCTCCTAAGGAAGGTCACATCAGTAGATACCAGGACTGACTCTAAAAAGGGATCAGGGTCAATATAATCATGTAGCTCGGGTTAGCCAGGGATGTAATAGATACTTGAATCTTACTACTAGTTCTTCTTGTATATTTTAGTTTTTGAACCACTACATGTCCTCTGATCACCACTAAAAGGCGCTGTGGTACAGGTATTCTATTATGAGAGATTTTACTTCTCATGTTGCACAATAAGATCTGTGGCATGCATTAGCAAATAATACGCTGTTTTTTTACATTAAGGGGATTGCTGAAGAGGTACACCGTTTATTTAGTTCTGTTAGCCATTAGTAACCAATCTGTAAATTAAAGGGAACCCCCCCCCCCAAAAAAAAAAGATTGATTATCTTCATGGTCATGATTTTATAACTTAAGATTTGCATAAAGTCCACTAAAAAAAAAAAACTGGCAAATGACAGAGAAGGAAACTCCATTAGAATTGACTGCAATTCCGCAGACAAGTCAATGTTGTTATAGCAGGAAATCAATCATTTCCTGTTCTTATCAAACCTTTCAGAACATTTTTTTCCCAGACACGTCTGTAAGCACAGAACAGGTATAAAGGAATACATTTAAGGAGCACTTGGATTAACAAGATCGATGAGGTTGTTCACCTTTGGATTAACTTTTTTTTATGACACAGACAGTGGTATTCTGAGACAATTTGCCAATGGTTTTCAGGTTTTATTATTTGTTATTTTATTATTTGTGGCTTTTGAGTTATTTAGCTTTTTATTCAGCAGCTCTCCAGTTTCAGCAATCTGGTTGCTAGGGTCCAAATTACCCCAGCAACCGTGCATTGATTCTGAACAGAAAGATGAGTAATAAAAAGTAGAATAAACTTGTAACCTTACGGATTTGTTTTTTTTTTTTACGTGTGGTCACTGACCCCTGTTTGAAAACCGGAAAGATTTAGAAGACAAATAATTCAAAAACTATAAAGAAAATGAAGGCCAGTTGAAAAGATGCTTAGAATTAGCTATTCTATAACATACTATAAGTTAACTGGAAAGAAATTCATATTTATATAGAGATTTCAGAATAGTTCTTTTAGCTTTTGACTAGAGAAAGCATCAGATATACAATAATGACTCAAGGCTGTCAGTTCTTCCTGGTTATGTTGAGTTTGTCACAGCAGTTATTCTCCTCTCTAGAAGCTTATTTATCAAATGGTGACTTTGACTTTCACCTATCAATAAATGTGCCCCTTAAAATCACATAGCAATTAAAGGAGAGTGGTGGAATTTGAATGCTCCTTGAAAGAGGCATTTTCAGACAGTGGGGCAGATTCAACGCAGTATGAAAAAGTTATTTCACATTTTATCACGTGAAAAGTCATGGACTAGATTCAATTAGAGGAGAAAAAAAAACATTTATCCTAATTCAGTTCCAGTTTTTTTCCATAAACTTCATTAGAGTTTTCACGCGATAAAGAGTGAAATACGTTTTTCTGAATGGAATTGCAGTCTCGTCCATGACTTTTCACGTAATAAACCTTTTTCTCACTGAATTGAATCTGGTCCATTGATTGAAAAGTAACTGAAAGGTATGGAACTTTTGCAGATAGTCAAGACACTGTAGGAAGACCCTGAAGCACAAAAAGGTGTCTAAAACTAGAAAGGGATATAATTAAGGGACCATTGTTCATCATAGTGCCTACAGAAGCAAGGGGCTATAAAAGACAACATTAACAAAAATGGAATTCCAGTTATCTACATTTTTATCTACAGTGGTATAAAACCTGTTATTGGGTTAAATTAAACTGAAAAGATTAAAAAAAATTTCAGGGCTTAATCCCTCTCTGTAATTCATTCTACAATTTAAAATGTTATTCTTGAACCAATAGTTTAAGTTGTAATATTGGTGTGTAGGCAGCCATCTCAGGTCATTGTGCCTGGTCATGTGCTTTCAGAAAGAGCAGACACTTCACATTGGAACTGCTTTCATATACGCTATTGATTCTACTACTCTACTACTCTACTACTCTAACTGAAGGTGTTGTGACTTGGGTTAGCCGGACTTGGATTTTTACTATTGAGTGCTGTTCTCATATCTACCAGGGAGCTGTCTGGTTACCTTCCCATTGTTCTGCTGATGGGCTGCTCGGGGTGGGGGGGGGGGGAATGCAAGGGGTGATATCACTCCAACTTGTACCACAGCAGTAAAGAGTGACTACAGTTTATCAAGAGTACATGTCACATGACTTTGGGCACATGGGAAAATTACAATATGTCTAGCCCCATGTCGGATTTCAAAATTAAATCTGTTTGCTCTTCTGAAAAATGGATTCCAATGCAGGATTCTGCTGAAGGAGCTCTTTAAACTGATGCCTTTTGTAAAAAAAACATTCTTTCCCATGGCAGAATCCCTTTAAGGCAATGATCGACACACAAAGTGTCTCTACTTCTACTCAACTGCCTGTTTGCTAGGCCATCTATGTGACACTGCACCTCTGTGATTGGCTGAGCGAATTTACAATTTATTGAGGTATCAGCATAATCATAAGCTAAATCAACCTGCAGAAACTCAAGTGACTTCACTAGCATGGACTGGATAAGCAGACCATGAACCAGAGTATCAGTATGACAGTGACCTAGAGTGTTTTCAAATAACAGAAGGGCAATATTCCCCAGATGTGCAAAATTAACGTTTGCATTGGAAATGTGAAACAATAAGCTGAACACAGTGACATTTGCACCATTTTATGTATACGTTACCAATGCAAATTATTTAGTTGGCACAATTTATTCGCTCATGTTTAAGGGAAATGGATTCGGGTTGCTGTTGCACAAACATTCTGGCTGTTGATTTAAACAAACACAATGTCACTTGCCAACAGGAATATCCTGTTTGTGGCCAAACATTCGTTTACAGAATCAGCTGTACAAACCTTTCTCAACCTTCAGATAAGTAGCCGGAGCGCAAAATATTCCTGCCTGCAACCCTAAACTAACACAATCTGTATTGATATGAACACAGGTTGTCAAATTAGCCATAGCAAAAGCAATAATTACTCTTTGAAGTTCTCAGTCTTGATTAAGCCTGGTGTTTGGTTTCTTTGTGTACACAAAGGAAAAGAAACATGTAGCAAACCACAATTACAGTTCCTGGGTACACAGTGACCTCATAAAATGATTTCATTGGTATTGGCATTGGGATGCCTTCATTTCTGGCCTAATGCGATGATTGCAGTGTTAGAACTATACTAGCAATAGGTAATAACAAATTACAAGAATGTGAGCATTTTCATGTAAAATGTAACATAACACAGAGAATATGTATCTGTCTGGGTACATATATATGTATGCATATAGAATAAGGACTGTGCACATTAGGGACATGGTGTTTAAATGGCACACCACACCTGCAAACTCATTTTTTTTTTTTTTTAGAATTGTATCAGGGTTAGACAAATAAAAAAAAAAAAAAAGGATAAATTGTGATATTTTAAATTATTATCTAGTGGACCGTACAAATGTTAGCTCTAGTTAAAATTTAGAAGCATTGAACTTCCATCTTGACGAGGAAGAATGACATTACAAATACATATATAGTCTCTCAATTACATTTTTGAGCCATTTCATTTTAAGGAGGAATATTTGTAATCGTAAATACATAATATGAGAAATCATTTCAATACCTTTACACTATAATCTAGGGTTTTACACACATGTAAAGTGTGTTGTGCATCTGTTATAGAGACCATCTAAAAGCAAACATTTTATTTTATAATCTGAGCAAATTTACTTCCTTATCATGATGTCATTAAAATTACATGAGCTATTTAGAGTTACAACATGCAGATATGTTGTAATAATGTTGTATAATGGACGCTGACAGGATTGACTACAAAGATGGCGGCGAAGGAATTGGTCGCTTTGGAGAGGGTTTTGGGCTTGAACAGTGGGAAATACAGTAGTCGGGCTCAAGGAGCTGGCAAGATTCCGATCCTTCAGACAAATAAAGGTCCCAGCCTGGTGGGCTTTCCACTATTGCCTCTCATTTAGTGAAAGAAGCCAAAAAAGAAGAACTTCTAGGATCCTCTGCAGAAGAGAAAGCAGTAGTTCAGCAATGGTTGGAGTACCGCATCACATGCATAGACAGAGTGTCCTCTAAGGAAGATATCCGTAATGTACTGAAGGATCTTAATCATTATCTTAAGGACAAAGTGTATGTTGCTGGAAATGCAGTAACTTTGGCAGACATCCTAATTTATTAAGGACTTCACCCTGTAATAGCTGGCCTATCGATTCAGGAAAAGGAAACCTATATAAATGTGTCTCGATGGTTTAGCCACATTCAGAATTATCCAGGAATAAGACAGGTCTTTATTAAACATCGGATCTACAGCAGTATTCACTTAGGGGCAAATTTACTTAAGGTCTAATATCGAGGGTTAATTAACCCTCGATATTTGACTGTCGAATGTTAAATCCTTTGACTTCAAATATCAAAGTCGAAGGATTTAGCGCTATTCGTTCGATCGAACGATTAAATCCTTCGAATCGTTCGATTCGAAGGATTATAAACCATTGATCGAACGATTTTTGTTCGACCAAAAAAAGTTTGCTAAGCCTATGGGGACCTTCCCCATAGGCTAACATTGACTTCAGTAGCTTTTAGGTGGCGAACTTGGGGGTCGAAGTTTTTTCTTAAAGAGACAGTAATTCGACTATTGAATAGTCGAATGATTTTTAGTTCGAATCGTTCGATTTGAAGTCGAAGTCGTAGTTGAAGGTCGAAGTAGCCCATTCGATGGTCGAAGTAGCCAAAAAAACCATTCGAAATTCGAAGTTTTTTTTCCTCTATTCCTTCACTCGAGCTAAGTAAATGGGCCCCTAAGTGTTTCAGCTAAAGCTGTGGTGGTAATAGACTATCCAGTAGTACCTATTTACTTTTTTCTGTATTGGTCCATGTTTTTTGGTTGTTACAATAGCTAAACCTTTACTTGTAGATTTAAAATATAATCTTAAGTTCAAACCATAGGTTTTAATTTATTTTAAAATGTTTTACATGCACAGAACTTCTCACAAGGTGCTTTACAGCAACATTTTTATTAAGAAAATACATTGTAACTCAGCACAACATGTTGGTTTTCTCCCCTTCCATTTCTTGAGTTTGATATGCTTGTGTACCCTTGTTTTTGCTAATAAAGTGCTAATAAAGTTTCATAAAGTAAAATAATGTTGTATAATGCGTTAAATCACTGTGAGGACTTACCCTGGTGGTCTAGTGGGACGGCGGGGACATCCGCCACGCTGCTCCTCCCCTAAATGCCAGTTTCCTAGGGCACGCACGGTGCTTACTTCCTATTCTTAAAGGCACATTGACGCTGGTGTGATGACGTCAGTGCGCAATGGCGCCAAATTCAAACAGTATTTAAAGGGAAGCCTGTATTGTGATCATTGCCGGTTGTTAGGTTCATCTTTTGAGAGTTCCTGGGTGCTATTCTGGTTAATCCTATTATCTGATTCCTGTTGTGACTCCTGCCTGTTTTGACTACTCTTGACTGATCTCCTGGTTTTGACCCTTGCCTGTCTGACTTCGCTTGAATTCTGCCCGCACTGACTCGGCCTGTCTGTTCCTCGAACTGTGACCTTCTGCCCAAAAGACTTTTGTTTAACGACCGTGCCCCTCATCCGGAACACTTGCTTGGCTCCTCTCTTTATAAGACCTGGTGGCATCCGATTAGCCGAGGGCTCCTCTCAGGTGAAAAGCGCTGTTAAAGGCAGACATAAGAGCCGAGTCCAGGGAGCCTAGCATTGGTGCTGGATTCTGGGTGTCGATCGTGACAATCACTCTAAAAACCCACAAAAGGTAATAAAAAATACCTATTTAGCAATAGCTCTGGTCCCACACAGAGGACTTGATAATATTGAAGGTTACAGATTAATTATTTCATGTTTTGTTGTTATTTCTAGATTTTGATTATTCTGTGGGCTGCACAATGTTTATTATGTATTGATTTGTTACTTTGTTATAGTGTTTTATCAATAAACACAATTCTCACATAGAGGACGTGTTTAGAGGAGGTTTGATGAAGCTGAGTTAGTGAAACGTGTCAGGATGGATTGTGTTATCATCAAAAAGACAAAAATAGCGGCACAATATGGCAATTGTTTATTAAGTGCAACAAATGACAAAACTTCCCTGCTTGCAATCACTATATTGTGTTGGTATTTTTGTCTATTTGCTGATGAGATAATAAGAGGTTGGAGGGTAAACAGGATGGAGTGTGTGGCAACATTCTAGTGAGGGTTGCATGTGGATCACTCTCAGCATGGGAAACAGACTTTGTGAGTAAGAACTAAGTCACATGCAGAGATGTGCTTGCCATGACTTTACATTTTAGTAAGTTGCAATTTTTAAATGGTCTGTGCTGGTGGTTGGACTTTCAAGCTGGACTTTCAAGTGTGTCCATAAGAGCAAATACCCATTCTCACCCTAATTGGACTTCAGTTTAAGAACTCCCTACCTCTACTCCAAGCTTCCCCAAGGCCAGCCTGGCCCACAGTTTTGGAACCAGTGGTCTATACTATGAATCTGTTGTTTCTGCTAATCCTTGTCAAAAAGATGATTAAGTGAGAGTGATCTATTAGGTAAGAATTGTTGGTAATCAATCTTCTTCAACTGACAGTTGCGGAAGAACAGATCATTACTCTCTTCCAGCCTTTGCAAACTCAGAATAAAATTCAACCAACTGACAATAACATTCAAAGCAGTTCCATTCTACATCTCAGAACTTACTTCCGGGTACTTATCAAGCCAATTGTTACTCTCCTCTACCTACATGCTCCCCAACTCCTCTCTCATTACTACGGTTGCCACCCAACCGGCCTGGCTGGTAAAAATTATATCTGATGCCAATGTTATTAATAAGGAAGAAAGATAAAAATATAGGAAGGTCAGTATTTTTTCCAGAAAAGGTGGCAACCCTTACCAAGAATTCTTTCTCATGTTCTGTCCAACTTTCTTCCAATCTCTCTGTCTTTAAACAATCTCTTAAAGGAGGAGGAAACGTTATCTTACAGGGGGTGGGAATGCACATTTTAGGAAACCCCCAGTGATTATTATTCTTTACCGTATCTATGGGTCGGTGTTGTACATGTGAAATATCATTGATGTCAGGAGTGAAATATCACATTGATGTACATGTTATCCCTGCATGAACCATTATGTACACAGTATTGCACTTTCTTTTTTGAGGTTTCCTGTAGCTGAGAATCATCACTGATGGTGGAAACTATTGAGAGGTGTTTACTTTAAGTGATATACCTGTAATTCCTCAGTCAGTAAGACAACACAACTCAACTGTGTACCCTTATTTTACCTATGTCTAATATAATGGCCATATCATGTAATATTAAAAACTTTCTATATAATTTATTACCAAAAACAGGAAAAAATCAATGAATAAATTTGTTCATGTGCCAGACAAATAGGCTGCCATTTGCTAAAGAATATCTACTTGTAATGTTTGAAACAACTGCCATTGACCTGTTTTCTGTATAAATAATTTTACACAGTTACAGTGCCATTGCCTGAGGAGAGGCATCCATGTTCCAAGCCTTTTTTGTATCAATACAAACATTCAGGTCATCTGCAAACATAATATTAGTTCAATGTCAATGTCATTGTAAAATTGCATAATAGGTGACCCTATCCCTTTTTTTCTCTGAATGACTTCCATAACTTCATTAAAGTTCAAGGGAAAGTTAGTAAAGGTTAATGGTAATACAGTAGAACCCCCATTGTACATCCCCTGATTTTAAGTTTTCCCTCATTTTCAATTGTTGCTTGTGGTCCCACCTATATATTATGCGTAATACATTTCCCTGGTTTTACATTTTACACGTAAAATGGGGGTTCTACGTAGGGATGCATCGAATCCAGGATTCGGTTCAGGATTCAACCAGGATTCAGCCTTTTTCAGCAGGATTCGGATTCAGCCTAATCCTTCTTCCTGGCCGAACCGAATCCGAATCCTAATTTGCATATGTAAATTAGGGATGAGGAGGGAAATTGCATGATTTTTTGTCACGAAACAAGGAAGTAAAAATGTTTTCCCCTTCCCACCCCTAATTTGCATATACAAATTCGGATTCGGTTCGGTATTCGGCCGAATTTTTCGAGAAAGATTCGGGGGTCGGCCGAATCCAAAATAGTGGATAGGGTGTATCCCTAGTTCTACTGTACATATTCTGTTGGCACATGGGTAAGTGTTGGACAGGCTAAATCTCCTGTCCAACGTCACATAGAAAACAAGGTTTAACTAAGCAGGAGAAAATATAAAGGATTCTCAAACTGAGAGATTTGGGTTTTCTTTTGATTACAGATTAGGGCTACCACCTGACTAGTATTAAACTTACTCATTTGAAAAAATAATGAACCATCAGTGATTTGTTTTTTTTCCAGCTAGCTGCAGGTGACAATTAAAACAATGAAAGCCCAGATTCAATGAATGAGCCACACTAGAAAGTTGTTCCCAAACTGTGGGGTCTGATCTGAAACCACTGCTGTAGAAGACAGATCAACAACTGGACTTAAAACTAACAAGATCTGGGGGGCTGTTTTATATAGAGGAGAGATCACAAATGGCAAAAGTTCCTATGTCTGAACAGCAGCTGACCATGCCTGTACATAAACACCTTCAGGATAAATTGGAGTTTTTGTAATTGAGACACACTTGTGAATTGTTTTTTTTTTTATGAGAAGGAAAGGTCAGGATCATCAGAGGCTAGAAATCTGTGGCACTGGGAAAAGAAAATATAATACAGTATGAAATACTGTGTTCATTATACATTTGACTGTATAATGTATATAACTGTACCATATAGCACAGCCATGTTTGTATTCTGGTGGTATGGATATTTTTAAACTTAACAAAAGGCAGTTGTTTCCTGTTGCACATTAGTACAAGGTTACTAATACTGAACCCCATTTTACAGATTGCTCACAAAACTGCTACCGTTATCCAGGGTTGCACTTTAGGTTCAGATGTTGGAAACAAGCCCCTTAGTAGGAAAAGCACTGCACAACTGGGCACAGACAAACCTTCTGCTTAATGGAGTTTTGCTTATTTCTAAGCCACATGGGTCACAAGAAAGGGGTGAAGGCAGTTTTTTTTTTTTTACAAACAGAGATGACATAGTTACATAGTACAGATATGGGGTTTCTTATATGGAAATACAGACTTCAAGAAGCTCTTTGGCTATTATTTAAGCAAATAAAAAAAAATAATTTCCTTTTTCTCTGTAATAATAATTCTCAGTGACATTGGTAAATGATGTTTGTAAATGTAAATGTAAATGATGTTTGGAAAACTTGTGTATAGTCTGTTTTAGGCCAGGTTTTGAGATCTTGTATTGTGCTGTTTGCTAATACACTGGACCAGAGAATTTATACTTATCTTAGTTCTGGGAATTTGTTTGTCCCAGTAGTGTAACAGCAAACAGTAGTAACCAGCCTACATTTCCAATATCCCACAGACAGAAAAACTTTACTGCATTTCGATTCTTTCCACCCATTGCAGGTTAAAAAATCGCTACCTAAATCTCAATTTAGTAGAGTTAAACGTATTGTGAGTGATGAAAAACTGCTGGGGGATAGACTGGACGAAATGCAGGAAAAGTTTAGGGAGAGCGGTTACCCTAGTAACCTTTTACTAAAGCAACGGGAGGAGATAGAGCATTAAGAGAGAAATAACGCAAGGAAAGGCCGACAGCAGGGACACACTGATCGTATTCCCTTTGTCTCAAAATATAATGTACTAAGCCACCAGGTGGCCAACATCATAAGGAGACATTGGGGTGTTTTGAGGGATGGCATCCATGGGGTAACTTGGTTTGAGCTGCCACCAATGATGTTATATAAAAGGAATAGGACAATTGGAACTATGTTAACCAAGTCGGATTTGGGAGAAGGAAAGCTGAAACAGAGATTTTTGGGTCAAAATGTGGTACCTTCCCGTGTTTGAGCTGCAATTGCTGCTCGAATTGCCAGAAAGGTGATACAATCTACCATCCACGCATGGGCACCCCCATAAAAATTCAGGGATATTATATTTGTGAAACCATGTTTGCTATTTATGTAATAAAATGCCAATGTGGACTTATGTATGTAGGGCAGAATCCAGGATTCGGTTCGGGATTCGGCCCGGATTCAGCCTTTTTCAGCAGGATTCGGCCGAATCCTTCTGCCCGGCCGATCCGAATCCGAATTTGCATATGCAAATTAGGGGCGGGGAGGGAAATTGTGTGACTTTTTGTCACAAAACCAGGAAGTAAAATGTTTTCCTCCTCCCACCGCTAATTTGCATATGCAAATTAGGATTCGGATTCGGTTTGGTATTTGGCAGGTTTTATATGGCGAATAGTCAAATTTGAATTCTTAAAGGGACAGTACATGATAAATTTCAAAATTCTAATTTTATTTATTTTTTTTAAACTCAAATCGAATTTGGACTATTCCCTAGTTGAATCACACTAAAATAAACTCGAAATTCGAATTAAAAAATTTGAATTTTTTAATTCAATGTGTAAAGCCCTGCTTCATTTAAATAATACATTGTAAAGGACCAGTAACATAGATTTTTAAAAAAAATAATTTGTTTCTACATAACCAAAGAAAAACACCAAGGCATATTTAACTTTAAATTCGCAAAGTCTCTATTAATAAATAACTAACCGATACTCCGCTTGCGCTTCTCTTCAGAAAAGGCGACAGGGCAACGACCAGGGCAAGACTTTGTGAATTTAAAGTAAAATGTGTATTGGTGTTTTTTTCTTCGTTATGTACAAATACAATTTTTATGTTACTGGTCCTTTAATAACAACATTCTTAATGCCTTTTTTAATAAAAACATACTTTTTTACTAGTTGTATGTGCCATTGGATAATCCTTAAAGGAACAGTAACACCAAAAAATCAAAGTGTCCTTAAGTAATGAAAAATGAATGTACCGTTGCTTGCACTGGTAATTCTAGTGTATTTACTTCAGAAAGATTACTATAGTTTATGTAAACAAGCAACTTTATAGTCATGGTTTATCTGAAACAAACACATCAGTTTTGCCAGTACAAGGCACCAGTACATTATATTGTCTTTCCATTAAAACACTCATTTTGTGGAGTTACTGTTCCTTTAATTTGTGAAAGTGAAAATGTATATAATATTCATCATACTAAAATAAGAAACTCTCTGAATATAATCTGTATAATTTCTGAATTAACAAGATTATCTTCACTATCCCTCTCTCTGCATCTGTTTCTCCTCATTCTCTCTTCATGCAGGAGTTGGGTGTCAGATAATCATTGACAGTTAGATCCAATATATCTTATAGTGGGTCTCCCTATCCTAGCAGATGTGACAGAGTTAACATAAATAACCGACTCCAACACAAAATATAACAAAATAACTGACTTTGGCACAAACCCTGCACGTAGAGAGCAGTGATGGGCGAAATGTGAATTTTGACGGCGATGAAAATTTGCGAAATTTATTCGCCGTCAATGAAAAGCGGAAAATCGCAGCTGCCGAATAAATTCGCCCATCACTAGTAGAGAGACATGATTTTTGGTGATTTTAAAAGAGTGAGCTCTAATAAATCTTCTAGGTAAAAAAGCACCCCCGAAGTTAGTGCTAACTGTCAATCAAAATCAGACTCCCAACTCCTGCATTAGGACAGAATGTAGAAAGACAGATGTTGAGAAGGAAAAAATGAAGAGGTTTCTGAAATGGCACATCATTTTTAACTGATTATAATTGAATTTTCTTATTTCAGTATGATAAAGCTTATATCAAATGTATATTAAATTAAGGGGCCGATTCACCAAGGGTCGGATATCGACGGTTAATTAACCCTCGATATTCGACTGGGAATTAAAATCCTTTGACTTCGAATATCGAAGTCGAAGGATTTTGCGCAAAAACTGCGATCGAACGATGGAAGGAATAATCCTTCGATCGAACGATTAAATTGAATGATTCGAAGGATTTAAATCCAACGATCGAAGGAATATCCTTCGATCAAAAAAACTTAGGAAAGCCTATGGGGACCTTCCCCATAGGCTAAAATTGAGTTCGGTAGCTTTTAGATGGCGAACTAGGGGGTCGAAGTTTTTTCTTAAAGAGAAATGGTCGAATAGTCGAACGATTTTTAGTTTGAATCCTTCGATTCGAAGTCGTAGTCGAAGGTCGAAGTAGCCCATTCGATGGTCGAAGTAGCCCAAAAAACACTTCGAAATTCGAAGTTTTTTTACTTCGAATCCTTCATTCGAAGTTAGTGAATCGGCCCCTCAATGTATATTATATAAAATATATTAAATGTTAATTTTTTATATAGTTTACCTTTAAGCACTATAGGCCACCCACTCCCCGGCTTGTACAAAAGAATATATAAAGAATCTGATCTGGAATGAACATGTAATTGGCATGTCTAGTTCTACCAAAAAAATCCACATTATGAAAAACATCCATTACAGCTGTATATAAAAACCTGTATCATTTAAATAGAGTAAGTATAGTAACTACAGTAAATATAGTAACTCCTTGCTAATAAACTGAGGTGGCATAATTTGAGTAAATGGGTTGGTCAGTAAACAACATTTATTCTACCCCCTGTGGCCATCGCTGAATGTCAACAGCACAACACATCATATTCTTTGCATAGGTACAGTGTGTTAGTGTGGCTCCCTCGGATGAAGATCAGTTTCTCTGTAAATGTTTCTCCTGTTGATTCAGTGTTTTTTGTCAGATATGTAAGACACAAATACATTTGCAGCAGGATTCATGAGGTATGAGAACAGGCCGTTAGGTCACCCAAAAAAATGCCTGCTACCATTTGTTTGTTTGGGCTGAAAACAAGTTTTCAGATAGCTCACCTTTTCTGTGCAATATTCCCCAGGGCCCAGTTTTAGGTTATGCATGGCCTTAGTGGGACTATAATAACCTATTAATAACCTTAATAAAGACAAGAGAGTTAATATATGTAAATATGATGCCCTACACATGAGCCTACTGTAAAATAAATGTTCCATATGTTATAAAATGTGTGGAGGAAACCAGTTAGGACTTCTGCAGGCAATTCCACTTAAAAAAGGAAAAGACACCAGTGTTTTTTAAACTTTGATGCATTTTCAGCACACAGGATATGATGTAAGTGACAGAAGATTGAGGAAGATGTAGCTTCTTTTTAGCACTTTGCCTGGTCTGAGGTGGCAAAGTCAACCCTGGCGAAAGAGGTAACGTTCAGTAAAATCCACACTTTAGTGAATTTGCAGAGTAACGATCGTTCGCCAGAGCGAAAAGTTGCCTAGCGAAAAGTTGCCTAGCGAAAGAGTGCGAATGGAATGAATGCTAGCGAGCGCCTGTTATTGAATTGGTGATGTCCCTGCATATGGCAACGCTGAAGAATAGTCGCTAGCATTAGCCACTTTGCCCTTTAGTAAATCTGCCCCATAGACACAGGAAACAAAGATGTAAGAACATTGTCTGGAACATGACATTAACGTCACTTGGGTTG
This sequence comes from Xenopus petersii, assembly GCA_038501925.1. Taxonomy (NCBI): domain Eukaryota; kingdom Metazoa; phylum Chordata; class Amphibia; order Anura; family Pipidae; genus Xenopus; species Xenopus petersii. Next base: position 134,436,259 of record CM076672.1, read on the forward strand.
GCACAGCCAGTGGTGTAAGCAGGCCCTGGGGTTTTCCGTATAATGGATCTTTCCGTAATTTGGATCTTCATACCTTAAGTCTACTAGAAAATCATTTAAACATTAAAAAAAAAAAAAACAATAGGCTGAGTTTGCTTCCAATAAGGGTTAATTATAGCTTAGTTTGGATCAAGTACAAGATGCTGTTTTGATATTACAGAGAAAAAGGAAATCATTTTTAAAAATGTGGATTATTTGGATAAAATGGAGTTTATAGGAGACAGCCATCCTGTAATTTGGAGCTTTCGGTATAATGGCTTTCCGGATAATGGATGCCATACCTGTAGAGGATTCTGGAACTGCCTGCCTGTCCTGACCTATTGCTTGAACTTTATCTTGGTAACCCTTGCTGTGCCATGCCTTGGACTTTTCCCTGACTTGCCAGCCTGATACTTGCTGTGGGTCAGAATCATCACCCCAACAAGCCTTCCAGTCCTGCAATACAGAGTTAACTTTGTCTTGCCAGACAGTTAGCCATATGTGTGTCTACCTTCTGAATCGCCTTGTACTTCCAGCGAGTTAATAAAGTAGTTCCTGTTTACAAAACACCTTCCCTGCCTGTATCCTACTTCCTCCTTGGTCCTCACAGGGCCCCCTGGTGGTCTGTAGTGTCCCCCTGACAGACGTATGAAGAAGTACAAGTAGTGTAGTTAAGCCCAGGAAGATGCAGGTTTTTTTTCAAGTTGAAACAATGAAATCATATTAAAGGGCACCAATCATGACCAAAATCACTTACTAAGTAAATACACTATGTGAAAGTCCAAGAAATTCGATTTTTAAAACAGTTAGAATTGTTTGTATAATGTAAATGATCAGCTCACTATACCTTCTGCAAGATCTCCCCTATCTCCCCTGCAGTTCTAGCTGAGGCAGGCATCTTGGATTTCACTGGCTCCTCCTACCTATATCTTCCCAGCCAACTGTAGCTCTGAAATCTCGCACATGCTCAGTTCAAATTCCTTGTTTGCTTATCAACCCTTCTAAGCTATTTTCAAATCAGTCAAACCTCTGTGTTAGCTGCTGTTCAGTAGTGCTGCCACCTGCTGGAAGTTAGTGTGTGCCCTTCATTTGCATAATAACATCACCAGCAGGGGACAAGATAGGGAAATCTCCTGATACTTCTAGTGGAGGAGTTTACTTAAACAAGGCATTCTGGGTAGAATACTCAAAGCAGTGTTACAATCTGAGCATGCTCCTGAAATTTGCATATTAGAGTCTCTGTTATAGTCTCAATATGGCCTCCCTCAGTGAAAGAACCCATTTGACAAAGTAAGGGATTTTTTTAAAACCTGCAGTTTTTTCAAAAAACTATATATGTAGTTTGATTAAACGTGTTTAGCTTGTACTGGTCAGATTGTTAATATGTGTTTGATTTTGGCTGTGATAGGTGCCCTTTAAGCACACCCTGTACTGAAGGTTTTAAGTGGGTAATGAATTGTCGGTTGCTCTTACAGTACCCTGAAACACTCCTATTAGTGCCATTAATTAGGAGAGAAAAAGGATAGATTTTACAGTACAAATGTAGACATTAGTCAGGTGGTGTGAGGTTAGTAGAAATCTTAGCAATGTAATGGCTGCAAAATACAAGTCCTTGTATGACTCCCAACTGCAGTTAGTGGTTACTTAAGCCCTTGAGCCAGAGCTCGCCAGGATAGGAGTGGCCGTTAGACCTCAAACTTTAGTAGTTTAAATGCATATAGCTTTTATCTTTATTTATTTTGTGTTCTATCGTCTACTTAGGAATAGGGATGGGTGATTTTTTTCACCTTGTTTCACGCAAAAATGGTGCCCATAGACTTGTATGGCGTAGTACGTCAAAAAAAAGCGTGTCAAAAAAATTCGCTGCGCACCAAAATGTTTTTGACGCCCATAGACTTTAACGGGTGTCTGCAACATTTCGCTGGCGGCAAATTTTTGACGAAACAAAGCGGGTCAAAATCGCCCATCCCTACTTAGGAAGGGCACACTTACTACATTGTTTTTATTGTCTTGTGGGATTTGGAGTCCCTTTTGTGTAGAGCATCCATTTATAGTTGCGCAAGGTGTATGCTCAAGTTATCAGTTATCTCTACACCCTCTAATTACCGTGTTCATTTTACAAAATTTGGCAGATTATGAAAGTTTGAACACATTTCTTTGGTTTATTACGGTTTATTACAGTTTTGCTAATGAAACAGAATTATCCTTTAAGCTGCAAATCACAGTTTCCCAAGAGACCTGCTTATCTTAAATTGTTACAATTGTTTCTTTGCTTATCTTAAATTGTTATTAAAGTATCTAAGTGCACCTGCCACTATTCTGGGCTCTCTGCCAAAAGCCAATTAAGTTTTAGAAACTTTTTATCTTTTTCTGGCTGTGCAGGAGATCAAAGAGAAAGTCGGTAGATTCCAGTAACAACCTAGGACTGCGTGTTGAACTGTCAAAATCGGGACTGTCCCGCGAAATACAGGGAAAGTTGGGAGGTATGGTATTTTAAATGGAAGGCAGCAAATATGTTCAAACAATCCTTGTATTAGTAACAGCACGTGGCTGGTAGTGCACCACTGTAATCCAGGTATGCACCTGTTAATTATAAACATAATTCATAACTAAAAGAAAAAGTTTTTTAAAAAAAACTGCCTGTTTTGTTATGAAAATGCATGCATGTTTACACAGTGGATTTCACAACACGTCAGAGAGCACAGGTGTGCTTTTTTTCTTGAACAAACGCTGCCTGCCAAACAATATGAAAGCTGGGACGGCTAAGTAAATGTTAAATGGAGCAGATGAGGTAAACGTTATTCTGGCGGAAGCAAATGGTCTATTGGTTACATTTCTGAAGAAAGTGACATGCTGGTTTATTGCATTCTTGCTGATAACTAATGCATTGCCTTTCTGTTTCACTGTCTGCACATACCATATATGACATTCAAGTCCTTTACCTGCCCTAATATAGGAGATTCTGTGAGGAACAGGCATTGCTTTACTCTTGTAGCTACAGGATCAAGTTGTTTCTCTTTTTACCGTATTTGGTGTTGTTGATCCTGCTGGTACAACAGTCTGAAGGCCTAATGGGCTTCCAGCAGCATCATAGGAAAAGAAAAAAAAACATCAGTATTATATAAAGAAATAAAAAGGAGTAGTGATGGGAGAATAAATTCGCCAGACATGAATTTGCTGCAAATTTCAGATTTTTGCGGCAAGCCAATTAATTGTCACGCGTCAAAATTATTCGGGCTCCCATTGACTTTAATGCATTTGAACCAAATAGTCACGCGTATAAATATTGATGCACGTCAAAATTATTTTGACTTCCATTGACTTCAATGCGTTACGTGAACGGCACAAATTGGCCCATCACTAAAAAGGAGGTGTGAAAATAGACTGCCTCCCAATCTTAATGACATTTTCACAAATGTCTTGTGCCTGGCAAATTGTGCTTTCTCTCCGATGTCTCAACTCTTGTAAGGCATTTAGTTATTTTCTGGTATCAGTCTTGTATTATTTTGTACAGTCAAACGTTGATTTTATGTATCCACAACTTACAGATTTTTTGTAGTCCCGCCAATTCCAATCCACCGCAGAAAAATGTCAACACTTTCTATTCATTCCTATGGGATTTTTAGAAATGTATTTATCAATGAGTGAAAGTTAGAGTTCAGCACTTTATAAATGCGCTTCTAAAAATCCCATAGGAATAATTAGAAAGTGGGTGAGTTTGTCTCTCTCTCACTTGTGGTTTACTCTAATCTCACATTTTGATAAATCTGCTTCTAAACTATTTAAAGGAAAACTATACCCCCCAAACAATGTAGGTTACTACTAAAAAGATATTGCATAAAACATCTCATATGTAAAACCCTGCTTCATGTAAATAACCCATTTTCATAATAATATACTTTTCTAGTAGTATGTGCCATTGGGAAATCATAAATAGAAAACTGCCATGTTAAAAAATAAGGGCCGCACCTGGGATCATACGATTCACTGTGCACACAAACAAACTATACATGTTAGGTCACATGAGCCAATTAACAGACAGAGTTGTGTCTTTCACACTTCTGGCTTCCACACTTCTTCCTGTTACAGTTAGAGTTGAAGTATTTCTGGTCAGGTGATCTCTGAGGCAGCACAAAGACCATCACAAAATGGTGGCTCAAGGCAAGAGATGCAAAAGGGCAATATTTACTTAAATATATATTCCAGTTTGGTAAGATTCTCTAATATTCCACTTAATATTATCTGTTGCATAAAATGTTAAATTGAGTATTCTAAATAGTCAGTTCCCAGACTATCCCACAAAGGAGGCTTGAGGAAAGGACAGTTCTGTGTCCATTATATTCTATACAAGCTGTTAGACTGCATAGAGTTTCCTAGAGTTGACACCTATGTCTATTCACAATTTCAGGTTGTGCATCTGACTCAGGGGCAGATTTATCAAGGGTCGAAGTGAATTCGAGGGAATTTTCGAAGTTAAAAAATTCGAAATTCGAAGTAATTTTTTGGATACTTCGACCATCAAATAGGATATTACGACTTCCACTTCGATTCGAAGTAAAATCGTTCGAATATTCAAGCATTCGATAATTGAAGAACTGCCTCTTTAAAAAAAACTTCGACTTCAATACTTCGCCAAATTCAACCTGCCGAAGTGCTATGTTAGCCTATGGGGACCTTCTAGAGCAGTTTTCTAAGTTTTTTGTAGTCGAAGAAAAATCGTTCGATCGCTCGCTGAAATCCTTCGAATCATTCGACCGCAAATGGCCAAATTCGATGAATAAAAACGTTGACTTCAATATTCGAAGTCAAAGTAATTCAATTTAATGGTCGAATTTCGAAGTATTTTCAACTTCGAAATTCGACCCTTGATAAATCTGCCCCTCAATGTATTGTCTAAAACTCTTATGCATATTTATTATGTGGTGTAAAAATCGTCCGAATAATTTGCCAGGCCTAGCAATGTAAAAAACGGCGTAAAAATGATGTCATTTGTTAACACGTTTTTGCTTTGAGCAACTTTTGCCAGAAGATACTTACAAAGGTCGAAATTCTTTTTACACAGCATTATAAAAATGCCCCATAGTGTACACAATAATATATATTGCAAGCAAAACCAAATTCCTGTAACTATGACCTTTGAGAATGTAAAGCTTACCGTAAGTTGCTTTAGTACATCTCCTTAATTTTTATTTTATTTTTATTATATTATTTTTTATTTATTTTTATTATATTATTTTATCCAGATTTTGCACTGGTTCCCTGAAAACATGTGATATACCAATATGTCATCTGCTTTTGAATGAACTCCATTGTTCTGCTGTACATTCCTGCTGCATTTGTGGTTTAATATCTTGATAATAGATTTATCTACATACGTCTGAATTCTCTTGTTTTTATTTCATGTGTCTGTCACTAAGGCCTTTCAGTTATCTTTATCCAAACATAAAGTCTAGCAAACAGATGGGGATCCCAGACTATCCCACAAAGGAGGCTTGAGGAAAGGACAGTTCTGTGTCCATTATATTCTATACAAGCTGTTAGACTGCATAGAGTTTCCTGGTGTCTAAAGGTGGCCATACACGGATAGATCCGCTCGTTTGGCGATGTCGCCAAACGAGCGGATCTCCCTCCGATATGCCCACCTTCAAGGTGGGCAATATCGGGCAGATCCGATCGTGGGCCCTAGGGCCCAACGATCGGATCCTAGCTCTCACAAACCGGCGGTCGGATCGCGGGACCGCATCAACGAACAGATGCGGCCGCGATCCGACGGGATTTTTAACCCCATCCGATCGAGATCTGGCCGACTTTCGGCCAGATCTCGATCGGGGAAGCCCGTCGGGGGCCCCCATACACGGGCCAATAAGCTGCCGACACGGTCTGTCGGCAGCTTTTATCGGCCCGTGTATGGCCACCTTAATGCTAACTCCATTTGTATCGCCAAATCATTAATCATGGTACAATATATGGAGAATCTCATTAGTGCATTCAAATATGCCCAATTGGTAACCATTTTAAATGAGTTACAGAGTACTCAATCTAATCTAAGCATCTGCACATTGTTTATGCTAGCTATCTTTTGTATCTAAAGTATGGGATTTGGAATAGAGGCGTGTCATGGCATAAACTCATGGTATGCTTAATTCTAAAAACAAGTTAGTTAAATTACAAGAAAAAATCCAAAACCTTGCAAGAAATATACTGGGAAGAAATCAAAAGTAACACCTGCCCCAGTAAAGGTTAATAATATCCTTTCACACAAACAACTATAAACCATTGGTGTCCAAATAACCCTACAACTAGAACTAATTGAACCCAAATGCACATCACAAGTCATGTTTTTATGACTGAGGCTAAGAGAAAGAAGCAGTGAATCAAGATCCCATATGCAACTCAGCAGTAGATATAAACAAAAACAGGGTCATTAAAACTTTGGCTTGGCTCTTTAGTATCTCCAAAAATGAACTCTATGTGCTCAATACTACAACCCAACACTGGAAAGCATGTTATTATGTAGGTTGAGGAGATATTCTGGCTGAAGCATAGGACACCTTCAGGGTGGAAGTGTGGTGCTGGAAACATTGAATAGTTGAACCCAATGAAATAGGCATTTTATTAAAAAAAAAATGCTGATGGATTCCAGGGATGCAAAATGCACTGGGGCCTCATACGTATGAGTATCATTCCAGTAAGGAAATCCAATGACTTATGCAGAGGTTATGCAGATATATATTTCTTCATTAAAAAGTATAAAAAGTATAAGTCTAAATTAAATTAACTTGAATTAGTATCTTTAAGTTCTGGAAATCTATTTTTGTATTCTGGAATGTTGCATATTCTTACTGTAGCCTTATGAAGAGAATGCAAAGCACAAATATTCTGAAAACTCTAGGGGGCACTGCAGTACAATTAACATTCATCTGAACAAATGTGCAAAAAATTCTGTACAAGATCTATATTCAATTATACAGGGAGTCCTTGAGTTATATATACCCGACTTACATACAACTTACACATAGACAGGGGCTGTTACAGTACTGGACTGTGGTTTGCTTGACTTTTATTAGCATTTAGCTTTAATAAACCGCCTGGCCTAATTGCCTCTGGCATGTGTTGTCTACTGCGGAGCACAGAAAAGTAAAAATAAATACTATGTCAAGACAAACATCTGTCTTTTTGCATTTAATAAGTAAATGTATATGTTTCAATTTACATACAAATTCAACTTAAGAACAAACCTACAGACCATTTCTCTTACAGAACCCGGGGACTGCCTGTACTTTAAAGTGGACCTGTCACCCAGACACAAAAATCTGTATAATAAAAGTCCTTTTCAAATTAAACATGAAATCCAATTTCTATTTTTTATTAAAGCATTCATGGCCGTTGTAAGCTCAGTTAAAAATCTCAGCTGTCAATCAAATATTGTCTGCCCCTCCTCTATGCCAGTGGCATAGAGGCGGGGCAGGCATTACTTTCACTTTCCATTCAGCACTTCCTAGATGTCACTGCTCTCCCCACATTCCCCCGTTCTCTTTAACATTTAATTCTGTAGCTAGTGCATAGAAATGGACATTGGGTCCCCCATTCTGGTGCACAAACAAGATTTTGAGATGATGCAAGGCTTGTCTTAATAACAATGTCCCCAAAATGGCTGCTGCCTGCTTGCTATCATTTTGAATTCCCAGACTGAAGGAAACAAGATTCAAATAATTTATACAGTGTAGTTAAAGTTCATTTTGCTTGACTAATGTGATAAAATAAGAATTTGAATAACTTTTTTGGGTGACGGGTCCCCTTTAATCTCTCTGAGGCACCTCCCTATGTTTTAATGACATCAGTGGTTTCTTGCGAGCAATCGTTTCTGAAAGTAAACCTATTTTTTCTCTAAAAAAACACCATCATCTTGATTAATGAGAATAAATGCTAATAAGCTATGTTTTCTGGCCATTATAACTCAGTGTGATATAGAGTGTTGTTTTATGTTGTTACTACTCCAGCTGCCTAAATAAATGTCATATATTAGTCATACACTGCCAAAACCTACCTGATTCTTTAATTAAACACTAATCCACAGGGTTTGGCTCCTAAGGATTAACAGCATGAGAGGACTTCTGTAAAATTTCAATGTATTCATATGCAGGATATCCCAAATTAAGCAATTACACTGCTTTACTGTAGTATTTTTTATGAATTAGGAAGGGATTACAAGAACTTCAAACACATCCATTAATTACAGTATTTTATAAAATGCACAGAATGTTGGAAAAAAATCATACTAACATAGTAGTTTAGACTGAAAAGTCATATGTACATTAATTTAATCATTTTTGCCAAGTAAATCCTACTTTACAGCTATCATTAAGAGGAGGGAAAAAATAACTGAAGTCATCTCCGCTTTGCTTTGGACGAGAAAATAAATTCCTCATCTGAAGAGGAAGCCTTCAGTATTTGAATCTCAAGGTTTGCCATAATGGCCATTGTAAAGACCTACTGGTACACAAGACAACAGAGTGTTTATTGTATGGGTCACTGATCTGTTGGCTAAGTATTCATTCTGGAGGTATAGTTTTCCTCTAAAGGAGAAGGAAAACTACCAAAGCAGTTTGTGGCCAATAGATTAGCCACAATAGTGCAAGCTTTAACACTATATTTATTCTGCAGAATGATTTGAAATACCTTAGTAAATAGCTCAAGAAGCCCTATGTTTGTTTAGGATAGCAGCTGCCATATTAGCTTGGTATGACATCACTTCCTGCCTGAGTCTCTCCCTGCTCACTCATAGCTCTGGGCTCAGATTACAGCAGGAGGGGAAGCAGGAGGGGGGAAAAGTGAGGGATTGAGAGAGGAGCAAACTGAGCATGCTCAAGCCCTAGCCCTGGAGGTGTATGCTGAAAACAGGAAGTTCATGTATGCACAATATAAGGAAAGAAATGCTGTTTCTTTTGAGAGACGACACAGACCAGTATTTTTTTGAGGGTTTACTTGTGTATTTATAAAGACCTTTCTGATAAAGCTTACTTAATTTTAGCCTTTCCTGCTCCTTTAAGGTACTTGTGTTCAAACATGTGACTTCACTTTCACACGGTTGTCAGGGCATCCATTTTGCCTGTTCTGATGAATGATGTGCCCGTCCTGTCCCTTCTGATGAATAGAACATGGTCGAAATGTTTGGATTCCCGCAGATGCAAGTGACTGAGCACAGTTTATACCCAATTTGAGACAAAGCAGAAGCACAATTGCTTCCATGTAAACATACCAGGTGCGACTTTGGCAGACACAATGGAGAACATGGCCACAATCACACTGGAATTAAAGGGAAATGTTGCATAATGGACAAAGAACATGTTTACTACTACTATTTGACTGGCCCATCCAGCTGCTGGTGATTGACTTTGCTCACTAAAAAATCCTACGTGCATAACCTTACACGTATCAGCATTAAATCTAGTGATGCACCAAATCCAGGATTCGGTTTGGTATTCAGCCTTTTTGTGCAGGATTCGAATCCTTAAAATCACATGAATTTTCGCCACAAAACCAGGAAGTAAAAAAATGTTTTTTCCATGTGCTGCACACACAGTTCTCTTTTTCCCTTCCCAGCCCTGATCTGCATATGTAAATTAGGATACAGATTTGGTTCAGTATTTGGCTGAATATTTCACGAGGATTCGGGGGGATCGGCTGAATCCAAAATAGTGCATCCTTAATTAAATCTCATGTGCTACCATGAAGCCCAGCTTGCCAGTTTCTTAATACTCCATAGCAAGGATGCCACATGATCAATAAATTAATTTGTTCTGCTAAGTTTTGCACACATGAATACATTTCTTTCTAACCCCTCCAAGTCACGAATAAACAGATTAAATAAAACCCTACAGCAACCTTCAACTGCACTTTGTACATGATCTTTTAGACAGGTATCTATCCAGGTACAACTAAGACCAACAGACCTTAGTTTACAAAGTAAACATTTATGTGCCACTCTATCAAAGGCCTTGGCAAATTCTACATATACTACATCTACTACTACTAAACTGTTAAACTTTCTACATCATACAATGAAATACATTTTTAAACTGTCATTCATAAAAACATGCAGATTAAAGGGATGGTTCACCTTTAAGTTAACCTATAGTATGTTATAGAATGGCCAGTTCTAAGCAACTTTTTAATTGCCCTTCACTTTTTATAGTTTTTTAATTATTTGCCTTCTTCTGACTCTTTCTTTCACTGATCCCATCTAAAAAACAAATGCTCTATAAGGCTACACATTTAGGGGCCCATTTACTTAGCTCGAGTGAAAGAATAGAGGAAAAAAACGTTGAATTTCGAATGTTTTTTTTGGCTCCTTCAACCATCGAATGGGCTACTTCGACTTCAACCTTCGATTCGAACGATTCGAACTTAAAATCATTCTACTATTCGACCATTCGATAGTCGAAGAACTGTCTCTTTAAGAAAAAACTTCGACCCCCTAGTTCGCCGCCTAAAAGCTACCGAAGTCAATGTTAGCCTATGGGGAAGGTCCCCATAGGCTTTCTAATGTTTTTTTAGTTCGAAGAAGATCGATGGATTAAAATCCTTTGAATCGAACGAACGAATATCGCTAAATCCTTCGACTTCGATATCCTTCGACAGTCGAATATCGAGGGTTAATTAATCCTCGATATTCAACCTTAAGTAAATTTGCCCCTTATAGTTATTGCTATTTATTATTACTTTTCTTTGAATTCAGGTTTTCTCCTATTCCTATCCCAGTCTCTTATTCAAATCAATAAGTAATTAGGACCCTAGCAACCAGATTTTTGAAACTGCAAATTGGAGAGTTGCTGAATAAAAATCTAAATAAATAAAAAAACAATGAGAACCAATTGCAAAATATCACTGTCTACACTGTCTAACTAAAAGTTAATTTGATGGCAAACAACCATTCTCCAACAAATAAATATGATTTCTAACCTTAATAACTTCCCAACTACAGCTGCCAAATGTACAGGTCTAATAATCATAATACTGTAATAATCTATAATCATTAAGATCATAAATCTTATACCGTACCAGATGATATTGAGCCTGAGAAAATCTGAAAAATGGCCTGAATAAAACAAACACTAACGGGTGTATTCCATGGTCCCATAACCTTGCTCGCTCGCATACACTTCATCTGTCCTTTGTCATGTGCTTTTTCTCTGATTACAAAAATAAGAAAATATAATATTTATATAATCTTGCTAATCATTTTATAAAATAGGAAAAATTGCTCAACAATTAGTGCTGAACCACCTATAACATAACTTATAACAGGTGACACAATTTATCTGACCAGAGCACACCTTAAATAATATATTCTGAATTTGGCAGGCTTACTGATATCTAATTGAATATGGTATAAACTCATTTGCTATGATTTATAAGCAATAACCTTTAAATAGTTTGGCCTTTGTATTGCACTTTGCTACATTTTTAGAGTGTACTTTTGCATACTAGAGTCAAATTACATATGTGTGCGAGTTGTATGTTTTACCTTTATATAATACAATTCACCTTTTGCCCATTACAGCAGTTGTTGTTTTACTTTTACGTAAGAGGATAAAAACAATTGTAGAACTAGAGAAAAGAAAACAAGTATAACAGCAAAACACATTGTGAATCTAGGCCTCGGTCCCATAATGATTTAAAAAAAAACCATCATACTACTTGGCATGATCATCATAAGATAAGAGATAATTATGTGCCATGTTTTTCTCTTCAACTTAGAAACATTTCATATTCTTTTTCAGTGTAAGCCAGGATTGTGTTTTAGATTATACTGAATATGTCATTTCGTCACAATGTTTTGTGATGAGAAATAAAGGAACCATACAAACCAATTCATTGTCAGTGATTTAGACTGAGACCCCCACCATCTTCCTGCTCTAAAATGTATGTAAATCTATTTTCCTAATGGAATCACCTCTATTCACCTAAATTCATCAATCCCTGCATATGAGATGTGCATTTCTGTTTTTCTCTAACATAGTAAAAAAACACATCTTGAGTTCATCGTTCTGCTCCGGATGAAACCTGCCTAACTGCTAGCTGATTCAGAGAAACACAAAAAATGCCACCTGTATGCATCTATGATTTGTCTAAGAGGGGAAAGAAATCCTTTCTGGCCCAAGATAGCAAATGAACCAAAAACCCTGTATTTTTTATAAGCTTAAAAGTCAGGTACCTTTAACTGGGAGGCCTATTTATCAAAAGTTCGGATTTTAGTGGTTTTAGAGGTTTTTAAAACCACAACTAAACTCACTTTCTCTAAAACTACGAATGTCATGACATTTATTAAAAGATCTGAATAAAAAAAGCACAAACAGAAAAATATGTTGAATGATCCGAAAAAATCTGAATACCTCTAAAACTAGAGCTTTCTGGACAATTACTAGCGAAATAAAATCCGAAAACCTTTTAAAATTCCAAATTGATTTAAACTGGTCCAATGGGATCAGTGCAGCTCCCATTGACTTCTATAGGACCTCAACAACTTTTACTGTATCTGGCAAAGTTTTGTAGAAGAGTTTTTTTTGTGTTTTTTACACTTTAGATCTCAAATTTTTAGAGCTTTTAAAAAAAATGGAAAAACCACACATTTTTAGAGATTCGTGGAAAAAATGTTAATAAATGGGCCCCATAGGGTTTATGAAATATCCACCATTTCAATGTTATTTTATTATCAGGTTCACTGATCCCCATATGGGACTACAATGTTGTTATTGATACCTTTCTTTACTTATCTATTTATTCTGATCCTTCAGACCCTTTTTATTTATCTTCTACTGTCAGTCAGACCACTACATGGTTGATGTACTGGAGAACAAAAATTTAATTATTGAAAGCCACAAATAGTAATAAAACCAAATTGTCATACAAAACCACTGTCTAAATTATATAAAAAGTTAATTCTAAGGAGAACTTGCTCTTTAAATATCATTATAGTGCATTCCTTGGAACTCTTCTCATTGATTAGACAAGAAAGGATATAGTACACAGAGAAATTATTGTCCATAGCAATACAAGATATTTAATATATACACAAGTAATCCTAGCTAATCCAGCCTCCCCCATGTGCACGTGGACAAGCATATACATGTTCACCCCCCAATCATTGTGCCCTAGGCACGTACCTGTGTACCCCTGGCTGAAGATATTTTTGCAAAGGTCACTTTTTAACTAAGGATGCACCGAATCCAGGATTCAGTTCGGGATTCGGCCAGGATTCAGTTCGGGATTCGGCCAGGATTCTGTCTTTTTCAGCAGGATTCAGATTCGGCTGAATCCTTCTGCCCAGCCGAACCGAATCCCAATTTGAATATGCAAATAAGGGGTGGGGAGGGACATTTCATAACTTTTTGTCACAAAAGGAGGAAGTAAAACATTTTTCCCCTTCCCACCCCTAATTTGCATGTGCAAATTAGGATTCAGATTCGGTTCGGTATTCAGCCAAATCTTTCGCAATGGATTCGGTGGTTCGGCCGAATCCAAAATAGTGGATTCGGTGCATCCAAATTTTTAACCCATTACAGTCAACTATATAAACCCAAGGAATGACAATCTTTTTTATATCTAATGGTACAGGTATGAGACCTATTATCCAGGCAAATGCCTGGAAGATTGGAGCAAATATCATATTTCATGGATAGGTTGCTTTTGGGCTATTAAGATGACACTATTCCCTAAACTATTGTATTTCTTTAGAGTGCTCCCCCTATCACTTAACCTCCAAGACTTAAAAAATTTTGAATCGAAGCTTCTCAAATTTGTATGGAACAATACATTTCCCAGGGTACATAGGAATATACTGTATAGATCATTATCTTATGGCGGCTTAGGTCTGCCTAATCTCAGATACTATCACTGGTCAGCACAGTTATGTCAACTCCCGGCTTTACACTGCACCTCTGACCCTCCTCAGTGGGTTGCTGATGAGAATGCCTTTGTTGCCCCCAACGATGCCTTCTCATTTCTTTGGATACCCAGGAAATCCCGACCTAAAACTATGAGCCCTTGCTTAGCTTGTTCCCTACATATATGGGATATAGTATCTCGTAAGCACCCATTTATTACCCCTCATACTCCTGCAGCACCAATATTAGGAAACCCAGCTTTCTTAGCTGGTTTGCAAAAACACCTCTTTCACTGGTGGATACTAAATGGGCTAGTATTTGTTAAATCCCTAATACACTCCAGAGGTCCCTATACTGTCCAATATCTCTTAGATCACTATCAACTTCCAGATTCGGAGAGATTCCGAGCTTGTCAGGTCTTACATTTTGTGCAGAAGTGTTGGAATTCTACCAAAACTCACGATCTATCTAGCTCGTTCTATGAACGTTGGTGTACAAAAGGTACAGCCCCTAAAGGAGCCATTTCAATTCTATACTTACAATTCAACACGCCAGTCAGCTTGCTGGATCTACCTTATATCACTAAATGGGAAACGGATATAGGTAGATCATTACCTGAACAGGATTGGTTACGACTTTGGGACAATACACGCAAAAGTTCAACACGGTCATGCTGGAAGCAGGTTATAAGGTATTATTTCTCTGGTATTTAACCCCAGTATGATTAGCTAAATTTTATCCCGATTGCAACAATACATGTTACAGAGGTTGTTCTGCGTCAGGATCCATGTTCCATATCTGATGGTCATGTCCCATAGCTGTGAGATTCTGGATACGGATTTATACCCTTATTTTTTCTGTTACATCTTAACTTAAAAAGAGACCCGTATGTTGCTTTATTGGGAGCTGTCCCCCGTGATGTCCCCAGGAAACAGGTTCGCTTACTTAATCATATTTTCTTAGCCGCCAGACAGATTATTGCTAAGGCGTGGAAATCTTCGTCTCTACAATATAATATGGTCAAAGTGAAACTGGATTGGATTCTCATTAATGAAAAATTAACCAGTATCCACCTAGATAAATATCAGGCCTTTGTTGATATCTGGCAACCTTGGATAGATTACAGATTCCACAGTACCTTACCGGTCTCTACCCTTTCCTTATAAGATCTTTGGCAGACAACCCTTTTAACATGGGGCCAACCATAGTATTTAATACCATACTCTGACCGTAATTGACATGGCTCCTTTATATAGCAAGTGCTTGGAACTGTTATGCTGATATTTGATTCTGCTCGACCTCCCCATATGTATGCTGTACCCACATTTGATGCACCTGACTGTTTGCCATGTGTGATTACTTAATGGTCTAACCTTTTATTTTCCTTTTCTTTTTTTTTTTTTTTTTCTTTTTTGTTAACAACTGTCTTCGATTACTCTGTACCAAGTTTATAGATCTATGTATTGCAGTTTTGCTCTGTTTCAACGAACACTGATAGACAGACATTTGACCTATGCAAATCTTTTTGTTTTTTTATTTGTACCATCGTCTCGTTGTATTATGCTTCCGATATCTGCTTGTCAATGCACAGAGGTGATGTCAATTCTTTTGATCTGTCTGTTGCACAATTTCTTTTTTATTCCTGTCAATAAAAATATTGAAACAGAGACCTATTATCCAGAATACTTGGGACCTGGGGGTTTTCCAGATAACAGATCTTTACATAATTTGGATCATCATACCATAAGTCTACTAGAAAACCATGTAAACATTAAATAAACCCAATAGGCTCGTTTTGCTTCCAATAAGGATGAATTATATCTTAGTTTATACTGTAACTATTGGTTATTAGTTAATAAAACATAGAAAAGGAATGAAAATTAAATATTCACAAGCATTTCCTTTGTATCACACATTCTGTACCACAGGATGGAATAAAATAAACCTTATGGAATATATATATATATATATATATATATATATTTTTATATATCCATGTAGAAAGCTGAAGCACACTGGGATTTGTCAAGATAAATCTTATTTTATTAGATACACGTTTCGGTCCTCGCAGGGACCTTTATCTAATAAAATAAGTTTTATCTTGACAAATCCCTGGCTCAGAGGGTAAGGTCAACCAATTGCACTATGATCATGTGCAATTGCCGGCATAACCAGTTACCCCCCTGTGTATGTATAATTGTTGGACAGGTTATAGCAAGGTGAACTTCCAACTAGGTTGCCTGACATATCAGCCCAAATAGTTCACTGCTAAGAACAGGAGCCCATGTGGTGGACTATGATGCTAACATGGTAGGCAATTTGATTCCATCACAGATACCAAAATGACCCTTCTGCTCTGTGGGCCCTCGGCTGCCCCTGTCAATTCTGAGGGTAGGGTCAACAACCACTTACCATGCTTCTTCCATAGCTCTGTAAAGACCCCCCCCATCAGCCGTTTTTTTCCTGGCTCAGAGGGTAAGGTCAACCAACCACTTACCATGCTGGCCCCGTATCTGCCCCTCCACTATGTGGAGACCCGCTCCAACAGCCTATCCACGATGTGGAGATTCGCTCCGACAGCCCAACCTTGCTGTGGAGACTTGTTCCGAAAGGCCAATCATGCTGTTGAGACTCGCTCTGACATGCTGTCCCGCGCTCAAAAGCCCAAATATTCTGTGGAGACGTATGGTCCGACAGCCCCCATGTTGTGGAGCCTCGCGTTTCGACAGTCCTTCCACGCTGTGGAGCTCTGCGCTCCGACAGCCTAACCATGCTGTGCTGTAGCAACTTTGTGCTAAGTGTACAGTAGTATTATTACTATTATTTTTGTTGGATTTTATAGAAACTTAAATAATAAAGTGAAATTAACCCCTTTCCCAGAGAGAATGCTTGCCAATAATCAAATGCCATGCCCCTTCCTCGACTACCTGGCATGCCGGCCACCCAACAGCTAGGGGTCAAGTGGGCAAGTGTAACCAGGCAGCCACTTGTCATTACTCCTGCAGGACCCTTGCCCATCAAGAGCATGTCTAGCTACCCATTGGCTACTCAGCCCAATAAACTATGGCCATCGCCCCCCAAGGCAATCATTCTGACATTGTTTCAAGCCACAGTGACTGTGAGAATATGTTGGCGTTGTCCTTAAATACTACATCTGGTCTGAGCTACAATAAGCAGCCACTGCTTTATACTTACCCCTCGGTATCTGGAAACCTACTAGACATTCTAACAGAGAATTAATATATGTAGGTTCCATCTGCAGTAGCAGCGGATTGTCCTCTGAGCATGAGCTGAATCAGTAACTCAATAGAGCCCAGTAAAATAGAGGTGTGATCTACACACCAGCTTGCTGCTGAATCAAGTAACTATAGCTCTCGAAATAGTGTGCAATATGCAGACTTCTGATTCTGATCTGATTCTGCCAATCTTTAAATATAAACCAGTGTAATTTGGCTGCTGGTCATTCGGATCCCTTGTCATGCAGCCCCTGTGTTTATAGCTCCAGGGCTTTAATTTATATGTCACCATTACAGCTTGACCTCTATTTTATTATAATAGTACTTACAGAACCTACAGATAAACGAGAAATAAGGACTGAGAATTTTCTCTTTTCTCTGTTGATTACTGTATGCCACACAATGACACTCAAAGAGCAGCTATTTTAAGCAGTATTACATTATATCACTTTTCATTGATTGTATCTATGCAGGTCAAAGGAGCTATCCTGAATGCGATATTTAGCATGCAATTATACCATAAAATTGGTGCTGTTGGTGATATAGTACAGTTATATAGAAGTCTGATAGTAGACCTAAGCAGCCAAAAACAACTATTAACGTGAATCACCTGATAAAATGCATAATATTTGTTTTATTGGTCCAATCTAAATTGCTTACCCTTTGTCCTATAGTTCAAAAAGTGCCAACTAGCCCATTTTGTACTACGACAGTGTCTGTGGAATTTTTGTGGTAGCAAAGGGAATTCGATTAATTGAATTAAATGTTATTAGGAAACAATAGTAGCACTGAACCATTCTTTGCTTTACACTTAAAAACATTATTATTTCATTCATATTCTGAGACAATTTGCAACTGGTTTTGATTTTCTATCATTTGTGGTTTTTGAGTAATTAGGTCTTTATACTGCAGCTCTTCAGTTTGCACTTTCAGCACACTGGTTGCTAGGACCCAAATTACCCTAGCAACCACACATTGCTTTGAACAAGAGACTGGACTATGAATAGGAGAGGCCATAAATAGAAAGATGAGTAGCAGTAACAATACATTCATAGCCTTACAAAGCATTTGTTTTTTAGACTGGGTCGGTGACCCCCATTTAAAAGCAAGAGTCAGAAGAAGGCAAATAGTTAAAAAAAAAGAAAAATGTAGACCAACTGAAAAGTTGCTAAGAATTAGCTATTCAATAACATACTAAAAATTTAAAAGCGAACCACCCATTCAAAAATGACAAATGACATTTTGTAGAGCTCTTTCAGCTGATTAAACAATGGGTCTACCATCGCTGGGACAAGATTTGTCTGAAATTTCAGTTATTGGAAAATTTCTTAACAGTGGTGCTCCCTCAAAATGCGCCAAAGGGATTTCCTTCTCCTTTAAAAGGTCACTTACTGAGGGTGCAAAGTACAAAAGACAGACACAAGGTGCTACATGCGTTCCTACTCTGTACCATGCCCTGGAGTCAGTGGCTGTGGGCACAGGTCTTTGCATTGAATTGCACTTGCTCCATGAATACATCACTGCTGTCATTTGGCAGTTCTGTATTCATGAGGGGCAGGAGGTGCTGGTGAAGACTCAAGGCAGCAGATTTACTAAAGGGCGAAGTTGCCGTTGCTAGCGACAGTTCGCCAGAAATCTCATCCGCAGGGACATCGACAAATTCACTAACAGACGTAGAGGACAAATCGCTAGCGAACGAGACCATCACTAGCGTTCCTTCGCAGCCTATCGCCAGGCGACTCTTCACTCCGCAAATTCACTAAGATGCGAATCTTACTGAACGTTACCTCGTTCGTTTTTTCAGAAAAGGTGGCAACCCTACCTATGGCAGATGCTAAGGGCTGCTTTTCACCTGCTCCATGCCCTAGATCTTGTACTGGATTTTTAATCCTGTAACAGGTGTAAAGTGTAATCTTGAGCGATCACTAAGGGGCACAATGTTGCTCTGTGCCATGGCTTATTGTAAATTGCCCCCCTTTTGTTTATAGGCATTCAATAAAAAATAGAAATTTAATTAGCAGTTTTTAAAGAAATATTTAATTTTAATATTCAATTTTAGCACCAAAGGTGTTTACTTCATGTCTAAAACAATGGTGCCAAGGTTAAATTCCACACTACCTAAATTGAATGTTTTCTCTGTCGTTAAAGGACCTAACAGAGAGTGCCATTTTGGGAGTTCAGTTAAAAACTGTTAAAACATTTGCACTTTATTCTTCTTATAAATGTAATCTGCCACCATTTTTGAAAAAAAAAAAAAAATAGCATAATTGTAGGTCACAAATTGAATGAAATTTTGCAACAATCCCAATCACCAAAAATCATATGATTGCACCTATGAGGGACATACTAGGGAAAGAAAGAGGCGGAGAACTTGAGTTTCCCAGAATTGTTGTCCTTGGGAAGTGGCACAATGGGCAATTTTGTTAGACCTTTCGGAGCCTCGTCAAGTAATATTGGCTTCTAAGACCCCCCCCCACCGTGATCTACACACCAGCTTACTAGCACCATTCTCAGCAGGCACCCCCTACTGCTCTATTCTCCTGCCTACCCATGGTTCCAGCACTGGGGCCTTTAGTTTCTCTTTGAAGCATAAATATGTCCAGAAGAAATGTCCTATTCCTGCTTAGTTCACAGTTACGTTTATTTACCTATCCCATAGTTGCTTTAAGGGCAGTGGCACACAAAGCTACTGGGGGAGATTTAGTCGCCCAGCGACAAATAGCCTCTTCTTCGGGCGACTAATCTCCACCAAATGCCTTCCTGCCGTCTAGAAAAAATTTCGGCAGGATGGCACACGGAGCACTTCGTTTTCTTAAGTCGCTCGAAGTTTTCACGTGGGGCAACTTCGGGCGACTTTGGAAAGTCGAAGCGATTCGAGTGCCATCGCGCCAGCGATTTACATTCTAGCCAGCAAGAAGGTATTTAGGGGAGATTAGTCGCCCGAAGAAGAGGCGATTTGTCGCTGGACGACTAATTTCCCCCCAGTAGTCTCATGTAGCATTGCCCTAAAGCCCACATGCTTATCTAGCACACGCTATACCATCAACTATCAGAAGTGTGATCAGCAAGCTGTTTGAATGAGTAGCAATCTTTCTCCTGTCAGCCTCTCATTTAATCATCCCTTTGCCTCTACGAGCTGCTAGGAAACACCATGTGTTCATTCTTAATACAGAAATGAGTCATTAGGACTATGACCATGGAAACCCAAAATGATATGTTTATTTGATTCACAGCTGTACTATTTATATTGGTTACTTTCATATTTGTTTTGCTGCTCACTGCCCACTCTGTGGAGAAATCTGCTGCAATGACTCGTATGTTTCCTGCAGCTTTGTAATGCTGTCAGCACTGTAAATGTCTAGTCACGTAAATTCTATTCACACACTAGCAGGAGCATCCAAGCTTTAGTGGTGTACAGTTATGCCGTGTCTGGGAAAGTTGTGCGAGAAGTTTTCCCTCTTGTTATCTTGCCTGAATGATTTATTTTAACACGACTGTATCCTATTGTCTAAATATACATGGAGCTTGAAGGGAATGTAAATACTGTTGCTGGACTTCAACTCCTGACATACTCCAAAATATCATCAAGGGTAAAGGCATGCCGAAACTGCAGTTCATCATTATCAAGGGGTGGAACCTTAAAATAAGACTGACTTCATTTTTCACTTTAACTAGACTTTAGTGAGTGGAGTGAGTATAGCGGCACATTTTTTTTAAAGGGATACTGTCAAGTAAAAACATGTTTTTTCCAAAACACATCAGTTAATAGTGCTGCTCCAGCAGAATTCTGCACTGAAATCCATTTCTCAAAAGAGCAAACCGATTTTTTTATATTCAATTTTGAAATCTGACATGGGGCTAGACATTTTGTCAGTTTCCCAGATGCCCCAGTCATGTGACTTGTGCCTGCACTTTAGGATGGAACTACTTTCTGGCAGGCTGTTATTTCTCCTACTTAATGTAACTGAATGTGTCTCAGTGGGACTTGGCTTTTACTATTAAGTGATATTCTTAGATCTTCCAGGCAGCTGTTATCTTATGTTATGGAGCTGCTATCTGGTTACCTTCCCATTGTTCTGTTGTTAGGCTTATGGGGGGGGGAGTGATGGGGTGATATCACTCCAACTTGCAGTACAGCAGTAAAGAGTGATTGAAGTTTATCAGAGCACAAGTCACATGACTGGAGGCAGCTGGGAAACTGACAATATGTCTAGCCCCATGTCAGATTTCAAAATTGAATATAACAAATTTGTTTGCTCTTTTGAAAAATGGATTTCAGTGCAGAATTCTGCTGGGGCAGCACTATTAACTGATTCATTTAGAAAAAAAACATGTTTTCCCATGACAGTATCCCTTTGAGGTTCAAGTTGTTTTTTCCACAAAAAAATTCAAGTTTTTGAGGTGATAATAGCCCTTAACCCCAGAACCCCCATTGGCTTCCCAAAATATAAATAGTGCATCCAAATTTTCTTGGCAGGCACTTAGGCTCCTGCAAGCAAAGCACACTGGGACTCATTTATCAACACTGGGCAAATTTGCAGATGGGCTGTTACCTATAGCAACCTATCAGTGATTAAAAATGCTTTTTAAAGCCAGCTGCAAGAAGGATAATGAATGCAGCAATCTGATTGGTTGCTTTAGGTAACAGCCCATGGGCAAATTTGCCCAGTGTTGATAAATGAGCCCCACTATCTGTATTTTATGGGGCATATTTATCAAGGGTCGAATTTTGAATTTGAAAAATTTCGAAATACGAATTCAAAAAGACCAACCAAAATTAAGTCAGCGTTTTTTTTTTTGGCCAAATAGGTCAGTTTTTCTATTAAATAGGTCCATATTTGGCTGAATTTGAATAGTTCAAATCGAAGCGCATTCAATCAAATTCATATCAAAGTTTTTCCCAAAGAAAACATTGATTTTTCAAAGTCCACCAAGTGACTCCAAATAGGTTCTAGGAGGTCCCCCGTAGGCTAAAACAGCAATTCGGCAGGTTTAAGATGGCAAATGGTCGCATTCAAATTTTTAAAGAGACATTACATGATAAATTTCGATATTCAAATTTTCGAATTTTTTTCAAATTTGAATCGAATTTGGACTATTCTCTAGTCGAAGTATACAAAAAATAGCTCGAAATTCTTTGAATTTCGAAAATTTACCTCGACCTTTGATAAATCTGCCCCTATGCGTCATAAGAGAACAGAACAGTAATCTGACCCCAGAAAAACATATGATTTTGGAAGGTAAACATTCTGCGATGTTCATGTAACTATGCAATGTAAAATGCACTGTAAGATGCAAATGTAAGAAAAAAATAAAACCAACCAATAAAAAAGTATTGCATAGTGAGATTGGTGGTCAAAATCTCTCACTGTGCTGCAATTGTTTTATAGCCAAAAACAAGCTATAAACAGCAGATTCTATGTTTGTTGATGCTTTTAAAAAACATCTAGGGGCAGATTTATCAAACGTCGAGTTGTGTTTTCCTGAAAAATTCTAGTTTTTCGATTGTAGTTTCAGTTAAAAGAAAAACTCACATTTTTCGAGATTTATTATGCCCCAGAGCTGCAAATTGCCTTCATGATGTTCAATTTTTTTTATCAATTTGAGTGATTCAAGTTTTTTTTCACTGATAACTTGATCAATTTGAGTATTCAAGTTTTTTTTCCGCAGATTGCACTGATTCTGTTTTTTTTCATAAATAAGCAAACATTCAAGTTGTGAGTTTATTCGAGGTATAAAAATCCTCACAAAGCTCACAAACTTCACTTTTGATAAATAACTCCCCTAAAGTGTATTTCACTGGGGGATGCCAAAATGTTAGGAAATATAGTGAAACAAAATAAGTTTTTGTCCCAGGTTGTAGCTCCTTTAGTTAGTACATAACTAAAACCTTTCATAATCCTTCTGTAATACTCTGTAATAGCAAAAATTTATTCACAATCATTTCAAAATGTAAATAACTTTGTGTGTGTAACAAGGCCAGTTGCTCGAGATTTTATCAATGCCAGGAGCATTTGCTGAAAAGTCTGCTTGTAATATTGCATATTGGAAGGGGCAATCCCAGTTAATATTGCTCATTGGCTGGGGTAATTACTGGTAATATTGCTTGTCGGACAGAGTGATGAACACTGATGTGTCTGGTGCTCACTTGTAAGGGTTCACTACTACTGTCCCTTCAGTCTAGTTGTCCAAGTTTACTTCTCGCTTCTAGATGTTCTGAACATACAATGGAGGAACTAGATGCCAGAAAGCCGGTGCATCTTGCCAAATGGAGGAAAACCATGCTCATGAAGAGCAATGCTGTGCTGCATGATAGGAGAAAAAAAAGAAGGCAGCACAAAGAGCAAAGAATGTATCACACATAGAGGCCCATGTGGTGTTTATACAAATGGCCTGTAGATGTCACTCTGCTCAAGACTTATACTGTGCATACTTTTTATACAGCTTGTGGTGTTAGAGTTGCTTACTGTTGTGTAATGGCTGCAAGAGCCTGCTAATAAAGCACTGTTATACTCTACTCGTCCTTGGCTACCAAAACATAACAAATTTGTGACAAGATGTCTCTTCTACCTCTGCAGCAGCCTGCAGCTTTTCTTCCAAACCCTGATGAGCCTACTATACCTTTTACTGCTTGGATCCGTATGTTTGAAAATTACATTATTGCTGCTGACCAAGAGCAGATTTCTGCTGCTAGAAAGCGTGTTTTACTTATTCTATACATTACCATTACCTGATGATACTTATGAAACTGCTCTTACTGCTATAAAGAACTTTTTTTTTGCCAAGAGTAAATGTGGTGGCTGAAAGATATAAATTCTGCCAACGTGAACAACGTAATGGCAAATCCACAGAACAATTTGTAGCAGCTTTGAGAGAGCTGGTTGTTACCTGTGAGTTTGGGAATCTAACAGATGAAATGCTAAGAGACCAAATAGTGGAAAAGACAAACTCGCATTAGAGAGAGACTGCTATAGCAGGATTTAAACCTTGCAAAGGCTATTACAGTTGCTAGCCAAATTGAAACAGCAGTGGCAGAGGCGAAAACTCTCAGTCAGGGAACTGCTGGGAATGTACAGACTGTGAATTCAACACTGTGGCCTAATAATGTACAGTCACAGGCAAAATACAGTGCTAAGGAAAGGGATTCACCTACACTGCAAAACCGTGCAGCAAAAATAAATAAAAAATACTGCTTTCGCTGTGGTTCAACACAACACGCTGCAAATCCTGTTACATGTCCCTGCAAAATCAGTACGGTGCTGCAGATGCTAAGATCTGCTGTAGTTCTGCTAAAGATATTCATGAAGTCACTACTACAAATGCCACAGTATTAAGTGTGGATAAAACTGGTACATTTATTCCAGACAAGTTCATATGCACTGTCAGTGTCAGTACTGCTTCTGCTGACAAGGGGCACTCCATTAAAGGAAAACTATACCCCCAAAATGAATACTTAAGCAACAGATTTATATCAAATTGAATGACATATTAAAGAATCTTACCAAACTGGAATATATATTTACATAAATATTGCCCTTTTACATCTCTTGCCTTGAACCACCATTTCGTGACTCTATCTGTGCTGCCTCAGAGATCACCTGACCAGAAATACTACAACACTAACTGTAACAGGAAGAAATGAGGAAGCAAAAGGCAGAACTCTGTCTGTTAATTGGCTCATGTGACCTTACATGTGGTTTGTATGTGTACACAGTGAATCTTACGATCTCAGGGGGCGGCCCTTATTTTTTAAAATGGCAATTTTCTATTTATGATTACCCAATGGCACATACTACTAAAAAAGTATATTATTATGATAATGGTTCATTTACATGAAGCAGGGTTTTACACATGAGCTGTTTTACTCAGTATCTTTTAATAGAGACCTACATTGTTTGGGGGGTATAGTTTTCCTTTAACCTGATGCTTGATACAGGTTCAGCTGTTTCTATACTACCAAAGGATATTTTCTTGAAATACTTTGCAAAAGATCTGCTTGTTGCACCTGCCCTGAAACTGGTCAGTTACTTAAAGGATCCAATCCCTGTGCTTGGTTGCTTGCCAGTGACTGTACAATTTGAATCAAATACTGCAAAATGTGACTTTTACATTGTGAATAAGGACACTGCTATACTTGGAAGGGATCTCTTTGCTGCATTAAATGAGCTGTTTTATTCAATATATTTTTATAGAGACTTACATTGTTTAGGGGTATAGTTTTCCTTTAACAGAATATCATCCACAATCTATTAGATAATGTTTTGCCTAAAATGGTTCCAACATCAAATTCACAGTGCTTGCTTTTTTTCCTCCAAAGAAAGATATATTTGAAAAAAAAACATTACATCCTATAAATTCTTTCTCATGCGGAGAACTACTGAGGACTTCTAAACTCTTGACATGAATCTGCTGTGGATGGCGGTATATGCTTGATTGCATTTAAATACAGCTTTCACTCTATTTTAAGGTTTCCCAACAGACAGCTTAAATCACTGTTTCAGACAGGAAAATTACAATATGCACTCTTTGGAACCGGACTCTGTGCCTGCAACATACACAAAATCCACTGTCAGTGTTTGTAAAGAAGAAATCGTATTATACAAATCAGGAGATCATTAGTGTGTGAGCAATGCTGGGATTGAATGTCAGCAGTTGCCAGGTTATGAATCCAGCCTAGATTTGTGTGGCGACTCAATGCATGACTAAACACAGAAAGCGAATGTCAGGCAAAAACGTTCACAATGATGATTTATTCTCACTGACCATTAAATGTTTTTTCCTTTGTGACTTACATCATGGCTGTGGGAACCTGGTCAAAGCAAATGTTAGCAGAAAAAGGGGATATTTACCAAAGGCAATGTAGCATAACACCTCGTGGATTTCAGTTTGTTATCAGCACAGAAATACCAAAGCTGTTTTTAACCATTTTCATGCCAGCTGTGCTGGATGGAACTGGCACCATACAGTGAAAGGCAATGCATTTTTTTTACTGATGGATAATGAATGTGGAAAGGAAAAATCTATGACAAGTGACTGTTTGGTCCTTTACAGCCTAAGGGCTCTTACACATGGCCATCTTTTCCAGCGCTCCCCTGTGTTGCACTTTCTTCCGTTCAGCCGCAGGGGATCGCAGGAGTAGACACACTCAATTATTGTGAAGGGGACTGTACTCACAGCAGCAAACGCAGATGAAATGCAACTTGTTGCGTCCCACCTGCGTTTGCCGCTGATGCATCTTCAAAATAATTGAGTGTGTCAACTCCTGCGATCCCCTGCAGCTGAACGGAAGAAAGCACAACGCAGGGGCGCGCAGAAAAAAAACGGCTGTGTGTAAGAGCCCTTACAGAGGTTGCAAAAAATGTGTAAATCCCTGGAAAAAATAATAGGCAGATAAACCAGAAGTTTGACTATATGTGGAATCTGATTATCTCCATTACACTCATAATTCTGGTACTTTTTCTTTAGGCCAATGGAGCATGTGGCATATGCATGTGACAGTATGCCAGGACTTGTCTCATACTGCCTACTTTTATACATAATTGGAATTAAGGTGCTTTTGGTGCTACTAAATGTCTCTACTGCCATCTTTGGATAGTAGTTGCTTACGTGTTTCAAGTCTGGACATTGCAGATAATTATGTACAGTATATACAGTAAAGGTTTTTGAGACAATTGCAGGTATAGGATCCATTATCTGGAAACACATTATTCAGAAAGCTCTGAATTACGGAAAGGCCATGTTCCACAGACTCCATGTTATCCAAATAATCCAATTTTTTAAAAATGATTTCTTTTTTCTCTGTGAAAATAAAACAGTATCTTGTACTTGATCCAAACTAAGATATAATTAACCCTTATTGGAAGCCAAACCCGTTAATTGGGTTTATTGAATGTTTATATGATTTTCTAGTAGACTTAAGGTATGAAGATCCAAATTACGGAAAGATCCATTATCTAGAAGATAAGGAGGTTAAAGGTAAAAGACACCTGTACTAGAAGTTTGTTCTCTTATTAAGAAAAAATGAAAATGCTCCATATCCCATCAACTTTTCTGTGTGTTAAGGTAGAGGGGTATGGCATAAGGTATGGCGATCCAAATTACGGAAAGATCAATTATCCAGAAGATAATGATGTAAATGGTCCCATACGTGTATTAGAAGTTTGTTTTCTCCCTAGGAGAAACTTTTTTCACCAAGGGCCATATGCAGTAAAATACACAAACAGCCGGGCCACTCACTCGAGGTGAAGTACAATACTTCCTGTTATGTGACTCTGCAATGACTGAAAGCAGATGTAAGCCGCTGAAGGGAGACCCGCGCTACTACCGCGCTAGAGGACAATTTACTTTGAATGTCTCACTTCCAAACTAATATCCAAGACGACATTCTCTATACAGACTTGTAAAGAACAAACGAGTGATATATCTTAATCATTTCCCTCTGCAATATTTAGTGTTAACACTCACTTTATTTATGTGTCCAAGGTTAGCCTGTCGTTTTGTCATAGTATTCCACTCAAAAGGAAGCGTACGTCGACGACGTTCGTAAGCCGAACGCAAGTTGCCGGACCGCCTGCTCTCTGTGTGCTCCCGCACAACAGCAGAGGCCGCCAACGAGCTCCCTCTGTCTGCGAGGGTAAGATAGCTTCCTCTTGCGATGTCAGCAAGAAGGTGGTGCGAAAAGGGGATTAACCCTGAAGAGTGTGGATGTCGGCTGAAGTTTGCAAGGCTGCGCTAACAGGTTAGAGTAGAGGTCCAGAAAACAACTTCGCATTTTACCGACACGAGAAACAGATGGGAGCTTCCCTCGATTAAAGGTGATACTATCCATTTACTACTGAGCGCCTTACAGCATTGAATTCCCTTTCACTTCCAACCAGCAACAGATGATTGCTTGAGTATTCCCAACCCCTGCGTAAATTAGGGGTGGGGATCGGGAACCTATGCGCAGTAGCGCCGCTGATTCCAATTGCTGCGGGCCAATTAAAAATGGGTATCGGGCCGCATTTGGCCCGCGGGCCGTAGTTTGGACACCCCTGTGTTAAGGTATAGGGATTAGGGTTGCCACCTTTATGTCTGGCTGAGACCGGGCGGGGGGCGGGTCTGTGACGTCAGTGGGCGGCCTCGTGATGTCAGTGGGCGGGCTATGACAATCGCCGTGTCAATCAAGGGAATCCCGCCCGGTTTTCCTTATTTGGAAAACCAGGCAGGAAGTATAGACCCGGACAGCCCCTCAAAATACCAGGCTGTCCGGGGTCAAAACCGGACAGGTGGCAACCCTAATAGGGATGTGTCATGTAAACAGTGCAGCAATAATAATGCTCATCCAAGTCATAGTAGAAAGAATTTTGGAAACATACCTCTGTTCCAATAGGTGCAATTGCACTCAGTTTGGAACAGGAAGCAAGAGATGGCACCGAGCACAACTACACATATGGGACCTGTTATCCAGAATGCTCGGGACCTGGAGTTTTCCAGATAAGGGATCTTTCTGTAATTTTGATCTCCATATAATAAGGGGGTTATTTATTAAAGGTTGAGTTGTGTTTTTCCTGAAAAATTCACGTTTTTCGAGGGCTGTTTCACAAAAGTTTTTGGGATTAAAAAAAACTTGAATTTTTCGAGATTTATTATACCCTGAAGCTGCTGAAAGCGATAAAATACTCCAGCTATAACCTGTCGAGGTCATGCAGAAGTCAATGGCACAGGTTGTTTGCATTCAAAAGTTTTTTTTTCCGATAACTCAATCTATTTAAATATTCAAGCTTGTCCCCCCCCCCGATTGCATTGAATCAAGTTTTTTACATTTGTTTTTTTTTTTCCATAAATAAGCAAACATTCCAGTTGTGAGTTCAAAAAACCTCACAAACTGGACCTTTCATAAATATCTATGGGGCAAATTCACTAAGTGCCGAAGCGCCGAACGCTAGCGTCAATTCGCTAGCGTTGGGCATTTTCGTTACTTCGCAAATTCACTAACGAACGTTGGCGTAAATTTGCTAGTGTTACTTCGCACCCTTACGCCAGGCGAATTTTCGCAACGGATGTAACTACGCAGATTCACTAACGCGCGTAGTGTACTGAATTCTACCTTTTACACTAGACTTCCTTTGCCACCTCAGACCAGGCGAAGTACAATAGAGTAGATAGGGATTGCTCAAAAAAAGTTCAAAAAACGCTGGCGTTTTTTCTATATCATGGGTGATAGGCTGAAAAAGATCGAAAAATTTTTTGGGGCTCCCCTCCTTCCCCCCTACATTCTTATGGCAACTTAACTATACAGTGGGCACATGTGAAGGGCAAAAAAAAAATTAACCATCGCTAGCATAACTTCGCTTTGCTTAGCGAATCAACGCTAGCACAACTTTGCAACCTTACGCTACCCCTGTGCGCAACTTCGGATTTTTGTGAATTTGCGGAGTGCTTGCAAAACTACGCCTGGCGAAGTGTGGCGAAGTGCGGCGAAGTTGCGCCTGGCGCAACTACGAATCTTAGTGAATTTGCCCCTATGAATTAATACATGGAGCAGGGTAACCAGCGAACAATTAGGGGCCGATTCACTCAGCTCGAGTGAAGGGTTCGAATGAAAAATACTTCGAATTTCGAAGTATTTTTTGGGTACTTCGACCATCGAATGGGCTACTTCGACCTTCTACTACGACCTTCGACTTCGAATCGAAGGATTCGAAGTAAAAATTGTTCGACTATTCGACCATTCGATAGTCGAAGTACTTGCCCTTTAAAAAAAACTTCGACCCCCTACTTCGGCAGCTAAAAGCTACCGAAGTCAATGTTAGCCTATGGGGAAGGTCCCCATAGGCTTGCCTGTGATTTTTTGATCGAAGGATTTTCGTTCGATCGTTGGATTAAAATCCTTCGAATCGTTCGATTCGAAGGATTTAATCGTTCGATCGAACGAAAAATCCTTCGATCGTTCGATCGCAGGATGTGCGCTAAATCCTTCGACTTCGATATTCGAAGTCGAAGGATTTCAATTCGAGGGTCGAATTTCGAAGTATTTTTAACTTCGAAATTCGACCCTAAGTGAATCGGCCCCTTAGAGTGAGGTTGGAGCAAGCCTATTTATTCTGGAATAAGAATTGCAGAGAGGCTTTAGGGGAAAAAAAAGCGGCTCCCGTTTATGCTAAAGGCTATAAGAGTCTGTTTGATATGTTAACTTGTGTACTTAATTAGGCCTCAAAGAACATAAACAAAATTGTTTTATGTGGCAACATGCTTTAGGGAAAACACAAAATAAACATGATGAGCCCTGTTAACCACTCAATGCATAGCAAAACTGACACAGCTGAGAACAAACAAGGTGAGTTTATTTTGGAATAGCAGCCATGGATTCTCTGACTTTCTGAATAATCCCTTATACTAAGACATATGATATTTAGTATTAAATATGATATTTGTTTCTTACTGAATTATACCAATAAGCTAACTGCTGAAGGCTTGTTATAGGATAACAAAAACAAAAAAAAATAAATGTTAATCTGGCAACTAATATGGATTTCTGTTGGCTAAACCCCTTTCTTCAACCCCCGCCCCCCAAAAAAATTCTGGATAACAGGTCCCATACCTGTACCTTTATAAATAACTTAAACATTATTTTAACCTTTTGAATTGATGTATATTGAAAAAAGTTAGTTAGCATGACATATTATTTCATTGTGTTAAAAAAGATTAACTGGAAGACTTCAATCAAGAGTTTTTAGAGGATGCCCATGTGAAGGTGTGATAATATGTTGTTTTTTCTTCTTCTCCTTCTTCTCAGTCCTGTTAATCTCAGAACATGAAAGGCATTGTGGAAAATGGTGTCAGGGCTGATACAATTTTGAAATAGCATGTGTAATCAGAACAATCTGTGGAGGAGGTGTAATAGTAAGTGGCACAAATATTTTGCTTACATTAGCAACTACCATAACAACTAATAATAAAGTCACATTTTTAATTAATGCATATAGCATATATTGCAATTACAGATTTTTCATAATGCCATTAAACACCATGCATTACATAGTGTTAACACGTAGCTCAGAATCCCTACAGAATTCTATGATTTTTAACATAGAATTATCTAAAATGGAAATATCCTACAAAAATTGAATCTCTTTGCACATCAGTCCCTTCATGCAGTGAACCAGGTGAAAACGTTTCATGTAGTTTGTACAGGTATGGGACCTGTTATCCAGAATGCTTGGGACCTGGGGTTTTCCCGGTAAGGGATCTTTCTGTAATTTGGGTCTCCATACCTTAAGGGCTGGGACACACTGGGCGATTTGGGGAGATTTAGTCGCCTGGCGACTAATCGGCGTGACTTTCCACGACCAATCTTCCCCGAATGCCTCCCCTCGCTCTGCGCCTGGCTAAAATGAAAAATCGCCTGCGCTAATCACATGCGGCGATTCGTTTTCCGAAGTCGCCCGAAGTTTCCTCGTGAGGCAACTTCGGGCGACTTTGGAAAACGAATCGCCGTGTGTGATTAGCGCAGGCGATTTTTCATTTTAGCTAGGCGCAGAGCGAGGGGAGGCATTCGGGGGGAGAAAAGTCGCGCCGATTAGTCGCCAGGCGACTAAATCTCCCCAAATCGCCCAGTGTGTTCCAGCCCTAAATCTGCTAAAAATGATTTAAAGATTAAATAAACCTAATCTGATTGTTTTGCCTCCAATAAGGATTAATTATATCTTACTTGGGATCAAGTACAAGTTACTGTTTTACTATTACAGAGAAAGAGAAATTATTGTTAAAAATGTGAATTATTTGATTAACATGGGCTGTCTTTTCCATACTTTGGATCTTTCTGGATAATATGTTTCCGGATAACAGATCCCATATACATCATGTTTAAAAATGTTAATTATTTGTTTAAAATGGAGTTTAAAAAGGAGTCAATGGCAAATGGCCTTCTCATAATTCGGAGCTTTCTGGATAATGGGTTTCCGGATAAGGAATCCCATACCTGTACCCGTACTGCACCATTGCATTTCTATCCTCCAAATAGTGTATTTAAGCTTGATTCTCTTCCCCATAGATAAAATGTAACCTGCTTCCTGCATTGGGTGATAAGCACAGTTCTGATACTTCTTCTAACCAATAATCATGTTCCCAAAAAATACCTGTACTCCAAAAAAATCCTATTAAATATGATGCTAAATGGAAATACTGGGGTTTAGAAACACAGGCAAGAATGTGCTCGGGGGTAGAACACTGACCACCACATTCCTGGTATTGATGAAAAGTTCGTAAGGGCTCTTACACACGGCCGTTCCGACCTGCGCTCCCCTGCGTTCCGTTTTTTGGCGTTCAGCCGCAGGGGAGCGCAGGAATAGACGCAAGTAATTATTTGAAATGGGGCTGTACTCACTCAAGTGCGTGTAGGCGCCGAACGCAGGTTCAGACGCAACATGCTGCATTTTTCCTGCGTTTGGCGCCTACATGCGCCTGAGTGAGTACAGCCCCATTTCAAATAATTACTTTTGTCTATTCCTGCGCTCCCCTGCGGCTGAACGCCAAAAAACGGAACGCAGGGGAGCGCAGGTCGGAACAGCCGTGTGTAAGAGCCCTTAGTTATTTGGGGATCAGTCAGACAAAAGGTAGGTTTCAAAGGTTTTAAAGGATTAACAATTTTCAATGAGCTGTGTTCTATACCCATGCTATATCCTTATACCTTGGGAGAAAAAGCAGAACGGCTGTTCCTACCTATCCTGATAAATGCATGATGATTTTAGGGAAGAATGGAATCTAGGATTGGCAAAACTGAACCTTTAAAGTTATTCTAGTTAATAGCACTGAAGGTTGCATTTAAACATTCATTTTACTATAGTTTGAATATGGCAAATTATCTTTGGATCATGGTTTAATGGCATCCCTTATTATTACACACTAAAAAATATAAAAAGGAAACGAAAATCACTGACAAATTGGAAAAGAAATACCTTTTCCTAAGTAGGTCTGTGGAATTTTATCACTGTTCGGCAATGCTAGGTCTGTATATTATGAATTTGATTGATCGGGTCATCTTGAGTGTATTCATCATGGTTAATAATTGCATGTCAGTTCAGCTCAGATTTGACCAGAAACTAATTTCAGATGTATTCTACAGGGTGATTAACTGTACATCCCCAATAGAGTGATATCAGAGAAAGGGACTAATGTGTGATAGTACCCAGATTTTGGCATTCCTTTTTCTTACATCATACTCTGCCCGCACTTAAGCATGTATTATTGATTTCAGACCTCTGGATCAATTTTCTTTTATTACTAGATCCTCAAACTTCACATCTGGTGCATCAGCATAATGATATGTACCATCGTTACTTGACGTTTATGTTTCTTAGGTCATCCGGTGAGCTCATCGTCTCCGTGTAATATCCATCAAGTATTGTTCAAATATTATTTTCTTTACCTAATTATAGCTTAAGTCATTTGATGTCCATATTATTAAAAGCACTGTCTTAATTGACTCCTTGGTTAGTTTGTTCTGTAATGCAATTATCACATAGTGTAATTATGTTTATTGCCACTGGAAATAACCCAAGCTTTTTCCTTTTTCATTTCCTCAAGAAGAGGAGCCCAGAAATTGCTCAGAAACTTTTGAAGCTTTATCCTCCGTCATTGTCTTAAGTGGTTTCTGATGCAATCATCTGCAGCCGGCAATTAAACATGTAAATTGATGTGTGTATTGACAGAGAAGGGCATTTAGAATGGAATGTCCCCCAATAGCTATCATTAATTGTATACTATTTGACATTGCCTTACCACATTTTCCAAGACAGGCTTTAGAGCTACCTTTAAGCCAAGTTCATAAGAACTGAACTTAAAAAGTAGAAACAAGATATAGTTTATGTACTCCAACACAGCACATATACAGTATTAATTACTTGATATACATGCAGACAATTTAAAATGCAAGTGGAAATTTGATGGTAATCATATCAGGTTATATAACAATGAAATGACTGCAATTGTGCTAGTAGGGATGTGTCTTATTGGAAAGGTCTCTTGTCATAAAGCAATACTGAAGGGCTGGGTTTGGGACACAGGTCTTCTGCTGGACAGCACTGACTGCATCCACTGGATAAGATCATGCACTCAGTCTCAACTGATTTGTCTATTCCTTTTTCAAAGGCAGTGTCCATGTCCATATGTAAAGAATCATGCATTCTCTAAGCATGCTTATTTTCAAGGCCACATGCTACACCACATGTGCAGTAGAGATTATGTCTATGTAACCCTTTGTTGGTACACACTCTTTACCTTAATGCAGTTGCTGTGGCAATCAGGTGACCTGAGCCTCTTTACAAGGATTTACAGCGCAGTGACCACCTAGTGGACACTGATGGTATTTACCTCAGGGGAATTCCATTAGGAAAATAAACCAAGTTTGCAGTAAACCAAAATAACTTTATATAAATCTTAAGAAAAAGAAATTGAGCATCTAATACACAATGCACTCCTGCACTGGGGACATGTGGGAACCTACCTAACTCACTATTAAGAATTACTCTGACTGTCTTTTTAACACAGTCCTTTTAGTATCACAGTCCCAATCACACTGGAAGAGATTAATGACCACACAGTTCAGTTCAAATGATATGACCCTTCCCAAGAGCTTTTCCCAAAAGTACCTCTCCCTTTGGACACTTATTAGCCACACCCACGTAGCAGGTACATGAACAAGACCTGTCCTTACATAGGGTCCCCACACTTGTTACCTTGCCAATATCCTCCATTGGGTGGCTCACTCACCAGGGTGCTCTCAGAGGCAGTCACACTCTAGATTATAGGCAGCTCTTCAGAAGGGTCAATCTCAACAGTAGCACCTTTCACCTCCTGAGTCTCTAGAAGCTTGGCAGGGAACAGGATGGGCTCTCTCTGTACATGTGGGGCTGCAGATCTGCACAGCAGCCTGTCTGCAGTCCTAGACAGACTCACACTACTGGCTCTGGCTGGATGCTGCAGCAGGGGCTCTTTTACAAGCTGTGCCTGTCCACCCTGTGCATTTGGCACAAACCCAGGCTCTTCCTGGATCCTCTCTTTTTCCCAGATGTCCTCTGGGGCTTCCAGCCAATTGGTCACTCCCCTGCCTGTAACGTGGCATGATGATATCACAGGCAGAACAGGGGGAAGGGTTGTCTGATCCCCCTACATATCTGATGTGCAAGGAGATATCAATGTATACAGTGATGAACCCATGTAACAAAATTGCTTTCTTTCATATATATATATATTTTCTTACCTCACAGTATATGCAATTGATCATGTGGTGGTGTCCCAGAAGAATAGTATTTTAAAATTCTCTATGCATGTGTGCAAATACAGAGATGGAATATATACCCATCCACCATCATTACACCAGTTTTGATCAAAACTGACATAATAAATGAGACCAAAACTTCATCAATTGGGTCTCCTTGCTCTCCATAGCTGACTTCCAAAACTCTACTACAAACACAAGAACTTTCTCCAGTGAGAATCATTGCTGCAGGAATGACGTCAGTCATCTTGCTGTTATCTAACAGTGAGATAATCAGGCAATATCTGCTTACTGATATTACATCAGGAGTGCACATAGCTGTTTAGGTGTTAAAGATTGATGTTGTAATGCCTCGACATTTGATTGCATGCAAAAATAACAAGTGTTCACTGAGGAGACATTAGGCTGCTGGCCTGGTGAACTAAGGAGAGGAGATCTAAATCTCTTTACACAATTATCCCACTACATACCCTTGTTCTTTAAAGTAGGTTAAGTAGGAGAAAAGTGTTGAAAATATTCAAATAATCAAATTCAAAGACTATGATCATTGATGTATTGAAAGACTAGACCTATTATATAAGATAAGGGAACTCCTTTACTAATAAGGGCAAAGTGCAAAGTGCAAAAAAAGAAAATCAGAGCAATTTGCCATTTTTTTCACTATGCAGCTTTTTCTTTTTGACAGTGTTTCCGAGTAATCGCATCCTACAACAGTTAGTGAAGAATCATATGCTGTCTTTGGTACATGATATTGTTCTACATTGTATAACACAATAGTACAATATGGTTAATTAATATATTATATGGTTTATTATGGTTATTATATGGCTGGCCCTTCTATTGTACATCATTTCATGGACATAAAAAAGAGGGATTAGAAGGGTGTGCATGGGAGCTCTATACTTATTGCCAGGACAATACTAATGGGCAAAATAGAATTTCGAGCTATTTTTGTGTACTTCGACTATCGAATAGGCCAAAATTCGACTTGAATTTGAAAAAAAATTGACTATTCGAATATCGAAATTTATCATGTACTGTCTCTTTAAAACTTCAACTTTGACAATTCGCCATCTAAATCTATGGGTGACCTCCTAGAACCTATTTGGAGTCTTTGGTGGACTTTGAAAAATCGATTTGAGCGATTCAAATACAGTCTATTCACCAAAGTTAAAAACTTGAAATAATTTCGACTGGTCTTTTTTTATTCGAATTTCGAAGTTATGGGAGGAGTTCAAAAAAACTCCCATTACTTTGAAATTCGACCCTTCATAAATATGCCCCTAGGTGTAAAGCTAAGTGAATTCTGAGAGATTAGCTTTGTAAAATGAGGAGTGGCAATCCAAATGTAGTAAACAAAGTAGCCAAACAAAGCCAAATGATTGATTCAAACATCAGGAATGCATAAGCCAACTGCTGGCATTTATAAGAAATTGAAACTAAAGCACAGAAAATATATCCATACTAGCCACACCTAAAACAATGAAAGAATTTCTGTTCATGATATTCCAGTTAGTGATAGTACACCCAAGCAGACTGCACAGTAAATATATGCTCGGGGTGGGCATGAAGAAGATACTTGATTTTGATCATCACTAAAAGCTTAACTAAAAGCTTAACTAAAGAAGTAAGCTATAAATATTGTACATTATGTTTTGGGCTTCTGTACCAGCCCAAGGCAACCACAACCTTTTGGCAGTAAAGATCTGTGTCTCCAAAGATGCCCCAGTAGCTCCTCATCTTCTTTTCTGCTGATTCACTGCACATGATCTGTGCTGCTGTCAGTTACAGAGCTTAGAGATCGACTCACAATATACAGTACACATAGGATAAAAATGTCATAGTATAAGGCTGATTAGTAATTAATACAGATAATTACTACATGGCAGCACAGAAACCAGGGCAACTAGCATCAGAATTTAATAATCAGCCCTGTAGCATCAGCTTTTATTACAGGCTAATTGAATTTTCTGCTTGATAATTGAAGACTCAACAGCTGCTCAGAGCCCACTGAGCATGTGAGTGTTGCAGACACTTTCAAAGATGGTGACCCCTCTGTGACAAGTTTGAAGTCCTGGATCATTGCTGCTATTGACAAGCTAAAACGTGAGGCTGCTACAATAAGTTCTGGATATAAAATATGGCATTTTTAGCCATATTCATTTTTAATGTTTAGTTCTCCTTAAAGTATGATAACAATAAGATGACTGGCATACCACTAGAAACAGCAGTTTCATTGGTGAACTATTTTGCATTTGTGAATTGAGTTTTTGTTTTTCTTCTTTAGAGAACTAGCGAGACAGTGTGAAGGAGGATTTATTTGCCTTTTTTAAAAAAAAAAAAAAAATATATAGATTGAAAGCAACATAATACGAAAGATGCAAAATAGACTTGCATTGCTTAAAGGGGAAGGAAACCTAGTGGGCGCAAAAACCCTCCCCCCCTCCCGTGTGTTGCCCACCCTCCCTCCTCCCCCCTGGCCTACCCGTCCCCCTGGGCAAATGCCCCTAACTTCTTACTTACCCTTCTGCGCAGGTCCAGTCCAGGGAGTTCACAGACGACATCTTCTTCCACCCGATCTTCTTCCTGCTTTGAACAGCGTTTTGGCGCATGCGCAGTAGGAGCATTTCGCCGGTACGCATCTACTGCGCATGCGCCAAAAGTCAGTACTTTTGGCACATGCGCAGTAGATCGTACCGGGAAAATGTTCCCACTGCGCATGTGCCAAAACGCCGTTCAAAGCAGGAAGAAGATTGCGTGGAAGAAGATGTCGTCTGTGAAATCCCTGGACTGGACCTGCGCAGAAGGGTAAGTAAGAAGTTAGGGGCATTTGCCCAGCGGGATGGGTAGGCCAGGGGGGAGGAAGGAGGGTGGGCAACACACGGGAGGGTTTTGCGCCAACTAGGTTTCCTTCCCCTTTAACAATGGTCTGCCATGCCTGAGCAAATATTAAGACTGGACATGATTATTTGAAATAAAAATTCTAAAGTCAGCCAAACATATAAATGCAATGCAGAATTATGAGTACTGAATAACCACAGACACGCAAGAATATTTCTTCCATAATTTAATTTGAAATGCAAAGTAAACATGGAATATATAACAGAAGTTGGAAGTGTGGAACATCGTGCATAACTGCCATGTTTGCTCTGAATTTAAAGTCATGTTCTCTTCTGCCCGCTGCCTGCTGCCTGCAGCCATAATGCAAATCTGACACATTACAATGGAATTTATACAGTTTTTTTCTAAAAGCAAATCACACAATTCTGCCTTTCTAAACTGTCAATATACCAGTAAAGTTTGGTGATAGGTTTTCTTTGTTGGTAATTTTGTTTTGTAGTGACTGTCCCCTAAACTTCCCCTGCTGTAGTTTGGTGAAAAACAAGAAACACAGAAATGGCCAGGTGCAAAATAGAAAGATTATTGCTTTTTGATCTGGGCATTTACAAGTCTCTAGATTCATTATGGGGCCTATGTACTAACATTCAGATTTCCTTTTTTTTCACAAATCAAATTTTTTTTAAAAAAAAATTTGAGTTTCTGTAAAAATTTCTTTAAAACTTTAAAAATGTAAGATTTAGTATGTGTAAAAAATATGAAAAACCCTTATACAGAACTTTTCCAAGTGAAAGCAGTCAAGGTCCCATAGAAGCCAATGAGAGCTGTACTGATCCTAATAGATTTTAGATTTTAGCCATTCAAACTTTTTTGCACTTTTTTTCGTTCGTACTTTTTATATTGGGTTCTTTTAATACGTTTCATGACGTTCGTGATTTTAGAGAAATCATTTTATTTGTGGTTTGAAAAAGCTTGAATACCACTAAAATTCAACCTTTAATAAATGGGCCTCCCAATCTCTGGATACATTGTCGTGCAATTCTTGCAATACATTGAATTGCAATACATTGAAGTGCAATTCTTTCAATAATATTATTTACTTCAGCTTTTTATGTAGTATATGAGCCACATTTTTAGGAGGTGACTAGGAACAAAGAAAGAATGCAAGAGACACTATGGGGCTGATTTACTAAATCTAAATTGAACTCATGTTGCGACAAAATTGAGAGTCAATCCGTACTGTGCGATTGACACTCCGAAAACTCGATTTTATCAAATTGTCACTGCAAAAACTCAACTTTTTTAGATTATCAGACAAAAACCCTGACTTTATCGGATTATCCAGCGTAGATCACAATGTCAAGAAACAACTTCAGGTACATCTGCCATTGACTTCAACATGAACTTGACAGGTTTGAGATGGGAGTATTTTCGGAGTTTTAGCTGCTTTAGGGAATAATAAAGTTGAGTTTTCTTTCCTTCCAAAAATTCGAGTTTCCCCCCTAAAAACCTTGACCAGAAAAAATCTTTGTTTAATAAATGGGCCCCTATATCTTTGTTTTCTACAAATAGGAAGGTGGAAATGTGATAGGCAGACAAATGGGGTGAACATTTGTTAAATTCATGGCCTGCTATTACTAGAATCACACCCAAGTAGACCACTATATATATATATATATATATTATTGGGGTCAATAATTCTCCTTTTGGGGTAACTATAACTATACAGAACCCCAAATACCACAAATTTGGTGGGTTACATTCCGGCAGTTGTTTATAAACAAAAGAGACAAAGTCCTCAACAAGAATGTGTTTCATTGTTGTGTGTTCTTTGTTTCTATTTATAATATATACGTCATGTACTGTACCTACTGTACCTATGGTTTACCCTGGCACGTGAAGTATTTTATTCTGCATTTTGCCTTAGAAGATATAATTTTAATAAATTGCACTAAAGTCTTGTCAGTAGACCAGCATTATGTAAAAAGAATATGAGTCAACCAAACCAGATCAGCATCTTCACTGTGAAGCGTGTGTTTATTACAGTCTTTAATGGGTCCCCATTGTGTGTGACCATTAGGTAAAAAGTCTATTCTATTCATTCATTCAACATCTGGAGTGAGGGATGGATATACCCAGGAGCACTTTAGGTTCCCAATCAGCAATTAGACTTACTGGGGTTGCCTAACAAATTAGTAAATGAAACCAATAAGAAATAGTCAGGCAAGTGTAAAAATAGCAGGCAGAAGCCCTACAAGGGCATCAGCCGTTCTGATGCCAGCCACTTCAAGAAGAATCAAGAGCTTAACTATCTCTTCTGGGTTCCGGTATTCATCTTTCTGAAGTTTGATTACACTATTTACAACCCATATTTACAACCCAAAATTGTTTAATAAGATCAATAATTTAAATATGTGACATGCACATACATATTTAAGTTTGGGATGACAAATTTGGAGAGGCTGGGGTGCAAAAAGTCCTCTTTAAAGCAACAATGTCAGAAGAAACTTTTTTCCCACCAGCCAAATTAAAGCAAGATCCTACAATGAAGCTCCTGTCTGCTCTGTGTGGAGACGTCTCCCTGTGCCTTGTTCATGTATTTGTGCTGTAGGCATTAAACACATTTTTTCTAGCACTAAACACAGCACTATGTCTAGTTTTGATTACAGCACAGTATCAGCAAGTCAATCTTTTACAATCATCTTCCTATGTTAGATAAAAATGAGATGAGTGACATAATTGTAGAATCTTCTTGCATCTTTAATTAAGTTTTGGCTGCCCACGTTGGAGAGATGTTACGTGCTAAAAGAAAAGTTTTATAGAGGGTTTTCTATGTAACAGTAGTGAATTAATGGTTCTTAGTTGTGATAATTTAATCGTCTTTTATGGAGACATGGTTCCAACTTGTTTCAAGTTTATCTTGCATCTGAAATCCTGGCATGAATTGGAATGCTTGGTGTGAAACCATGCCAAAGATATCAAGTGTTTTTTTTTTTTTTAATGATGAGTTTGAAAAATAGGGGAGACAAATCAAGGTAACAAAAGGGATAAGACAAGGGTAAAGTGGAGAAAAACAAAACACAGGAAGGCAACTGAGTGAGAGAGGACAGAGAAGAACAGCAACACTGCTAGTCAAGTTAAGAAAGATTGGAGAGAGAGAGAGAGAGAGAGAGAGAGAGAGAAAGAGATATGACCACATATTTCCTACAATTAATGGATAAGGTAAATAATCACAGTATGTAAACTAAATGTAAGTTACTTTTTTCATGCCATTCTGTAAGACATACAGTATATCCAAAGTAATAGTGCATATTTATAATACCTATGCAATTATCTCCTGTAATAAAATAAAGGGCATTGACCATTTTTGCACTTAGGGTTTCCTGATTCTGTATGTATTAGGAGAACAGTGTAGAGT
This sequence comes from Xenopus petersii, assembly GCA_038501925.1. Lineage (NCBI taxonomy): Eukaryota > Metazoa > Chordata > Amphibia > Anura > Pipidae > Xenopus > Xenopus petersii. Next base: position 134,477,914 of record CM076672.1, read on the forward strand.
ATATTATTCAACTAACTGACTTGTTCAAGCCAATAAAGGGTTACATTTGCTTGTCTGCTATGAAATACAACCCATAACTCCTAAATATAGATCAAATATAAAAAGAGTTCTAGGCACATTCCATCAAATGTAAAAACATGCTGGCTGACAATTTCTTGTCAACTTGCACAGAGCTTAATTAGTGATCTGCTGTGTGTTCTACTGAGATGGTTCCAAGGAAAGAATAAACCACATCCCAAGATAAATGTTTTTGTATTCAAACTAATAATTAAAATTGTTGCGTCATTAAAATAAACTGGAAAATCAGTGTTTTTTTTCATTCTGGTCTCCCTTGCGCTGCAGGCAGCATTGGGAGGCTTTACTGCAGAACGAACCAAAGATAAAATATAAGTTGATTTATAAGAAACAGTTAAGGGCACTATTTGCAAGGAGCGATAATGTTTTTCCTTTGCTTGCATGAATGTGCTCTAGGTGCTCTGGTTTACTCCCACACTCCAAAAAACATACAGTCAGGGTTTTAGGCTCCTGGTAAAATTGGCCACATGTGCCTGCTGTAAGGACATTGTAAGCTCCACTGGGGTAGGGACTTACTTGAAATGATAGTCTCTAGTTGAATTACACATTGGGGCAGATTTATCAAAGGTCGAAGTGAATTCGAGGGAATTCTCTAAGTAAAAAAATTCAAAATTCAAAATAATTTTTTGGATACTTCGACCATCGAATAGGATACTACAACTTCATGCACAATGCATGTTGTAGGGCTGTCTGTAAATAAACAAACCTAAGAATGATAACTATTATTAGTATTAAGACAAAAAATAAATAAAAATAACATTTTTTGATGCCTCATGTAGAATTGGATTTGTTTATTGTTCTAAATGCACCAAACTTGTTTATCAAGCTCTTGCTAAGGCTTGCTTAAACTTGTTCTTCAGGTACTGTGCTATTACATATTTTAAATAATTCAGTCAAATTATGATGACCTCTTTTTAAAACATATCTGCCTGTTACATCACAATGCTATGTAGAACTCTTATGCAAGACAAAAAAAATATACTCAGACCAATAGCTAAAGAAAAAAGTGTTTAGTGCAGGTGAACTGTGCTGAGACATAAGACAAGCAGGTATACAGTATAGGATGAGTTATCTGTTATCCAGAAAGCTCAAAATTACAGAAAAGCCATCTCCCATAGACTCAATTTTAACCAAATAATTAAAATTTAAAAAAAATGTTTTTATAAATAAAAAAAAATAAGTAATTTTTAGCCGACTTAAAGCATGGAGATCCTTACAGAAAGATCTTACAGATCCCTTATCTGGAAAACCCTGGTCCAGAGCATTCTGGATAATAGTTCCCATGAATGTACAAGCTCACAGTTTTATCAAAATGCAAATGATCAATTTGTACTCATGAAACAGAAAAAAAAAGGCAAATTAATTTGAATCGATAAAAAGAAGACTATTCGGTGCTTCAAAAAAGCCCCTCCAGTTGTTCTACTGTATACTCTTTTAAAGAATAACGTTCATGGTGTAAACAGGCTCCTTTTTTTTAACTGGAGAAAGAGAGAAATGTGTCAAACATTGGGCCAGATTCAATTCAATTATCACATGAAAACTTTCAGAAAAACTTATCTCACTGTTTATAAAGTAAAGTCTATAGGAAACAAACTGGAACTGAATTGGGATACAAGTTTTTCTACTGAATCTCGTCTTTCACGTGATAAAACACAAGATAACTTTTTCATAGTGAATTGAATCTGGCCCATAATATGGCAAGCCATCTTTATTTGCCTTATGCTGAATGTAGGTGTATAATGCCCCATTAACAAATTATATATTAAGGTGTCTCAGTCCCATCTTCTCTCCTAGACAGCATCAATTATGATGATTGATTATGATGATATCATCCTTTTCTTGTTTGAAGTAAAGCTCCACCCAAAAACATTTTTGTATAGTCAAAGAAAATGTAATTCTAAGCAGCGTTCCAAGATACATCGACTGCAAATGTTCATTATTTTAAAGTTATTTGTGAATGTAATTGCTAATAAAGTAGCATTTTGCTGACTTATTACATTCTCTGCACTCCTGGCTCTGACTCCTGAAACAATGTTGCACATGGTACAAAAATTTAGTTTTTTAGCCCATGGGGATGCTTTAAACAACACATTGTTTTAGTAGACCCAGACACAATGAAAAAGCACCTAGGAAGAAGTAAATTGCCTACCTAGATCTTGTATTAGTGCTTGTCAGATATCAATACTCCCAAAACAGTCTTGTGTGCCATTGCCCTTAACATCAGTACTATTGTAGGTTTCTGGCCAAACACTTCCATGATGATCCCATCATTTGGCTTACATGCAGATCAACGAGATCACCTGATCATTTTCCAGTGTATTCAATCAATTCCATTTATACAGTAGGTAGATTGGAAGGGCAAAGATTTTCAGTGTTTGACCTGCTAATTTTGTGACTTGCAAATCAAAGGATCTCTACAATTCCTGTCATATTACTGAATACTTAACTGAGAGCAAAAAGAAAAATATTTTAAACCACTGATTTAATTTCATGCAGACCGGCATAGTTGAAAAGAATTGTGTACTTTTAAAATTCCCTTTGGCGATAGTAGGTTAGAAAAAAAAAAAAGTTTTAGTTGACTCTCAGACAGTAGCAGATAAACAGCAATGACAGCCTATAAGTAATGAAAAAAAGACACTGTGGCGTGCCGTGTAAGAACAAAGAAACTGGCTATAATTGTATTTGGTCTCTACTCATTTGAAATGCATGAAAAACTAGCAATAAATGCAAATCATTCCTTGCCTACTCACAAAGCAAGATAGCCGGTAGGATTCCATTGTGGAAATGCTATAGAACATTTCTGGTAATAAGAAAAAAAAACAACAAATTAAAGTATATACAGAAATTGGGCACTTCAGATGGACTTGCAGACTGCTATGTACCCTGGATTTCGCCAATATCTAGAACAATAAAGTACATAAATATTGAATAGAATGTGTTACACTCTTCACTGGCATACATATCTCTACTAATGGATTATACAAGTCACTTCTGTTACACACACCCTATTTCATTTGGCCCCTTTAAAGGAAAACTAAACTCTACGAATGAATATGGCTAAAATGCCATATTTTATATAATGACCTTATTGCACCAGCCTGAAGTTTCAGCTTCTCAATAGCATCAATGATCCAGGATTTCAAACTTGTCACAAGGGGTCACCATCTTGGAAAGTGTCTGTGACACTCACATGCTCAGTGGGCTCTGAGCAGCTGTTGAGAAGCTAAGCTTAGGGGTTGTCACAAATTATCAAGCAGAAAATGAGGTTTGTCTGTAATATAAGCTAATGCTACAAGGCTGACTATTAAATTCTGATGCTAGTTGCACTGCAATGTAGTAATTATCTGTATTAATTATCAACCTTATACTGTGACATTTATATTCTATGTGTACTGTATGTTTTGAGTTGGTCCCTAAGCTCAGTAAGTGACAGCAGCACAGAGCATGTGCAGTGAATCAATAGAAAAGAAGATGTGAAGCAGCAGAGACACCGATCTTTACTGCTAAAGCGCTGTGGTTGCCTTAGGTTGGTACAGAAACCCAAAACCCAAAACATAATTTACAACATTTCTAGCCTACTTCTTTAGTTAAACATTAGTTCTCCTTTAAGGACAGTATGGGGATTAAAACAAATTACCATCAAAGCATATCATATTTCTTTCTAGAGCTTTTTCTTTATAATCCATTTTAAAGTGTAACAGGTATAGGATCCCTTATCTGGAAACCCGATATCCAGAAAGCTCCGAATTACGGAATGGCTGTCTCCCATAGACTCCATTTTATCCAAATAATTTGAATTTTTAAAAATTATTTCCTTTTTCTCTGTAATAATAAAACAGTACCTTGTACTTGATCCCAACTAAGATATAATTAATCCTTATTGGAAGCAAAACCAGCCTATTGGGTTTATTTAATGTTTAAATTAATTTCTAGTAGACTTAAGGCATGAAGACCCAAATTATGGAAAGATCCATTATCCGGAAAACCCCAGGTCCCGACCATTCTGGATAACAGGTCCCATACCTATATACCATTTCAGTCATGTTAGTATAGTTACATAGTTAAGTTGGGTTGAAAAAAAACCAAAGTCCATCAAGTTCAACCTCTATACACTCACATAAACTAGTATATACTATATATATAATTATATACTGTATGAGCCTTAGCTCACATGTAGAAAATATGGGAGCTTCCACTTTTCAGAGTTCGTAGTTTATCTCACACGTTTGTACTTGTTTAATTCTTAATCGCTTTATAATATATAGCTGAGTTTATACACTTGATTCATATAAAGTGCATATTATTATTGTACAGTATAATTTTGCATTAAGTTAAGAACTCATTTTCAAACACATTACCTGACTATATTATTGTTAGCTTTAACATATTTTCCTGGATCTATAACGAATAAGCAAAATACATGACTAATGTAAATGTTGGCAGAATTAGCTGTTTTTCTTTAATAATCCAAATCACTCTTCATAGCAACTGATTTGCATTCCCCCAGGAGACCTGGCTTCGTTTGTTAGCTATGCAAAATTATGACAAGGTTATAAAAGAATATTCTTTCTATAAACCTCTTTCAAACCCGTACGTATATATTTGCAACCTTAAAAAACACTTAGAGCTCCCAAATGAGTTAATGTAATAAAAGGCACAAACTTTGCTGGGGCCTTGCAACTGGTTACTATAGGTAACTAGAAATGCAGCAATCTTTGCTCCTTTAATTATATTACCCCTATTTGTCAGGGATGTACTGCGACACCTCTCTTAAAAACAAACATTCACCTTATTTATAAGTTGGGCTTTTCTTCTTTTGAATTTTTGGTTAAAGAGGCAGTAAAGCAAGATGTGCTGCTCCCTGAAATGATGGGACCTTCCAAGTTCCTGTTGCTTTAACAACACCACCCTTATACTATAAAATAATGTTAAAATGTATGATATAAAGACAACTTATTATATGCACCAGCAGTACTATATACTGTACGTGGAACCAGCAAGCTGGACCTTACCAAGTATGAATGAACACAGACAAAAATAGAGATAAGTGGAGAAAGGTAGCAGCTTTATATTAGTATGTATATCAGCTCTAAACATTATGATCTTATCGCAATACCAATTGTAACCTCAGTAACTAAAAACCAAGCCATCTTCTGGTCTGTTCCTCTGAAGTAAAGGTAAGTGTCTCTGAGACCAACCTGTGTCTCTTCTAGTCTATCACGTCCCCTGGCTGGATCTTACCAAAACTGAGAAATAACCTTTTTTAATTGTGAACCAGCTAGCTACCAATTATAACTTATTTGCAATTAAGCCTGTGGTGCTCTGTAACACATAAACTAACTTTATATATAACCAGCTGTTGTTCCATGTGCATAAAGGCCAAATTAGGGACCCTATCTCACATTGTTAGCTTGAATACAAATCTATAAACAGATCAAAACAGTGACCTAATTCACCAATGCACAAATATAATGTCCTTATTACTCTTCGATACTCCCTACATATACCAGGGCTGTGCCTTCCAAAATCTGGGGCATTTTTATTGTTTTAAGTGATTGGCCACGGGGGAAACATTTACTAAGGGTCGAAGTGAATATTCGAACTGAAAAATTCCGAAGTAATTTTTGGGTACTTCGACCATCGAATAGGCCAAATTCGACTTTGAATCGAAGTGAAAATACTTCACAAATTCGACCATGCGAAAATCGAAGTACTGTCTCTTTAAAAAACTTTGACTTCGACACTTCGCCAACTTAAACCTGCTGAATTGCTATGTTAGCCTATGGGGACCTCCTAAAACATATAGGCAACATTTGGCTAAGTTTTTAGAAGTCGAAGTGAAATTGTATGATCGTACGATCTTTAACATCCTTCGAATTCAACTTTGAATGTCGGATTAGCCTATTCGATGGTCGAATTTCGAAGTTTTTTGCACTTCGAAATTCGACCCATGATAAATCTGCCCCAAAGTGTATAAGATGTCCCTTATTATACTGTACATAATCAGAGATCATCTACTAGATCAGTGCTGTCCAACTTCTATGGTACAGAGGGCCGGAATTTTTCCAGTCTACATGGTGGAGGGCCAATAACTGAAGCCAGTGTTAGCCACTCCCTGTTTTTAGACCACACCCACTTTCAACCACACCCATGTAACCGCAAGACCATGTCCATATTAATAGCACATCAAAAAACCAAATGGTTGGTGCACACTGCAGGGATCAGGGCCAGAACTAGGGGTAGGCAGAGTAGGCGGCTGTCTAGGGCACCATCATTTATTTAATCATTTGTTTCAGTAATCATGGTCACCCAGTTGTGTGGAATCCATCTCCTTCCCCTTCTCCCTCTTGCTGGCAAGTAATAGCTCCTTCTGTCCGGTGCACCGCAATGTGCATACACGCATCAATGATGTCACTGATGTGATGACAGAGAGAAGCAGAGAGCTGGCGACCTGCTTGGTGTGGCTTTCACTGCTCTCAGCCTTGCACAGTTGCACTGAACTGAAGACTTTCTTTCTATTACTGTAAAGTGTGAAGCTTCCTGCTGACACAGCCAGGTACAGATTTGGGGCCCATATGTTTGCTGTTGCTGCTGGGCTGGGCGCTGGCACAGGTACATAAATACTTGGGGGCAATATGATGTGATCAGATTTATTTTTGGCTGCTGCTGACACAGGTAAAGATTGGGGGCAATATGCTGGCTGCTGGAGGGCTGTATGATGGATGGCTGCTGAGCTTGCTGGTACAGGTACAGGGGACAATAATATAAATTAAAAATTGTTGTGCACTTTCTTGCTCTCTTTATTTAAAAACCATCATGGTAAGGAGGGAAATGGTAATGCAGGACAGGGGGGCACTGATTGAAGCTCTTGCCAAACTACCTTGTTCCTGCCCTGGCAAGGATGCCACTCATATGTAAAAAAAGCTAAATCATATTAAGACATACCCATAAACCCATAATGCCTCCTCCTCCCCTGTGTATAATGCAGTACCCCAGCATATGACTTAGGGGCCACTAACAATAATTTTCAAATGCTAACAAACCCCCAGAACAAATACCAAAGTATGACACACACAGGGAGCATATGGAGGGCAGAACAGAGCAGGAGACAGGAATCAGGACCAGTCTAATATGTACTACATACAGTGACACAGTGCTTGTGCCCCATTAGCATTTTTAATAAAGTGTGAACAGGAGAACAATATGGGCAGTTTCAGTCTGGGTCTCAGGTGTGAACAGTACAGGCTTTAGGGGAGTGAACAATAGAGGTGTCACAAGTGTGAACAATGCAGGGGATTAGCCTGAATTTGAGGTTTAGACAATGCAGGGGCCAGTTAATCTCAGTAGTGATACCTTTTAAAATTTACATATGGTAAGAAGACAGCAGGCAGACTTTGATGGCCCATGGGCCGCCAGTTGGACAGCCCTGTACTAGAATATGTTTGAGGAGGAACACCATTAAGAAAGGAGCAGGCTTGTCAAGTGTACCACGTTGGATATTCAGAGGTACTTTTTCATGAGATGACAGTTGTTTTAAATGTAATTAAGGTAAATCTACAGAATCTATGATAAAGACAATGAAGATATAGAATCATAGATATAGAAACATTGTCTGTGATCACAGTCGTTTCCAAGTGCCCTTAGCATAGTGCCATGGAAAACGGATAGTCTCATATATGGAAATCAAGAACACTTAAGGCAGTCCTCTAAATCTAACTGTTTGATATGCTTCTATCTCTAGATCAATCTTTTTAAACACAGGAATAACACAATAATACAAACATTTGTATAGGCTGATGCAAAAGCTTTTACCTCTTTTAAAATGCTTTTGTCAGTTAGTTGTGCAATTCCTTTCCATCCATTCATCTTTATCAAACAACCATCTAAGCAAGCAAATTTCCAAGGGCCTTTATTATTTTTTTAGTTTTGTGTTTCTCTTTGGTTGATCTCATCATAACTGACAGAAAAGGGTATTGCATAACATGTGTTGTCCAGCAGATAATAGAGAACATTTTCGGTGGTTTTATATTTCTGGTGTCATGATCGATTTCACTGTAATGCTACAAAATAATACGCAAGTATCTTTTACAGCCTGATTACCAGAAATGTCTGTGTAGCGTCTTTCAACCATATATACGGTATACTTAACACTAGGAGCAGTACATCAATGTTTTTTATTGTATTCTACTGTAATAGCACATATCATTTTTAGATAACGTTAGTATCAAACCTAGATTAAAAGTAATAAATATCCTGATTGTTTATCTACTATTTAGTAGATACACTAAATAGTGTACAAAAGTAATAAAGGTATTAATTCTACTTTATACTGATCCCATGAATTGTTTCCTGTTTTGGAAAAATACTAAAATATTTATAAACATATTTTGTTGCAGCTATTTGTAGAATCTTTTTCCTATTATAGTCTTGTCTTATTTAGGTTAACACTGCTTATTATAATTACTTACTTTATATATAGGTTTATATATTATAAATGATAAAAGAGTGCGTTACTCTAGCAGCCAGTAATCTCAGGCTACGGCCAATGTACGTAGGAACAGGAACTGTATTCCCAACCTTTTGGAGCACATAGTATAAAGGAAAAGATGCAAAGCCATTGCAATGACAACCAGTTCAAATTATATGCTGTATCCCTACAGTATGCCATCCAGTATTCCAGGATACCCTGTGATGTCCCAATTTGCTTAGGAAAAAAACATGCTACTATTGTGTACATGGATAAATATCTGCTTATATCTAGTTTATTCATTGATCAATCAATAGAAAGGCTGATCTTCAATCTACTGTGCTGCCAAAAAATAAAAGTTAATTGTAAGGCCAGAGTTCTTATTTGTAAGGAAGTGACTATACCTACTGGGTTTTTCATTTATTTAACCCTGGAAGAGCGACTTACTTTAAGCTGTATCGTTACTTCAACAGCCCTTGGAGCAAGGTGGAAATGGATAGGTTAATGCAATATTTTGTATGGAACTGTAGTACAAAATCATCTCTTTTTCATCAGTGCCTTTGTTACCCAAACTATTGTTTTTCAGATCCTCTTTTGTGTTCTCCTATTCAGAGATATATGCAGATCTAGAAGCCAGCAGCTAAATGGAACAGGTGTTTGTCCTGTCCTATATATAGCTGAGTCGTACTATAATAGAAACATAATAAAGGTATTTTTTCCTTTCTTCTATACTGCATTGTCCCTAGAAACCCTGGGAATAAATTGCCCTCATGTAAAGATACAGATAAGCTGGCCAAAGCTGCCTGAAGCACATGATTCAATCAGACAGCACAGCTATCATGCTCAGCTGCGAAGCCCTTACACTGTTTCATGAAGTTGAAACTAATATCAATCAACTGCTTCATATACAGTATATATATATATACAATATATATATACAAGATTCATAAAAATTCAAAGAGAGGTCCCTCTAATTTGTCCAAGATAGAAAGGGAAGCCATCAAATCGCTTAAGGCAGATAACAATATTATCATTAGACAAGCCGATAAAGGGGGTGCCATTGTACTATTGGATAAAGTGTATTATATACAGGAGGTACTTGCACAATTGGCTGACAGTGATACATATATTGTATTAAAATCTGACCCTACAGTGGCATTTAAGAAAGTTAGATGACTTGACGGCCACTGGTGTTGCGGGAGGTTGGATTGAGGAGTCTATAAATATAACAATATTTGACCACCAATTTCCCTAAGATCCCTTTCCTCTACACATTACCAAAAATTCATGTCACTAACGGCCCCCCCTGGACGCCCGATAATTTCAGCAATTGGGTCCTTGTTTCAGCCAGTGGCCAAATATATTGATTATTTTCTACAGCCACTAGTACAAGGGATGGATTCCTTTGTATGTGATACCCAACATTTATTGAAGTTGTTAAAAAACTTGAAAATTTCCCCTGACACACTTCTAGTCACCATGGACGTGTCTAGTCTTTATACGGTCATCCCCCACGACATGGGGGTTGCAGCTTGCAGGAGGGCACTACAGTCGAGACAAAAGTGCGGCCCGCCAATTGAATTCTTGGTTATGCTATTAGACCTCATTTTGTCCCACAATTACTTTATGTTCCAGGACACTTTTTATCTACAGGTCTCGGGAACAGCGATGGGATCCAATGTAGCTCCCTCTTTTGCTAATATTTTTATGGAACAATATGAGACACAGTTACTGCTACCGATGGGGGGAAGACACATACTGTTCTATATAGACTACCTGCTACTGTTTTGGGAGGGGTCAGAGAGTGAACTACTACTGTTTGGGGAAGCACTAAACTCCCTAGACTCACCCATCAAGCTCACAATGACATATGACCGACAGAGCGTAAACTATCTGGATGTAACCATCTTTAGACAGGGGGAGGGGGTGGGTACCACCCTATACAAAAAATCTACTGACAGAAATAGTCTTATACACTCTAGTTCCCACCATCCCCCCCACATGGCCCGAGGGGTGCTCTACTCGCAATTTCTACGGGTTATAAGGAATAATACTGACAGAGCAAAGGCGGAATTACAGTTGAAGGAGCTGGCCGACCAATTTGAATCCAGGGGGTACTCTATTGACATTGTAGAGGAACAATTGCAGAGAGCTAAACAGAGTACACAGGATGAACTATTACAATCGGGGAATACCAAAAAGAGTGAATCCTGAACTAATTTTCACCACTGAATGGAGTACCACTAGTTTGTCTTTAAAAAAGACGATGAACACCAGGTGGGAGATCATTAATTCGGACCCCCATCTACCTTTTCTAAATAAAAGGAGGCCATTACTAGCCTACAAAAAAGGGGGCGTAACTTGGGAGACTTGCTTGTAGTCAAGGATGTGGTGCCCGAGACGAAAAGAAAGGGACGGACTTGGTTGGAACGACCATTAAAAGATGGATGTTACAAATGCACTGGCTGTCTCACTTGTAGTGGGATGGCACAGGGGACTTTCTTTACACACCCAAGGACAGGGCAGAAGTTCATCATCAGGCATAGGGTGACGTGCACATCAGACCATGTGGTTTATCTAGCTTGGTGCCTGTGTGGTCTGGCTTACGTGGGAAAGACATCCACTACATACAGGGAAAGGATGAATAATCATAGGTGTGCCATCAGGGCAGCATTAGCCACAGGAAAAGCCGATCAACCGGTAGCCAAACATTGGCTCAAACATGGACACTCGCTGCCCAAATTCAGGCACATGATTATTGATCACGTACCCATCCAGAGAAGAGGGGGGGATAGGGACCTCGTAATGACTCAAAAAGAATCTATGTGGATTTATAAGCTTGTGGTCCTAGCCCCCAATGGGCTGAATGAGACTCTTCCTATGTCTCCTTTCATTTGAACAGTCTTCCAAATTTAGATGCAAGATACTACAGACTGAGAGACAACAATGACAATCAAACTTGACTTACCCCCAGCTTGCAGTCACAGCCCCACAGCGCCCTTCAATACCATTCTATCCCTCCGTTCAGTTACCACCGCTGCCATGGGAAGTAAGAGACACCCGCACTTGATCCCTCAGGTGACGTGACCCAGCAACAGATACGCTGCGATCCGCCACACTCCATGCGCTGCCGGAGCTCCTCTGTGGCTCCTCCCCTCAGCCTGCCGATTGGAGGAAGCCACCACACCTACACACTTAGCTCCAATCGCGTCAAGAGGCACGGCCTCATTCTATCCATCTCTGCCATCCGATATGGTGTCAGCCCCCAACTCAATGTCAGGGATTGCACCTGTCAGAAAGGGTCGAGGTGATCTCTCACGGGCTCATTAGCCCAGCTATCGCATGGGAACCATATCCAGTGTTCAGTGTGTGCGAGCTCAACAATTTCAAACGCGCCTCTCTTAGCCTTATTAGTCCAGCGTATCTGTGCCAGGGTTGTCATTCTACCCTTCATGGGGTTATCTCTTAGACACGCGGGTATACTGCTTAGGGTTGTCGGGGGCGGAGCTGTTCATGCCGCTCAGGGGGTATACTCCAACGATCTGGAAGGAAAAACATAATTGCCTGGGTCACAGAATCATCGTATTAATACTCTCGTATAATAAAGGTGACCAAGATTCCATACGCAAAACAAGGGAGCACCAATACCCTCCCTCTACTACAATCCACCTAGGTAGGTCAACAGAGTCCACCCGCCCTCCCCTTTGTTTAATCTAATAAAATGGGGACATGGGCAAAGTCTCATTTAGTCCTTTGGGTGCCAAAGTGTCCAACTTGTAGATCCACATCGACTCCTTCTGCACAAGTAAAAGATCACGATTGCCACCCCTCGGGGGAACCGTGATGTGGTCTATGATCATGTGTCTAAATTAGTTTGCCGAAATGTTAGTTGATTTTGTTTGCTAATAAACACCTTTTTACTCATCACTAAGACCTGAGAGTGCTAGCTTTTTCTTTTCTATATATATATATATATATATATATATATATATATATATATATATATATATACATATAATACACAAAAGCTATGATTATCTTGTAAATTATATCTTTATAAACGGTGAGTTCTGATGTCCCCAGTTATAAACGGTGAGGTCATGAAACTCCTCGGTAACTTATAATATCCTTATATTTTACAAGAGGGGGTACTTCATTCACTATATATATATATATATATATATATATATATATATATATATATATATGTTAGTGCTTAGTGATGTCACCTGTTATAATCGGAGCTTAGTGATGTCATCTCTGTCACATGACTCACTGAAACTTGTTTATTATAATACATAAAGTACCCCATGTTGCAAAATATGAGGATATTAAAAGTCACCTCGGAGTTCCATGACCTGTAAAAACATTTTCGCCTTTGGCCTCGTGATTTTATATGGTCATGGAGCTCCATGGTAACTTATAATATCCTCATATTTAAGCTGGCCAACTATGTAAAGTTCATCCCTGGTCTAGCCAGTCATACACACACACATACAGTTAGGTCCATAAAAAATGGTAACGTGATCAGCACTCCCTTAAGAAATTATTTCAAATCTTTATTAACACATTGTACAAAGTCTGACGTTTTGGTCCTTATTAGAAAATGTATTAAGAACTGAAGCATCACTTTGTACAAAATGATGTTTCAGTTCTTGATAAAGGTTCTAAGAAGGACCAAAATGTCAGACTTTGTACAATGTGTTAATAAAGAAATGAAATCATTTCTTAGGGAGTGCTGATCACATTACCAGTTTTTCAGCTTTTGACCGTGCACCCCATTTTTTATTTTCTGCATAGAAGTGCAGGCACTTAATGAAATGATATATACAGTATATATCAGTAGTGAGTGTGCTTGGAATTTAACCTCTAGTGAAGATGACAAAACAGTAGAAAATCCCATTCATTGTCATCTGAAGAAACTGCTGCCTTTTGTTTTTCCGTGAGATTGTGCCATTCAACTATTACCTTCAGCGATGACCACAGATAAATATGTTTTGTCAACCTCAGTAGAGGCAATTTCATGCAGGTGACATAACGTCACTTGTTTCCTTAACCTAAAAAGGTGTGCAAGCCACAGGGGCTGCCTAAATGGAGAGTCTCTGGTCCCTCTGTGGGTGGATGCTGTGTCTGGAAAAGGACCTTCTCTGTTCTGTGAGGTGAAATGGATCTGTAAATAACCTTGTGGTTGTGTTCCAGAATCTGTGAGAAGGCCCCAGTGTAGGCAGGAACATTACAATGTCAGACGAGAGACACTGTTACATTATGTTATATTTTTGTGCTGCATTGTTGTCAAAAAGAAAAAAAACACATGCCATTTGTTGCTATGTGTACATACACACTAGTGATGTGCGGGTCAGAGTTTTCCTGACCCGCACCCGACCCTAACCTGCCCGCGCCCGCCTGCACCCGAGCTTCTGGGGTCCTTTTATAGACCCGCGCCGCCCCGCCAATGACTTCACAAAAGAGGGGGGCGAGCAGACGCGAGACTATAAAACCCGGAAGTCAGTTGCCGGCATTTGAACGTGGAGCACAGGGAGAGCAGGAGAAGAGCTCAACCCACACACGCCCGGCACCCGCATGGAGCAGTGCGAGGTTGACCCGAACCCGCCCGTCCGGCAGGTAAACTCTCAGGTCCCGCGGGTATCTTGTTGCCCCGCACATCACTAATACACACACAAAGTAAAAAAGTGAATACAGTTTCCTTCTGGCACATGGTATGAACCTGTCCGACAATAGTAGCCTACTGGAAGGAAGTGTGTGTATATATTTCAGTCCTAGAGGTTCCTAACGTATATACCCCTGAAAGCTGCCAGTTAGGGATAGTAGAGTATCTACTGCCAGCTGCCCATGTTAGACTAACTGTGAGGACATTACTATTCTATGCAAAAAAAATGCTGGTGATGCACTGGATCTCCCCAGACCCTCCTGTTAAGAAAGAGTGGATAAAATACTGTATGTTAATAACATGCTTCCGTTAATAAAACTCACTTATGAAGCTCGGGGGTGTCCGGGTAAATTTCAGAAGATGTGGGACTTGTGGTGTGATATTCACTTAGGTGCTACTTTGCATTGATGTACTGTAATTTACTGTACATTTGATTGTATGCTATTTATGATATGATGTTATTGTACCTTCTATTCTTTGACTTTTCCCCTCCCTCCCTTTTTGCTTTCTGTATCCCTAATTTTTTTGAAACTCAATAAAAAGGAAACCTGTTAAAAAAAAAGTGAATACAGTATGAGAATCTATTATCTGGAATATCTGGGGCCTTGTATTATATTTTAGAATCTTATTTATCTATGGGTGAAAATTTGATAAATGCACTTCTAAAAATCCCATAGGAACAAATAGAATGCAGGTGATTTTTTTCTGTGGTGATCTGTAATCTCACATATTGATAATTCTGCTCCTTAGTGTTTATCGTTTTCTATTGGGTTCAGTGGCATTGGCATGGACTCCTATGTGCAGTTGCAGATAAGGCGATTATTGCATGAAAACACAGACTAATGAATTTTCAAATGACTTGCAAAGGCACAGTGTTGGACTATCAGCAGTGCCACTGAAGTAAATGGAAAGCAATTCCCAATGCCCAGGATGGATGTTTGTGGCAGTGAACTCCCTAAGAGAAAGCTTTCGCCATTAACAATTTTTTTCACAAAACTGCGGCAAAAATTTGCAGCAAAAACTTTTCACCATGCTGCAAGGAAAACATGCAAAAACCCCACCCATTGATATAATATCAATGGGTGTTTTTTTTTTTTGTATATTTTGTACAGGAAAAAAGATAGCCTTTCTCTTCAATGCATTTCACAAATTTTTCAGGGACAGATTCGCTCATCACTAGTTAAAGGAGAATTCAACCTGTAATAAAAAAACCCCTCCCCCCTGCCCTTGGTAGACCCCCCTCCCTCCTCCCCCCCAACCTACCTGCCCCCCCCACCGACAAATGCCCCTAATTTTTTACTCACCTCTCTGTGCAGATTCTGGCCTCTGATATCACAGCAGCCATCTTCTTCTTCTCCTGTAATCTTCGTGCCTTGACGGCATTTTCGGCGCATGCGCAGTTGGAGTAAAAATTTGTGAGAATTATCATGACAGGCCAGAATCTACACGGAGGGGTGAGTAAAAAATTAGGGGCATTTGCCCTGGGGGGGGGCAGGTAGGCTGGGGGGGAGGAGGGTCTACCCAGGGTAGGGGGGAGGGTTTCTTTTTCTATTATGGGTTGAATTCTCCTTTAAGGGCATTGTCAGTTTTCAGAACATTCTAGATAATATTTTTCCAGTTAATGATTAATAAATACAGTATATAGATATTCAAACATAAATCAACACATTATTCATTTAAAGTTATGTCACATTAATACAAATAGTCTGTTGTTTTGACAAGCTGCCTCAAATCCTGTCGGTGAGCATGAGATGAGAGACATAATGCCGGTGCATTGTATATACACACCTACACATAAAGGAGAACCCTACATAGCTTTAGGCCACAAAGTAACCTGAGATAGCATGTTCATAAAACTCGACTGATCTCCCAGCTGTCATGTCATAATTGGAAGAGATCCGAGAAAGGAGGGATAACAAGTTGGACTGTCTGGTGAAGTTATGGGCATAAGGCAATAGTAACAAATAACCATTGCTTTTTGTGTCTAGGTGCAGCCCACAGAAATACAGCCAATACTGTACCTGCCATTGACCATGTGACAAATACTAGTCTCCCTATGCACCCAGCACCTAAGCCCACTTAATTGTTGGAGCTCCCCCCCAACATACACATATTATTGGTGGGGCAAGCACACATGATTAATTAACCCATCCCACTTTTTATCTCAGGAGGGAAAAATGAGACAAAACATGGATTACAGTAGCAATCTTGAACTTGTTAAGTAATTGAGGGATATTATGCTTTTTGAATGTTAAGCTTTACTTTGAAGACTTGTTTTCTAACATGAATGCAGCACAATTAATGGCAGAAAAGGCAATTTACAAATATGTTTTCCTCTAATGCCTTGCTTAGTTTAGTCCAATTAGATGTCAAAGGGAAAATAATTACAAGGGCTATTTTGTAAATCTTTTTCTCAAGGGCTTAATGTGCCTTAACGTCGCCCTCAGCTTTTGAAAAGTTAAAAATGCTACACATTAAAGTAATTGCTTCTTTAAATTCATCCTACCTAATTTCTGGAATAGTCTTAAAGGAAAACTATACCCCCCCAAAAAACACTTAAGCAACAGATAGTTTACATCATAGTAAGTGGCATATTAAAAAATCTTACCAAACTGGAATATTTATTTAAATAAATATTGCCCTTTTATATCTCTTGCCTTGAACCACCATTATGTGATGGTCTGTGTGCTGCCTCAGAGATCACCTGACCAGAAATACTACAATTATAACATTAAGAAGTATGGAAACAAAAGACAGAACTCTATCTGTTAATTGGCTTATGTGACCTAACATGTATGTTTTGTTTGGTTTGTTTATATGCACAGTGAATCCTAGGATCCCAGGGGGTGGCCCTTATTTTTTAAAATGGCAATTTTCTATTTAGGATTACCTACCGGTAATTGCACATACTACTAAAAAAGTATATTATTATTAAAATGGTTTATTTACTTGAAGCAGGATTTTACATATGAGCCGTTTTATGCAATATCTTTTTATAGAGACCTACGTTGTTTGGGGGCATAGTTTTCTTTTAAGTGACAGACACATGCAGAAATCAAGCAGCTAACAGAATGAATAATATACTTTTAATGGCAAATTCAAAATAAATTAAACCAATAACAAGGATTTAAAAATCAATTAGCAGGGAATACATGAAATAGCATAATACTCATATGGCTTTTGCAAAAATTAAAATGCAGTTTTGTCAATATGACATTCTTTCAGGAGCTTTTTGATTTCCACTCAGTCAAAGGGATACTTTTATCACATATTTAACACTTTTCATAATAATGTTTTCACATTTTACACAAGCTGAAAATGTCCTATCGTTCGTCGTCCATACTTCAGATATTTATTGTCAGTAATTGTACGTTCAAAGGATATGCCTGCTTTGCATTTTCTAAGATTACTTATCTTTTCCACTTGTATAGATAAATAAGTCGTAGGCAATGATGTAAATGGGCCTTTAAGATAAAAAGTAATTAATCCTGTCTAGCGATGATCTTGAGTCTGTATCTAGAATGGCTGTCATAAAGAAAGCAGGACTGCTGTGTATTTTCCCAGAAATGGTGATACAGTCACTTGACGAAAATGACTTCCACTCACCCATACAAGCAAAGAAAGGTGATTTTTACGTCAGCAAAGCAAATCAAATGACAGAAACGCAAAGGATTTTAAAGAATTACTATAAGCAGACAATAAACACAAATTAATTATTTCTTTTTTTTCATCTTTGGCTTTAAATATTTATTGGATGTGTTTCTGAAATATAGCAGCTTTACAAATCAATCTGAACAAATAGAATGGCAGTACAAATCAAAACAACAGCAGATGAAAGTTTTAGCTTAATCATATGGAGTGTAGTTTGCATTCAGTTACAACGATTAACTTTCCATTCAATTACAAGTGGCAGCCTGACTGTTTTGCTAGTGATCCTAAATGTTGGCCCTGG
The DNA here is from genome assembly GCA_038501925.1 of Xenopus petersii. Taxonomy (NCBI): domain Eukaryota; kingdom Metazoa; phylum Chordata; class Amphibia; order Anura; family Pipidae; genus Xenopus; species Xenopus petersii. The sequence continues at coordinate 134,496,076 of CM076672.1, forward strand.
AGATAACGCTTCAAAAATCAGTATTATGTGCCGTAAATCTGTATCTTGGGAAAAAAAGAGCAAGGAGCAATAGAAGTTTATGATTGTTTCTCATGGTGTTCATTTTTGAAACAAGAAGCACCTATAAGGACAAATAGTACCTATGAGGACTCACCCATATAAATCAGTTTCATAACACTTGTTTTTCCTTTGCGCCTGCATACATTTTTAAAAAGAAGGATTTTTATTTACAAGTTTATGATCATTATGTTTCAAAACCACTAGACCCTATTAAGCTTAATCCTGCATGGTGGTCCTATTTTCCACTGGTTACTTCTTTCATAAGTTCTCACCTGTCAGTATATTTGTGTTATCTTGGGAAAAGTATCTTCTGACCAAAGTATTGATGTCAAAGGCTGATCAGTACAGCCTGGCATGGGTGCGGTCACTTTGAATATTGTGATCATATACTTGTATCTGAAACCCTTTTTTTTTTAAATATATGCTCTTTGTAAAAAACGTTACTGGGATTGTACATTGAAAAAACCCCCCTTTTTTGTACGTTTGAAGCAAGATCAGTTGCATTTCCTTTATACATTACATGTCCCACAATCCTATGCATTCAGCAGTAATATCTGCACCCATGGGTAAAACATTCATAGGGCAGACTGAGATAGTGGAATGCATCAACATTAATCACTTGTCAAATGCATATGCAAACTGCCATCTGTAAGCATAATTGTAATATTTTGGCAGTGCCATTTCAAATAGTTGTTGCCTATGATAAGTATGTGAAGTCTTCGAGCAAAGTATTTGGAACACTTTGCTCTAAAACATCATTTATACCTTAGTGCTGGCTCAAACAAAATGGTGATGTACTGTGACACAGCAAAATAATTACTCAACAGAGAAACTGATATACAACCCTGAATATAAAACTACTAACACCAATAAGAAGTTTGTGACCCACTATAAATCTAAATCTTTTCGATTTTTAATTCACCAAGATTTTTTATCCATACATTTTATGGAAAACAATACACGAATGTTAACACTGGAACATGGTGACATAATTATACATTTGTATAAACATCATTTGTACAGATGAAGGCACTCAGTTGTTTTTGGCACTTTAGCTTTCATTAACTTTTTATTATTTGAATGTAAACGGACTAAAACAAAGCCTAAAACTGTATGCAACATCAGCAGTAACTGCAGCAAGTTGCACATGTATTTAGACAGTTCAGTTAAGCAATGGAATCATTACTATCATGCCAAAATTCCTGTTAACATTTTGTCTGTGCCCTTTAACAGAAACAGACTATAGTCAATGTTCTCTAGAGTTATCTATGGCATTAAGAAATACCCTGTAATAATATAAAAGCAACGTTGAATGTTATATATTATTGACAAGTGTCCTGACAAATAGAAACTTTGAAAAAAATAAGATTTTATAAAAATGGTTCCTTTTATAGAGAGAATTCATTTCGTCATTACGGACTGTAAAAAGTAATTCTGTCTGTATTACATACTGTAAATATAAAAACTTTTAACAGAGGCACTTCTCCAGTCACTGTACAACGTATAGGGTTGGATTGCTGGTGGGTTGACAGTAACACATCATTGATGTCTCTGTTAAAATCATTTTAATAGGTTGGTGCATATAGTCTAAGGGATGGGAGCCTTGCTAAAATAGTTTGCCTTAAATTGCTCCACGGTTTCATTTTGTCTTTCACAAAAACAAAACTGCCCATGTTATATTATCCAAAAGAATTTGGTGTATTAAGATGTAAAAAAAAAATGTAACAACTTCAAACAGAGAAACCACAAAGGAAAGTTAAGGCCATGTAAAGGACAGATGTTTCACTCCATATAAAATATTTCTAAGTTTATTCAAAACTTACTAAATAGGTAAATTAAAAAACTGAGACAGAAAAAAATTAATAGTTTACAAATATACAAAATAGACGTTTGCTTAATTTTATATTACATATTTTTTATGTAAAGTCAAATATAGAAAAACATTTTGTTCTGCTTAAGGCATATTTAGAAATAGTACAAATTATTGCACATAGAAACCACAGTGCGTCACATACTGTCTGCATATACATATATGTATATTAACAAAATAAATCAGGTTTCTATCCCTGACTTTGGTCATACTTGTATATCGGAAGACAAAAATAGATTTCCTTGTCAGATATGCAGCAGTTTGAGAACTTTGGCTTCATTTTGGTACCATTAAAAGCTTCAGTCTGTAAGCACCATTAACTATTTTAAATCCTTCCAGCAACATTCTGTACCTGACATTTTTCCTGTTTTTGTGATTAGTTAAAAATTAGGAATGAAAAAAAAATACAAGTCTTTGGCTGTGATTTTACTCTTAAAGGATTGCATTAATCCCCCCCAGCATTGCTCTCTGAGCTTGAATGGTTAACAAAAATGTCCATTCCAGTCATTTCTAACAATGTTGTAGTCTGGTGATTCAAGTCACTTTATAAAAACGAACAAGGAATGCTTGAAGATCCAGTCAAAATCCCACTTTAAAGTTTGCATTCTTCCAGTTCTGAAGATGGATGGTACATTAAGTTACATAACAGTGGTCCCACAATGCAGCTATATAACTTGTAGTGCTTGCGTTATTCCTTTTGCCCAAATAGAAAGCATGCTCTGAATATCTCATGGCAGTACAGGGCATAGTGCTGGAGTACTCAGAAGTGTCTTTTCATGTGCAAAGCAAGGTGATCAGACCTAGAGAAAGCTCGATCACATCGCTGACACTGGAAAGGCCTGTGACCTGTGTGTTTTCGGTAGTGGCGGGTCAGTTCATCTGAGCGAGCAAATTTCCACCCACACCCTTCCCAATCACAGTGGTATGGCTTTTCACCTTCAAAAAATACAAGAGAAAATATTAGGAAACAAATTAGGTGGCATGAATCAAACTTAAACATATTATTTGTTATTTCATGCAGCCAAGTATTCATACTGCAAAATGTGCCAACTGTTGTCAAATAAAAATCAAGAAAAACAAGTCAGAATCCTTCTAAATATTATCCCACAAAATAATATTGCGTGCCAAGGCTTTCTTGTGGTTTGTTGCTATTAATACTAATTGCATTATTGGATATCATTGCCATCATTGTTAAAATTATCAAGAAATACCAAAAATCAGTAACATTTCAGGGAGCAATATTTCTGAAACCAGTGCATTGCGTAAATATCTGAACCGTTAACATAATAGAAGTCTTGTCTTTCTGTAGGAGGTCTGTGCTAACAATAAAAGTTCAGACAAAATAAAACAAAGGTCTTGGCTGAACCTGAAGAAGTTATAAACAGGGTTGTGTCACATTCTAGTTAAAGAGCCAAGCAATGCCAAATAGCACAATGGATCAAAGTATTGCACTTTGAGAGAAATCTGTAATTATTGTCCTTTTAATATCTTCTCTCCCCTGAGCCACCTTTTCTTGAAATATATATCTATATATACACATATACATACATATATTTAATTCTGAAATGTCTACCAGTAAGTTGGTAGTGACATAAATCTTAACTATATTCACATGCCACATGAAAATCCTGTCCTTGGTGACGTGCTTACAGCCACAGAATATATTAAAAAAACAGCACAAGCACGTAAACCTGACACAAACTACCTGCAACTGAAGTAGGAGGCATCACTAGTCACAATTTACTTTACGTGAGTCACAACTGCTTCATATTACCCAGCAAAATACAACAAAAATGTAGGAAAGTTGTGAGCAACCACAAAAGTAATCGATTTAGAATACCCTCTTGCAGCTAAAGTACGACTAAATAAAAAATATATAATTTTATTTAATTTTATTATTTAAAAAGATTAAGGTTAAAAAATATATATTTAAATCAGATCTAGCCAAAATGAGAGAATGGATTATAAGCAAATATAAAAAAAAAACTACAGTTGAACAATTAAAAACTGTAGACAAGTACAGGTATGGTATTCATTATCCGGAAACCTGTTAGCCAGAAAGTTCTGGATTACAGAAATCCATCTCCAATAGATTTTGTTTTATCCAAATAATCTAAATTGTTACATTTCCTTTTTCTCTGTAATAATAAAACAGTACCTTGTACTTGATCCAAACTAAGATATACTTAATCCTTATTGGAAGCAAAACCAGCCTATTGAGTTTATTTAATGTTTACATGATTTTCTAAAAGACTTAAGCTATGAAGATCCAAATTACAGAAAGATCTGTTATCCGGAAAGCCCCAGGTCCCAAGCATTCTACATAACAGGTCCCATACCTGTATCAAATTGATAACTGATTTTTGAAAGAGCATCACAAATCACACTAATAAGATGCGGGGAATGCACGGGATCAACAGCCACTTTTAAAGAAGCAAATACAGTAATCAGAGGTTTGACAGCAGAATTATTTGTAATGAGCATATTTCTGCTATAATGTGCACTAGGCCCCTGGGCTTTATATGAAAGTCCCGAAAGATCAAAGTCGTTTTACCTTCATTGTTTGATGTGAATACATTCTACGAGTCTAAAACTGGAATCAGATGTGTGCTAAACATATTCTAAACTTGGCTCACGTCCACAGATATTAACCACACCTCAGAATCTTGTGAAAGGAATTTTTCCACTTGAAAGTCAATGATAAATTTACAAGTCTCCTAACTGACAACTTTTGGCAGAAGGCTAAAAAAAATACATAGAAGGAGCAATTCTCAGGTGCAAAACAACTCTTCATTCCTCACAACACTTGTTTCGGCTCTTCAACTGGTCACCAAGTCTGAGCCTGGTCATTAGTATCTCATAGTTCAAACATGTAGTATAACAAAATGAGACACTTCATCAATATTGCCTTGTCCTGTCAGTAATGATCCTTAAGCATCAAGTACTAGGATTGCATCAATGTTTTTATTGAGCAATGACGGAGTGCTCCTTGATAAAATATTTTTGCTATTACTGCCTTATTAAAAGGTTAATCTGTTTTAAATGTCAACGTTGCTTCAACATAGAATGTTTTGTTACTCTTCTATTGTTGCATATAGATAATAAAATCTTGTCACCAAACTAATGAGAGGTTCTGCTAATACCCCTTAAAGCAATAAATGCTAGAAACATTTTACATGTTAATCTTAAATTACAGGTTTATTGTGTAATTTGCTTTTTTGTTGACAAAAATGTTGCAATTGTGGAAACTAAGGTGTTCTACATAGATAGCACCAGCAGGACACTGGGAAAAAATCTGGTGAGCCCCAGCCTTTGTCGGTCCCCCTACCCAGACATGCTACCTACTAAAACTGATGTTGCTCCTCCTAAGACCTCTCCTGACAACAGCCACAACAGTTGAGTATAAGGTATGTGCAGGGTGGGGGCACAGCATTGGGGATTTGCTAAATCTGCAACTTAGGCCCTGAAGGGGAATGGGGGCCTCTGAGGTGGCAGCCCCAGTGGTCCTCTGAACCCCAGTCAGACGCTAGTTAAAACTACCTGTTGATGGCATCTGTTCTCTAGCCCTGCTGCAGGTCTTTCTATTATTCAGATATAAATGGATATGAAATATATATCCACATACACACATATCTCTCTCCAGATGACTGCATAATGAGGGACAACTTTTTTTGTATCAGTAACTAAAATTAAATTTCTTACTTCGGAGGGCTAGAGGGCATGCAATAGTCAGTTTTATGTGAGGTATGTAGCTAAAGAATAATGGTAATTTCTAGACGTGCTGTATGTACAATTTATCACTGCAGAGAACAAACTAACAAACCAGATACTAGTGCCAGTTATATTAATTTTGTACAAGAATTTCAAGAATGATGACTTATAGCAAAAACATCAAAGTTATAACAAGTTGAACAGTTGCAGATTACTTGAGTTTGCATTGAAAAAAAAAACAAAAAAGACTTTTCCACAAAGTTCAACTTTTTTTTTTACCCAAGTAAATTTTACCTGACTTATAGATGATCCAAAGAAAAAAAACAAAACCTGATGCCCTCCAATAGTATGACAAACTCAAAAATGCAATCTTGACAGCTACTTAAAGGAGAAGGAAAGGCTTTATGCATTTGGGGGTGCCAAATGTTAGGCATCCCCAAGTGATTGTATTGACTTACCTGAAACCCCGGGCCGGTGCTCCTGTCAGCAGAAAACTGCACCGGCCAGGGGTTATACCACGGATCGATCATCTTCTGGCTTCTTCTTTCTTCAAATTTCTTGGGGCAAACGCATGCGCAGTTGAACAAAATAGCCGACTTTTTAGTTAAAGTTCGGTGTTTCGTTCTACTGCGCATGCGCAGCCGTGCAAAGAAAGAGGAATACTGAAGAGGATAGCTCTGTGGTGCTCACTGGTATAACCATGGGCCAGTGCAGTTTTCTGCTGATAGGAGCACCGGTCCGGGGTTTCAGGTAAGTCAATACAATCACTTGGGGGTGCCTAACATTTGGCATCCCCAAGTGCACAAAACCTTTCCTTCTCCTTTAATCAAAGCAGAATAAAGAATAAATGGCTTTTCTTTTGGATAGCCAATATCATATAAGATAATGTAGGAAGATGATTGACAGAGCTTCCTAGAAAATGGCAGGTAAGGTTGGAGAGTTGACAAACATTATACTAAACTAAATGGTTTTTATATTCTCCTAAATGACATTGTGGCTTTAGAGTGTAACCTTGTGACAGAAGTGCTGTGAGTAGAGAAATATAACCTACCAGAATTTAAAAAGGTGTCAGTTATTAACATCTATCCTTGAGCAAAGAGTTCTTAAGATATCATGGGTGGCTGATGGCTAATATTTGTCCTCAAATATGATGAAGACTGATCACTCCTTCCCACAAATTTTTTAAACTCTTTAAGGTTCAACGAAGTCTTGAGACAGAATGCTTTTAATAGATATTGCAAAATGTACCTTACTATGCTTGGTTATTTAAGTACTGATCACTGAGAGACATTAATACTGGAAAAACAACATATACCGGTACTATGCCTACTAAAGACATCTGAAAACATTTTTTTTAACTCTAATAGGCCACCGTTTTACATTTTAGAGACAACAAAATGTTAGCACGGAATGCTATTTTTTTAAAGCAATTCCTAAAACTGCAATTATAATAAGTCAAAGAAGTGACAATAACGAAGAGAAATGGAAGCCAATTTTATTTTATCCTACCATGCTAATAGTATACTAAAATATCTCTTACCTGTATGAGTTCGTAAGTGAGCCTTTAAATGAGAACTCTTGGTATAGGTCTTTCCGCAACCTGCATACTCACAAGTGTGAGTAGCTGTCCTTTTCCTAGGCCAGGATTTTCGACCCCTCTTGGGCTTAGATTCCTCTGGTATACAACCCCCAGTGGTTAAAAGCTCTAGAGGTGAAGAGGGTGGAGTCAACATCACTTCTTGTTTCAACAGTTGCAAGTTTAATGGCTCGTCAAAAATATTTAGATAAGACTGACCTTGATATTGTAGCTGGGTTGGAGGCAACTGTGCCTGTGGCTGATCTGAACTGAAGTGGGAAAAACTGGCAGAGGTGTGGTAGGCAGGAGGTATTGGCAATGACGTATGACTTAATGTCTGAGAGGAAGAATGACAGTCTCTGCCTATCAGCTCTTCTGGAGACAAAGATTGGTTAGTCCTAATTGGTAGAACCCTTCCTGCTTGAAACTCACGCAGGCCTTGTGACTGTTGGCCTTGTCCGTCCATTGGACATGCTGCAGTGCAAGATGAAGAAGGTTCCTGCTTGATCTTTTGGCACAACTGGTGGGTAGTATAAGACAAAGGACTGTCTATGCCAGAGTTGTTTTTTCTAACACTGATGGATTGGCCATAATCACCCATGTTAACTGTTGTCTTAAAAACAAATTTACCTTGCAAGCTAGCTTGTGGTTGTTGCTGCATAAATACTGGGTCCAAGTCAGGTCTCATCAGTTCAGCCACAAAACCCCCTGAAGGGGAAACATCATTTATATCCGCCAGGTTGAAAGTGACACTGGGCATGGTAGGATCCCTTGCATTGTACATAAGAGTGCCCCCTAATGATTCCTGGGGACAACGTACCTGGTATACAAAGTTGCAAGTGGTAGATGGGAGAGCAGACATGTTATCTGGAAGTGGAGCAGGGGGTGGAGGTGAGGATGCAGTGACTGACGAAGATGAAGAAGAAGAACCCAACGCCATGGACTCCTGGTGGATAAGGGAATTGGACAAGATAAAATCGAAGTCCAGTAGCTCATTAAATTCCTCAGGTTCCCTTCGAGTCAGCAGGGCTGGAGAATCCATCTCCAAACCATCATAAGCACGAGACTGGTTAGGCACAGAATGCCTCTTCATGTGGGATGGGTCTTCCCTCCACCTCTGTGACAAGCAAAAACAACAACATTTTTAGGAGGTTTAAAAGTTGAATTAGTAATAAAGTGTCACATAAAGGTCCAACAACACCATAAAGTGAAACATATATTTACATTTATGCTGTGTCTGTTTGTCCAGCACCTGCAAATATATTTCTTGGCAGCAACAGAGAAATGTTTTCATCTTATAGGAGTGTATAGAGCCATGAATGACATTTGATCCCTGATTATACTCACATAACTAAACCAGTACGCGCCAAACAGTTTATCGGCTATCAGCAGATGAACATCTTATGGCCCAAACCTACTGAAACTGAATGGCAGGCCTATAGTTACACATACTGTACCAACTACACTGACTATATTACAGCTTCAGAAGCAAACACTCCATTTTAGCAATGCATCGTAACAGCATAATATATATTAAATTGATAGAAAACACATCTATTTTTCTGTGATACTACCTCTTTAAATGTTTTGCTGGTTTATTAGGATGTTAACCTTTAAAACAAACTGTCTCAAAAGGTCAGCTAGCCAGCATTGTTAGTTATATTCTTAAAATAATGAAACAAATTGGCATTACAGTATTGGAAACAGAGCCTTGTGATTCATTTTTGTCTCCTGCCAATTTGTGCAGAGGAAAAAGGTGTTAAGCGGCTAACACCATGGTTGCACAGCTCTGAATGTTGTTTAAGACCTATGGTAAAACAGTCACTTCATTTATACAAATTGATCTGTTTTGCCTTTCCAGAGGGCTACCAAGGACAATGCTGGGAATACAGTTATTACTTCTGAAATTCATAGTTCACCAGTACAAATTAAAAACAAGCCTATTGCAACAATTATAAATATCTGTTGAAAAAAAAGACTAATATAATATAGTATAGGAGGAGTATAGGAGTTCTGTTCCGATAAAAGTCATTAGGCTGAAGGCAGAGTACAGTTAAACAAGTCACAGAACTGCAAGGTGTACTGCTTATTCTGTTTACAGTAGGTGGTGCAATATCTCTTAAATACAGTAAATGATTTGGGTGAAGTAAACACAATTAGTAACCTGAATTTAACATTATAGATTTATGGCCTTAAGCCTGCATGAAGTTTATGTGACTTTGCGTAAGTCTGCCGGCAAACCCCAGCAAACTTTGGCTGTCTGGGGATGCAGGGAGTTGTCTTAAACAAATAACTAAATGGATAGAGTGGAACATTCCTGTCATGTCCCTATACATTTTAGGTAAAATATATATAATAATTATTGTTAATGTACAAGTGACATGACAACATAATATTGTTGCAGCTGTACAACAGTGACATCATGGCTGTAAGGTAACAATACTAAAGTAAATGTAAAAATGTAATGCAAAAATTTTATCTCTTCAGCGAAAGTATACATCAGATAGCATTTGCACATAACTATAGAACACAAAAACAAACTCTGCAAAAGTATTATTATTATGTAAAGTGCGATACTATGACAAAAAATAAAACAGAGACCCTTCTATTCAGCAGTTCAACCCTATCACAAGGAGATGAGTAAGAGCAAAGCTGTGAGCCAGTGAACAGCAAAGCTGTGTACACTGAGATGTTAGCATAATAATAATAAAAAAAAGGCAGAGAGTACAAAGAAGAAACAAAAATTAGAATGTACCAGTAGCAGCAGTTAATCATTGACTTAACATAGAACAGAAAATATGCTCAAAACTATTTGCCACATATTTCAAAGTGGGAGATGCATACACCCTGTCTATAGAACCAAGGTATCATTTAGGATTTGCATATTATTGGAAGTGGAAACTGAGAATTTTAGGCTCCAGACTGCAAGATTACTAGTACTTAAAGTGCTTAAAGAGAAGGCAGATTTAATATCAACAAGTATTTGTTTCTCTGGCTTTGTAAACATTTTCAATGACAACAAAATTCTTTGAATTGTGGAAATATGCCCAAATGCCCAGAATAAATCATCTCTGCAGCGCCAGCAAGTTATGCAGCACTTTAAAATAATTTGGCAACAAACAAGGGTTACAAATAAAACAGTGGGATTAAAGGGCCCTGCTTGTAAAATTTTACAATCTAAATGATAGCAACGCTGAACGTCGGATTAGGATAAATCATGGGTGTTTCTTTTCTAAGGTAAGTGCAGGATCAACAATAGGCTCAGGCTGGCTTGGGCATGTAATGACATATAGATGAAGAGACATTTTATAGCTGTATGCTTTAATAAATTGGTCTCACATCTATACAAACTCACTTAAAAACACACATTTCCAACATATCAGCACATACGGGGAAATGCTGGACTAACAACAACATCCTTATTCCAGGTAAAGTTGTTGTACCATGTTAGCCAATCACAGGGCAAAAATAAAAAAAGGTGGTATAAAGGTGATACGTTTATTATCTAACTAAGATAATCGTAGAAAGCTTTCAGAACATTTTAGTTCCTTTTTCAAGCTGAATATCACAACATCCTTCGTGATGTTATCAGTTCAGATTGTAGTAACTCCTGCTCCCAGTCCCTGGCCATTCTGATATGAAGCAGGATACTCACATTGCCTGCACTTGCCTGTCTCAGTGCCTTGTCCTTGCTTGGGGTCCCCGCTGTGAACGTTGAGATGGAGGGCAGCAGGGTCCTGCTGAGAGCCATATCACACTCACTGGGTGGCTGCTGCCTGGGCAGATATACAAAGACAGTCACAAGGATATACTGACAGCACTGTGTGCACTGACAATCCCTTCCCCTCAATCCAGCATTCACAGAGGTCCCTCTAACAAGGAATAGTGAAGATTTAATAAACAGCCAAAGCCAGTGACTAATTTAATCAACAATCCTAAATGTTCTTCAAACTGCCACTACAGGAATCTGTCTCTCGTGCATCACCTGCCCTAGCTCCTTTCCCCTCTGTACACTTACAACTTTCTAGATCACCTGCTGCAATAAGAACATGGATCTGAACGCATCAAGCGCATGAAGTTGAATGCAGGTCAGACCTGTACGGCTCCCAGCTGTTGTAAAACTACAGCTCCCACAATCCCGACACCTGGAAGTCTCAGGCTGGGTATCAATGCAAAGGACGAGTCGCACGTACCTCATTAATCTGGGAGGGTCAGCGGGGCTTGACGCAGTAGCAACAGATAAAGCCACATAGAACACACCAACGCAGAGAGTATGGAAGAGACCAAAACAATCCAAAGAAAGGCTCCCCTCAATTCTTTATTTCAGTGTCGGCATTGTACAGAAAGACAAGTGGAGGGCAAGTGAGCCGTTGCCCCCTCATGAGATAATTAAACAGGAGCAAGTGCAGCGCGTCATACACGGAGTTCTGCTGGACACAACGCAACTTGGTGTGTTTCACAGCACCGGCCACTTCACGGAGTCCCCTGTTTCTGTCTCACAGACTTGCGCTAGGGAATTCCCTCCAGCTGCAATTGCCATGGGAGGCTCCTTGTCACATAGAGCTCGCTACTCCTTTCGTACGAGCGCCACGTTCAGCCCCTGGCCGCTTACTGCAAGTCAATGTGAACACACTCAAAGGCTGACAAGTATTAAATTGGAGGGGGCGGGGCTTGTCTCCACGTCATATACAAAGCTGCCCCCGCTTGTTTACGCCCCTCCTCCCACTCCTAAAAGTCCTGCCTCCAGACAGCTTGTCAAGGGTTCCGGTGCCCTGGCATGTGGCTGTGCAGCTGAAGAACCTAACACGGTAATGGGTTTTGCTCTAATCAGCTGCGCCATTATTATTGCTATTGAAACATTTCTTTCAGATCATTGTACCTGGGAACATTAGTGCGATTGCATAATTACATGGGACACTCCTGTCAACGTCTTTTGTGTTTTCTGCTCGTCCCTTTATTTGATCAGCCCTCCCCCACCACTTGGGCTGTAACAAGGTTATAGATTTATGGAAACACCTCTATCAGTCATCCAGCTCTAGTTGCACTATTTATCTAAATGTTCATAGCCAGAGATGGGCCATTTGCACACTCCCAGCCAGGCATGGCACTAGGGGTAGACAGAAGAGGCACCTGCCCAAGGTGCAAAGCTTGGGGGGCGCCAGGCACGTACATCACATGTAGCCTACCCCGGCAAGTGAAAAATGGGTGCGCTCTCTCAAGTCAAAGTGCTTTGCGCACAACTGCACTCGGCTGCGCGCGATTGCGGACGTGCGTCCTCGGGTGCGCACGGTTACGCACGCATGCACTTGGTTGCGCATTGCTGCGGCTGGGTTGCCTAGAGCGCCTGGCTTGCCTGGCCTAGCGCTGCTCCCAGCCCCCAATCATGTTCCACCCTCCCCTGTCTGGGAAAGTCAGTGGTGCATGGATACCCACTTATATTGGAAGAGAGTGGAGAGATGGGGGATAGTATAATAAGCACCTCTACATTTATATCACCTGCATACTGTCATGAATCACACTTCATCACAAGGGCTGCAACTAGAAGTATCAGACATGTAAACTGTCCTGGTTTTATGAGGGAGTTTGGATTGATTTGGACTACCACCCCCAGCCTCTTGTCTTATTATGTAATTTCCCCAGGTTTTCCAGTTTCTCTGATGAATTCAGTGTGTGCATGCGCATTAAGAGTTCATTGACTGCAGAAGAGCATGTGCTATCCAGTGTGGGGCTGGCCCACCAGGATACCAGGAAAATTCTGGGTGGGCTCAGGTGTCAGTGGACCCTCCTATTTCTAAACATTTTTATCCTATTTAATGGTCATTATCAATTTCTATGACAACAAAGAAGCTTTATACATACCTCCCAACTGTCCCTTTTTCAGAGGGACAGTCCCTCTTTTGAAAGCTCAACCCGCAGTCCCTCATTTGTACTGGAAAGTCCCTCTTTTCTCTGCACTGAACAGCCAGAAAAAGAAACAAAGTTTCTCACTTAATTGGCTTTTAGCAGAGAGCCCAGAACAGCTAACAGGTGCAAATAAGATACTGTGTAACAATTTTGAGACACAAAAACACAGTTTAGATAAGGAGAAATATTTTCAAAGTTTCATAACCTGCCAAATTTTGTAAAACAAACATGGTAATTAGGGGGTGTGGCCACAGAAAGGGGTGTGGTCAAAAAATTGCTGTGCTACGTGCGGAAAATTTTTTTTTGTCCCTCTTTTTACTTCCAAAATGTTGGGAGGTATGCTTTATAGATGGATTTATAGATTATAATATTTAAAGAAAAGAGACTAGGAGAATAGAGGTTGAGCGAGGAGAGAATAAGAATAATACTACTGAGAGTGGGTCCATGGTCTAAAGTTGGTGGGCCCCTGGTGTCTCAGGCTGACACTGTGTGGGGGCCCCTGAGGTAGCAGTCCCAGTGGGCCCAGGACCCCCAGTGAGACACTGGTGTTATGACTTCACTTTCAGCAGCAGGCATGCACAATGATGTCACTACCTGGACTGGCAACAGGGCCGCCATCAGGGGGGGACAGGGGGGAGAGTTGTAGGGGGCCCGAGGGTAAGGGGGGCCCTGACATGCCACACTAACTTGATTAGCCGGGTCCTCCATCTTTCTGAGAGCCGCTGACTTTGGAAAGGCATGGACGTTTAAGGGGCCCTGGCCACCAATTTAGGCCACCGATTTTTTTTTCTCATGTGGGGTCCTAGCCACCAATGTTTTTTAATAGGGGGGCCCAGGCCACAAATGTTTTTTTATCGGGGGCCCTGTCCACTTATATCTTTTTATTTTTTATTAATATGTGGGAACCTGAGCCACCAATATTTTTTTTGTTCTTTACTGTGTGGTGGGGGCGGACCTGTGGGTGGGAAGGGTGGGCCTGTGGGTGGGGCTTGCGGTGGGCGCAGCCCAGGGGGCCCAGGAAATTTTGTCGTATAGGGCCCTGCGATTTCCGATGGCGGTCCTGACTGGCAATATGTGGGTTCTGGTAAATGTCAGAGGGGTTGCTGTAAGATGCCACAGACACTATTTATTGGGCTGGTGGGCAACGTGGGCATCTGTGTACCTGAAATGCCAGGGCCTAGGATGGCAGCAGCAACAGTAGCAGCAAGATTTGCAGGTATGAGCCAGTGGTGGGAGGGCTGGGGAGTGTCCAGCTACGAGCTCGCACCTGCAAATCTCCCTGGTCAGAGCTGTCAACATAGGCAGCGGTGGCACCTGGTGAATGTGGGTGTGGCTTCCTGTGACATCAACAAACATGCACAAAGCGCAATAACATAACTGAATGTGTACTGCATGTGCTCAGAGACTGGACCTGGGGAGGTTAATAACTTTCGGGGGACTGGGGGAGGGTTTGAAAAATCGGGTGACTCTGGACATTTTTGGGGGAGTTGACAGCTCTGCCTGGTACTGTTGCTGTGAACAGCAATGCTATTTAGCCTGGCTCTGCTGCTGTCTTCCATAGGGAGAAATGTGGGGATTGGTAGCAATGGCAACAGCACCAGGGAGATTTGCAGGTGTGAACCGGCTGTGGCAGGGATGGGAGAGCACTGGGCCATGTAGCATTGCCTTGGACTGTAGTTCTATTTGGCCGAGCTCTGCTGCTGTCTTCCAATCAGAGCATGGCCTGGGTCCGTCAGCACCAGCCATATTCATGGATGCAGTATTACTAATTAATTAAACTGCATGTTGTTCTTGTTTAAGGGCTGACATCCAGTCAGAGGCGCACAATATAATGGCAGTGATAGAAACATTGAAGGTACAAATTACACACAACACGACAGCGTGCAGCGTTCACATCCAACAGTTGTGTTGTGTGCGATGTTTCTATTACTTCCATTATATTCGGCGCCTCCAACTGGTCACCTGCGTTTCATCGACGTGCGGCGCATCGTACCAAATCGTTCCATGGTGTTCAGCCCTAAAGTTTATTGGAATTCGAAAAAAAAAAATAGCAATAAACCACAGTGGGCAACAGGGCCGGGCCGTACAGGCGCCCAAGGCAAGCCGGCGGATGCGGCGCTGGCTGAGCCCAAGTGCGCATGCGCAAGGTGGTGCTTGCGTGCGAATGCACAAGAAAAGCTGTTGTTTTTACTTCTTTTGCACTTCTGCGCATGCGCAAAGTGGAGGTGCGTGCCTGGCGCCCCCGGCTTTGCGCCCTAGGCACGTGCCTACTCTGCCTACCCCTAGTTCCAGCCCTGGTGGGCAAATTATCCGGAATTGCAGTTTACCCGAAATAGTTGCACCCTAATAAGATGGCTACTTCTAAATATGGGCCGATTCATCGCAAATTTCACCCTGTGTGACTGGGCCAGATTTAATACTGGTGTGCCCCTAGGCCTTTCACACCATCTGGTTCCCCCCACTTGCACACCCCACCTGCTTGTACACCAACCCCCCTCCTTGCACCCCCTCATCTTCTCTCCGCTGCTATTGCTGGTGCAGTTCTACCCAATCGCCAGCACTGGGAACTAGTGTGGGAGATTCCATCAACTGCCAACTTCTTTCAAGATGCAGCCAGCGGGGTCATGTCTCCCCCAGATCTTTGCCACCCTAGGCCCGGTCCTTTGTGGTTCACCCACAAATCCAGCCCTGTGTTTTACTTTCAAGTTGGGCTGCCAGCAGAGTCTAGGAGAGCACTGGGAACCATATACTCTGCTGTAAGCTGTGTGCTCCTGTACTAGTCACAACCAGCAAATTATAGATGTTTTGGAGCACTTACTAATTTCTAAATATGCATGGATACATCACCAAAATATTTTTGTACCCACTGCCTACACAGCATTAGAGGGGAAATTATTGCTCAGGGAACATATAAAATATACACTCGGGGCATCATTATTAGGGATGCACCGAATCCAGGATTCGGCTTTTTTCAGTAGGATTCGGCTTCGGCTGAATCCTTCTGCATGGCCGAATCAAATCTTAGTTTGCATATGCAAATTAGGGGTGGGGAGGGAAATCACTTGACATTTTGTCACAAAACAAGGAAGTAAAAAATGTTTTCCTCTTCCCACCCATAATTTGCACATGCAAATTAGGATTCAGATTTGGTATTCAACCGAATCTTTCGCGAAGGATTCAGGGGTTTGGCCGAATTCAAAAAGTGGATTGGGTGCATCCCTAATCATTATACAGCACTCAGGCCTGGAAGCGTCAAGGGCACATAAACACTGACAATAAGAAGTTTGTAAACATGAATGAATGCTTTATTCCCAGAGTTAAGGTAGCACTTAACGACTTTGCTGTGGAGCCCATTGTATGCATCGCTCTAAAATAGAAGTGGCCATTAATCGCACCCACTTTCTGCGAGCAGCTTAGAACTACAACTCCCACAATATCTGGGTAACGAGCCGTAAATTGTCAGCGCAGCGTTAGAGATTTCAGCTATCAATTGTCACAGCGTGTTTATTAGTGTGTGGCTGTCACGGCAGGCGTTGGGAGGCTGCTAGCCAATAACAAGCCGGGGAGCCCTCCGTGGAAGGCTTCCCCATGAACTAAATCGCTCCCTTTCTCTTCACACCCACATAACCTCGCCAGTCATTGCGTTTCCTTTGAGTCCGAGGGGCGGGCGTGGTTTATGGTTGTGACGCAAGACGAGCAGCTGGCTGCCAAGAACAGCCCTAATTCTGACGACAACGGCGGCCCCCAGCGCCAACCAAAGGATAAGGGGTGGGAGCGGCCTGTATAAGTTGATGATATCCCTCGGTGTTTAGGGACCCAAACAAGTTGGTTGCCCTTAGTAACACGCGCACTACCGGATGTTATGAGCGAAGCAATCGCAAAGGTAGCGCGCCAGCTTGTAAATGAGTGCAGGTGTTACTATATTAGTAGGAACAGGGCGAGATGTACATGGACTTTGGCATGTTCGTAGGATTGACTTATTCTGTCTCTGCCAAGTGTATTTTAGCAAAATGGAACTGTGACAAATGTAAAGCAACACAAGCTCTAAAGAGTGCGAGTTAACAAATATATTACATACGGAGCTGATTTAATTGTATCCTTGCATCAACGACAGTGACACCACTGGTTGTTTGTACAGCATGAGGATATTAAAAGGCACCTGCCTAACATTGGGATCAACCATCATTTTTAGAGGCCAGGGAGCAACCCTACCTGTATATATAGCTCTGGAGGGGATCCTAGGGATGCACCCAATTCAGCATTTGCTTGGGGTTCATCTAATTTCCAGCACTTTTTGCAGGATTGGTGAATCTTGGTGAATTCTTTGTGCTCTGCCAAACCCTAGGTCAGGGGTGTCCAACCTTTTGGCTTCCCTGGGCCACATTGGAAAAAGAAAAATTGTCTGGGGCCACACATGAAATACACAAACACTTTTGATTTGTAAAAGTAAAGAAAATACACAGAAAAGAACTACAATACCAGTTGGATAACCAGATGGAGCTACACACACTGGAATATGGGACACCTGGATATTAAATAGACTCATTATTACATTATTATGACGTTTTCTCGGGAACTGAGCGTTTCAAGCTGGGCCGCATTCATATCCATCCTGGGTTGCAGGCGGCCCTCGGGCCGCAGGTTGGACACCCCTGCCCTAGGTCTTGTGACTTGAGAGCTAAAAGCAAATGTTTTTTCTACGTGTTGCATTTTTAACATTTTCCCAGATTTGTATGTGCAGATGAGGGTTTGGTTTTTGTTAGGTATCATGCCCATTCTTTTGGTAATACCTTAAGGCACATCTTGCAGTGTTTAAATGCCTCATGAGCAGGTACGCTATTGAGAAAGTTGCTCCTTTTCACTCTACATAGGAAATTTATAAACTGCTTCTGGTAACTCAGTCAAGGTCTGCGTACGTTAACTGGTAATTTAAAATGATTTAAATCATTAAAATGATACTTGATGCACGTACCAGTGTAAGCAGCAAAAGCCAATGTATATATATATTTTTTTTCTTTGCAAAAGCGGCTGACCTAAATGCTGTTCCTAAAAATTTGTAGTTGTTTGATCACTACCCTGTAAGGAGGTCATAAAACAAAAAACTGGATATGCAGTAACTATGAATGTCATAGTGTTAACTAGTTAATTTATATTCAGTAACAGGTTACACTTAACTGTGATCCACAATTATTGCATAGTCCACATTGCACCCTGTACTCAACAATGGCCCCCCGTGAAGAATAACTTAATTGAATTGGTTGTCTCCAGTTGTAGCATTGCGTCATACCCACTTCAAGGGAATTATGGGGGCCTAGTGGTGTTATTTTGCTTGGGGAAATCATTTTTCTGTTGTGTGTATTTGCACTTCTATTAAATCATGAGTAGTAGTTAATTACTGAGGCCGGTGGTGACCAGTGGTATAAAAACTTGGTGTACAATAGATAAGACATTTTGAACATAGATTCTCTTTGTCCATGCCATTGGATAAAAAACGAAAAAGACAAAAGAGAAGCTGTGATGTGGGGTTGTATTTCAGATGAAACAGGTTCTGTGAGTTCAGCATATCCAGTGAATGAATCAGTTTTATAGTGGCAAGGGCAGTTAGTATCATGTTTTTATGGATCCATTATAGATTCTAGACACATGAATCATACTCGTAAGCAACTTGTTGCCACAACTGAGATACTATAATAAGGCAATTTCTTGGATTCTGCTGACATTTAATCATATTTTTTCTTAAAGTGGACCTGTCACCTAGACATAAAAAGCTGTGTAATAAACGTCCAATTCAAAATAAACAAGAAATCCAAATAATTTTTTTATTTAAGCATTCATAGCTATTGTAAACTAATATAAAAATCTCAGCTGTCAATCAAATATTGCCTGCCCCTCCTCTGTGCCTTAGGCATAGAAGCGGGGCAGTCATTTACTTTCACTTTCCATTCAGCACTTACTAGATGTCATTGCAGTCCCCACATTCCCCCTGTTCTCTTCACCATTTAATTGTGTAGCCAGTGCTTGGGGATGGACATTAGGTCCCCAATTCTGGTGCACAAACAAGATTTTGAGATTATGCAAGGCTTGCTTTAATAACAGTGTCCACAAAATGGCTCCTGCCTGCTTGCTATAATTATGAATTCCCAGACAGAATGAAACAAGATTCAAATTTTTTTACAGTGTAATTAAAGTTCATTTTGCTTGACTAACATGATAAAATAGGATTTGGAATAATGTTTTGGATGACAGGTCCCCTTTAAAGGACAAGGGAAGGCAAATGTACTGGGGAATTATCAGGCACCCCATTTAGTTTCTAAGTTTCCTCCCTGGGCAAATGCTTTTCCTTTGCATCCTTCGCAGCAGCACCTATGAGATTGATTCCTCCCTTCAAAAATAGGACAGTTAGACACACCTCCAACAATTAAGTATCCAATAAAAAACCCCCTTCGCCCCACATTCCTCATTGTTTTTTTCTGTCCTACCGGACAAGATAGGATGGTTAGAGAGAAGAGAAAGGAGCAGTAGTACCTCCATGGAGCTTTGGAACTAGGTAAATACCTTGGCAGGCGGATTGAGAAAGGTGCGTATAAGAAGAATTTTTTTCTGCGTAGGTAGAGGAGTCTTCTTTTTGTCATCTGGCCCCAGTTTCTTCTTGCTCAAAATTTCCCGCGGGGATTAAACAACGGGGCGGAACGAGGCCCGTTGTGACGTCAGACGCTGACGTGCGGACGAGCCGACGTAGGAACGGCGGTAGCCGCTACTGCGCATGCACGAATGCGCAAGTGCGCAAGATGACGTAAGGGCGCTGGGAACGCCGAAAATTCGCGCCAAACAATTTTGAATAGGCTATTTATAGCCAGTATCATAGACAACAGGCCTCTTCGTGTGAAAGGGGTGGCTGTTGTGGTTCCGAAGGAGGTTTTCTGCCTGAAAAATTTTCTGAAAGGAGCCTAAAGGTATTCTTTTTTTAGTGGATAGTAAAAAAAAAAAAAAATTTGGCATTCCACAAATAGATCTAATGGCATCGAGAAAGAATGCCAAACTCCCCAGGTTTCATTCACTGTTTGCTCAAGATGCTCCGGAGGAGCTGGATGCAATGTCAGTGACGTGGGATTACAGCCTGGCCTATATATTTCCTCCTTTCCCGATGATAGCCAGGGTACTGAGGAAGGTGAGAGAGGACCAAGCGAGAGTAATCGCAATACTTCCTTTTTGGCCCAAGAGAGCATGGTTTGCCCTACTCATGAAAATGAGTCATGGAGAGTTTTGGATTCTCCCACAGGTCAAGGACCTGCTGTCTCAGGGCAAATATCTTTACAAGGATCTGGGATACTTCGCTTGACAGCATGGAACTTGACAGGCCCTTACTAACGAAGTATGGGCTCTCACATCAGGTAATCGAAACCATGCTGCATTCTAGGAAAGCTTCCACGAATAAAGCCTATGCAAGGATTCAAAAAGTCTTTAGCAAATGGTGTGGGGAGAACAAGGTGGTGCCATTGACCCCTTCTGTGCGTGATGTGTTAAATTTCCTACAACAGGGGTTTGACAAGGGGTTAAAGCCTGGAACAATTAGAGCACATGTCTCTGCGATTTCTGCTTTCACTGGGATTGTTTTTTCATCGGATCCTTTGGTGACACGGTTTTTGAAGGCTATTGGGAAGATCCGTCCTTCTTATAAAGAGCCTGTGTCGAGTTGGGACTTGAATGTTGTTCTGAAGGGATTATGTAATGCCCCATTTGAACCTATTGAAGACTCAGACATTAAAATATTATCTATGAAAGTGACTTTTCTGCTAGCAATTACCTCTGCGAGGAGAATCAGTGAATTAGGAGCTCTATCTGCTAAAGAGCCTTATATTCTTTTTTTGGAAAACAGAGTGGTATTAAGAACTGTTCCATCCTTCCAACCAAAGGTGGCCACGGCTTCAAACATAAACCAGGAAATAATTTTGCCATCTTTCTTTCCAAATCCCGTGGGAGAAGAGCAGCAGAATCTGCATTCTTTAGATGTAGCAAGAGCATTGAAAAGTTATTTACGGAAATCCAGTCCCATCAGGAAGTCCGAAAGTTTACTGATCACTTTTTCAGGTCGAACAAAAGGCAATAAGGCTTCTAAGTTTACTATTGCTAGGTGGATTAGAGATACTATTCACTTATGTTATGAATTAGCAAATCTTCCACCTCCAGTTTTTGTCAAAGCACATTCCACCAGAGCTGTGGCCACATCTTGGGCTGAAAGGAGTCAAGTGTCAGCGGAGCAAATTTGCAAGGCAGCTACATGGAGTAGCTTGCATACTTTCTCGAGGCATTATAGGCTTGACATCTGGGCTTCAGAAGAAGCATTTTTGGCAGAAACATTCTCCACACGGCGATGTCTGGAAGTTCCCTCACTGTATAAAAGAATTACTTTCTATGTCTCATAGGTGCTGCTGCGAAGGATTCAAAGGAAAAAGGAAATTTGTTCTTACTGTAATTTCTCTTTCCTTTGGATCCAAGCAGCAGCAGTAGTTTCCCACCCGTTTGTTTCAATAAATGAGTAATATGCATTATGGTTTACTTGTTATGACAATGAGGAATGTGGGGCGAAGGGGGGTTTTTATTGGATACTTAATTGTTGGAGGTGTGTCTAACTGTCCTATTTTTGAAGGGAGGAATCAATCTCATAGGTGCTGCTGCTTGGATCCAAAGGAAAGAGAAATTACGGTAAGAACAAATTTCCTTTATTTTAGGGAAAAAAAAGCATCGGCGCCATGCCACCTTTTTTTTGTCTTTCCCAGTTATTCCACATTCAGAACAAGCACATGCACAGTAGAGTAAAATATTCTGTTTTAACCAATCATGAATACAGGTACAGCTGGTCTGAGGGTGGTTTGAGGGATGCTTCTACATTATTAAGACTGTGGCCCTACATTTTTTAAGAAGTAAAGATACAATCTGATTGATCTTCTAAGTAAGTGTTAGTATCATTTCATGAAGGCTCAGAAGCTAAATTTAATGATGGCAGTGTAAGAAATGCATCAGACTTACAATCTAAAAGTCCAAAAAGCACCTATAAAAACAATACCAGTTAACCTCGGCTGTGGGGTCTACTTCCATTATTGCTATCAATTTGTCTTAGGTTTGGTGGTGTTAAATGTCTTTACCAATGTGGTTGTGCATGCATATAGATGGGAAACATACGTGAACCGTCTTTCATTTGTTTTGCATTGTCAGTGGCCCCAGTTTTCCTTCTCAGCCTCCTGTAACTGCTTTTCAGGCAATGGAAGAAATTTATGTTCCCCTGGGGACTTGGAAATAGGGGAAATTTGTGATTTGGGAACTTGGGACTTGAAATAGCTGCTATTATAGATTCAGTCTTTAGAACAAAAGTTATTGAGTGCTGCGATGATCTTTTAAACATGTTTGTTGCTTTGCTCTTTATTGAAGTAATCTTGGGTGGGGCGTTGTCACCAAATATTGAGCTACTCTGCATGCGCAGTTGGAGCCAGTGTGGTACTGTATATGCACCTACTGCACATGTGCAGGAAACCTCCATAAATTGTCAAAGGTAAGAAGAGGTTATGAAGCTACTCTGCATGGATAGCTTGGTGTGACATTCAGAGACACTTTTTTAAATAGAGGACTATCCGGGGAGGAAGCAGGGAGGGGGGCGAATGGAGGTTATTGGATGGGGATTTTCTTTTTAGGAGGGTTCAGTTCTACTTTAATGCAATTAGGAACCACATGGCAGAAAACATATGCATCACTACATCTGGCATGTCGGGGCATAACATTCTCTAGAGGCCCCCGAAGGGCAGCTTTAGGTATTGGAGTAGATTCGAGGAATTTGGATAGCATTTGACACTGTTGGTTAGCAAAGAATCACCCTTTAGAAATGTTATTTCTGTGGCCCAAAGGGAGAAACAGGAATGTACCATGTTTATGTATACTTTGAAAGAGTATCATTATTTTTAAGGGAATGACCAGGGCACAAGTTTTTATAAAAATATGTTTAGGATTTTGCACTTATGCTGTGTTGCAATGGACAATTTGCATACAAGTTACATCCCAGGCTCATTTACAATTCTTGCATTTACTAGCCATTTTCAATGGAGCAAGAATTGACATCCTGCACACTATTACAGGAACACTTATATAGCATTTGTAGTGAGATGGATATAGTTATTCACCCTCTACAGTCTACACAATATCAAATACATTCATAGTTTAATAAGTCTGTTTCTTCTATTCTTTGACTTTTCTTATCTCTATTAAATAAACTAAAATAAAATTATCGCATATGAGTTTTAGGGGATAATTTATCAAAGGTCCAGTTTTAGAGCCTTGTGAGCTTTTTTAGACCTCGAATGAAGTCACAACTCGAAAGGTTTTTAATTTAAGAAAAAACTAGAATGTAAAAAACTCAAATCAGTGAATTCGAGGTGAGAATCCCAAAAAATGTAATTGATTACATGTTGGTGAAAAAATAACTCAAATAGCTCGAATTGATTGAGTTTTCGTGTGAAAGCCACCGGAAAAAAATCTTCATCTTGCGGTAAAAACTTTTGCAAGGGCTTGCCCTGCAGATACAAGTCTCGTGTGCTGGTGTGTTTTTTTGTTCAAGGTCATGTCAATGGCAGAGGTCCCTTAAACCATTTGAAGATTTTTTTCCGGTGATTTAGATGGTGTATTGTCAGATTCAAGCTATTTCCAAATTCGAGTTTTTTTTTAAAAAAAAAAAACCTCAAAAAATCTGATTTTTGACTAAAAAATACCCTAGAAAAGTTGAATATTTAGTGGAAAAAACAACTCAAACTTTGATAAATAACCAGCATAAATGTACTGCATTTTCATATTGATTCATACAATATATTCCTGAAATAACATGGCATAACACCCATAATCCTTTCGGTGTGGGACACTTTTTACACAGAATCTGTTATCAGTGATTCTTTTTCATCCTTCCTTCCTTTTAGTTCATTCAAAATGTGTATTGTTTAGATAAATACAGGTAAACTTATTTAAACAATACCAGTCTGGGAAACCATAAATCGCATTTGATTACTTAAGACCCTGAACAGGATAAGCAGCAGTTTTCATTGAAGGCCATCAATCAATACTGATCTCTTTATTGAAGCATTCCTAGTGTCCCCATAGGATGACATGCTTTTTGTCTGTATGTCTTCCTGTTGCTTATGTTTCATTGCTGTTTATATATATTTTAATTTTTGTAGCATTATTATTCAAGGGTTAAAGCATTATGGGAAATGTATTCCCGCAATTACTGAAATGGATTATTAAACCAACGCTACACAATAAAACTTTTTCAATAGCTCTCGGGCCTGTGACCCAACTGATGCAAGAGGGTCCTCCAATAAGAATGTTGTATTCATTAAACATTTATTTTTCAAAACAGCATATCTGTAGTATTGCTAGGCAGCTATTGCATGGTAAGTTCAAAATGTTTGATAACAATAAGATCATTGGCATAGTACTAGCAGGGATGGTTCTCTCCAGATCATATTGCATCAGTAATTAAGTTTTGAAGCATACAGATATGCTGTTATTAAACAAATCGGACAGATAGCTATTGCACAGGGTTGAAAATCCCGTTGGACTAGGACCACATCAGTATGTTGATGTGGACCTCAAAAGACAGGTTTGCTTAGGCCCATTTTAGCATCTGATCATTGCCCAAGGATCCAAACAATTGGATCAGCCCGATTTGGTCCAGCACATAATCCAATATACCTTATTATAGGTGCTTTCTGATGGCAGTACTTGAAAAAATATTACAATCAATACATCAGCTGAAAACATGAATCAGATGGTTAAAGTGGAATGAGTGTATTTCCTAAACTAAAGTGAAAACAATAATAAAAAGCTTTGCTGAATGATGTGCAGCATGAAGTGGTTTGTGTGAATGTTCCTTAATAGTTATAAAGAATACACCAAATGTCTTCCTAATCCCATTTCTCATTTAGACGACTTTTTTGTTGATTAACTGTGTCATATGGAAATAATAACATACACACCATTGAGTACCCTCTTGCGTAGTTTGGGTTGATATGAACATTCCAGTCACATTAGCTAATATATTTGACACCTGGCAATAAAGTCAGAGATTTAATTTCATAACCTTTTGTCTAAAAATCTGTTTCCAAGGATTTCCGTTTCTACTTTTTAAGGTCAAAAGATTTTAGATTAGCAGCAGAGTCCCTATTCACAAGCCCTTACTAAACCTGTTTTAGAAGTTTCCAAATTAAACCCAGATTCCCATTTTATGTTTTTAATCATATATGAAGCAAAAATATTACATAATGTAGTGCTAATTACATTTCCTTTTTAATTTTTTCTTAATTTTAGCAAATTTAGAGAGCATTTTTTATTTCTATAAAGTCAAAAAGTCATACTTATCTTTGAATCTACTAAACTATAATCTAATTGGGTGATATGAACATTTATAAAGATTAGCTTAAGTATATTTTAACTACTCTTTGCATATGATTGTTTAAATTTATACCTCTTAAGACCACTTGGTTGGCTGCTTTACGTTTTATGGATTTTTTCCATTTTTTTTAAGTAATAAATTATCAACAGCAAGCAAAGCATTATTAATTCCTGGTGTTACTTTGCATGGCCGTTGATCCAATTCACAAATTATTCTGTGGGTGGAACATACAGCAGAAACTGTTTAGTGAGAAGTAATTTTTTTATGTTTAGTCTAGTTTTTCCTGCAATGTGTCATGCAGCAAAAGGACTTCTGCACAAGATCACTTAGTAACAGCATTTTACATATATCTGATTTTTCTTATGCACAAATGAAAAATATTGAGTATTATTGTGCAACTATGGTACAATCTTAGAGGCACATTTATTAAGGGTCGAATTTCATGTGAGTTTTTTATTTGAATTTTACTCAAAATTCAAATATTCGATTATTTATTTAAAAAAAAATCAAATATGTAAAACTCTGACAAATTTTACCTATTCGAAAACTCAAATCGAATTCGAACAAACTCAATTCGAGTTTTCTCTCAGAAAACAACTCGAATGTCAGGAAAGCTACAAACAACTCCAAATTGGTCACTGCACCTCTCCCATTGACTTATACAGTAATTCAGAAGGTTTTAGGTGGCGAATAGTTGAATTTGAATTCTTAAAGGGCCAGAGTATGATAAATCTTGAAAATGTTATTTAAATTTTTTGAAAAACTCAGATTGAGTTATGAGGATAATTCCCTAGATGAATTTGACAGTTTTGACCATAAAAAAGTCAAAAATTTTAATAAGAAGAGAAGAAAGCCCTGGGTAGGGGGATTTGAACACCATAGAGGAAACAGATGTGGCCCCTCCCGGGTCTGCTTCATCTATGGTTACACTAGTGTATTGAAGTAGATATATTGTTTACACATTCATAAGAAAGATTAGGCCAGGATGAAAGCTCTACATCACAAAAAATGTTTGCTGTGTGAATGCTGTAGTTCAGGGTCTTTGGACATGTTCAGAATTGTTGAATTATATGTTGCCATGTGATAAATATTTGGTGCATTTTTATCATAAACATTATTTACATTGCACTTTAATTACTGTAGTGAAATAAACATATTCAGTGTCCTGTAGTGTTGTCTTATACCCTCATGACTGCCAAAACAAGCATACATTCAAATACAGGCATGGTAATTGATGTTTGTCTCATGAAATCACATTTTTAGAACGGGTTGTGAGTCAGCCTAACAAAATGTAATATAACTGTGGTTATATCTGGCCAAAGAGTTTGGCTTCTTCCTAACAGTATGTTATTTGCATAGGCTAATAGTGACATTTCTGCCAGGGAATCCCCATTTACTTCTTCATTTTTAACCTTTGTGCTGCTGAATATTTTAAGTGGTCTGTGTGGATGTGTGTGAGGTGATGTTAGGGGAATTGGAACAGTTTTTGATGGTCAACTGCTGTTTCTGTCAAATTTTACTTTTACACCTTTTTCAAAACTCTATTCAATTAGTATGTTTATATTTGAGGGTCATCTGTATATAATTAATGTACTCAGACTAATTTTGTGCTGAGTCAATATCCCTTCCCTGGCTCCCAGTTTCTTCTAGAATCAAATTCAAACTGCTACCACTCACATTCAAGGCCCTTAACAGTGAAGCCCCTCCCTAAATCTCATCTCTGGTCTCAAAATACACTCCTTCTTGCAACTTTCACTTTACTTCTGGCCTTCGCCTCTCTTCTCCTCTCATCACTTCTGCCCTTTCTCATCTACAAGTGTTCTCTGGCTTCTGATTTTCTCTGGAACTATCTGCTTTGATCTGTCAGACGTTCTCCTTCCTTCCAAACTTTAAAACACTCCCTAAAGATCCACCTGTTTATTATTCAATGTTTCTTAATTAATCAGTCATATGTATTATAAATCACAAATTTGTTTTTAAAATCCCTATGTCTCAATTGTACCCTAACCCTTTAGTTTGCAAACTCTTGCGAGCAAGGCCCTCTAATCCTATTGTGCTCTGTAAACCCTTGTTTGTTATTTACTATTCGTTCTCTGATGGTTATCTAATGTAAAGCACTGCATAACTTGTTGGTGCTATATAAATAAATGATGATGATGATGATGAATAGAGTATGTGCCAGGCTACAAAAAGGTCTGCAGTGTTACTAGTTATTCCAGTCAAGACTGCCACAATAGGCCTCTACTAGTATGGTTGGCCTTGGTTTATTGCATTAAATGTGCTAAGTCTACTTCTTACAGCACAGGCCTGCATGTGCTCGTCCTGGGAGCATATTATCACCTGTGTATGGTATATATTAAAGGCCGGGCTGCATTGCATTGCCTAAAGTATCTGGTTGAAGGTAACAAACAAATGAAAATGATTCCAGCAACTTATTCTTTCCATTTTCAAAGATCATTATAATACTTGTTAGCCTATATAATTTTATAATTATTTCTTCCTCCATCACTTATCCGGCACTTATCACTTATTTTCTAACTCTGTACTCATGTTTATAATTGCCAAACTTTTGTATTCATTTCAGAAGCTTTTTTATACGTTTCAGAAAATAAAATAATTGTCCAAACCGTTAATCACTGCATGTGCTTTGTATTGAGGCTAAAGATTTAGATTGGTATAGTGCATAACTTACCACCACTGGGTTCCCCCTCACAAAATAGACATTTAAAACCTCCCTGACTGGTGCTCCGTAATTTCACCAGTGGATAGTTGTTTTTCCTGTTAGTAAAGTGTTATTCGATCTTTAATTAATCAACCCTGTTATTTCTCCTAAGTAAAAATAGGTTACAAAATGTATACAGGCAATGCTTATGTTTCCTAAATGTTTGCTCAACTGTGCATGGTAATTCCAGCTTTCAGTTTATTATTTTTCTAACTAGGCAGAAAATGGTATGCTGTATAAGCGCTGTGAGCCATTTCCACATATTCTTTATGTATTATGTGAACTAATGGGTTTTGTAAAACAAATGTGTTTAATGTTATGAGCTGACACTTGGCACTTGTTATAGAAGGTGCATAGTTAACTTTGTTGATACAGTAGAGGACTCTTTAAAGCCTTTCTTTTGCTGTAAAGAGTAACCAAAAGCCTGAGATTGATGAAGACATAAATGTAAGTAAATAATGTAATTTATCAATTTTAGTTTATATAAAAGCAAAATGCTTGTTTTGTAAACTGAAGTCAGTTAGGATTGGTGGTGCTCTTTGTACATGAATACTGGCTGAAGGATTGTGCACAACGAGGGATTTTCAGTGGTTAGCCTGTTACTTAAAAGAAAAGTATAAAGCTAAATACACCTAGAACTTGTGTTGAAAATGCATTCTGTCTGTTCTTTTTAATTAAAGAAATACACATTTTCCTCATCCATATTTTGCCAGTATAAAGCACTAATTTAATTTTTTTCACCCATATCTAACTATAGATTTTAGTATCACAATAGCCTTGGATATTATGTCTATCCAAGAAATCATCCAAACCCCTCTTAAAGGCATTAACAGAATCAGCCACCACAACATCACCCGGCAGTGCATTCCACAACCTCACTGTCCTCACTGTGAAGAACCCCCTACACTGCTTCAAACAAAATAAAGTAAAATATTTTATTCTAGTCTGAAGGGGTGGCCACTGGTACGGTGATCCACTTTATGGGTAAAAAGGGCCCCTGCTATTTGTCTATAATGTACTAGTACAATTTAATCCATCCAAGATATTTCTCCATTCAAGTGGACTTGCCAATCTTGAGATCTGGCTGGCTAAATTAATCTGGCCATAGACTCAAAGATCCGCTCGTTTGGCGACATCGACTAAACAAGCGGATCTTTCCCCGATATGCCACTAACGGCATGGCTATATCGGGGGTAATTCGAATGTTCGGCCGTAAGGCCGAACGATCGAATTACGATGCGCCAAGGGGCTCCGACGGGTCGGTCGGTTAAAGATCAAACCTTCCCAATCGATATCGTGGCCAGATATTGATCGGGAAGACCCGTCGGAAGCCCCCATACACGGGCAGATAAGTTGTCAAATCGGTCCAAACGACCAATATCGGCAGTTTTATCTGCCCGTGTATGGCCACCTGTATAGATTTACTAATGCAACCTGCAGCAATATGCAAAGTGCAGAAAACAGCTGTTTTGCACCCATATTTTGCACTATGCACACTGTTATAATGACCACTCATGTATTAGTCATATAATAAGTGCAACATTTACATTGATAGGATATTAATCTGCTATGAAATACACCAACAGAAGATCACCATTCATCTCCTTTGCATCCCTTTCATTAGATGCCTTTGCCAAAAAATCCTCATATATTAGTATGATGATATCTAAATCCTGAAATTAAAAAAAAAGTCTCTATGCGCAGTTTAGAGAAAATGATTAATAGATGTTAAGGAGGTCCAAATAATTTCTTAAGAAACTGTAAAACAGCTGCTTTGGCACAGAGCCTAGACCTATTTTCCTATTATGGCTATGTTCTATACTACTGAAATGTAGTTTGGGCTGACACTACAAATGATCATTTCCAGATAGAAGACAAATAAGCAAAATAGATATTCAGAGGTTTGGTAACATCCTTGAGTGTTTCAGGAAAAGCCACGTGGTACTCTGTACGAGTTAAGGAAATGTAAGTAAACGATCAATATTAATGGGTCAAGCACACACAGAACAATAAAAGGACAGTTGCACATGCTACTTTGCTTCTAAAGCCACTCCTTGCACTTTCATATAGTTGTACTTTGTTCCACCTCCTGTTAAGAATTTTACTCAAATGCATCCATTGACACAGGGGAACACTTGAGCTGCTGCCACCTCCAAAGGTGATGTTATCTGGACTTTGAAATTATTGAGCACAAATGCATCCAAGCCTTGATGAGGCTGGCATTATGGGAAAAATGCTACATTGTGGGTAAAATACATACAAATGGGGGGTTATATATTATTCGATAAATTCAAGTTTTTCTGACTATAAAATCCGAATTTTTCGGGATTTATTATACCCCAAGGATAGAAAAAGTCATAATCTGAAAATCAGACCTCAGACCTGCTGAGGTTGTATATAAGTCAGTGGAAGAAGTCCCGAAGATATCCTGATCTGCGCTGGGTTTCATAAAAAATCCAAAGATTATGTGGTTTTTGGGCAAAAAATCTTGAAAATGTGTACGATTCAAATTTTCGGATGGTTTTTAAGATTTTTTTCAGGTTTTTTCCAGAACTGGAATTTTTTGGAAAAATGTATTGATAAATAACGAGAAATAACTTGTGCGGATTTGGTCGTATTTAAAAAAAATAATGAGATAAATTCAGATTTTTTGCTCACTGAGCTTGCAGTAAATAAAAGACTGCTTACAACTTTATTAAAATAATTATATAATATCTCCTTTAACAGTTTCTATTTACTTTCCTTTATGTATTGGAGTTATTTCAATATTTGTATCTTGAAGCATTGGCAACATTTGCATACCACAGTTTTGTTACATTAATGTTCTTCTTAGATGGGTGGTTCACCTTCAAACAACTAGTTGTTTTCAGAAAGATCAACAGATATAACGACTTTTTCCAATGACTTTCTATTTTCTATGTGTGACCATTTTTCTAATATTGAAGTATAAAGTGTCATTTTTCACCTTCTGAAGCAGCTCTGGGATGGGGGGTCGCCGACCCTGTAAACTGTTCTAAATGGATACATTTAATTGATACGCTTCTTATCTTTGTCCCTGCTGAGCAGAATCCCTGGGGTTCATTAAAGGCGGCTGTTAGAATATAAAAACAGTAAAAAAGAGATAATGGAAAGTAATTGAAAAAAGTCTTTATTTCTGGGGAACAACTCAATTGAAAAAAAGTGTTTGGAAAGTGAACAACCCCTTTAAATCTCCTGATTTTGGTGCACAGCTGTTTAAGTAATGCATCTACATCTAATGTAATTTGGAATTCTGGCTTGTGTTATCAAGCCACATTCATGATCTTGTAAAGCTTGTGGCTGATTTTATCTACAGTTCCAACATGACAAATTTTAGCCAGAGGCAATTGGGATTAATTCCTAAAGACTGGAAGATAAGATACCTTGACAATTCCATAACTGCGGAATAACAATATTTTAATAAAAAAAAGTCCAACTAAACTAGAATCCACGATTGGACCTTATTCATTATTAAAAAAGCACAATTTAATTGGACGGTGACAAACTCGATAAAATCAAGCGAAAATCCGTATGGTAAGATTTTTTTCCTGAATCACTCAAATTTTTTGGGATTTTTCCAGAAAAGTCCACATTTCTGGGATTTTTTGCCTGAAATTGTCTGCTTTTTGGGCTAAATCAAGCGAAGACCACAGAAACTTAGGAAATAGGGACCTCTCCCATTGACTTATATACAACCTCGGCAGGTCTGCAAAGGAGGATATTTGGATTTGGACTTTTTCCATCTTTAGGGAATAATAAATCTCAAAAAAGTTTTTTCCACTAAAATTTTGATTTTATATTTAAAAAAAACTAAACAAATTTTTAGAGTTTTTTGCATTCACACTTTAATAACCCCCTTGGTGTTGTGTTCTTGTAGTAAAAACAGATGTGCAACTTATTCAGTTGATCCTGAGATACTTTTTAGGGCTTCACATCATCAGTCAGATCCTCTGCTACTAGTGAGGTACATAGTAAACAAAAAGAATCCCTGTAAAGGAAATGGAACTTAGTTTTTAATATAAAATGTAATGACCTGACCTACAATAAGCTCATATACTTCCTTTTGAATCTGCATTACTTGCAGCTAACAAAATGATTAAAATGAATGTTTGCACAAAGCAGTGTTACATTGATTATTCCTGATCTAAGGTACCTGTTCTGAATTGAACAATTGTTGAAATCTGGCTGGATGTTTTTGGTACATTTTGCACAAATTAAAATCTGTACTTTTGTGGGATTTACTAATAAAAAGCCTTTCTGTATGCTTATGCTTCCCTGTGTCTGCGAACTTCCGTGCCCAGAACTTGGACAGTCCTAGTTTAATAATTCCCTAGCCTGATTTGTAGACTGATGATACACAAGGAGTTGTCTGCCAGTGTGTATGAGCAAATGATTCATTCTTTAGATACAAAAAGCTTCATGGGCATAATTGTTTAGATAGAGGCAGCCCTGATTTTACCTTTATGCTCCACTAATATATATAAATATATCAGTGATGCGATGCATGATAATGTGGGTACATCTTTGCAGTATAAGGACATTTCCAGGTTCAATAGAATGCAAGAAAGCCATACCTACTGAATATGTGCAAGGTCACTAGCAATAGGGAAATTACTTACCAATTGAGATGATGCACTATGCCGAGGTGCAAAGAGGCACGGATCTTTACTACAACAGGGCATCTTATGCGCCATGTGTTCTGCAAACATTGACATACTATTTCTTCAACTAACTTGGTTAGTGGCTTAGCCCAGTTAGTTTAAATGAGAACTAAAGCTTAAATAAAAAATGTAGAGCAGAAATGTTGTACATTATGTTTTGGGCTTCAGTACCAACCCAAGGCAACCATGGCCCATAGGCAGAGAAGGTATGTGCCTCTGAAGATGCCCCTGTAGCTCCCATCTTCTTTTCTGCTGATTCACTGCACATGCTCTGTGCTGCTATCGCTTAGGGACAGACACACAATATGCTGTGTATATAAAGAATATAAATGTCATTCAACAAGGACGATTAGTAATTAATACAGATAATTACTACATGGCAGCACAGAAACTAGTGCAACTAGCATGAGAATTTGATAATCAACCTTGTGCATCAGCTTAAATTACAGGCCAACCTCAGTTTCTGCTTGATAATTTGCAACGACACCTAAGCTTAGCTTCTTAACAGCTGCTCAGAGCCCACTGAGCATGTGAGTGTCACAGACACTTTCCAAGATGGTGTCCCCCTGTGAAAAGTTTGAAGTCCTGGATCATTGCTGCTATTGAGAAGCTGAAACTTTAGGCTTTTGCAATAAGTTCAGTATATAAAATATGGCATTTTTAGCCATATTCATTTTAGGGTTTAATTCTCTTTTAAAAGCCCTGTGTGAGAGGGACATATTCACTTGAATTGCATCTCTATGTTCTCTTTTTTTTCTCTGCTTATGCATATAAAACTTTTATAAATACACACACATACATATATACATATATATATATATGTTTTTGTTCTCAACATATTTTACTACCTGTATTTATAATCTTTTTTTAGTATGGCATAAGTATGCTAGGCATTTGTTATGCGTAGAAGAGAAAATCCCAGAAACATATTCATTGCTTATGAATTAAATTTTGAATCTACCTCACCCTTCCTTTTTACCGCATACCGTCCATTTTAATGTTTCCTGTTTAAGCAAAGGGCCAAATATCTATTTAATGACAATTGTGAACTGTAGTTATGTGCTTCAGTAGGATTTTCTTTACTGCAGCAGTTCTTTTTACAACACTCAAGTCTCATACTTGACTTTTATACTACTGTGATTTAACTCCTTATGTGTTTTAGAGATTCACTTTCTTAGTGTAATTTATTCAAGTGATTAACAATAAACAAACAGACCAACTATTGTAATGACTATGAATATATAGAGCCCAGTAGTGTTCAATTTCTATGTATACCATATCACAACACCTTTTAATACTAGGGGTTGACTAACTAAGCCTCATCGCTGGCACAAGTTTGTAATTACATGCATCCACTTAATATCCAGCATTGGCAATAAGAAAGGGTTTGACTGAAATAACTTTAAACAGGGCGCCTTTACAAGTCAGTTTGTCTAATTTTTGCCTTTCTGCTGCTGTCAACTGTACAAAAAATATTATTAAAACACTTGGGAGGTTATTTACTAATTACTTGGGCGGATGGAGATGCAAATATACATTTTTTAATTTTGTATAAATAAAAATATTTTTTAATTAATTTTCTCTGGTCCTGTGGATCCGTTTGAGTGCCGGTCGGCCCTGCTTCTTCTTCATAGGTTATTTACGAACAGTCATTTTTTTCTGGTTGGACTTTTGTGGTAAAAAACTAAAAATTCCAAATTCAAAAACCCAGCATCTCAAATCTCTCAAGGTCATATATAAGTCAGTGGTAGATGTCCCTATCCCAATTTGAATATATTGTAAGTTTAGCCTGAAAATCTGAAAAATTCAGGGTTTATGGGCAATGACTTGAAAAAATCGAGTGATTCAGGAGTAAAGTCCAAAAAATTCATGTGATTCAAGCTTTGTTTTATCGAGTTTTTTCTCAACCCAACTTTTTTGAGTTATTTTATGTATAAATAACGTAAAATCGTGGCTGTAAAAAAAATAGATACATTCAGTATTTAGTAACTAATCCCCTAGGAAAAACAACAGTTTGGTTTCAAATTGTTAGGATATATAAACTCACATGAAGCAATACATGCTTAAGCATGTAGTAAGTAAAAATGTTATTTGCTGGAACACTCACTGTGGCTCATTTATAAACACTGGGCAGATTTACACATGGTTAGTCGCCCCTAGCAATCAATCAGCGATTCACTCTTTTTCAGCCAGCTGCAGATAGAAAAATTGATTTGTTGCCATGGGTTGCTGTCAATGGGATTTTGGCCAGTATTTATAAATGACCCAATCTGTCACAAGTCTAACATCAAGGGGTACAATGCACTGCTTTGTATAGAGTGGTATAAAGGTTGCCTCCATTCAGAGCCGTATTATGATCCTATGGGGCCCTATGTAGTATAATAGTTTGGTGTTTTTTTAGCCCAACAATCCATAAACTAGTGTAATATATTTAATGTGTATGTTACTGGGACTACAAATAGTAACTAGCACTAACCTATAGCAGCTATTGCAACAGTTGCTGTCATGGTAACCGTGCTTTTGAAAACTAATTGCTGATTGGTTCTTATGGGGTACCTCAGTAGAAAACTTGCATCCCATGCCATGATGGGAAATTTTTACAAAAAAAGCCTCTCTGTATGCTTATGCTTTCCTGTGTCTGTGAACTTCTTTGCCCAGAACTTGGACAGTCCTGGTCCTAGCCTGCTTTGCAGACTGATGGCACACAGGGAGTTGTCTGCCAGTGTGTTTGACCCAGCATAGCTCAAACCCCATGGTGGAGAACATGCCCTATTTGCTATACAGTAGCTCTCCCACAGGGCATATTCTTTTTTTCCACAATGTATTGTGGATGAAAGAGAATATATTCCTTAAAGGAATTGTTCAGTATAAAAATAAAAACTGGGTAAATAGCTGTAAAGGCTGTGCAAAATATAAAATGTTTTCAATATACTGTATTAGTTAGGCAAAAATGTAATCTATAAAGGCTGGAGTGAACATAATAGCCAGAACACTACTTCCTGCTTTGCAGCTCTCTTGCTTTCCACTGATTGGTTACCAGGCAGTAACCAATCAGTGACTTGGGGGGGCACACGGGTCATATCTTTTTGCTTTTGAATCTGAGCTGCATGTCCCATGTGGCCCCCCTTAAAGTTGCTGACTAACTCAGAGCCGAAAAGCAGGAAGTTGTGTTCTGTTATGTTAAGTTAGACATCCAGTCACTCCAGCCTTTATACATTACATTTTTGGCTAACTAACTATATAAAAAACATTTTTTATTTTGCACAGCCTATCTATTTACCCAGTTTTTATTTTTACACTGAATTGTTCCTTTAATGGTTTACCACCTTGTTGTTATATAGTAGCAGTAGAGCCAATGTCATATTAATACCCTTGTGGAATAAGGTGTTAGATAAGCAGTTGTCCACATAGCATATGTGTGCAAAACAGATTCTTTCCCAAGTTAGGATGAGTGGGTCACATTTTTAAATTTCTTGCACTTGTTCTGCCTAACATCTTTGTAAGACACGCTGGGATATCTGCCTCCTGGCGTGCCTCTCTGCCAGCTTATGTGCGCAAGCGCGCACTTTCGGGATAGGAGATCCCGACCTTTCATCTACATCTAAATGTAATTTGGAATTCTGTCTTGTTGTGCAACATCATATGTTATCAAGCCACATTCATGATCTTGTAAAACTTGTGGTTTATTTTATCTACAGTTCCAACATGACAAATTTTAGCCAGAGGCAATTGGGATTAATTCCTAAAGACTACCAAGATAAGATACCTTGACAATTCCGTAACTGCGGAATAACAGTATTTTAATAAAAAAAAGTCCAACTAAACTAGAATCCACGATTGGACCTTATTCATTATTAAAAAAACACAATTTAATTGGACGGGGACAAACTTGATAAAACTTAGCGAAAATCAGTATGGTAAGATTTTTTTCCTGAATCACTCAAGTTTTTTGGGCTTTTTCCATAAAAGTCCACATTTTTGGGATTTTTTGCCTGAAATAGTCAGCTTTTTGGGCTAAATCAAGCGAAGACCACAGAAACTTGGTGGATGCAATGAAGGATATTTGGATTTGAACTTTTTCCATCTTTAGGGTATAATAAATCTCAAAAAAGTCAAGTTTTTTCCACTAAAATTTGGATTTTATATTTAAAAAACAAAACAAAACCAAGTTTTTTGCATTCACACTTTAATAACCCCCTAAAAGCTGGCTTTTGGTGTTGTGTTTTTGTAGTAAAAACAGATGTGCCTCTCTGCCAGCTCTTGTGCGCAGGCGCGCACTTTCGGTGTAGGAGATCCCGACGCTGGTGTTTGACACCAAGCGTCTTGACGCTGGCGTCATGATGTCACTATTGAGCACTGAATTTGAATCTTTGGCACCAATTCTTCTTTTATTTTAGAGGTGGATGCCTCCAAGGTGGGCGTAGGTGCTGTCCTCTCCAAGAGAGTGAACTTCCAAGGAACTCTTCACCCTTGTGCTTATTTATCCCACAGACTTTCTCCAGCAGAGCGAAATTATGATATGGCAATCGCGAATTATTGCCAGTAAAACTTGCTCTGGAGGAATGGCGTCACTTGTTGGAGGGTGCTAATCAACCTATTACCATTCTGACAGATCACAAGAATCTAGAATATATTTCTTCTGCCAGAAGCACCCTTCAACAAGTGATGCCATTCCTCCAGAGTGAGTTTTACTCTAGCAGAAGAAATATATTCTAGATTCTTGTGACCTACGCCCACCTCGGAGGCATCCACCTCTGAAATAAAAGAAGAATTGGCGTCAAAGATTCAAATTCGGCACTCAAGACGATCGGCGTCAAACGCCAGCATCGGGAAGGCCATCTCTAGTAGAGTTCATTTTAATCAAATAATTCAAATTTAAAATAATTTTCTTTCTCTGTAATAATAAAACTGTACCTTGTACTTGATCCAAATTATTCTGAATGAATCCATATTGGTGGTGAAAAAAATCTTATTGGTATTATTTCATTTTTTCAAATTTTTTAGCAAAGTTAAGGTATGGTGATCCAAAACACGGAAATATCTCCAAACCCCAGGCCCCAAAGATTCTGGATAATAGATCTTATATCTGAATCCGTTGCTCGGTTAGGTATATCCCATGAGTGAAAAAAACTATCCAATATAAACTATCCCTAATCCTCAAAAATGCCTTGACACAGGCAATCTCAGAGAAACTTATAATAACTGAAGACAAGTTCATAGGCTCACTGGAGTCTAACCCACATGAGAGTATAAATGTTCAGGTTGGTTGGAGGTCATTCCTAAAATACTAGCTGCAGGCTGAACTGTGTTTGCATAGTATTTCCTGACTTTTACATACACTTTCATGAATTATTTATAACTTTGCGTTCAGAAAATATTATTTAACCACAGTTTGTGCTAAGTTCAGCCTGAAATGTTCAGTAAAAGCTGCCACTGATTGGCTGACTTTCTTGTGATCCTGTCAAAATCAGGAGAAGCTCATATAACTATACTGAACTTAGTAGAACTGGTTTATGGCAAGTACAGAATTCAATGGAGATTTAAATTCTCTAAAGCTGACCCTTTTGCACCCCCAAGCTCTTAATTATAGCGCTGTGTAGAATTAAGAATTATAGCGCTGTGTAGAGCTGTAAAAATGTTTTAAGGAATTGTGGCAATTGAAACCAAGAAAACAGTCGACTGTAAGCAGAGCAAAAAACATTTTAAGCAAATAATTATTTTTGTAAATTATTTATTGTTTTCTCTGTTAGTTTAAAGTACTTGTACTTGACTGTAACCAAATAACATAAACCAATATTAGTGACAAATACATCTTTGCATTTATTTAATGTTTTAATCTTTTTTAGTAGACAAAAAGTACGGAGATCTAAAAAACAGTACAATCCCTTTACTCATTAGGTAAATCTACCTTGGTGTGCATAATTTTGTACTGGTAGTGTGTTGAATTAAAATGTCTGATGTTCTAATTTTTCCATACAGTAGTTACTTAGTTTACAAAATAGAGGAGGCAAAGTTGCATACAGCAGTATAAAACTTAAATCAATTTCCTTGTAATCATTAATGTGCAGTGGGCAATTTTTATTTACCACCCAAAGGAAGAAATTAATGATTTTCTACTGAAGTCCTATATGTTCACTAATAGATACAATACTGGTGTTGTTCCTTTGCTGACAGTTCTTGAGTCAAGAGTTTTAACTCTCTTGAAATGTACTGTAGGTTTTGAATTGTGAATTGTACAGTGTGCTTTAAAAATTCATCCCTGTGATTTTCATAGTATGCATCATATATTCTTACAATGCTTTCACTGTGGGTCAGAAAACATTGAAAAAATACATTTATTATCTTTTACTATTAAACATCACGGGGCACATTTACTTAGCTCGAGTGAAGGATTAGAAGGAAAAATACTTCGAATTTTGAAGTATTTTTTTGGCTACTTCGACCATCGAATTGGCTACTTCGACTTCGAATCGAACGGTTCGAACTAAAAATCGTTCGACTATTCGACCATTCGATAGTCGAAGTACTGTCTCTTTAAAAAAAAACTTCGACCACCTACTTCGCTACCTAAAACCTACCAAGCACAATGTTAGCCTATGGGGAAGGACCCCATAGGCTTTCTAGGCAATTTGTGATCGAAGGAAAATCGTTCGATCGATGAATTAAAATCCTTCGATCGTACGATTCTAAGGATTTAATCGTTCGATCGAACGATTTTTCCTTTGATCGTTCCATCGAATGAATTGTGGTAAATCCTTCGACTTCGATATTTGAAGTCGTAGGATTTAACTTCGATGGTCGAATATCGAGGGTTAATTATCCCTCGATATTCGACCCATAGTAAATGTGCCCCCACATGTCATGGCTTTCATGATCATAACTTTTTTTTGAGAATTTAAGTTATATACAACTGTAAAATTTAATGATGTTATAAGTCACAGAGGAGTTCCATGATCAGGTCATGAAACTCTGAAGTGACTTCTGATAATAAACTAAGTACTATTTAGTAAGTATATATTTACAGGATTTATTGTATATGATATACTGTTATATTTACATGATTATTGGGTATAAGATACTGTTATTAGCGACTTCAGTGGGTACAATTAACTAAATATGTAGAAATCAGATTAAATTGACATTTTGAATATTATTCAATAGTCCACAATAAAAGTTAATTGGGGTTATTTAGTATTCCCCTAGGCAGATGTGGAAGAGGCCAGACATGCAGGTAGGATACTCATTAGAGGATATCAGTTGGACCACACAATTGTAGGACTTTGAAGCGGTTACTGTGCAGTGTTGCTTTATGAATCAATCTGTATGGTTGTTAGACTACAAACCCCATCATGTTTGATAAAACACTAGAGACATCGGAAAACTCCTTCATGTTGTCAGTAAGTTACCAAAAGCTATATCTGATGGGCACAACTTGGTACCTAACTCTATCTCTTAGTCCATACAGAGCATAGAATAGAGCCCTGTAATTACAGAATTTTGCTTCCTTGATCACAGTTGCTTTAAGCTTAAGACACTGGCTCAAAGAGGAAGGATCTTAAGACCTGACTTTCCCATCCCACCTGATATATATAAGAACATATGTACAAAACTAAAGGAGCTTTTCTTGTGACCATAAAAGCCCTATTATATGATCAGACTTAAAAGAGGTATCAGATTTACTTTGTCTTGGAAAAGAAAGCAGGGAGAGATCTTGTCAAAGGAAAAACATTCATTAAATATCCTACGCAAACAGACCTGCCGCACTGAAGTCATGCATGGATAAGCACTGTGCAAACATTCAGTTCATAAAACATATGCAGAAATATGCTGGGATGTGTTGTATTTGTACAAGCTAAACAGTAGGTTATACTCTCTCATTCTGAACATTTTGGCACCTTCCAATAGGATTAGCAATTCTAATCACCAGAACATATAAAAAATTGTATTTTAATTGTTAAGCCGTTTCTTTATTGTTGAGATCATATAACTGCAAATATTTAAAAGATCCAAATTTGTGTATTGGTAGGGTTCTTGCAAATGTGATTGCATTTATCTTTAACACATAAGTTTTTCTCTGTAATGATAAAAAGCCTTGTTATTAGCAAAGCAGAATTCTTACCTACCATTTTTCTGAATTTATCAAAATATATTTATGTCTAAAATGGGCAATCACTGATATTCATTATAAGGCATTTATCTTATAACACAGTTGCTGTGTAGCTGCTCTGCAGGGAAATGATCATACTTTCAAATGGCAGGAGGGAGCCCCCCCCCACCTTACTTCCCTTAACTCGAGCAGCTTTGTTTGTTTCCCTGTAGAGCAGCCGGCGACCATGTAGAGATTTGTATCCACAGACCCAGTGCAATCTGCATATTCTGATTATTAATCAGTCTTTCTGTATCAGCTACTATGGCAGAAATCATTTGACTTGTGCTGTCTTGATAATTTATTACGATCTCTAACATTAACCTCCCAACAGACGCCCAGGCCACACGGAGCATGTGCGTGGTCTTGTTCTTGCAAAGATGTTTAACAAAGAAACAAGATGAATACCCCCTGCGGCCAACTTTGAAAACAAAATTCATTTGTTTAACTAAGTTTCTGATGCAGTAAGTTCATGTTTATGTTTAGTATACAAAAAACCGCATTTTTAGCATTATTCTATTTTAGACTTTAGTTCCCCTTTAAGTGCCTCTTCTCTAGCTTTAACAACTCTAATTTGGACAGTCTTTCTTCATAACTGAGACTTTCCATACATTTTACCAGCTTGGTTGCCATTCTTTGAACCCTCTCTAATTCAGAAATATTCAGTTTGAAAACTAGAGACCAAAACAGCACAGCAAATTCTGGATGGGACCTTATCAGTGCTCTGTAAAGGAGGAGATTGACCCATTCCTCCCTCAGATCTATGCCCCTTTTAATAGAGCTCAAAACTGTATTTGCTTTTGCAGCTGCTGACTGGCATTGCTTTCTACAGCCAATCTTATTATCTACAAGGACCCCAAGGGGGAAATTTACTAAAGGCGAAGTGGCGAAAATTCACCAGTGTGACATCATTTCGGCACTTTGCCGATTTACTAACGGTAGCTGGCATAAATTCGCTGGCGTAATTTCGCCAAGGAGATAGACACTAGCGAAAAATTCTCACTCTAACGCCAGGCGAATTTTCGGTCTGGCGAAAGAGCGTTACTACGCAAATTCACTAAGTTTTTGATTTTACTGACTGTTACCTCTATCGCCAGACTTGCCTTCGCCACCTCAGACCAGGCGAAGTGCAATAGAGTCGATAGGAGTTCCTCAAAAAAAAAGTTGAAAATTTTTCTAAGTCCCAAAAAACACTGGCGTTTTTTCCTATTTAAAGAGTGATAGACTGAAAAAAATCTTAATTTTTTTTGGGGTACCCTCCTTCCGCCCTACATTTGCTAACATATGGCACCTAAACTATACTGTGGGCACATGTGTAGGGCATTATAGCAACTTTATATAATTTTATTAAGGTTCCCTGGCCTTGTGTAGTGTAATGTATTTGCTGCAGCATATACGTCCATTGTACTTTAACTGCACACCGTATGCTAATTAGCCAACGCTAATGAACTTTGAACTGCTGAGTGTAATTTTGCTGGTGTAATTTCGCCAGTGTTCGGTACCCTGTGCGCAACTTCGGATCTTCGTGAATCTGCGTTGTGATGTGAAGTGTTGTGATGTGCGCGAAGCCAGCGCTGTCGATTTTTTGCCAGTTAGTGAATTTGCCCCCAAGGCTCTACTCCTTTTTCAAGTCCAATTAGGCATTTACATTTTACTTTTTCTTGCTGATTTCGTAGAACATGACTAAAGGTATTAAACATTCTGAACACCTAAACACCAGTATGTGATGACA
Organism: Xenopus petersii; assembly: GCA_038501925.1. Lineage (NCBI taxonomy): Eukaryota > Metazoa > Chordata > Amphibia > Anura > Pipidae > Xenopus > Xenopus petersii. Next base: position 134,538,906 of record CM076672.1, read on the forward strand.
GAGGTAATATTGGCAAGCAATAATTGCATTCTCAGTTGACTACTGACGTAATGTTGGCAAGGCTGATTCCCACCGGAGAATCTTCTTGCATCTGGTAATGAAGTTTAGGATGTTAACTTTGGAGAGCTTTGGTGAGGAAAAGACAGTTTTAGGGAAAACTCCTTCCCCTCCACTCCTTCATATACACATCTTTGCCCAGCTCTAGAAACCCAAAGCAACCAGATGTTAGTCAAAAACTTTGCACTTTTTATTTCATTTCTCCCATTGTTGGCTAGCAGACATGATTCTGAATAAATCACAAATCATGACATGATCAAATAGCTGTAAAGAACTGGGTTTAAAGTTGTGTGGTATCACAAAACTAGAGATATAAGTTTCACTAAAAACATCATCTGTATTATTCTGTAGTAAAAACATACTCATGGACATCATTGTTATTCCTTTATGTTCCAAAGAAAACAAGGTCATGCATTATGAGGGTCATCACCATTGCAAATAACCTTGTGAACAGGACGTGAACAAAAAAATTCAGAGAATTCTGATAGCATATGATCCAACCTATTTGTTTACAAAAATGAAAAGCAATAGCACATATACATGACACGGCCATAAAAACAGATTGATTAATAGCTAGCCATTGTATAGTTAACAAAATAAATATTGAGAACACACTGAAACCATTAACATTTGCTATTGTTCTGTTTGGCTGAATCCTTAATTCTGTGCTTGTTTCAGAAATGCTTTGTCAGTGTCCAGAGATACAGTGTTCATCCCACAAGATTTTTAATTATGAGAAATCTGATATAATTTATTCTATTCTATTTCCACTTTTACAAATACATTTTAAAGTTATGGAACTGTGTGTACCATGTGTATACTACTGACTATTTGTCTGTTATAGCAGCATTAAAGGAAAATTCAACCCTAAAGTTAAAAGACCCCTACCCCCTACCCTATAGAGACCCCCTCCTTCCCCCCCCCAGCCTAGCTGCTACCCCGGGCAAATGCCCCTTAGTCTCTACTTACCCTTCCAGCAGATTCTGTCCAGCTGAGTTCAAGGCAGCCATCTTCAGCCGCTTCCGTAATCTTCGGAATGAGATCGGTGCTTCGGCAATATTCGTGAGTTGCATACGCAGTTGTCACGAAAGAGGAAATTGCTCCAACTGTGCATGCATTGGAAGATTACCGAAGAGAAGAAAATGGCTGTCGTGAACTCCTCTGGATAGAATCTGCAGAGAGGGGTAAGTGAAGACTTAGGGGCATTTGAACGGGGTAGCAGCTAGACTGGGGGGGGAGGGAGGGGGGTCTATGTAGGCTAGGGGGTAGGGGTTTTTTAACTTTAGGGCTTAGTTCTCCTTTAAGGCTAACACTACACAAGGCTTATTCTCGGCATGCTGAAAAATGCAGTAGATCCTGTGAAGGTGGCTAGTGAACATGAAACTGAAGTCAATTTGAAACTGGCAGACTAGTAAAAATGTGTCAATGTTGTGGCTAGTGAGCTTAGAAGCTCTAAGAACTTTAATTTTGAAGTGTAGGATGCCTCTGGGCTGTGGGTGGCTTCCAATTTTCATAGGAACGTGCCAGTATCACTTGAACTAGGCACAAATGAAATGTGAATGGCAACCAACTTAATCCCCTTAAAGCTTAATATATTTGACTTACTGACATGTAGGCTGAGATTACAGGTGAGAAAACAGGCATTCGTCTCAAATGTGATGCTAAATTGCATTCCAGTCCACCCCTTCAGTCTGTCAGCCTTGGAAGATAGGTACCACCGTTTTTAATCTACTGGACTAGATGGCAGAGAGCCGCAACTTTAGGTATGTTGCAGTACACAAGAAAGTATATATATACAATGGCGACTGCAGACCTGCAAAATATTTCATGCAGGTTTAGGTTTCAACTATATTTTTACCACAGAATAATGGTCATAAAATGATTACAATCAGCTGCACATTTCAACATTTTTCAGAGTGCATTGTGAAAGAGATGATAGATTACTTAAAGAATAGCTGGGAAACATTTATCCTATTTGGAATCAACCCTTGTTCTTAAAAAAAATGATTACAGAATATTTCAATATCACTTTCAGTACAAATGTGAACTATTTCTTTTGCCTCAGACTTGATACCAGTTAAGGTTGAATAAGACAATAAATCCTGGCACCTTAAATTGAAGAAAAAGGATTACTTCCTTTAGAAAATATTTAATTTTCAGCGGTTCATTTTGTTTTTATTTCTCTGCCTCCCTTGGCCTAACAACATGCCACTGATAATCCAATTTTATGTGCTATTTCTAAAGCTCAGGGTTTATGACCTGCCCACATGGCTATCCTCGCCCATGGACAGGAGAAAAGACTGTTCAAATTGTTGGCTGTACCCAAAGGGAAAGGGTGTTAAGAATTATTATTTTAGTCCACTGAGTTAAAGGGAATGGATTAAATTAGAGACACCAATGATACAACTAGTGTACTGGAGGGAAGTTCCCTAAAACAAGAATGACTAACAATAACTAGTGAATTTGCAAAGTGAATTTAGAAATAAAAAAGTATTAAAAAAGAGAAGATTATCTCTGTATCCCTAAGACCATACATGGCATGCTTTGTTTTCAGACTTGTGGAGGTGTTCCACTAGACTCCTAGGCTCTTATGTTCCCCTATATTTTTTCTAGACATACCTCTTCACATTGAACAACTGCATCTTCCTAATAAATAAACTTGATATTGCAGGACTGCCTTTTCATCTGACATTGCTGACATTGCTGTTGTCTGTTGCCACTAAAAGGATACAGGATACATGCCTTCGACCCATGTCTCTACACCAGTTTCCACTTCCCCTCAATAACTGTCCCTATAAACCTATCACTCCTAAGTCTATTTCTAGTCCTACCTCTATCCATTTTCCTATGTGTCCCCCTTATACCTGTCCTAACACCTGGCCATATCCCCATCCCTCTATCACTGACCATATACCTATCAAAAAATCTAGATACCTAGATGTGTTGCAGTACTCATCACTGTCTCTATATCTCTCCCTGTCCCTCAAAGACCAATGCCAAACCCCCCCCCAACAGAAGCCTCCCCAAACTATTTCTCCTATTTTTAAAGCTCCCCTACTTAAAAAGACCTCCAGAGCAGGGATTTTTAAGTAACCATGTGCTGAATGTTATAAAAAATTAATTTGTTTGACTTCTCTTAATTATTTTTAGACATTCAAACATCTTAAATATGGATTCTTTCAGGGTTCCCCAGGGTACACTGTATTTAACCTCTACCGCATGAACATTACATTTTTGCCCTACTCGCAAAAAAAATGGAAACTCAAAAAACAAAAGTCAAACTTTTGTAGAGCTGTCCCAGATTTTATACATTTAGGAAAAAGAAAAATCTGCTTAGTAACTCTTTCTGTGGTACTACTCATAAATATTGATTATGCTGTGATTTAATGCAGAAACATTTCTTGGGCATTTTTAGATTCATAATAATTATTTGGGGATGTTGCTTCTTGTATTACATTCCATAAACTGAGAATTTTCTTGCTGTTGCATACTGGGCTAAGCAAGATTGCTTTGAATTGTGAGAATGAATTAGTAAAATCTGTTGGGGTTAACATAGCCCATCATTATATTATTGGGTACTGAGATAAATTCTGATTTATGTAAGTCAATACAATCTTAATTTTTGTTTAACAAAAATATTTGAAAGATGAAACACTTGTTTATACAGCTGTGCTAACAATTTCTTGTTCCTAAAACCCAATCGTTTTGTTATTCCATAATATTGCGTTTAACAAATGTGTTGGGGTGGTAGCTGTAGTACAGCAATATGAAAAATAGCAAAATGAAAATGCCTAAATGCTTTCACAAACCAAACATTCTGGATTTCACTTTATTACCTCTCCCATTTCAGAAGGATTTTGGAGTCTTAATGTGTTATTAAGAAACTGCCAGATGTAAAAAATCTGTTGCATCATTGGGAGCACAATGGAGCGGAAGGTGTTGAGTGCGTGTGTGCTTCTGCCTGCTCATATAGTGGAGATTATGCCTCAATGATTGAGCTGCCTCTCTGCCTGTGCTGGGATTCCACTGCAGCCTTTAAATATGCTGGTTATTTTTATCCTCCTACGTAGTATCTCCAAAGACCTGCCTACCAGACAACAGCCAAACAATGTTTCTCTTTAGTCGGGAGGGGAAATGGAGGCTGGCCAGGTTTCCAGCAGTCACATGGTGCAAAAATCAATGATTAAAAAAAAAGTAGAAGAAAAATCCCTTCTTTCGCATTTTTTCCTCTCTTTCATAGCAGGCTGGTCTCCATCTAAAAAAACTCAGTACAGGAACATGGGAAAGGGGTGGGAGGCAGAGGGGGAAGCAGCTTGACATGAATCAGGACCCAAAAAACAACGTGAGAGGGAAAAAAACTAAGTAAACACAAGTTTCTGGCAAATCAGCAGCAGCAAGCAGAGCATTAAGGAAATGAGAGGCTTGCACTGCCCATCAGCCCATGAGAGGCGAGGTGATGTCAGACTGCTGTCCAGGATTAGTAACCCTTAAAAGCTGGTCATCTCACTGAGGAGCAACATTCGCCATAGCTTTTAATGAAAAAGGGAAAGGACATATGTTGTAGGCTGTAGGCTGTAGCCTCTCTAGGTTTTTACAGATCCTGCAAAAGTTATATTTCCACATTTCAGAACTCCGTGGAAATAAGGAAATAAAACAAAACAGTTTTTATTTTCAGTAAAGGTGTCTGTTTTTAGATATTAGAGCTCATTTACAATGTACTATGGATATGGTACAAGTCATTTGCTATGGATATGGCGCAGTCCATAAAGCCCCGTAAACTTGCACTTGAGCTGTATACATAACCAGTGCTTCTTGAGGGTGTCTCAGACAGGCATGGCTATGCGCGCCAGGGCTCTCTGCAGATATCTTTGTCATGGGGCCCGGCAAGCTCTTGTTATGCCCCTGCAAATGACATAAGAAGTAGTGATGTGTGGGCAGGCTTTGGGTCGACTTCCATAGAAATTTTGAGTGCTGTGGGCAGGCTGAAATTTAGCCTGCATGCACCCTGCCCGCGAACTACTAGTGCCCCACTTCTGTTGGATGCTTGCCGGTGTGCCTCACCTCCTTCTGTGACATCATGGCGGGGTGGAGCAGGTATATAAATAGAAGCACACTGCAGGTTAGGGCTGGTGGGGCTTCTTGGGGGTTGGGTAAGGGTCATGGACAGGTTGAGTTTTTCTCGACCTGCACATCACTAATAGGAAAGGACATGCTAGGGGACTTCCACACCTTATGTCTGTGAATCAGTCCTATGGTACACTCTGCAAACTGGTGCAGTATTTTGTGGCAAATTTCTGATTTTTAAGCAGGCAAATATCATAAAAATTAATTCTGCCAGACCACCCATCAAATTGACATCACATGCAGGCTTTTGTCATGTCACTTTTGAGTGAGCGGGTAGCAGATTGAAATGCAACAGAACCCCCTGCTGGCCTGGTTGAGCGGCAGGCTTCTGGAGTATAATTCTGGGTCTGACCCACATAACCATCCATGAACCAGTCTTTACACCAAAAAAATAGTCACCCCATAGCTCAGACTAACTAATCATCAGGATGGGCTCTTAGAGAGAGAAAATATGTAACTCACCTTAAGATGCCATCAAGTTGGAATGCCCAGCCAGGAATCGTTTATTTATAACTGTAATCAATGTATTTACTAGCAGTCGTAAGTTAATTTGTCCAGGATACATTTATTATTTACAGAGATAATTGCTTTCCTTGAGTTAAACATTGTCTGTAAAGGGCAGAAAAAACATTCAGAGCTTCAGTTTCTCAAATTGTATACAAGTGTTTTATTGCCAACATTAGACAATTTTCACCACAATTTGAAATGTATGCATTAAAAAGTTTAAAAATATGAAATAAAAATATATGTATCCAAACTACATTTATTAAATACACAGACATGTACTGTATATATCAGCATTGGTTCTGAAAACAGGGTTTCTTATTTATTGTCCAACAATTTTATCTCTTCATTGTACCTTTTCTCCAAGACTGAGGCAGACATACAATATGTCTATCAGTGTAATTTTTTAATTATTTGACTATATGTGTGTATTTGTTGATGAATCAGTGACATTGGGCGAGCAGAAAACGTCCTTGTCCCTGTGTGACAGCAACTTGAATTGGCCAAATCAATGATTTTTAATTTAGTCAAGATGGTTGCTATAGTAGGGGTCTGGGGAATCTCCCCCAGGCCTAGCATAACAGCAACAATGTTGCTTTTGTGTGCTTGGGTACAACACCTTTAGTAAGGGTAACTGTGTGCTTGAATAGTTGGAAACACTCAAGCAGTAAGTGTTACAAGTGGCAAATTGTGTGTGGAGTTGCATTTTTATGTCATCCCTGACAGCTTTGTAGCTTTTAACTATGTGTGTACATGTAGGTTTGTGCATGTCCATCTGATTAACTAGGTTACAAAGCAAATAGATCTTTCCTCAAAATTTTAGGCCAAATCACAGCCACCTTAATTTTCAGCCATTGGACTAATAATCATATTAGCAGTTCGGACCAGTAAAATGGCATAGTAGATTAAATACACAAACAGATGCATGCTATGGTGTCCATTTTTTTTCAAGAATTACTTAAATTGCTAATTGTATTTTCTATTTTAACTGTTTGATATTAGAATGGCCCCAGTCAAGTAAGAATTTTAGAAGAAATATTAATGCTATACACAGGCACAGGGCCACCATTAGAATTCATGGGGCCTGTACATCAACATTTTCTGGGCCCCCCACACAAGTTATAAAAAGCCATTGACGGTGAGGGGCCCCCTATAAGTTAAAAAAAACATTGGTGTTAGGGCCACCCTTACAAGTTAAAAAGAAACATTGGGCCCCAGAGAATAGTTTTTTTTAAAAAAAAAACATTGGTGGCAAGGGCCTATAGAGTATTAAAATAATACTTTCAGGGGTTTAATAAAATAAAAAAAAACACATTGGTGTTCAGTACAACTGAACTTGTGGTTTCAGGACTTCAACTTCGCTAATTTTGCAGCTTCAGGACTTCAATATCTTCTCCTTTCGTAGCTTCAGGTCTTTTCGTGGCTTCAGAACTTTGGCTCCTTTCGTGGTTTCGGGTCTTTTCACGGCTTCGGGACTTTGGCTCTCCAGCTCTTCGAAACATCGGCTTTGTCAAGGGGGCCCGGCTATTTCGAAAAGTGCAGCATAGCCGGGCCCCCTTTTAGGCCTGGGCCCGGTGCCCCCCCGAAGGCGGCCCTGCACAGGCAAATGAGATTCAATTTTAGTCATAGTTATCAGAACTGGCCTTCTGCCTGTATATAGGCATATTAGGTTTCTTAAGCTGTACAAATAAATGATGTGTAGTTGTACATATGTATGTCAATATGCATGTGTGTGTTTGTAAATGTGAAAAGTAGTAAACCTATAAACACACCTAAGCGGTTGCATGTACCACCAATATAAGTATTTTTTTTTTTTTTTTTTTTTTAGATCAGAACAAATCTGCTGTAATGTGAGCTACTTACATGTACAGAAATCTGCCAGAACATCCCTATTTAAAATATTATTGTAAGAAAAGTCGATTACTGGAAAAATTAGATGACATGACTGCCTAAAATGATCTAATTTCTCATCGTTATACAACTTGCTGGCATGCTTATAGAACTGCGTTAAATAAACAGTTATTAAATGTAACATAATGTTAATTGTGTGCAGTTAAGAATGACAGTTGTTTAATATAAGCCATTCCATGGCAGTGAATGTTGACAAGGATGTGTTCTTTGCTTTTGTTGAACAGGTGTGAGATGGTTAATACTAAAGCCGAGACACTGTAAACTTCCATATTTGCTGATTAGAATGAGCATATATGTATTTTGCTGTCAAATGTTATCATTCTGCAAATACTGCAGTTCATATAGTCATATTAGCACTGAAGATTAGAGATACAATAAAACTGTGCATTTGTGTCATCTAGTCCGATGTCCACATCAACTGGGAAAACACCCCACCCCACTGCAGAATTGTTCATTTAGGCAACCTTTTTCTTACTTCTTCGTCTATTTAAGCCACAATAGAGACCGCTATATATTATTTTCCTAGGCAGTTTGTAGGACATTGATCCTCTTAACCCTAACCATAACTAGTATCTTCAGTAATTTTTTATTTACTATTTTTTTGTGAGTAGCATATTCTTCTACATGAAGTGTGGATTTGACTGGTCCTTGGCCAGAGTACAAGCATACCTTCCAATATAGTACCTTAGGGGTAATTGCAGCATGAGATGGATGCTTGCAGCAGAGAAAAGATGAAACTTCCACAACCTATGTCTGGCGCAGTTATGCAGTTTGTGGTGCACCAGTGCTGCTTTTAAAAATGTAAAAGTTGGGTGCAGATTTATATATTCTTTTTGTAAAGGTTATAGCAAAACAGAGGGTTGATTCTGATACTGCATTTCATGATCTGTATTACTGTCTTTTGACCTCTTGGTCATTTAGCCACACCCCCTGCTTATTTCTTGGAATTCTGACAAATGCAACATCAGGTCAGTGACTCAGACAAGACAAAGTCAGTAATATTTTTATAAGTTAGGAAACATACATGTAGTAATATAATTAAATGTACTAACATTTAATTATATTAATTACATAGCTAAATACAAAGTTCAAAAAGGTTTTTTAAAAAATTATTTAAATATTAAAATACTAGAGCTTTTAAAACTTTAAGACTGGCTCCCACGTAAACATGCAGTACACTGAATCTGAAGGAAAATTACTTATTTTCTTCCTTGGATATATTAATAGAACTATAACAGGGTGACTGTTCTGACCTTATCTATATAATTGTAACCTTGCTAGAAACTAAGGGGGTTGACTGAAAACGTTTATTCACTGGCAATTTAAGAAAAAGCTTTTCCATAGCTGACAACCATGGGGCTTTGGTTTGGCACTATAGGGCTCATTTGCAAATGCAATGTGCAAAGTGCCAAAATAGATGAAAATCCTCATGCTCATCACTGCAACTTGCAAGCAAATTTACCAAAGCAAAGTTGCTGTGTCACACGTTTGTAAGGAGCATGTATAGGAGCAAAGTACCTTTGGGTATAGTATTTAAGCTCGCAAAACGTGAATGCATTTTAGTGCTTTGCACTTGTGCTTGCATTTATAAATGAGCTTTACATCATTTTATTAATTAAGAGCTGTGTTTGCACAGACTTAAAATGCTTAATGATAATTCACCACACGTCACCAGGCTTTGCCATGTAAAATAAGTAATTTTTTTACACATTTTTTCTTAGAGGGACTTCCTTCGGAACTTACTTTCAAAGGTCTGAAGCAATGTAAAATAATGGTGGCAAACCTGGCGTTCATATGGTTTACAATAAAACACAGCTTGATAAATCCGCCATTTATTTTACACAGCTTTTTTTGGTAAATTTCATCTTGCACGGCATAATACAGTGAAGCCTCAATTTTACATCCCCTGATTTTAAGTTTTCCCTCATTTTACATTGTTGTTTTATGGTCCAACCTATATTTTAGGCATAATACATTTGTCTCCCAGTATTATTTAGCAGGCAGTCCCCTAATGTTGTGGATGCCTAACTGGGTCCTAAAATACAGTTAGGAGGGGGGACCTGTTCCTATTCCTGCTTAAAGCTACGGAGTAGTGACCAGTAGATGGCACTGTGCTGAAGTATAAAGTCCTGGGCAGCCATGTGCTCAGGGTCCATTTTGTGCTCGATGTGCTTGAGCTGGCAGGCAGAGCTCCAGTGGAAGCTAGACAGGTCAGGTCTAGTAAGGATAGGCTACTCACCTTAAGAGGTCACTCTAGGAGTGATAGATAGACAGGCTATTTAGCTGAGCAGCTTGAGGCTCCTCCGAGGATTTTGAGTGGGATTATGATACCGGGTACCAGTTGCCTAGAAGTAGGGACTAAGGGGCCCATTTACTTAGTTCGAGTGAAGGAATAGAGGAAAAAAAGTTTGAATTTCGAATGGTTGAATATGGCTACTTCGACCATCGACTATGACCTTCGACTTCGAATTGAACGATTCAAACTAAAAATCGTTCAACTATTCGACCATTCGATAGTCGAAGTACTGTCTCTTTAAAAAATTCTTCGACCCCCTAGTTCGCCACCTAAAACCTACCGAGGCCAATGTTAGCCTATGGGGAAGGTCCCCATAGGCTTCCTAACAATTTCCTGATTGAAGGATTATCCTTCGATCGATGGATTAAAATCCTTCGAATCGTTCGATTCGAAGGATTTAATCGTTCAATCGAACGATTATTCTTTTGATTGTTAATTAACCCTCGATATTCGACCCTAGGTAAATGTGCCCCTAAGTGTACAGACATAGGGATGTGAGTTTCCCCTCATGTTCCACATAGGGGAAAGGCTAAAAGCTGGGTGTCCCAGAGCAGCTGCTGTGTACATGTTCTCATTCCTGTGGGGACAGATACTGACCAAAGGCGCTGTGAGTATAAGCCTATCCACTGTTGATATATGATACAGCTTGCTCTGTATGTACACTCAATAGAGGATTGTTATTGCTCAATAAATTTGTTTTTTGGTTAAGTTATAAGAACCACTGGCGCCCAATTATTGCACCCTGCATAAAGTTACAGTTACACTACACCCTGCCTCTACATCGTTTGTCAGGGCTTACTCCCTAAGATTTAAGGTCTCATCCAGAGAACAGTATTGGGAGTGGAGCTCATAGTCAGAGAACGGTGCACTCAATTTACTATAGCACTACACATTTCAGTGATTTTACATTTTTCTTGGATTTTACACAATTTTTTTCTGGTCCCCTGAAAACGTAAAATGGGGGTTCTACTGTAAATATGCCCCTAATTGTATGTTTATTTCTGAGGCTTATTCATCATGTTTTTTTACTGCAATATAGATAATTGGAGTGTTAAGCTGCCCAAGCAATCACTGATCTATTTCCTAATTACCGTATATACATCTAGGGGCCTATTTATCATGCTGTGTAAAAAGTGGAGTGAATCATTACCAGTGATGTTGCCCAAAGCAACCAATCAGCAATTAGATTTCAACAGTTTAGAAAATAAAAGCAAAGATCTGATTGGTTGCTATGGGCAACATCACCAGTAATGTTTCACTCCAACTTTTGCACTGAATGATAAATAAACCCCTTAATGTAAAGCAGTATAATGTCCATAGTTCTCCAGTTTAGCATTACAAAGGCTCTTGGTAATTTTAGCTTGATTATGTGTTCACAACTCACTTAAGAATGAAAACAGGGTAAGACACTAATTTACATGGTATTCGTTACAAATGTCATTGCTAAAATATTTTACTAACATTTTCTTAATATCCACCCTGGAAGATGTGACTAATGGGTTCAGTGCAGCACATTTAAATAAATGTGGTCTCCATTTATTTTAAAAAGAATAATGATTTTCAAACCAACAAAAGAACGCACTGTTCATATTATGTTAAGACCTCACAATAAATGTAATATCATTCTGATTAGCTGTTATTGAGTCTCATTGCACATTTGGTGTGGCTAGATTAGTCAATTTTCCTTAAATAAGCCACACCATAAACATATTTTTAAGGGATACCTTCATTAAAAATGTATTTGAAGTGCATTAGAGATGCATAAAAATGACAGAAACATATTTAAAGTGATACCTGCACATTGGACACTAGTAAAGATCCAAATTACGGAAAGATCTGTTATCTGGAAAAACCCAGGTCCCCAGCATTCTGGATAATAGGTCCTATACCTGTATTTTGAAAATGAAGAAACCGAAGGGGACTCTGCCCCATAGAGTTCCAGTGTATTTCTTTATGCACCATAAATTGAAAGGTAATTAGAATAATTGTATAAATAAACCTTACAATGTTTATGCATGTTTAAAATGTTAGTAATGATACAAAATAAATGTGTCCCCTGAACTATGTAGTATTGTTTTTTTCTTTTTTAATATGTTCTACTGTATACTTTGTGGAATATGCATTTGCTGTGGTATAAAAACGGAGAAATAACAATACTCTTGTTATCAGTAAGAATCTGACCAAACATTAGCAATGTGGAGTTCATTAAAAACACCTGCTGGAGCTTGTTTTGAGAACTTTGCCATTTTGTGCCTCTCTTTCTCACTCTCCCTCTAAATGACTTAAGGCTTGTGTTTAACTGCTTGCCCTTATTTTTCAAGGAAACCTCAAGTGGGTTACTGAGCTTTTGGTTTATTTTCAGAAGTGTCAAGTCAGTACAGTGCGTTTGCCTCCCTGTTCCTAACTGAGTGTTCAAGACTACCCATATTAAATATATAAAGGCAGGTAATGAAATCAACCCTCTCTGAAAATCTTCTGTGTGTTGGTCATAAGCTGGCCATACACTATACAAGATCCACTTTCCCCCGATATGCCCATCAATGCAGGGCTATATTCGGAACGTTCGGCCCTAGGGCAATGGGCTCTGCTGGGTCGATCGCCTGAAATATTAAACCTTCCCTATCTATATCGTGGGCAGATATCTATTGGGAAAACCTGTCGGAAGCCCCCATACGTGGTCAGATAAGCTGCCAAATTGGCAATATCAGCAGCTTTAATCTTCCCGTGTATGGCCAGCATTATTCATTAATAAGATTACTTGACAATCTGTTTTCTATAGCTGTAAAACTTGTATATATATATATATATATATTTTTTTTTTTTTTTTCCTTTCTAAAAACGTGTTTAGTTTATTGTATAGAGATACCTCAGCTGACTTGTAGGGTAGAATGTTTCAACCCTTATGATGTGGTAGTCAAAACCATAGAGACTATATATACAGAGTGCACGGAGGGGTGCAAAGTGCAAAAATAACATGTTCATGTTGCATACTGTATGTGCACCTTGCTCTTTACATTTATGAATTGCAGAGGGAGACATTCTTGTACCCTATGAATACAGCGCACCTAGGAATCCCCTCTCCTGCACCCTACACCCCTAATTTACAAGCAACAGAGTCCTTACTGATTACCTATGACAAGTGATAAGGACAGAACTACCTAGCGCTGGATTTTCTACCCAGCAATAGATGCAGAGTGCAGCCAGACCCTGGACATGAGCTCTGTTTGTATGCTTTTGCTTATATTCTATACTTCTAAATGAGACCTAGATTGTTCTAGCCTAGGCATGTTGATCTGAAATCCCAACATATCCTGCTATTCAAAAGCTGAGAAACATTTAAGGATCTGAAGTTTTTCCATGTCTTGGAGGCCTTAGGTTAGTATTGATTGGATTTGGGAGATGGCTCTGGGAACAAATAAACGCAAAGTACTATGACTGGCAGTTAGCACAGATTATGTTTTTGCTTTGATTTCAACAAGGAAATTATTTGCATGGAATTAGTGGGCCTGTTTTTATTATTATCAGGTACAGCTATTTACCCAAACATTAAAATGTCATAAATAAAGCATTTGTCCCATGTCAGCGCTTAGATTCAATATTTTTATTCTGCCTATGTTATAGTGAATCAGGTACAAGGACAGTGTACAGCACTACAGGGCACAAGGGTTCATTTACACCGGCTACTGAGCAAGAGTATAGAATCTGGGAAGGAACTCTGCATTGTGGGAAAAAATATCAAAAATTATTTCTAAAACAAACCTTTAACCTTATCCCTATTAATAAATAAGGCTATATGATATTCATGTTTTTATGTGATATTCTCCCACAGTTTAAAACACACCCTAGTATTTCTTTGTCTGTGGTATTGGACTCAACCTGGGCAGGAAAGGACTTATGTGGGGGCTAAAAAACTTTTGCTGAGGGATATGTCAGCACTTAACACTATAAACACAGCATACAAACAAGACTTGGGCCACATTCAGTTTGAGGAGTAAAATATATATCTTAATTCAGTATTATGAGATTTTCCCATACACTTCAGCAATGTGTTTTAAGAGACAAACGGTGACTTGAGTTTTTCTCGCTAAATTACATCTGCCTCTTTGTTCCTTCAGTGAGTTCATATTAAGTAGCAAAAGGATGGGAAATAATTATTCAGAATTCTCACATTGGATTGGTTGTATAAGAATCTGTTTTCAGCTGAAATGTTCAAATTTAAATAAACTTCCCTCTTTCAATCCTATTCGGCACTGCTAAATATCTACTGCATTTAAATAAGATGCTGACAGGAATCACTAAATCTTGAGAATAATTTAGGGGAAAAAAAATGTGGTTTTCATATAGTTTTTCGGTTCTCTTGTAATATTTGCAATAGTTGAGCAATATGTGCAGCTGCCTTTCCAGATGGGTAACAAAACATGAGTTTCATTTCCATTAATATCACAGAATTCCTTTAGTCGTGTAAACCACTAAGAAGCCACTTTAGAACTTACAGACCCAATGACTCATTATCACAAGCTTTAAATTATTTTCTATCTTCCTGACAGTTACCACTGGCTTCTTTTTGAGGAATTTAAGGCTTTAAGTAATATTTCACTGAAGGCTCCTTATTTCAGCATCTCAGATCTTACAAATGGATGTAAAGTAGTTTATTGTTTAGATTGCTTCCACATCATATTTACTCTTGGGGGGTTATTTACTAAAAATGTATCCCATTTTTCTAATTAAAACACAGTCGACCTAACTCCCATCCACAAATTTAACTCCTTTATCAAAAGATCAGCTTGAAAAAGTCGCTGCGGGAAAATTCTTGACAAAATCATGTGACAATGCGAATCATACAACTATTTCGAGTTGACGCCTGAAAAACGCAACTTTTTTTGAATTATTGTACGAAAACCAGCACAGTTGAAGATTCTAAAAAACATCTGACTTCTACTTCTACATAGCTGGAATATTTTCAGATTTTTAGCACCTTTGGGGTTTAATAAATCTCTAAAACCTGCATTTCTAGAAATTGCACTGAATTAATAGTGTTTATTGCTGTATGGGATTAGCCTAAAGAGAAACCCTAGAATGAGCAAACTGGTTTAGAGTCTATATTCTGTTACTTTACTAGCATAATGTAAAGGAATATAGACCCTAAACCAGTTTCTGAATGTACAGTACATGTTTGCTAAACTTCTTTTGGGGTTAGGAAAATGTTTATTTTCCCATGCATGCTGTTGAGGTTCTTCCCATGCATGCTGTTTATTATCATGACAAAATATGCTTTTTGAACTGAATTAAATAAGTAATCCTATGTCAAGACTACTTCACGCTAAAAGAAGCACTAAATATTTACAAAAGGGAGGAATTTGACACAGAAAGAGAGGAAGAGAGAGACAAAAGAAAAATAGCCATAGGAATACACAGGGGCGTATTTGCACCTGGGCAGTAACCCATGGCAATCACTGATTGGTTGCTACGGGTTACTGCCAGGTCCAAACTTGCCCACTGTTTATAAATGAGCCCCATAGTGTTGCAGAGCTTCTGCATTCCAACACTGACCTGCTCCAGGGGTGACTGTTTCACCTTTCTATAATACTTTTATCACATAGATTAAATGTAAATGTCATAAATTTGTTCAAAATAAGTAAGTCTTGACCTAATGTTTATCTAAATCAGTGTGGTAAATACTGCCCGTTCAACTATATCAATTCACATTTTCCTGCCATGCAAAAACAAATAACCAATTAGAAAAGTTCCATTTACAAAATGTTAATGGACTAAGTGGATGTTCAAGTAACGTAAAACACTCTGTATTTATTTATTCTAGCTCTCTACACCTATTACACATCTCCAGATTTAGTCCTCCGGCCGCATAATGCAGAGTTGAACTGCAGCCACATCTTCCATTTAACCAACATTTCACTTTAATTTAACATCATTTTATATATTTATTTTAATGTGCACCTTTAAACTACAGCAAGATGTAAAAACATTGCACGGTGATATTGTAACAATGATTTTTGACTTAATTTATTAGTACAAGATAGAGTGTAATGTTTTTTGAGTGATAAAAAATATTATTGTATAGAGACCTACAAGCTAAGGGGCTGCAACTTAACCAGTGATTTTCCCATATTTATATTTTGCACACATGAGGTTTGAGCTGCAATGCAGTTTGACTAGGAAGGTGGGAGCTCTATTACATAGCTGCCTGATCTGCCTCCCCTTTCATATACAGTAGTGGGGAATCCTAATGCTTTTAGTAGGTAAGTCGATTCACATTGTAAAAGAAGGTTGAGGAGATACAAGAGGGCTCATTTATGATAATAAAGTCTGTGTGTAATGTCTATTACCAGTTGTAGTCATGCACTCCCAGGTGTCATGGAGCCATATATACTAAACATTCATAAAATAAGTGCCAAATGTAATGTACCTGAGGTTTTTAAAAAATGTTTAATTAGCAGGGACAAATTCACTAATATGCGCATTTTCCCCAGCAAAGGCTCCGCCACACTTTGCACCACTTTGCATATTCGCTACCACTACACTAATTCACTAAAATGCAAAGTTGTGTCTTTGTAGCGGTTTCGCTAGCATTAATTTGTCAATGCGAGCATTTCATAGCGAACTTTGCTAGTGTTCAATTCTGCCTAGCGAAACTTTGTTAGTACTTTCACACTAAGTTCAATTTGAATAGGGCGGGTACGTATATGTCGTATAGACGTCTTTATTAGAGACGTTGGTGCAAATGCTTGAAGTGGTCACATATTATTACAAATGTCCAAGGAGGCAAACTAAAGACAAAAGAGATCCTCTAATGCCCTAGACACGAGCCTACCCTAAAACAAATGTGGTATGCCCCTTAAATAGTTGGAAAAAACGTTAACACATAAATCTTTCATAGTTAGGACTTTTGAAGGCAAGTCCACTTTAAAATATGAAAAAACGCCAGCATTTTTTTAGAACTTTTATGACAATCCGGCAAACAGGATATGATATCACTGAAATAAGATTGAGGAGGATGAAGCTTCATCTTATCCGTTCACCAGGTCTAAGGTGGCGAAGGAAACTCTGGCAAAAGAGGTAACGTTCTGTAAAATTTGCACTTTACTGAATTTGCGTAGTATTGATCGTTCGCCAGAGCGAAAATTCACCTGTCGATAAGACGCAAAACTGCGCTAGCGACGGTCTCTTTTGCTAGCGAATTGTCCTCTATGCCTGTTAGTAAATTGCCAATGTCCGTGCGGATGTTATTTCTGCGGAATTTTCGCTAGTGACTGCCAATACACCCTTTACTAAATCTGCCCCACAATCAGCAAATAGCAGAGACCTGTCAATGTAGAAATGTAAATGTATTCCATACACATGTTGAGACACAAGATTTCTGCAGTCAATTTGTAATGCTACCACTTATTCTTTGTTTTGGAGGAGCCACATTTTGCTTTCATCAACTGGTGCTAAAGCGTAAAGAGAATGGGCGTCATTTTCACAGCGAAACATGGAAAAAAATGTCACTCATCACTAGAGATGAATTATTCCGTTTTTTTCCTTTGATTGCTTGTGCATGTTTGTCTATTCTCCATATACTGCAGACCTCAATCAAGAAAACCTCCTTCCTTTAAGCTAAAATTATGCTATAGAGGCAAAAATAAATGTTTTCCTCCCTTGCAAAATGTAAATGTATGTTTTTAAACCAAATAAGAATTGGTTCAAAATAACAAGCTTCCTTTTTTAACTCTCCTTAGGTCTACTGAAGCCAGAACCACTATTCCTCTTGAGGCTTAACCTATGTTTCAAGTGCATATTCTCATTGATCATGAACCGATGTATTAACATAGATTTACCACTTCCACAAGCTATATTTTGTTAGATAAACTGTGCCAAAAGTCCAGATTATCTGCAAGTTGGCAAAGGAAAAAACCCTTTACAAATTATAAAAACACTTATTTCACGCAACAAAAAGCAAATGAACCAGTTGATTTTGTGAGCAATTTTAGATTGCAATATAAACACTGCATCAGCCTTAATGGAAAGCTTATGGAAACCTGCTGATTCACACACAAGTGAGACTGGTTTTAGGTATTAAACACATTTTGTATTGTATAGGCAGTTTTATTTACTATACTTTTTATATTGTTTGACCCTTAAATTTATAGTCATGCTGAACTTACTTTACATTGTCAAAAGTATCTGGATACCTCTTACCCCACTTCTCTCTGCCTGTGTTTTGCAGGTAGACCAAGAGAAGCAGGACTGCTCCTATATGCTTCTGTGTTTTTTGACCTGAGTGCAGCTCCATGTAATTGCACTCAGGCTCACACTGGGCCTGTCAAAAACAGGCAGAAAAAAGACGCGCATATGCTCAGGGGGTTATTTATCAAAGTGCAATTTTATCTCAAAATTTTCTGCTAAAAACTCCGATCAAATCAGCTCGTGTTTTTTTACGCTTATTTATTATTACATTTTCTGGAAAATTGCTTTGTGGGCAAAAAATCTGATTTTCGTGTTTTTTTAATTTTTTTTTATTTTTCACCCGAAAACTCAAATTTCTAATGCTTTTTTGCCAGAAAACTCAGAAAACTTCGGGGTACTGCACGAAACCCAGTGCACATCAAAAAAATATTGGGACTTCTCCCATTGACTTATATGCAACCTCGAGAGGTCTGAGATACTAGATTTTCTGATTCGGACTTTTCCATCCTCTGGGTTTAATAAATTCAGAAAAATTCATGATTTTTTAAAAGTCTGATTTTATAAAAAAAAAAATCACAATTTTTTAGGGATTTTTGCATTCAGAGTTTAGTAAATAACTCCCACTCGGGTTATTTATCATAGTCCACTTTTACCTCAACATTTTCTGCTAAAAACTCAGATGTTCGGGTTTTTTACACTGATTTATTAATACATTTTCCTGAAAATTAGCTTTGGAGGAAAATATCAGATTTTCACAATTTTTTTTCGGATTTTTAACCCGAAAACTCCGTTTCTTCTTTTTGCCGGAAAACTCAGAAAACTTCGGGGTATTGCACGAAACCCAGAGCACATAAAAAAATCATTGGGACTCCTGCCATTGACTTATATGCAACCTCGACAGGTCTGAGATGCCGGATTTTCTAATTTGATTTTATTATTCGGACTCTTCCATCCTCGGGGTTTAATAAATTCCGAAAAATTCTTGATTTTTTAAAAGTGAGATTTTATAAAAAAAATCACTAAATCTCAGCAGACCAAGGGACAAATTTACTAACCAGCGAGAATTTGCCTTGCTTTACAGCCATTGCAACACTTCGCCAAGAGTAAATTCGCTAGGACAACACTAATTTACTAAAATGCGAAGTTGCATCCAGAGCGCCGAAACGCTGGCGAAGTATTGCTAACATTACTTTGGCAATCAAACCGAAGATTCGCTAGTGTTGGCTAATTTGCATACGGCTGGAAATGATAAAGTTGCATGGATGTATATGTTGCAGCAAATCCAGTGAACCTTAATAAAGAAAATATAGTTCTTAATAATGCCCTACACATGAGCCCACTGTATAGTTTATGTTCCATATGTTAGAAAATGTATGGGGGAACCTGGTTACCCCAAAAAAAAATTTACGGACTTTTGCAGGCTATCACTCCGAAAAAAGGAAAAGACAACAGTGTTTAGTCATTTATTTTGCCTTGAGCACCAGGTCTGGTGAACCAATGTATACTTATAGCCAAAAAAAACCATCAACCCATAATAGAGACAATGTTAGTGGATTACAGGAAACTGTGACACTTGATAAGTACAGATACATTTCAGTCAACACAAAAGTCTGATGGTTTAAACTTTGTATTAGAAAAATCCACGTATTGTTTTGAAAGCATAATGAGAGCTATCAGTGAAGCCCAGATGATCTTTCCTATTATTATTGAAAAACTGCATAGACAATAGAAAAGGTCTTTTTTTTACTTAGGATGCCAAAAGCAGGATGATAAAGACGTCAATTCACACGCATTAGCATTGGTTGATACTTTGCTTATGTGGTATTAATTTTGTTCTGAAGTCTAGTAACATACATAGTAACATAGTAAGTTAGGTTGAAAAAAGACACACGTCCATCAGGTTCAACCTTTTAACCTGCCTAACTGCTAGTTGATCCAGAGGAAGGCCATCTGAAGCCTCTCCAATGTGCCTCAGAAGGGGACAAAATTCCTTCCTGACTCCAAAATGGCAATTGGACTAGTCCCTGGATCAACTTGTACTATGAGCTATATCCCATAACCCTGTATTCCCTTACTTGCTAAAAAGCAATCCAACCCCTTCTTAAAGCTATCTAATGTATCAGCCTGTACAACTGATTCAGGGAGAGAATTCCACATCTTCACAGCTCTCACTGTAAAACCCTTCCGAATATTTAGGCGGAACCTCTTTTCTTCTGAATGGAATGGATGACATTGTGTCCTACTAGTAAATAAAGCATTAGAGAGATAATGATATGATCCCCTAATAAATTTATACATAGTTATCATATCTCCCCTTAAATGCCTCTTTTCCAGCGTGAACATCCACAATTTGGCCAGTCTTTCCTCATAGCTAAGATTTTCCATACCTTTTACCAGCTTAGTTGCCCTTCTCTGTACCCTCTCTAATACAATAATGCAAGGATGCCACATCCTGGATGGAATTAATTGGGCTGAATAGTGTTGTGTCATCTGCAAACACTGATACATTACTTACAATACCCTCCCCTAAGTCATTGATGACCAAGTTAAATAAAAGTGGACCTAATACCAAGCCCTGAGGGACCCCACTAAGAACCTTACTCCAAGTAGAGAATGTACCATTAACAACCACCCTCTGTACCCGATCTTGTAGCCAGTTTCCTATCCACGTGCAGACGACTTCATTAAAGGAAAACTATACCCCAAAAATGAATACTTAAGCAACAGATAGTGTATATCAAATTGAATGACATATTAAAGAATCTTACCAAACTGGAATATATATTTACATAAATATTGCCCTTTTACATCTATTGCCTTGAACCACCATTTCGTGACTCTATCTGTGCTGTCTCAGAGATCACCTGACCAGAAATACTACAACACTAACTGTAACAGGAAGAAGTGTTGAAGCAAAAGGCAGAACTCTGTCTGTTAATTGGCTCATGTGACCTTACATGTGGTTTGTATGTGTACACAGTGAATCTTACGATCTCAGGGGGCGGCCCTTATTTTTTAAAATGGCAATTTTCTATTTATGATTACCCAATGGCACATACTACTAAAAAAGTATATTATTATGATAATGGTTCATTTACATGAAGCAGGGTTTTACACATTAGCTGTTTTACTCAGTATCTTTTAATAGAGACCTACATTGTTTGGGGGGTATAGTTTTCCTTTAAGCCCAACAGACCTTAGTTTAGAAAGCAGTCGTTTGTATATTGAGAAAACAGGATACAATTTGGCTATAATAAGTGAGTTGATGTTTATTCAGTGCTAACATAAGGGAAAAGCCATACATATCAAAAGCAGACAAATATTTGTTTATTCTAAAATACAATTTATATCTGTAAAACAGTTATATAATAGAGCTCTTAGAATAACTCTGCTACAGGGAAACAAGAAGTCATTTAGAAGCACTTTCTTTAAATGCTAAAGAGACATGAGCCAATAAGAAGCCAGTACTGGTGCTTGGTACTGTAATGTCGGCTGACTCATGGAATCAAATGCAGAACTTGGTCATCAGAATTTAGAGCACTGATATGGCTAAGATAAGCCTTCAAACTGCTTCTACTGAAAATATTTTAAAAATCAACTACTGGTAAATAAATATGTTACTGTATTTTAAACTTGGGAAACTACAGAATAGGAATTCAGAAGGTGCTAACTTTATATGTATTTTCCTCCCGGTTGCTTTATATATCAGAAAGATGTACCAATAAGTCTTGTTATAACTTTAATTTATTATACTATCTCACACAGCACAAGGTGATCACAAGAAGCCTTGGAGACATGACCTGTAGGCATGGGACCTGTTATTCAGAATGTTCGGTACCTAGGTTTTTCTGGATAATGGATCTTTCTGTAATTTGGATCTTCATACCCTAAAGGAGCAACAAACCCTTTACCAAAAAAAACCCTTTAAAAAAACCCGTTGACTGTGCAGTTGGAGCAATTTACCGGAAGTTGCCAAATCGCCGAAGACACGAAGGGGTAAGTAAAAAGTTAGGGGCATTTCCCCAGGGGGGGGCAGCTAGGCTGGGGGGAGGCAGTAGGGGGTCTATGTGGGAACGGGGTAGGGTTTTTTTTGGTAAAGGGTGGGTGAATTTATTGACAGGCACAAATTCGCTGAGAATTCCAGCGTTTCGCCACCGGCGAATAAATTTGTGGAACCGTGAAATTTCGCAAATTTTTTGCTGTTTCGCGAATTTCACAGGAAATTTGCAAAACGGGACAAATTTGCCCATCAATTTTGTTTCTCTTATAAGTCTACTAGAAAATCATTAAATAAACCCAATTGCCTGGTTTTGCTTCCAATAAGGATGAATTATATCTTAGTTTGGATCAAGTACAAGGTACTGTTTTATTATTACAGAGAAAACGACATTGATTTTTATAAATTTGGATTATTTGAGTATAATGGAGTCTATGGCAGACAGCCATAATTCAGAGCTTTCTGGATAACAGGTTTCCAGATAACGGATCCCATACCTGTACCAGTTATGTCAATAGTGAAAAAGGCAAAAATAGTCCACTTATACTTTTAAAGAACTGGCAAGCAATCCCAATTTCATTTTCCAAAAGCAGACACTTTGGGGCCGATTCACTAAATTCTAGTGAAGGATTCGTAGTAAAAAAAACTTCGAATTTCGAAGTGTTTTTTGGGCTACTTCGACCATCGAATGGGCTACTTTGACCTTCGACTACGACTACGACTTCGAATCGAAGGATTCAAACTAAAAATCGTTCGACTATTCGACCATTCGATAGTCGAAGTACTGTCTCTTTAAAAAAAACTTCGACCCCCTAGTTAGGCAGATAAAAGCTACCGAAGTCAATGTTAGCCTATGGGGAAGGTCCCCATAGGCTTGCCTAAGTTTTTTTGATGGAAGGATATTCCTTCGATCGTTGGATTAAAAATCCAAAAATCCAATCGATCTAATTTTCTGCGCTAAATCCTTCGACCTCGATATTCAAAGTCGAAGGATTTCAATTCCTAGTCGAATATCGAGGGTTAATTAACCCTCGATATTCGACCCTTGATACATCTGCCCCTTTGTGAAGCATTGTACTTTAGCTTGGCTTTGATGCACCTGTAGTTGTGTCACTTCCTAAGGGAATATGTGCTCGAAGAATAACACACTGTCCCTGCAACTCTTCACCCACAGTGCTGGCATTTCTTTTACTTAATGTTTAAAATCTTAGTACTGCTATGCGTAGTTTGAAAAAAAAGGAAGTTTTTCAGTGTCTTTGTATCGAAGCTTCCTTTGGTGGTCAGCTCTGTACTCTTAAGCTGCCAGTGTTTGTCATCATGACAATATTTTCTGAACAGTTTCTTCCTGAAAATGAACATAGAAAACATGATATGAGGTAACTTATAATGACTTTGCAATGGGTAGATTAGAGGAACTGTGACTTCTGAAGAAATGCTTTTTATGTACACCTAATACATCAAAACCACACTGCTCTTACGCAACACTTTATATTTATTTTCAGTGTGCAGTATCTTCTTCTGAGTCTTTTTATCATTTACTTATGCTTAGTGATGACTGAGTGAATCTGTCCCATTTGGCTGAAAAATACCCACACCTGTGGGAAAATTCACAAAGCGCTTGTGAATCAGCAACTTTTTTCAAGGAAAATATATTGAAGTCAATGGATGCAGTAACTTTTTCTGTACGCAAATACAATAAAGTCAGCTGGCGTTTTTTCATGGCGGCTTTTTCTGTGTAAAATACAGTGATGTCAATGGCTTTTTTGCAGCAATTTTTTTTCATTACATTGTGGTCAATGTGCATTTTGTTGTTGCGTTTCTTTGCAATGAAAATTTCACTGTGGCAGTTAGCCACGTTTTTGTGAAAACTTTTGCCACACATCTATGCCTGCTGAAATATTTCACACATCACTCCTAATACTGCTTGTATTTAATGGAGGTGGTTATTATAAATGAACTTGTATTGTACAATACTTGTATTATGTATTGAAATCCCTTGTCTCTTCAAGTAATGCTGAAACTACACAATCATTTGCCAGCCCTCCTGAAATTTGTGTACAAAATAACATTATGCAGCAGCCCATGGCAACTAGTCAAATGTTTGCTTTCATTGATTTTTCTGCAGCTAACTAATTGCAGTTACTGTACAGGTACAGATTTAAATTTATCCAGGGGGTTATTTATTAAGTTTTCAAGGGTAGTTTCAGTAAAAACTCGAATTTTTCAGGTTAAAAACAAACTCAAATTTTCCGAGATTTATTATGCTGCAAAAAGCTCAAATCTGAAAATACTCCAGCTAAAACCTGTTGAGGTCATGTAGAGGTCCTTTGAACTGTTGAAGATGTTTTTAGCCTTCATGATTTTCGGGGGTTTTTTGGGGGTGGTTTGCGCTCTAAAACTAGACCAATTTGAGCTGTTTTTTTTCACCGACAACGTGAACAATTCAAGTATTTGAGTTTTCCCCACGATTGCATTCATTTGAGTTTTTTGCATTCAAGTTTTTTCATAAATAAGCAAACATTTGAATTGTGAGTTTATTCGAGGTAGAAAAAAACTCACAAACCTTACAAACCCAACCTTTGATAAATACAATCCCGCCGTGTTCATGAATGAGTCTGACGGCATTACATGCATAACTGTAACCCTTGTTTCAGATGTACTTAAAGGAGAAGGAAAGGCTTGGTGCACTTGGGGGTGCCAAATGTTAGGCACCCCAAGTGATTGCATTGACTTACCTGAAACCCCGGCCCAGTACTCCTATTAGCAGCAAAATCCACCTGCCCGGGGTTATACCAGTGAGCACCACGGAGTGATCCTCTTCCTTCTTCTTCTGTCTTCAAACGAAATAGCCGACTTTTTAGTTAAAGTTTGACTTTTTGTTCTACTGCTCCGCTCAGCCGCACAAAGGAAAGAGGAAGACAGAAGAGAATCACTCCGTGGTGCTCACTGGTATAGCCCCGGGCCGATGCAGTTTTCTGCTGATAGGAGCACTGGGCCGGGGTTTCAGGTAAGTAAATACAAGCACCAAGCCTTTCTCCTTTAAAATATAAGGAGAATACAGTGCTATGGCAAGGCCGCACTGCACACATAGAGGAGGAAGGGGTTTCAAAAGGCAATCCTCTGAAAGGAGGGTGAGCTGCTGGCAACGGAAACCGGGTGGCACAGAGGCATAGGCAGCCCAAGGCCACTGGTTGAGAGCTTTTTCTAAATCAGTAGCTCAAGAAGGAGTTTACTTTTTAGCAAGTAAAGAAATACAAGGTTACTGAATATAACTGTTAGTACAGGGACTGGTCCGATTAGAAACCTTAATACATTACATCCCTATTCTTAGTTCTTGTAGTCTTGAGTTTGATTCTGTTCAGGACATTATTTGCTTGGTATGTTCTCATAGTTGCATGATGGTGCTCCAGTTTTCTTCCATGGTCCAAAAAACATATCAGGGGCTAGGAAAATAAAATGTATTACAGTAGCAGTATTGTACAGTTCATTCCTGATTGTTGGGTTGGACGTTTCTGGCACCTTAGTAGAAGCTCACATATGCCCTTCAAATACACAGCAGAACCCTGTATGGAAATTGTGCATGCACTCTCTTAAAATGTCATAATGAAGAGATGCCCAGCGCACTATGTCTTATCACCACAATTCCCAGCACCTTTCACACCCATTCCTAATTTTAAATTCCATTACCTAATTGTAAAAATCTAGACTGCTTAATATTTAGAACACTGCAAATCATTTATAATTTGTTATTTCAATGAACAAAATTTCCTCTCTCCCCACGTAGCGTTGACAAATACGTCTGATGATGAAATATCTTAGAAGCCTGGTAGTACAAGAAAATATGTGCCACATTTCTTATTCCTCAGGGGAGGATTGCAGTGTCCATACACCCACAACATAAACACACAAATAACCACCTCACACTTAGGGAATGTCCAGGACACTATGCCATCGTGTAATTTGTTCTATTCATAAGTATCAGCACTTATTCATCATTTCTATTTTGTTATTACAATTTTTTTTCTTTTTTAACTATTTGCTTAATGTTTGCACGCTGCTATTGGCTAATATCTGCTTTATCTCTATTTTATATAATTTTGGGAGAGCAATCTGTTTTTTGTTTATTAGTAACACAACTGCCTTTTGTTTATGCAAACTCCTACCGCATCCATCCATAATCTGCCCCACACTCTCTCCTCATGTACACTATCCTATCTCAGACTTCTTTTTTGCGTACACATTTTGTTGTCTCAATCTTTAAACGTTCTTGCATGGATCCAAGTGTGAAATCCTTATGTTGTATTCTCCCCCACCCATAGTCCTTTATGGATTTTACTCTCTGTTACTTCCAGTAGATGCAGATGAGATTGCATTAAAATGGTTAGTGCTATGTTTTAATCCCTTAATTTATTAAAGGACAAATAAACCCTAAAAATGAACATGGCTAAAAATGTCATATTTTATATACTGGACTTATTGTACCAGCCTAAAGTTTCAGCTTCTCAATAGCAGCAATGATCCAGGACTTCAAACTTGTTACAGGGAGTCACCATCTTGGAAAATTTCTGTGACACTCACATGCTCAGTGGGCACTGAGCAGCTGTTGAGAAGCTAAGCTTAGGGGTCGTCACAAATCATCAAGCAGAAAATTAGGTTTGTCTGTAATATAAGCTGATGCTACAGGGCTGATTATTCAAATTTGACACTAATTGCACTGGTTTCTGAGCTGCCATGTAGTAATTATCTCCATTAATTACTAATCAGTCTTATATTGTGACATTTATATTCTATGTGTACTGTATATTGCGAGTGGATCCCTAAACTCAGTAAGTGACAGCAGCACAGAAAATGTGCAGTGAAACAGCAGAAAAGAAGATACTATTAGGCTACTGGGGCATCTTTGGAGGCTCAAATCTTTACTGCTAGTGATGTAATTGCCTTAGGCTGGTAGAGAAGACCAAAACATAATGTACAACATTGATAGCTACTTTTTTAGTTAAGCTTTAGTTCCCCTTTGAGATTAACATTCTTCATCTGATACTGGTAGAGTAATAAGGAAAGTTAGTGTAATCTATCTTCTCACCCCAACCCACAGTGGGGTGTCCTGACTGAAAAAGTCGTTCAGTATACCATATATCTTAAAAAAACATCTTCCCCAAGGATTTTATAACATCGATCACCAAAATTATTCTATTTATCCCACACCATCCATTCTGATTGGGCTGTTTGGAAACAGTACTGAGAAATTTAACGGTTTTTCTATATTACCGGTATATATTTATTTTTGATGACAAAAAGACAATAGGAACAACAAAAAGGGCAACAAAAGTTAGGAATGTATAAGGCCACATTTGTAGAACAAGTACAGTGAACAGTGTTTCAAGGTGAGAACCCTTCCTCATGTGAAAAAATGTACAAATAATTGAGCCTAAGGTGTCCTTATACCTGGTGCTCCACAATCATGCCAAAATGGGTCTGGAGCTATAACAAAAATTTAACTAGCTCTGTTCAAAGGTGAACACAGTGAAAAATAGTCCACATTATTTATCCATCAAAAAGTCCACAGATAAATAAGTCCACATTTTGTGAAAACCCACATTAAAAAGCTCCACGAATGATAGACATTCAAAAATGTGAATAATTTGATTTGCATTCAACAAGGAAAACTTAGAATCAGAACTTTGTACCTTTTTTCACCTGAAGAAGGGTTCTCACCCCAAAAAACATTGTGCACTGTACTTTTTCTTCAATAAATGTGGCTATAAGCCTTGCACCTTCCTAACCTGTGTTGCCCAAAGTTCCTATTTTATTTGTTTGGTGAAGTACTTCGGACATCACCAGTGAAAATAGATGGAAGGAGAGGTGTGCTTATTCTATTATTTATGCTTTAGTGCAGGTGTGCTGCAAATATTGATTGATAATATCATTCATTGGTGGTTAGAGAAAAACAGAACAGTTAAAGGGGAACTAAAGTCTAAAATAGAATGTTAGAAATGCCGATTTTGTATACTAAACATAAACACGAATTTACTGCACCAGAAGCCTAATTAAACAAATTATTTATTTTTTCAAACTTAGTTGCAGGGGGTCATCATTTTGTAACTGTTAAACCATCTTTGCAAGACCAAGACTACGCACATGCTCAGTGTGGTCTGGGCTTCAATTAGAAGGTTAAGCTTAGGGATCATCATAAATGATCAAAACAGCACAAGTCAAATAATTTCTGCCATAGAAGCCAATACAGCAAGACTGCAAGAATACTCAGACTGCATTGGTTCTGTGGATACAAATCTCTACACACTCGCCGGCTGTTCTACAGGGAAACAGACACAGCTGCTCGAGTTCTGTGAAGTAAGGTGGGAGGTTCCCCCCTACCGTTTGAAAGTATGATTATTTCCCTGCAATTAGGTTTCTATCTGCAGCTGCCAGAGAAAGAACAACAAGGGGGAATTTCACTGCATACAGTCAGGTTTCTTATAAAAAACATTTTTTTTCTTCACATTTTTTAATTAAAGTATATTGGAGATGGATAGTAAAAATGGGATTTTATTTTTTGCCTTTACATCCCCTTTAAGCTGTACAGCAAACAACGAGTCTGCCAGAGTGAAGGTGAGCAAGAAAATAAACTGGGGTAGATTATCTCAAGGGGTCTATCTGACGAGATACAAAGGTACAAGTATGCAAGGGTACAGTATACCCTTGGTTCATGCTTCTGTGTAACCCATAATGTTGTGTAAGTTGGGTAATTAAAATCAGAGCTACTGCGTAAAACTATGGAAGCTATTACAAAACAGCAGGGAACCATTAAAAACATCCCCCAGTACTTCACCACACTTCTTTTATTTTTGTTTTATCCATACACAATAAACAAGCTACTTAAACACTTGCCTATCTGTGTGATGAAGTCAAAATGCTGTTTTTTTTAACATATGAAACCTATTTATTGCCATTCCATGTGCTTTTCCATTGGGGTTCTCATGCCAGATGATTAACTCCAATCATAACCAATTACTAGTGTTTATAAGTGAGCCCTGTGAAATCAATTAGGTCAGTCTTTTTTGAGATGGGTAATCACATTGAAGACCAGAGTAAAATGTAAAAACAGTCATGGGGAATTAAATCACAGAATGATGTAATTCCCTGAGGAAAGAAAGTTTCTGTTGTATAGTGTAGCAAGCGAGCCTCTAACCTGGAAATCCTTCAAAGCTCATTTTAAAATAAATAAGTCTGTGATAGAGGCCAGTATCCTCTGCATGCTGTCAGCAGACAACAGCCATGTATTACCTGTGATTTCTTACTACATGCAGTATGTTCTATATTCCTTTCTTAATATAACAATATACATTGTTTTCCTAAATATTGCAAAGAAAACATATTGGACATTAAATCATGCAATACAGAATAATCTATAGGCGCTATGCTATCATAATAATGTATGCCTATATCATTTCTGAATCCTCCAGGATGAAAGCACTGTTTTATGCATGTTTTCCTTCATTATCAACATCTGAAGGTGCCTGAACACATAGAAACTTCTACTTTTCAATCAATATCTTTCTATTATTAATAGGGATTTACTGTGTGAGTATAAGGACTGAACAGTAATCATTAGCTGCCTTAGTGTAAACCATTGACTTAAGGTGCACCTGAAAATATGCAAGGGTGACTTTAGATTTAATTTCCTTTAACAAAAGTGTAAAAAAAAAAAAAGTAGAGATTTCTTCTACTCCACTCTACCACCAGAGTTAACGCATTCTGATAATCTTCAAGATTTCAAATCTTTATCTTTATTTTGAAATTACACTTTTGGAACTAGTGCTAGTACTATTACCATACCTAACGACTGTCCTGATTTGCACAGGGCAGTCCTGGATTTTTATTAAAATGTCCCAAGTTTCTCTTTGATCTCCCGATGCCAGAAAAAGATACAACGTTTCTGAAAGTTAAAGGGGAACCATCACAAACATGAAGATTTAATATACAGTAAGCTTCATCATACTGAAATAAAACACTTTGTAAATACAATCAATTAAATATTCTGCATCGTTTCTGGAATAATCAAGTTTATGTTCACTATCCCTCTCTCAGCATCTGTCTCTCTTCATTCTGTCTTCTTGCAGCAGTTGGGTGTCAGTCATTGACAGTATATCTTATAGGGGGGGTTCCTTTCCTAGCAGATGTGTTAAAGCTCATAAGGAGCCCCCCCCCCTATAAGATATATTGGATCTAACTGTCAATGAATATCTGACACCCAACTACTGCAAGAAGACAGAATGAAGAGAAACAGATGCTGAGAGAGGAATAGTGAACATAAACGTGATTATTTCAGAAACAGTACAACATTTTTAATTGATTGTGATTAGAAAGTTTCTTAATTCAGTATGCTGGAGCTTATATTGAATTTTAATTTTTGTGATAGTTCCCCTTTAATTAAATAAGAGTCTTTTGGCAGAGAGCCCAGGATACTCAGCACCTGAAAATTGATGCAATTGTAACTAATAAGATATGCAGGTCTCTTGGGGGAACTGAGACTGACGGCTTAAAGGGCAAGTTCACCTTTATTAGCAAAACTGAAATAACACATAAAATATGTCCCTAAAGCCCCCAGAAATTTGTTCAAACTTTCCATAACCTGACAAATTTTGTAAAATGGACATGGGGTGGGAGTGTGACTGAAATGGGCATGGTAAAAATATTTTGCTGCACATCAGCAGATGTTTTTGTCAGTCTTTCTATTTTTAAATGTTGGGTGGTATGTATTACATCGATGCACTACTTATTTGCCAGTTTTCTCCCCAAATATAAGTTAGCACATTATCAAATCAAGTTTCACTTATCCCTGTGTCTTAACAGCAAAGCTATTTGTGTTATATTACATGGAGTATTGTAACAAGGTGCAGATGCAGATATCAAAATCCCTTTCCTATGGGCTACTTCTGGTAGACATCAATAAGTAGCATCATGGGTCACCAATGGCAAACATAAAGGGGCATATTTAGCAAGGGTTGAAGTTAAAAAAACTTTGAACTTCGAATTCAAAAAGACCAACCGAATAGAGGTCGAAGGTTTTTGGGGGTCGAAGTGGTCCGTATTCGAATTGTACGATCAAAGGAATAGCGCCTTCGATTTGAAGTTTTCCCCCAAAAAACTTTGATATCTCCGACTCCACCAATTGCCTCCATATAGGTTCTAGGTCTAGGAGGTCCCCCATAGGCTAAAACAGCACTTCGGCAGCTTTTAGGTGGCGAATGGTCGAAGTTGAAGTTTTAAAGAGACAGTACATGATAAATTTCAAATTTCAATCGAAGTTGGAATATTCCCTAGTCGAAGTACACAAAAAAAAATTCGAAGTTCGAAATTCAAAGTTTTTAATTTCGAAAACTCACTTCGACACAAAATCTCTATATAGTGAATTTCCCATCATTTTCAACATTGCCATGATTTGGAGATTGCTTACTAACTTCATAAAAATCAATCATCCAGTGGCGTCTTTGTTGCTCTTACTGATGTATTGGTTGAAGTTCTTGCTTTACACAGCTCTTCGTTGCTTTTTTTTTTTTCTTAAATTCTCTGTAAATTACACCAATCAGTTGTGAACTATATAATCTGTCATTTCACTTTTATCCATAGAATATAGCCTCTTTTCTTTTTTATATTTATCCGTTAATTAGGTTATCCTCTTTGCCTGAAAAAATCCCAAGAGACATGCAAAAAAATCACCTTAATGTACAGCATATAGAGCAATTAGAGTCCATGAGATATGTGCCTTTGGCATTCAATAAACTTTTACTGGAAGTATATTTCCTGTATGTTTCAATTTTTTTTGTCAAAAGTGGAGCAAGGCAAAGCAGCAAATAACCTTATTGACACAGCAAGCCCCCCCCCCCCGAAAAAATTTCATTAAATTAACACAGTGCTCTTCAGTGGTAGAAATTTCCCAATGTATTCAAATAATTAAGTAATAAAGTTTTTTATGAGCGGTAAAAAACATCTCTGTCTTGAATACTTACTCAATAAACCAATTCTTACAAATTCTGCAAAGATTCCATTATTGAAGAGCAACTACTTGGATTATAGTTGTTGCTTCAAGGATTATTAAATAGAATAGTGGTTAATATCTAATAAGTGTGATTATAAATTAGGGGACCCCAATAAAGATATTCATATATGTCAACAAATTGTTGATGTACTTGACTGGATATCGGCTTTTTAGCCTGTAAGGGACTGTACAACCTCTGTGATTTGTTAGATATTTGACTAACCAATAACCAATAGCTGCCAAAATTGGATAATAAGGAAATAGCAAGAGAAGCAGGCAGAGGCACCATTGTAAAACATTGCAGCTATAAATAAGAGCCAGTTTATGCATAAAACATGTCGGGTCCTTGTTTATGGTATTTTGCTTTAATGGATGATAGGAAAACTTTAAATGCGCAACAAAAAACCGTCTGACCTAAACTTGTAATTCTTTTCACAGGGCCCATTACAAGCTTTTAAAACCAGGCTGTTGCCACAGCAACGTAGAATATGTAGAAAATCCTCATTTAAGTGAATGAACCATGAAGTGAGCGGGGGCATCTGAGGTGCTGTACTGAAAACTCCACTTTGTATATTGCTGCTTTGTAAATCGAGTCAAAGCCTGGGCGTTGAGTCATAATAGTTGTGCACATAATAATAATAATAATAAACTGGGAAAACCTGTTTTTACTATATAAAAATTCTAAGTAGAAAAATTAAAGCCGACATTGGCTGGGGAAGAATAGAAGTTCTTTTGAAACGCTGCCAAGACAAATCCTTATCCATCCAAACAGCAAAAAGATTAGAATTTATTCACAGTGTATGGTTTCCTACATGCCTGGAATAGTTTACATCTGTTGTTTTTACATTGTTGTGGAAATAAAATCTGTGCATGAAAAGAAATCCTTACTTGATGAGTTATATGATAATGTTGGTGGAGTTCCTAGTATCAAAATAAGTCTGTTTTATGCAATGTAAGAGCAGCCATCTTAATCCTTTGTAAGCAGTGCAAATATACCCAACACAGCTCAAGTGTAAATATTCTTACACATAATCGTCTACTCTTCTACTCTTCGTCTACTCTTCTACTAAGGCCCACCTCCACCATCGCTTAGACGAATGATCGTTACTCCACAAATTCACTAAAGTGCGAATTTTGCAGAATGTTACCTCTTTCGCCAGTTTCCTTCACCACCTTAGACAAGGAGAACTGATAAAACTAAGCTACATCTTCCTCAATCTTCTGTCAGTGACATCATATCCTGTTTGCCGGAAAGTCATAAAAGTTGTAAAAAAACATTTTTTCATTTGTTATAGTGGAATTGCCTTCAAAAGTCCTAAATATTAAAGATTTTTGTGTTAATAACTTTTTTAACCAATTTGAGGGGCATGCCACATTTTTTTTAGGGTGGGCTCATGTCTAGGGAATTAAAGGATCTCTTTAGTCTTTATTTTGCTTCCTTGGACATTTGTAATAATAAGTAGACACTTTTTAACCAACATCTCTAATAAAGCCGTCTACACGACTTATATGTACCCGCCCAATTCTAATTGACCTAAGCGTAATATTACTAACAAAGTTTCGCTAGGCAGAATTGACGAAATAACGCTAGCGAAACTTCGCCAGTGTTCGGCTGTTGAGGCAACAAATTCGCTCCAATTGAAAGGGCGTGAAGTGTGGTGGAGCATTTGCTGGTGAAACCTCGCCCTTTTAATGAATTTGCCCCATAGTCTTTTAATGCATCAGCTAGTAATTATTTGGATAACTTATACCATAACAATGTTGTTTAGGAGTAAATAAACTATATAATGAAGAATAACTGGGCATATGTTGATCAATGTGCATTTACAACTCACTATGGACTGCTTTGCAAATGATGTATAATCATATCAAACACTGTTTTACAGGTATAGGATCCATTATCCATAAACCTATTAGCCATAAAGCTCCAATTTACGGGAAAACCATCTTGCCGTGAATTCATTTTAATCAAATAATTCAAACTGTAAAACACATTTGCTTTTTCTCTGTAATAATAAAACAGTACACTGTATTTGGTCCCACCTAAGATATAATTAATCGGTATAGGAGGCAAAGCTATCCTATTGGGTTTACTTAATGATTAATTGATTTTTAATTAGAATGTATGGTGATCCAAGTTATGGAAAGATCCCTTATCCGGAAAACACCAGGTCCTGAGCATTCTGTGCACGTCCCATACCTGTATAATGAGCACAATGACTTCTGCTCTAATGTGTTTGCATATATTGTGAGATTAAGGTTAGCAAAGATCATAAACACAGCACTGTCTTAGCACAAAACATGAGTCAAGGACCACATTAAACAGTTTTATGCAGCTTCGCTGGCTTTTATCATAAACAAAATGAACAGGTTCAGCCTGCTGGCTTCAAATTAGGAATAGCAGTCCTGCTTCAACACCCATATTGGTGTATACCGAAATAAAAATGTGTCCAGCACTTACATCATTAGCATTAGAGACCCACTGTTAAACATTCACACACCGTCTCTTAGGAGGGAAACCTGGAAAGAGTCACAGAAGAAGGCAAATAATTAAAAAACTATACAAAATAAATAAGGAAGACCAATTTGGCAATTCTATAACATACTAAAATCTTACTTAAAGGTCAACCACCCTTTTATTTATAGGATTGGTTGACTTTTCCATTATTAAGGAAATTATATTTATAATTAAAATAATACGATTGACTGTACTAAGAAAGTGGAAAAAAGCTTTGCAACAATTCACAGTGTACCTTTTAAGAGGCAATACAGGTATGATAAAAGTCAAATGAACAATGTTACATTGCAATATGGGATTTTTAGTTCTTATTTATGCACATTTTCACAGTTTATGACCTTTATAAAAATTTTTGTTCTAGCAACCACATAGGACAGAAAAGAGAAAGAAAGACTAAAACAAGACCAGAGAGGGTTTTAAAAAAAGGCAGGGCATATTTTACAAAAACTCAGACTTGGCCTGGAACTAGACATGACATGTTATTCAGTGGAACAGATATGAGGAGCTTTTATAAATAGGCATGGGGATAGAAAAGATTAAATGAAGTAATGCCATTACATTTGTATTATGAGTAATAGCTGACCTCCCTGCTTGGACCAATCCTGTGGCTGTTGAACATGACCATAGTCACACGTTATCAGATCTACATGACTTAAAATATGGAAGCAAGTGCTGGTGGGTGGAGGGAGGCTCAGTTATCCCTAACTGAGCTCGATTATTTTTACCATAGCTTCTTCAGATAACACAAAATGAAAGAAATAGTTGACTTAGACAAAAGCACTAAACACTGTTGCATCTGATGCCTCCTACATTTTTGTGTTACGTCTTTCATGTTCCTATATGTTGCTGTACATTGCCAACTATTTCTCCATTCAACATTCCTGTATCATTTCATCAGATAAGCTGACCCCACCAACATTTCCAATAAAACCTGTTGCAAAACATGTATAATTATTCCATAAGGAAAATACATTTCCATCACTAAGCATGATAAATTCTTCTTTAAAAAAGAAAACACATTCATCTTGCGTTGAAAGGGGAACAGGCCCCTGGCAACCCTTTCACTGTATGGGAAGTATTTATTAATAATTAGAAGAAATGAGTCACCATGCTTCAGCAACTGACTTAGGTTAGTCATGTCAGCTTTACCAAAAGGTTATCTTATATTGTAACTTAACAGAACAGGGGGAAATGTGGGAGTTTGTTTTAGAAGTGGCTGCTTTTGTTGGTTATTGTTTATAATGAGTTTGAGTATATGTAATAAAGGGTGACGTGTCCATTCACTAATACATAAGCCGAATGAGTTCAGAGTGACTATAAAAATGCTGTACACAATAAGCTTAAATCTATTTGTGCTTATTTGCCATTGTGCTAAGCACCACTATGGAGGTAATTTATGATCACATGTGCAGTTGACAAAATTGCATTTGTCAGTGGGAGCTGCAGCCACTGCAAAATTGATGCAGTCGCAAGGGGCGACGAAGCGCCTAACACTAGCGTGAATGCGCCAGCGTAGCGCATTTTCATTAATTTGCCGATTCACTAACGGACGCTGGCGTAAATTCGCTAGTGTTACTTCGCACCCTTACACCTGGTGAATTTGTGCAATGGACGTAACTACGCAAATTCACTAACGTGCGCATTTTTCTGAATGCTACCTTTTACGCCAGACTTACTTCGCCACCTCAGACCAGGCGAAGTGCAATAGAGTAGATAGGGATTGCTTCAAAAAAAGTTAACATTTCTTCTAAGTCCCAAAAAACACTGGGTGATAGGCTGAAAAAGATCGTAAATTTTTTTGGGGCTACCCCCTACATTTCCTAACTCATGGCACCTTAACTATACAGTGGGCACATGTGTAGGGCAAAATAAAAATTTTATTTGCTGTTTTGAAGGTTTCCCAGGCTTGTGTAGTGCTGCTACATATACCTCCATTGTAACTTGAATTTGGCGCCGTATGCAAATTAACCATCGCTAGCGTAACTTTGCTTTGCTTGGCGAATTAACGCTAGCGCAACTTCGCAACGTTACGCTTCCCCTGAGCGCAACTTCGGATTTTAGTGAATTTGTGTAGTGCTGGCAAAAATACACCTGGCGAAGTGCGGCGAAGCGTAATAACGAATCTTAGTGAATGTCCCACACAGACTTACGCATACTTGGCACAATTAAGCTGAAAAGTGTGGTTGGTGGTTCACTGCAGCAATTGTTACAGGCTGATGTGGGAATCCTGGGGAGGTGGTGGTAGAGCCAGGGTTCCACTGTAACAATAGGCGCTGTAATATGTAAAACTCAGAAAAGGAAGCAGGAGAAATGCAGCAATCACATGACAATTTACAATGACATTTTTGTTGTGCCAGTGCGATCACAAGAAATTTAAGAGCATGTTATGCCTCCCACATGATATTCCTTAAGCTGCAGGTGCAAGTTGCATCCATTTGCATGTAGTCTACTAACTGGTGTTGTAAATCTGTAAACCACTAATGTCTGCTTCAAAATTATGCACCTGTGTGTGGAGATGCAATGGGATGTTTTACTGTAGGGAAAAAACTGCAAATTGCAATAATTTCTATACACTTTGCACTTTTAAGCGTTCATTTATGATTAGAAGGTACATTGCAAGTGCAAATATTAAGGCAAAGCTGTGCTACACAAATACTTGTATACAGATGAAGCCACTTTGGTTTGTGTGTTTAACACAGAATAGCTAAACCCAGATAACTCACATCCCATTTAACACAGAAAATTGCGTCACAGCATCTCATGTGAACAATGGTAGTATTGTATTGTTCTTAGAAAGGTTACATGCATTAAATGAGTTTAGATG
Organism: Xenopus petersii; assembly: GCA_038501925.1. Classification (NCBI taxonomy): domain Eukaryota; kingdom Metazoa; phylum Chordata; class Amphibia; order Anura; family Pipidae; genus Xenopus; species Xenopus petersii. The sequence goes on from CM076672.1 coordinate 134,576,360, forward strand.
ACTTTAGATAATACGTTTTTTTCAGTTTATCTCGAGTCATGGCACATTTCACACAGGAATCCAAGTGGCTTCACCTGTACATCTATACAGATGCAGCCACTTTGGTTTGTCTGTTTGACACAGAATAACTAAACACAGATATCCCATTTATCTCATTTAACACAGAAAACTGCGTCACAACATCCCATCTAATTAAAGCATTCACCATTGTGAACAATGGAGCTTTGGTATGCTAATGAAAAGGTTAAATGCATTAAATGAGTTAAGATGACTTAAGATAACACAGTTTCTTCAATTACCCCTGAGTCATGACGCATTTAACTCACAAATCCAAGTGGCTTCATCTGTACATGCTCTACTGTATTAGGTGCAAGGTGACAAGTGCAGGACAAGGTGACAAGATGCAATTGTTTTGAGGAGAAGCTACTTCCAGCACTGCATCTACACACACAAGCGTGCACGGCCGATGGCATGCAAAATGCGTATTTTGCTATTGCACTTACCATCTTATATACTCCTATAGTCTTTATTAATGTTCATAATTTTTGACAGGACTCATTTATTAACATGATAAATTGCACAAGTGCAGTTCCCAAGAGAAACTAATAATAATTTAGAACATGGGTAACTGTATGGGTATTATTTATCACCTATATTAGGAAAATAGCCCTCCTTACGCCTGTATATACTGCCTCCATAGATTGAGTCCTACACGATGTGAAAGGATTTCAGAAAACTAGTAAGCTACTGTAAATAGATTTTGTAAAAGGAAATATCACTGGTTTCCAACATTATAATACATGAACTTCATAGCTGACCATATTCTTTTCATTACTTCTACTATCCACCAGACTGTAAAACTATAACAAGATTAAGCTAAAGTTGTGACACCTGTCATGTTTTACAAGAGATAATATATTCCAGCCAAAATAAAGGCTACAAGGAACTGGTCTTCTGCTGTGAACTATAAGTCCCTGCTAATTCTAAAACAAATACCACAGTAGAGATAACTTTTGTGGTAAAAGGAATTTTTAAGGAATAATAAAATGATTAATTTCAAAGGGACAGTATACACCCTTGTTAAACATATAATCAATGCATATAATACATATATAGACTAAGAAACTTTTATTAAATTAAAATGATAGGCTGAATACATTTTCAACATTATTATTACTACTAATAATAATAATGATAATATTTAGTGTACATATGTTGAAGGTGTATATAAGAATACACTGCCTATTAAGACAGGTATCCAACCAGTCCTCTAATGGTTGCTGGGTAACATCTTCCAACACGCTTTTAAAGCCAACACTGAGCTATGTTGGAGAATTATTGTACTGCAAAAACTCTAATGATATATGAGTCCAACCCCTAAAGGCTAATTCAAGTTGAACTTACAACTGGAATGTTTTCTGATTTAGGAAAAAACTCTAATGTGAAAAACTTGAATCAGTGAATTCGGGATGAAAAACCTGAAAACTCGAACTAATCTGGTTTTCAGCAGTAAAAACTTGAATCGCTCAAATTAAACAAGTTTCCTAGCGAAACCCACTGGAAAAAACTGAACATAATGAAGGCTACAAACATCTGCAAATGGTTCTTCAAGTGACCTCTGCTATTGACTTCTACATGACCTTGCTAGTATTTAGCTGGATTTTCGGATTCAAGCTATTTTCAGGATCAGGATTTTTTTTTACAAAGGGATCTAAACTTTCCCTAAACCTTTGTGTTTTTTGCCCCTTTGTTCTTTATATAAAACTTTATTATAGTAGTAAAATTCAGCTAAATCTACACTTGAATAAAAAATCCTCCACTCTCTGGAGAGTTGGGAAATGTTTTGTAACATTGCCAGACTAGAATTCCCACTCAAGATTTTCCAGAATGTTAAGGCATGATAAGAACTTCAGTCCAGGACCTTAGGGATTGAATTGGATGACTAGATTAAGATGCACTAGAGGTAGAGTCCTGCAATGGGTCAGGTACATGAGGGTTGCAGCTAGAACTACAGTATCAGATGCTGGTATACATGCAGGTCATGGGTCTGTGAATAGGGGGTAGCAAGTTATATCTTTATTTCTTAATTTATATTATCTATATTTTACTCCTTTAAGCATGTTTTAAACTTTTTTCTGCCCCTGCCCACTTCTGATGATGTCACTTCCAGTGCAACAGCACTTCATGTTTAATGTTGGTTGGCAGGTTTTGCACCATCATTTTTTGCAACTTCTCCTTTTCTTATTTTGCTATGACCTTGAGCACTGTGTTCCACTGTAAATTGTATGCCTTTTCCTCCATCCACATTCAGTTTTGTTTAAAGCTGTTCTACCCATGAAACACTTATACTCATCATTCCATACATTGCAGCAATGATGCATCTACATCCAATCTAATCTGCATACACAATTAAATGTGGTGTGTATTTATAGCCTTCTCCTCTCCAATGCAACGGAATCTGATCCTGCATACGTTCCGCAATGTGAACAAGACTTATACCTGGAAATAACTCCAATGGACTTGCTGGAACAATATTTGGGATAAAACTAGATTGTCATCTAAGAACACTGCAAACAAGGAATTATCATTCAAACAATTGACAAGATGGTATGTGAACCCTCAGTGGAAACATAAAATATATGCTTCCCCTCTCTGTTTTAGATGGTGTTCAGACACTGGCTCTCTGATACATATCTGGTGCTCTCGTCCAATATTTAAAGAATTCTGAAAGTTACAGCATTCCAAAATCACCACTCCATCTATTTCTTAATTTACCACTAATGGCTGAATACGGCAGTTTTTTCTGTGGTACAGTGAACTCTTGCCTCACTTTGGCTGAGGGACTGCTTTGAGTTTCAGTCCTGTTTAACAAACATCCAACTAATCTTTACTCCTTGAAACTATATCATGTTATGTCACCTTCAGAATTTTTCTAAAATGCAACCAATCGTTAACCAAGATGCTACCAAAGTCTAATTCACTCATCATTTCAGGTATTTATTACAGCAGCCAGTGATCCCCAACCAGTGGCTGGTGCACATCGTGTTGCTCTCCAACCCATTGGATGTTGCTCCCAGTGGCCTCAAAGCAGATGGCTATTTTTGAATTCCTCATAGGGGCTAACAATAGCCAATAATTAGAACTTTTTGCATTCTGCATTGCTCTCCAAATTTTTTTACATTCAATTATGGCTCACGGGTAAAAACAAGTTTGGGGACCCCTGGATTATAGCAACCTCTACTAATTGGCTTACCCCTCCATAGGCTGCCACTACTTTCACTTTCCAAATCTCTACAGTAGATTATTTAGAAAACTCCTAACAGTCAAAGCCATCATCTCCAAGTGTTCACCAAATCATTTAACTCATTCAAAAGCTCTTCATATACATGTGTTAAAAAACGCTCTAACTATCTATCCAACTTTGTCCATTTCAGACATTTAATAACATCTTATTATGTATATACTTAGTATTCCATAATGTACACTTTGATACACTAGAAGCAACTGCCCCCTGTTCAGTACTATGTTCAATGCAACATATCTGATTCTGTTGACTCATGAGCTTGCTCAGCCCCAACCTTGTGTCTCATATCCCCTTCTCAGTTTAGATTGTAAGTTCTAATAAACAGAGCCATGTAGTTATAGTATCAATCCTTTTGTTGTACAGCAACATACCTATAGAGTACAGTCTACATCTAATTTATATCTCACTTGCAATAAAAATGTGGCATACATCATGACATCTGACACTTCAAAATCTTTTTCTTTGTGTCATGAAAGGCAATACTATTTTTGTAAGCGAAGCTCTGTTGTTTGTCCTATCATATGCAATGTATTAGCCTGTGTTTTGTTCATGGCAAAAACCATCAGATTAGTCAAGTTCCCTTTATAGTGCAGAGCTCCAAGGCCATGAATTTTCCATGATTTTATTGCGCTGGAATAGTTGAGTCCCTAAACCCTAGCAGCCTAGGCTCAAGTCCATGTTTTTATAATGCCACCATCTAAAGCAATTAAATCGACTACAGTTTCATTTTATGCCAGAAACCTTTATAGCAAATGGGCATGTTAAATGTTATAAATTCCAAAGCCAAAACTGGGATATTTGTTTGCTAACATTCAGGCATGGGATATCAGCTTACCCCAAGAAATAAGGCGCCATATATTTTCTTAACTAGCAGCCAGTGTCCAGCATTTAGCAAGCTATTTACAAGCACAAACAAATTCAACCTGTTTTCTCTCAACAATTATCTGTGGTCTAAATTGCATTTTATGTCTAAAATGACTGCCAAGGCTGCCTTGGGTCCATGTGGACTGTACTTTGCAATTTACACCTTATTCAGAAAGTGGAACCAACCAGTGTTTTGTAGAAGGTGCAGATATAAAGAAGTGTGAAAAGACAATTACCTTTGTGAATAGCATAGATAGCTCTATTGCATAAACAATTTAAGGTGACGTAATAATGGATGCAAACTTTCTTACACTCTAATTCTAATAACATCAACCAATTTGTAGTTATAATTTACAGATATGCATTTGAAAGCAAACTACTGATCAACCGTGCTTTTCTAAAATGCAATATATAACTATGTGGTAATCATAACATAATAGAAAATACAGCAGCAATTATGCACAATAAGATTAAAATGAATAGAGCAAGACTAAATGAATAATTGCTCTGGAAACATATTTAGTACAGTATTTGCATACTGCACAATGCTTTCCATTAGTTCCAATCCTAAGTAATACACATTTGGCAAAAGTAATGTAGGTCAAAAGTATAATACATTCTACCTTTTTTCCCCCACAAACTTGACACGCACATGGGTTTTGGTAAGTCCTTCTGTATAACATTATTGTGTAGCAGTTGTTTCATTTAGAAGTTTGTATCTCCTTAAAACTGCTCCCCCTACTTCTCTAATGTAGATGACCAAAAGCTTAATTACGGATGCAAGGAAATTGACCAGTGAGGATGCAAGCGAACTCACCAATTAACATGCTGCTAACCAGCATGGTTATCCATTTTGTCATCATCTTACAAATGGAGATTATTGTGTAAAATTGGATTCATGACATTATAAAATAATTAGTAGGAAGGTTTTACAGCTTATATATACTATGCATAGAATGTGCAGTTGAGGCAAAAAAAAGATCAACATAAAAAAACACAACTGTATTTAATTGCTATACTCATGTTTAGTTATCAGTTAGCCTCATGAGGTGGGACTCTCAATGGAGGATTCCTTTGCATTTTAATTGGGTTGCCCTAGAGAACTTGCTGGAGAATTTTACAGTGAACTATTACTTTAAACATACACTTTGGTGCATGCTGGGATTTGGAGTCCAGTAAAGTTTGATTGTGCAAACAGTGTTTACGTCCTATTCACATTATGTTTACACCCAGTTTAAGATGAATACTGCTTACCAGCTCAGTCATCGTACTGTTATCTTATGGAAATGATAGAGTAATTTTGGCTTCATGATATGTTATACACAGATCAAAAAAGTTTTATTGAGATATATTGCTTTAAGAATATAATCTGAATAAAGCTTCATTTTGTCAGGGTTTAACCCTTGATAATATGTTAAGGCATGCTGAGATTTGCAGTCCAGCATCAATCAAGTTGTTTGCTGTGAGTTGTAGACCAGCAATGCTGTGAAAAACCACAAATTAATACCACATACAGTGCCCCTTAATCCAACTAAAACCCCAAATGTGAGCCATTCCAAGTCATGGCACAACATTTTGAGGCAAGTAGTTGTGCCAAAAATCTATCTTCACCCAAATTACCATCCATTCAGTAATTCCTACTTGTCTACATTGGGCCTACTAGGGGATAGACAAAACCTATACTCCCGATCATTTCACCCCTGTTGCAGCTTTATCATGTGCATAAGTGTAGCAAGAAATACTCATTGGGTGGGAATTTGGGGTAAAGTTGAACTTTTGGCGCAATTACTTGCCACACATTTTTGAGCAATGACTACAAAATGCTCCAAAAATCATTTGAATCAATTACAAAGGAGAGAGGAAATTTATACAGTTTACTTGTGGCTCCATATGAGGAGTGAGCCAAAGCACCAGAGCAGGCTAGTAGTTTCTAAGGAAGGAGAAAGATACAAGAGACAATGTCTTCTGCTTCTACTGTCCATCTATTTATCATCTATCTATTATCTATCTAGTTATCATTTATCAATTTATCATCTATGTGCACATACTGTAAATATAATTGCATATGTTTTAAGAGATGTAATGTTCCAAAAATGAAATATAAAAGTCCCCTTGTTTAGATATTGTTTTGCCTCATAAAATGTTTAGAGCATTAAAGCATGTGGCCAGAGCATGCAACATCTGGGTGATAGAAACAAAAAAAAGGACACAAGATATAAAACCGCAATCACATTTATGGGAAACTTTTAGTACACTTTCTTCCAAGGATTTCAATGCCTCTGTTATATTATGTTAAAGCAAATTGGATTTGGAACAATGCATTCTTTTTCAAGACACATTCAGATTAAAATTTCAGAGGTACTGGGATAGTGGTAGGTTTAAAGCAATGAACATTTCCACAGCCTGAAAGTGAAACATCTTTGCCTTTTTTAAACAACTATTTATAAAACTGGTGAAGCTTAGTAAATCATTTTTTTGTAGCAATAACTAATGTCTTCAGGGAGTTTTCTTTGTAGTATAAGTTAGTAAGCAGCTCACATTCACGCAGAAAAACAAATGATTTACGATTAGCCAAGGTTATTATTCATATTTCTAATATTTGATTTTTAGGCCATAAATATTTCTTTGCTGAACATGGAAAGCAGTGGCACTAGAAGATAGAATAGAATAACCTACATCTAATTAATACCTGGTTGAGAAATAGTTTAGGTTTTTAATTATAAATTTTCACATCAAACTAGTATAGGTTGAAGGACAGCACGTATTCGATTGGTATGCCCATATATGTCATCATTCATAGCAATTAGACAATAGATAATTAAATAGATACAGTAGGTGTTGTTGTGTTCTAACCAGATCAAACATTAGAAAATTATCATTTAACGATAAAGAAGACAGTGTCCTAGTTATACAAGCCTGGTTTTATCCTCAATTTCCATACTTTATCATATCCTCTAGCAAAACAAGTTATCTGTATCAGCCATAGGATATTTTTAACCAGTTCTTACCAGATGGACAAGTCCATCTACCAGGACTTACGTTATCCTTCTGTCATTCCTTAATGCCAAATAATCTTTTACTCCTCAAAACACAGACCTATGGGGATAATATTTTTTAAAAACTAAGATTGCTTTGTAGGTTACATAGAAGATAATGTTGAGAAAAAAGGCACATGTACATCAACTTCACCCATTGCGCAAGAGTATCCTGACTAACTTCTATCTAAACTAAAGGAAGGTGAAAATAAAATCTGAAGTCATCTCCAGTTTGTCTCAAAGGAGGAGAAAACATCTCCCTGATTCACTGGAGTCGTCATTAATGCACACACATGGAGCATATTTCAGCATATATATATGGATTAGTAAACTTACCCAGCATAAGATTAGTTTTGAATCAAGTTTTTCTCTGAAAAAAACTCCTATATCAGGAAGACTATTAACTTCTTCAAATTGGTCAGGTGACCTCTGCCATTGACTTCTACATGAACTCGACAGGTTTTAGGTGGCGACCTATTGAATTCGAGTTTCTTCCAGGGTAGGGGATTAGAAATCTCGGATTCAAGCTGGTGGTTTTAAATGCAAAATCCTGGTGTTTTGTTTGGAGGCAGGGAGGATATATATAGTAGCTTTTACTACTAAATGTTACCTGCCAGACAGCACTAATAATTCTACAAGATCAATTGTTGTTAATACAACTCTCTATTTTATGCCATGCTATTCCAGCATTTGATAAGGAAACATGAACACAGTTTCCTCTCTGTTTATTCAGAAAGATGTCTAAGTACTATAATTATATTTTCCCTTGAATTAGTTTAATGTAGCACCAGTCACACATATTGTATTGACCATTGAGGTGTTTGGCAGCATGACCATAGACGTATGATCTCGTATCTTATTACTGTGCACATTATATATTTATTTATTTACTTAATTATTAAATAGTAATGAGTTAAACCAGTATATATGTTACATTATATTAGACCCAAAACTCACAGTACTATGCAAAGATTATCCGAATATGAATAGTGAGACTGACTAGTGAGACGGTTAAGAACAGATTGTCACAAGATGCACACTAATCAGCTGTTGGGATAATGAAAGAGAAGTAACTATGGTAAAATCAGTTTCACATGGCTTTAATAACATACAGTACATCCATTCCTAGATACTGTTTTCTAAAAAAAAAGTTCAAGACATGTGATAGTGCTGATGATTTAAAAAAGGTAAGGAAGCAATTGAAATATAGTAGCTGATGCTCAGGATATTGCTAATGCCCTTTAAACAATACATGGATTACTGTATATACAGTATATTGCTGTATATTCAAGTCCTACACTTACTTTCACAGCCTCATTGTATCCTAGCCTAATGGCTAAAAAATTCAATGGTGAGCACAACTTTCCCTTTCCTTAAATATACAATAAGGGGCCTATTTATTATTGCACAAGCTTCAGCTAAAAACCAACAGTTGCAAAAGTTTTTGCTTGTTTCCAAAACTCTTTTTGGGGAAAATTACAGGAATTGTACTTGGGACTTTTTGGCCCAAAATCTAATGTGATTATGGAAAAAAGACAAAAAGCTTGAGCAATCATAAAAAGGCCCCTAACTTTATCCCTTGAGAGTACTGTAGCACTCAATATTATGCCTGTCCAATAAGACATACACGCCCCTTGTGAATATGATTTGCTATTATCTGCACAGGTAATAATTATATTTTCTTCAGATGCACTATTACTACATAAGATGATGTGTAGGCATGGAGCAGTCTTTGGACTGTTGGGCACAAGTTTAGATTGCAAGTAACAGATCATCTGTATGCATGCATAGTATATTTTACAGTGTTGTACAACAAAACAATACATTATTAGAACAGACAGGATACAATTAAACAATAGAATGTAAATAAGTGTAAAAATACAATTGCATTCAAGGCTAATTAAGAAGTGTTACAGGACAAGAGGAAATAGAATACAATTATTTTAGTTCTTACACAGGAAGATAAACAGATGCCAAATGTAAGCGATGGCTCTCTTCAGGACAATGGAATGAAAACCTTTTGCATTGCAAGTAAGACATTTGCTGTCAAAGAAAACAAACAAGATGCTGACATTGATCATTTACATTGATCATTTTGATGTGGAGACTAAAAAGTAAACTATTTAAAATGCATTGTTCATAAAGAGGAGTTTCTTTCATAATCAAAAAAGATTTTTATTGACTCCATAGTAATAATCTTTTTATTATCCATACATGCTGTCATTTTTGCCTCTCATTATATAGAGAAAGGGGTATGGTCATGTATGATTTTTTTAGCTACATGTTCATGCCTGTATACTGGAGCCACAGGGGCAAATTCACTAAGATGCGAAGTTGCGCCAGACGCAACTTCGCCACACTTCGCCACACTTCGCCAGGCGTATTTTCGCCAGCGCTCCGCAAATTCACTAAAATCCGAAGTTGCGCACAGGGGTAGCGTAAGTTTTCAAAGTTGCGCTAGCGTTAATTCGCCAAGCGAAACGAAGTTTCGCTAGCGATGGTTCATTTGCATACGGCGCGAAATTCAAATTTCAATGGAGGAACACGTATCACTACTTCAAATGCCTAGAAAACCTTCAAATCAGCAACTAAAAATTTTATTTTGCCCTACACATGTGCCCACTGTCTAGGTAAGTTGCCATGAGTCAGGAAATGTAGGGGGGGAAGGAGGGGAGCCCCAAAAATATTTTCGATCTTTTTCAGCCTATCACCCATCATGTAGAAAACACGACAGCGTTTTTTGGGACTTAGAAAAATTTTTTACTTTTTTTGAAACAATCCCTATCTACTCTATTGCGCTTCGCCAGGTCTGAGGTGGCGAAGGAAGTCTAGCGTAAAATGTAGCGTTCAGTACACTGCGCAAGTTAGTGAATTTGCGTAGTTACGTCGCTAGCGAAAATTCGCCTGGCGTAAGGGTGCGTAGTAACACTAGCGAAACGACGCCAGCGTTCGTTACTGAATTTGCGCAGTAACGAAAAATGCCAAACGCTAGCGAATTAACGCTAGCGTTCGGCGCTTCGGCGCTTAGTGAATTTGCGCCTCAGTCTCTGGAGAGCTGGGGTAAAGTATTGTTGTTTAATATTGCTTTAAGCAACCCTGATGTTGCTGGACTACAGCTCCCACTATTGATAAAATGTTGGTGCATGCTGAATCTTTTAGTTGGTGCAGTTTGAATTTGAACAAAAAATGTTTCCATCCTCTTTAAGGATCCATCTCTGTAGTTCATATATCACATTTTTCATCATGCATTTGCGTTGTGGTCCAGTAACAAATGAAGCAATTCTGCAGATTCTGCAGTTGAGGATATATTAACAGCACATTGCCAACCACAGAAGAAATTAGGGAACAAGATTGCGTGGAATTAAAAAATGTATTAGAAGAAAAAGTATTGCAATGATGTGTGAAGTATGGAGTCACAGTTACAAACACTGGCTAAATATTCAATCAAGTGCCATGATTCCAAGACAACTGACATCTGATACAAGATCTTCTTTGTTTTATAAATATACATTGTTTGGGACTATATTTTAAACAAAAGCTCTTTATAGAATAAGAAATCCTAAGAATAAAAGAATATTGTAGCAAGTGAGCACTCAGTGACTAGTAAGTTAATCATTTGCAGTTTAAATTACAAGCAACATAAAATATTTTAAATGTTTCTATCCAAGTCACCAAGCTAGCTTTAATGGTATTAATGCAATATGCAATTAGCAGGGCATTTCACAACCTCATTGTCTTCATCATAAAGAGACCATTTGCACTGTTATAATTGAAAGTTCTCTTCATCAAATAGGTGGCCTCTAGTTCTTTGTTCTAGGTATAGAACCTATTAGTGGGATTCTTGGGACCTGAAGTTTTGTAAATCTTTCAATAATTTGGATCACCATACCTTAAATCTGCTAAAAATCATTTAAATATTAAATAACCCCAACAGGATTATTTTGCAACCATTATGGATTCATGAAGCTCATTTAGGAGCAAGTACCAGGTACTGTTTTTTACTACAAAGAAAAAGGAAACCATTTTTAAAACTTAGATTTTTTTCTATAATGGAGTCTGTGGGAGATGGCCTTCTCGTAACTTTGATCCTTATGGATAATGGGTTTCTGGATAAGGAATCACATATTTATACTTGTAAAGAATAATCATGGTCTCTCACAAGTGCCTTTTCTCCAGACAAAGACATCCTGTCTTTTTAACAGTTTAGGATTCCAGCTGATTTATATCCTTCCTAAGAACTGGCACCTAAAACTTGTCCAAATATTCAATGTGAGGCTTTACCAGGATACTGGGTAAAATGGGGATCCTTTCCATGCAAATATATTTATGAATAGACATATATCTGTATAGATTTTTCATTACCACACAATTTAACAGATTAGCAGTGTTTTTGCTCAACCATGGTCTCTCTACATGCAGGATTTGTTTGTGCAAACCTCATATCCCTAGCAACAATGCATTGCTTTGTATAAGAGACTGGATTATGAGAAGAAGAGGGTCTGAATAGAAAGCGGAGTAAAAGTAGCAATGACAATACATTTGTAGCCTTACAGAGTATTTGTTTTTAAGATGGGGTTAGTGACCCTGATTGGAAAACTGGAAAAGCTGGAAAGAGTCAGAAGAAAAAGGGAAATAATTGAAGAATGATAAAAAATAAATAATGAAGCCCAACAGAAAAGTTGCTTAGAATAAGCCATTCTATAACATACTAAAAGTTTACTTAAAGGTTAACCATCCCTTTAAGGCTTAAGTACTTGACTATTTCTCTTGTTGATCACAAGCTGGTAGTATTTAGGAAAGTATTTACAGTAAACTTCTGTTCACCTATCATTTCTTAACTTGTTTGTATGTATAACATTACAATTGCAATGAACATTTTGTTGTCTGAGATGTATTTACAGTATAAGTATTGGCGACTTTTCGCTAGCGCTACTTTGGCAATGCGAGCAATTCAAAGCGCAGATGCGCCAGCATTAATTTCTGCCGAGCACAAATTCACTAGAGCTCTTGTGCTCAGGATCATGTGCATGCCTTGAATGGACGTCTTTATGTTATATGTTGCAGCAAATACATTACATTTCCACTCTTACACATGTCCAGGGAACCTTAATAAAGACAATAGGGTAGTTATAATGCCCTACACATGAGCCCACTGTATAGTTTATGTTCGATACGTTAGAAAATGTATGGGGGAAACCAGTTACCCCAAAAAAATTTTTTTAGGACTTTTGCAGGCTATCACTCTGAAAAAAGGAAAAGACGCCAGTGTTTTTTGAACTTAGATGCTTTCTCCACTTACATAATATGATGTAAGTAACAATAGATTGAGGAAGATCTATGCAATCTAGTGCACTTCGCCTGGTCTGAGCAGGTGAATGCAAGTGGTGAAAGAGGTAACGTTCAGTAAAATCTGCATTTTAGTGAATTTGCAGAGTAACATCCATTTGCCAGAGCGCATTGTCGCCTGGTAATTGAGTGTGAATGATCTCTAGCATCTATCTCTTTCGCTAGCAAATTGGTACCTGCGCCCATTAGTAAATTTGCAAAGTCCCTGTGCCACTTCGCCTTTTGGGGAATCTGCCCCCTTGTCTACTAAAATATATATTTTTTTAATTTGAATTATTTGATTAAAATGGAGTCTGTGGGAGATGGCCTTTCTGTAATTCTGAGCTTTCTGGATAACTGGTTTTCAGATAATGGATCCCATACCTGTACAATGAACTGCCAGAAGCTGAGGGGCTAACAAATTATGGCCAATGATTTAAACAATTACAGACAAGATGTTTCTGACTTTATCCCTGAAATTATAGGTGGGGCCAGCCTGAAAGTGAGTTATGGTGACATCTGGGGTGAATTTCTTAATTATAGCACTTGATACCCATAGGGTGAATATTTCACCAATGTTTTTAAATTTCTGAAAAAGCTATCTTATTATATGAAAAGTTGTCAACCCATTCTCACGTGGCTTTGTGATTCGAGCCTATAGACAACAGTAATAACTTGACTTTATGGAATTGAAAGCATGAAAACGAGGTTCTCATCCAGTAAAATGAGCTTTTTTTCATCAGACACTTCCTTTACTACTTGTAAATGTGCACTCCTGTCCTGAATAAGAATGTTTCCTTGCCCATTCCACATTAACGAGAAGCATGTTTTCAGTTCAGTCATTTAGTTCATGCACTCGTAAGTCATTCTTGTATGAAAAAGCTTAACATGAAGTTTCAGCAGAAAAGTGTATACAACAACATTAAACAGCATAGTTTAAAGACATATTACTGACTCAGACCTTCTGATTCAGTCTGTGGTTTTTCTTGTGTACTCCAGTATCTTGAATAAAATATTCAGTATGTTTTTTTCTCTTCACCAGACTCTTGTAAGATAAACAAGACAAACATTTTGAAAATGTATAACTTTTAAAAAAAATGCTGCACCATTACAAAGTTATGGCAAATTATTGAAGCAGCCTCCCATCCCCCACTCTCCAGAATCTCTGGCTGGTGTCAGTGACTGAGAAAGGTTTGAGTGACAGAGCAAAAAGAGTGAAAGCTGATTTGCTGTGACATGCCATGAGGCCACACTCCCCAATAACAAACATGTGCAGGGGGGGGGAAGTAATGGAATTGCACTTGTACATATAACAGTAAAGAGACTTGCTCTATACCAGGAACAGAAACACATCTCATGCACATCAATTCTAACACCTTCTAAAAGCCCAGGACAGCTTAAACTTTGTTTTCTTTTATTTTGGCAATTGCAGGATTTATTATATCTTTGAAAACTCACTTGCTTATAAATAAGAATATCAAAAATAATAACATACTGTAGCAACATTTCTGAGGTAGTATGGCAGCCAGAAGTAACAGGTTGAAAAACAAAAGCAATTTTTTTCCATAAACAGATCAGAACAGCAAAAATACCTTTTAGACGCAATAACAGCTCAATGGCTCAATGCGGATTTTACAGAACATTAACTCTTATGACAGAGTTGCCTTTGCCACCTCAGACCAGGTGAAGTGCTAAAAATCTTCTGTCACTTGTGCTCATGTTTAGGGACATACAGTCGCCAGCGTTTGGAACGAAACTCCGCATTTAAGTGAATTAGCGTAGTCTGAGTGCATTTGTGCCTGGCAAATTGTAGCAATGGGTGCGAATCAGTCGATGGCAACAATTCACCCTTTAGTAAATCTGCCCCTAAGTCTGTCTCAGTCAGAGCTCCCTGTAGACTGACTAGCCAGGCTTTAAGGCTTCTTGTTTAGACATCTGAGGCTAATCAGACCCAGTGGGTCAATGTATAGTATTTACTCTGCTACAGGGAGGGATTTTTGCCCAGCCCATTAGACCTGGGGAGAGGTTCAGGGAGAGGCTGAACTGTGCTGGACAGTATTTGTAAGCAAAACAAAGGGAAACCTCTGCAAAAATACTATATTTCTTCCCAGACATGCTGACTTGCCTAAGCAAAGTGATTGACACTTCATTCCACGGTTTTCTGTCTCACTATAATAAATAGATCCCCACCCAGTTTGTGTATGTATTCTTAGGAAATAGTATATTTTGTTATATAGCTCGAATACATATAAAGAATGACTACAATGTGCTATTGCACAAATAGTAACGCAAGTTATTGTTCCTACAACATTTATTTATAAATTATACAGAAGGAAAATTGTAATTTTATGGGAATGTGCAAGTGGATGCTCTAAAGTTATTGTTTAACAACAACTGGCAGCATCACCTGCTAGCTTACTTGCCATGTACAGCGTATGTATTAAACTGCTAGGCCTTTGTGTCAAATAACTCGATTGCTGCTGCTCAGAAAAGAAAAATTAAGTGATATCATAAATATACAAGAAATAAAGTTTGTTAAATTTTTAGACCTTCTTCAAAGTCTTTTCCAGGTTTTCTATCAAATAGGAAAGATGGGCAGGTAAGGGTGGAAATTTAGATGTCAGTCAAGAATGGTTGGACCACTCCTCTCTGCTCAGAACAAAAACTAGGCCAAGTTAAATTAATAGTTCAGTATAAAAATAAAAACTGGGTAAATAGATAGGCTGTACAAAATAAAATAAATTCTAATATAGTTAGTTACGCAAAAATGTAATGTATAAAGACTGGAGTGACTGGATGTGTAACATAATAGCCAGAACACAACTTCCTACTTTTCAGCTCTCTTGGTTTCTCGTGCATCCGTCACGACACAACTGTCGGATGAAAACACAAAATGCACGCTGCGACAACGTCCGACATTCCTATTACTTAACTTAGATTTGGTGCATCTGACGTGATACCTGCTCTTCCTCATGTTGTGTCGGAATGGAAGTTATCGGATGTCAAAATGCCCGTGTAGTTCTACCCTTAGACATACAGTCACTTCAGTCTTTATACATTACATTTTCGGCTAACTAACTATATTAGAAACATTTTTTATTTTGCACATACAATCCATTTACCAATTTGTTTATTTGTACACTGAACTGTTCCTTTAAGCAGATTCCTATTCATGATACAGTAGTTCCCCTTTAAGAAACAGTACATAACTTTTAATTGATTGTATTTAGTTTATTATTTCAGTATGATGAAGCTTATATTGCATTTTAATTTTTGAGATAGTTCTTCTTTAAGTATTTGTAAAGCTTTATGCTAGATGGAACATGGTGCTTAATATGCTTGTGTAATTAATGTCCTTTTATATTTTTAAATTTGAACAGGAAATGGAAAAAGATACTAGAAATGGGTACTTCTGTGTACAGTTCTTCTTTTTAGCCCAGACAGAGCTTGCATGAAAAATTATGCAATGACACTAAAAATAATTATTGTATTTAATATTTAAGCCAGGGTTGCCTGGGCAAAGATTCATGTATATATTTTTAGTGGGGAAAATTTTTGTGAATCTGCACCAGAATTTTGCCATGTGTTCTGTTTCGCTGGAAAAAAATTGTGTTTTTGTTATAAAAGTATTTTTTGCATTTCTTTCCTCCAGAAAAAAGCGATCCCAGCTGATCCAGGTATCCTGGTAGGGAATCAAACCTATATAAACATTCTTAACGTAACAAACATAAAAATAATTGATATTTGATTTTAACTTTTGCTGTAGAATGCACAGTTTATAGAGTTAATTGAACAACATCTGGATCTAATATTTAAAAATGACTAAATACACTAAAGCAGGGCAGGCTTCTTTAATCCATCTGGTACAGTGGTTGCACACAGCACCCCAATGATTTCAGTAGGGGAAAAGGTGTGGCTGTGTGTGCTCAATGCTTCAAGCTTGCTTTATCTGTCTTTCAACAGATACCCTCCTCCTCAAAATGAATCAGCATATTAATAAAGAGCATGTCAGGGAGCACATTGGGATTGGGATATACAAAGTACCATAAATAAACAGCATCAATAACAAAAAATTGGTCTGAACAGCCTCCCTAATAAAAACACATTCATATATATAATTGTAAGAAGCCCAGAAATACAATTGTATAGAATCTCTTGAAAGAAGTAACCAAGAATCTGTCCTTGTTTATATATCAAAAAGAGTAGCTGTTTAGTCTCCAATAAGAATATAGCAAAATTGGTGGTAAGATAATTCATCAGTATCCACCCATCTTGTACTACTACAAATTCCACTTCAACATTCAGAGCTCCCAGACTTATCTCATTACTTTTTACCTGGTTACACAATGGAATGAAACGGAACCCCCTTGAGAAAGTACTTAGGGGCAAATTCACTAAGATGTGAAGTTCCGCCAGGCGCAACTTCGCCGCACTTCGCCACAATTCGCCACACTTCGACAGGCGTATTTTCGCCAGCGCTCCGCAAATTCACTAAAATCCAAAGTTGCGCACAGGGGTAGCGTAAGTTTTCGAAGTTGCGCTAGTGTTAATTCGCCAATCGAAGCGAAGTTTCGCTAGCGATGGTTCATTTGCATACGGCGCGAAATTCAAATTTCAATGGAGGAACACGTATCACCACTTCAAATGCCTAGAAAACCTTCAAATCAGCAAATAAGAATTTTTTTTTGCCATGAGTCAGGAAATGTAGGGGGGAAGGAGGGGAGCCCCAAAAATTTTTTCGATCTTTTTCAGCCTATCACCCATCATGTAGAAAACACGCCAGCGTTTTTTGGGACTTAGAAAAAATTTAGACTTTTTTTGAAACAATCCCTATCTACTCTATTGCGCTTCGCCAGGTCTGAGGTGGCGAAGGAAGTCTAGCGTAAAAGGTAGCGTTCAGTACACTGCGCAAGTTAGTGAATTTGCGTAGTTACGTCGCTAGCAAAAATTCGCCGGGCGTAAGGGTGCGAAGTAACACTAGCGAAATTACGCCAGCGTTCGTTAGTGAATTTGCGCAGTAGCGAAAAATGCCAAATGCTAACGAATTAACGCTAGCGTTCGGCGCTTCGGCGCTTAGTGAATTTGCGCCTTAGTGTCCGATACGTTGGGGTATTTTCCCACACACCAACTTGTCTGCCTTACTAGCCTGAGTGCTGTTGTTTTTTTGGACACTGTGTTTGGTATGTGCTAAATTATATGTTTAATGTCTTTGTATTTATACATTGTTGTAATTATATGCTTTATTAAACCATGTATTTGCTTACCTTAAAGGAGAACTAAACTCCCCAATTAGAAAAGCCCCTACCTACTACCCTAGATAGTCCCCCTCCCTGCTACTCCCCTCATAGTTCATTACCCCTGAAAGAGTCCTGAACACATTGCTCACATATCAGTGCTGTAACGAATAGAGCTTACCCTTGTGGTCCAGCGGCTCTCCCTTGTGGGCTAGTGACCAGTGGGGGCGTCCGCCGTATCTCCAGCGGGGACACCTGCCGCGTGTGCCTTTCTCCCTCCTGTGCCACGGCGTGCACTTCCGGGTTTCATAGGCGTAACGACGCCGGTGTGATGACGTCATTGCGCAATGACGCGAAATTCAAACAGAATTTAAAGGGATTTCAGTTTACAGCACATTGCCCGTTGTTCGGTTTGATTAGTTTGTTCCTGGTGCTATTCCTATGTGATTCCGGATTGATCTTCTGGTGTTTGACCTTTGCTTTGTCTGACTATCCTGTACTCTGTATCCTGACCCTTGCCTGCCTAATTATTCTGACCTCTTCAAGCTGGTCTTTGCCTGTCTGACTATTCTACGCTCTCCAATCCTGTTTCCGGCCTGTCTGACTATTCTAAGCTCTCCGATTAGCTTAGCTTGGGTTTTGGATTTAGGGTGCTGTTCGTGACAGGTGCAGAGTAAGCACAGTGGAGCTCTTGGGCACCACCTTTCGGATCTTCTGTGTTCATCTATAAGCAGCTCTGTATTGGTGCATGCATAGTTGGAGCAGTCTTCCTGTTCGTAGCAACTGGGCATGTGCCGTGAATTGTCGATGGGAAGGAAGAGGACCGAAGATCCGGAAGATGGCGCCCATGAGCTCCGCTGTACTTACTCTGCACCGATATGTGAGCAATCTATTTGGGACATTTTCAGGGGTAATGAACTATGCAGGGGGACAATCTAGGGTAGCAGGTAGGGGCTTTTCTCATTGGGAGGGTTTAGTTCTCCTTTAAATGTACTAATGTTGTGGTGTGCAGAGTAACTTTTGTACCTCAATGGAAATATAGTTACAAGATAGAAAGCCACAGTAAAGAATTCACAGCATTGCTTTTAGCTTAGAAATTCTATCTCTGTTTCCTCTCGAACTCAAAATAAGTTTAAAGGGGACTTTTGTCCCACTGTGCATTCCACTCCGTGCGCAGGCTCATGATAATTCATTAATTCATTTCTTTAGTAGATCTATAAAGATTCAGCTACTTAGTTTAGACGCCGATATTTGGTTAAGACGCAGCAATGCTGCTCTTTAAGTCAATACCGTTATGAAAAATGTATAATGAATATATAATGAATAAGAATTTAGCATTAGTGTCATTTTTAAAACATAGTTAGTTTAACTTTTTTCTTTTTAGTCTTGGAATTTGACTAGACAGTGAACATAAAGTGATTTACTATGAATGCAGAAATGGAGAAGCATGTGATATGCATGCAGATGTGTGTCTACCCTTGTTGAAATTTAATTAAATGAACTTATTACGTTAACATTTACATTATTTCCAACCTTTGGTCTCCAAGGACTATTAAGCTCTTGTTACAGATTGGGATGCCTGACAGAGATACATGGGAGAATTATGCAATCATTATGCTTGAAGTTGCTTAAAAAATGTGGAACTGTGTTAGTTAATTGATTCAGACATTTGTCATAACATAGCACATACACTAGATGTTCTTCAGTAAAGTGTCATTTTTTCCAGTGACGAGTAGTGGGGTTGAACATGTTTTCATCTCCATGTATTTCATAGAAATTCTCAGTTAGGTCAAAGGGAAAAGAAAACAAGAGTTCTCCTAAAACAAAGAAGTCTCCACAGGAAAGTTGAAGCATAAAACAAACATTCTTGTGACTTATAAAAGGCAGGATGATTCATGTTTGTGTAGAATGAAGAGGAGATAGAAAGAATTGTGCTGACTGATGAACAAGGATTCTTACTGGAGATGGTTAGATTTTAAGAACAAATTCGCCCCTTCCAGTACATGATTATTTCATCTTAACCTTTAATCTCTAACAGACAGGAAGAGAAATATGTATTTTACTTAGTTATAGAATTTAAAGGGACAATGATACTTGTCTGTACATATATTAAAAGTCTTTTGTGGCAAAAATCATTAATCTAAATTTCGGAAACATTATTTTTTGAGATGGGAGATTAAAGGGGAACTCCACAAAAACATAAATAAGCTTTTTAAAAAGTAAACATAATTTCAAGCAACTTTGCAATATGCATAATTTAAAAAATATGCAGACTTTTCATGATTTTTTAATGGTTTCTGACAGTACCCTAAGCCTAGCCCCCTGCTCTCCTGCTGATCTCTCTGACTACTTTGCTGAGCTGGCTGACTACTGTTACTTTGTATCAACAGCCAGCTGTCTTTAGCCTGCATCCTGCAAACCCCACTATTCCCTGCCCATGTGATTTCAATAAGGAACGGAAAATCACAGTGCAATTTGTAACATTAGTGTTTTAGTCCCTCCTTCCTTGCCAGGATTTCAAATGATGCAGAAAGAGAAGAACTGTTAAACAACTGGATTTCAGCATAGAAAATGCCATTTATTCATACTTTTTGAAGATACAGGTAACTGTGAAGGATATATTAGGGGTTTCTGTGGGCCTCTTTATCAAATTTTGGTTTGGAAGCCTGAGTTCCCCTTTATAGTGCAAAAATTATTAATTAAAAATAGGGATGCACCGAATCCAGGATTCTGTTCGGCATTCGGCCTTTTTCAGCAGGATTCGTCCGAATCCTTCTACCCGGCCGAACCGAATCCTAATTTGCGGGGAGGGAAATTGCTTGAATTTTTGTCACAAAACAAGGAAGTAAAAAATGTGTTCCCCTTCCCATCCCTAATTTGCATATGCAGATTAGGGTTCGGTATTCGGTCAAATCTTTTGCGAAGGATTCGGGGGTTCGGCCGAATCCAAAATAGTGGATTCGGTGCATCCCTAGTTAAAAAGTATTATTTATTAAGTGCAAAAAAACTCAAAATCTCAAATATTTCTAAAAGCTGGTAAGTTCACGTAGAAGTCAATTGGAGTTGAATTATCAATATGTATTTTACAATTTGAGTTTTCGAGATTAATTCTAAATTTTGCAGGATCATTGAAAATGATGGGTAGAATATGATTTTTACTGCATGCACATCGTTTTTTCAAGTTAATAATAAATATGTGCACACTAGAGATTTCAAATTAGAAAAAAAATTAGATTTTTTATAAATATGCTTTCCTGTCTGTACAAAAACCAACAATACCCAAGATTTTAGTAACTACAGCCTCTAATGCATACTTTCACATTTATGTGCTGAAAGCTACCCTATATGTGTTCCCTGACAGGTGGATGCCATTCTTGTCAGTGCACAATGATAACACTATCAATAATAATGTGAATAACAATAATAATTCACAGTATTTATCAACTTATACAACTATTTATATGAGTTGATATTAGTTATACAACTAATATCAACTAATAAACCAGAACAAAAGGTGGAATTATGGTTAGCATTGTTGCCATGCAGGGTTTGATCATACATGCTTTGTATCAGTCTAGGACAACTAGACTGACTGCACTAATATCAATGATAAAAAATATGTGTAATATGTTGGTATCATATGAAAGGAAAGGCAATACAAGCAATCTTATTGGCAGTTAAAAAGAAAGAAAAAAGCACAGAAGAAAATGGTGGATGGAAAGATGTGGGTAGAAAGCATTCAACAAGAACATGGGGAGGGGAGATGAGATGAGAGAAGAAGGGGGTTTCAAAGAATAACTTAAAGGTAGAGCAAGAAGTCCAAGTGATTATTAAGGGCAATGGCACATGCATCGATTTATCACTCCCACGTGTGACACATTGCTGTGTGTTCCATTTCCCTTAGACTTCACAAAAAAGGAAAACCAAAGATGAGGAAAGATGGATTTAGAATAAGGAAGAGTTACAATGTTGGGGAAATATGGTGGAAGAAAGAGGATGATGATAGAGAAAGAAAACAAAATTCTAATGGACTCATTAGTATCTATGTTCCATTATAAAGATACACGGATCATAAAATCTATGACCTGCACACAACCCAATCCAGCTCTTATGTTACATGCAAAGCTTTCAGTGCTTCAAGAGTAAACACTTTGTTAAATTCAATGTAACTGCCAATTACAGAAATTATATTACAATAATAATGCACTTAGCTTGTGAAGCTGGACGTTATCCAGTAGAAACTAAATTCTAAGATATTGTAATCTTTCTTACATAAAACACATTATCACAGTGACCTTATATGCCTTATGCCTTGTACAATGTACATATTGGAGAGATTATTCAATCTGGTGCTTTGCCAAAGGAAAATGGTAAATGTTGTAGTAGAGCGGCATGCCAGTGTTTGTTTTGCATATTTCCCAGTATATTTAAATATTTTGTTCAGTTTGAAATCTCCTCTGAAATTCCTTATGTCCTACAGTGTAAAAGTACTTTACACTACGGTAGGTTTTATTGTTGCTTAACAGTATGGGGCACATTTACTTAGCTCGAGTGAAGGAATTAAAGAAAAAAAACTTAGAATTTCGAACGTTTTGCTACTTCGACTATCAAATTGGCTACTTCGACCTTTGACGACGACTTCGATTTGAACGATTCGAACTAAAAATCGTTAGACTATTCGACCATTCGATAGTCAAAGTACTGTCTCTATAAAAAAAAAAAAAGGCTTTCTAAGCTTTTTTTGATCAAAGGAATTTCGTTTGAACGATGGATTAAAATCCTTCAAGTCATTCGATTCGAAGGATTTAATCGTTCGATCAAACTATTTTTCCTTCGATCGATCGAACGAATTGCGGTAAATCCTTTGACTTTGATATTCGAAGTCGAAGGATTTAACTTCGACAGTCGAATATCGACGGTTTTCCTTGCCTTCTGTGGGGCAACAACATCTTAATATATTTGAACCTTGAATGGGAAGAATGACACATGGATTCATTCATCCCAAGGTTCTAAATCTAATAACAGTTTAATGTATTCCTGTGCATCATTCAAAAGGCATTACATTATACTTATGTTATCTTCCAGGTTCTGCACATACAGTGTGTATGTATACACTTCTTTGTTAACTAGAGCTGTGAAAAATGTGATTCAATAAGAAAATTCAGATGATTTCCTTTTAAACAAGTTGATGATTAAGGCAATATTTACCTAGTTTTTCAGTTTTATTTTATTTTATTTGCATCATTCTTATTAAAATCTCAGTATGAAGAAACATAAAATGCATTAACCTTTTGAACTGTTTGCCTTGCCACTTTCAGTCAATAATTATTACACTGTAACTCAAACATCAGTGTTTCTGGTGTGAACTGGTTTCCAGTTTATTAAGAAGTTATACTTCTGGTTTATAGGATCAGGGTAGAAAGTATTGTGTAATGAAAATGATGCCTACAATAAATAGTTGCTGTATTTAAGGGACATGCAGTGAGTTTTTCTCACCTTGGCTCACCTGGCCTACTAAATGAAAATCTTTTTTAGTTAATGAAATATGCTTTTTGTGTTAATATGACAATGTTATTAGTAAAGAAACCTTTTAGGTTCTAGAATATTTTGTACAACCTCTAGCATCTGCTACCTGCTAACTCATTTCAGGGTCTTGTTTTATTAACAATCAATATTTATTTTGTGCATAGGTTCGAGTAAGAATGGAGTTTTTTTAAAGTGCAAATATTGTTTCAGTGTCAAGTCAAGTTTAGAAAAGAATATATTTTCTTGTAGCTACATTCTTTTCTCAAGTGTGAATTTTAAATACTTTTTTTTATTGAACTTTGGTTTTCAGGTATGCATAAAGGGGGTTATTTACTAAAACTCAAATTAATCTCATATTCCCATCCACGATTTTATCTAATTTATCAATAAAATACTGTAACTTGAAAAAAGTCGGGTCAGAAAAAAAGAACACCTGAATCATACAAATTTTTCACATTTAACACCCAAATCACACAATTTTATGGGTGGGTTATAGTGCAAAACCCTTGATTTTTTTTTTTGGATTATCAAAACCCAGTGCAGACCATGATATCTTCAAATTGTAAAAGGGACATCTGCCACTGGCTTCTACAAGACTTTGGCAGGTTTGAGATGGCAATTTTTTGGATTCTGACTTTTTGCAGCTATGGGGTACCGTATGATAAATCTGGAAAATTTAAGGGTTTTTTTTTCCCACTAAAAATGTGAGTTTTTGCCCAAAAAAACCCATAATGTCACATTAGAGTCATTGTACATAGATTACATTGCCACAATGTAGTATTTTGTTTAGTGATTTTTAGTGATTTACCTTCAAGACAACACACTGTTGGATGTGGTACCCCAAGAAATTTAGTAAGTTTGCTACAGTTAAAGGAACTTTTACTAAGATAATAATAAGTATAGAAAAAAGGAGGGGAATAAGAAAGAGAGTAAAGAAAATAAAATATATAGATAGAAGATGCGAAGATAAAAATAAATAAAAGAAAGAAATAAGTCTTATAGCATTTTTTAAGCCAAAATAGGGTTACATACATTTTTTCACGATACATTGTCATGTGTTAATGTAGGAGACAAAATCAAGTCCATCAAATCTGTCAATAATAAATATACTGTAAAACTTTTTTTTTGTGACCCAAATAAAATACTTTGTATTTCCAGCTATCCCATCTTTTGCTAAAATTGATGGGACAAGTCCTTGTTGTATTTATTTATACCAGACTGCTCAAATACTTCTGCAATGTAAGTCTTACTGGTCTATAATTTTCTAGTTATCAGCTTGTTGCCTTTCTAAAGTTCAGCCACCTTCAAGCAGGTATTAAAGGTTTGCAATGCACAATTAAGACTTACAATGCAATAAACACCTAATGAAGAATATTACATTGCGACATGCAAATTTTCATTCACAAATTTGTTTCCCTTTGCAATTTTTTTTATATTTCCCCATAGATTCTTAACTTTACTCCGGTCTTGTGCTAATATGACCAATGAAGCAGCAACAAAGTGATGGGCAAATCTGACCCGCAACAATTTTTTTCCTCTCATTGGAGTCTATGGGTGTCATTTTCGCGGCGAAACTTGGAGAAAAATTTTACTCATCGCTATTATTGACAGTTGTCTTTGTATTACGGAATTTGACTTTCTTAGCAGAGGTGCGTGGATTTCACTGACTTATGGGTAACATATTTCTTTTTCAGAGTCCCTACACTTTACTTTTTATTTTCCAACCATTTATTTATTAGAAAAACGTTTATTTTTCTCTTATTTTTCTTAGTTATTTTTTCAGCTTGGCTAGCTGTACTAAAAAATATGGTATATTAGTTGAGATCACCTTAATATTACATCTTATGAATACAATACAGTAAAGTAACAGTGTTTCCAGCTGGAAAGTACTTCCCTCCTTTCATTTGCAGTTTCCCACAGTTTCCCTCAAATATGACCATTGCTAATCTTTAGTACTCAGTATATGCCAAGTAAATTCCAAAAAAACAATATTCAAGTAAAAGTGGAAGGCTGCACTTATAAGTTCAGTGCCTTACACTGTATCTGTCACTGTACCTGCCCTGCATATATCAAGCTAGTTGTGTTACACAGCTCTCTCCCATCCTCAATTAGTTGATCTTATGTATGACAGGGGTCTTCAAGAAAGTTGATACTCGGGTTTATTTACTAAAATACGAATTTATCTCATCATTTATTAAAAAACCCCAATCAAACTCTCATGCTTGATTTTATCTTATTTATTATTAAAATAACCCAAATAAATTGGATCACGGAAAAACTTGATAAAATCGAACAAAAACGCAAATCGCTCAAATTTTTCCGATTTTTTTTCCCAAATTGCCCAAAGATCACAAAAAAGTCGGATTTTTGAGCTAAACTCACAGGAGACCCTGATAACAATTTGGAACAAGTGCCTCTCCCATTGACTTATACAGGACCTCAACCGGTCTGAGAAAGTGGATTTTTGGATTCTGCCTTTTTGCAGCATTGGAGCATAAAAAATCGCAAAATATTCAAAAGTTTCATCTAAAAATTCGAGTTTTCTAGTGAAAAAAAAATCTAATTTTTTGAGATTTTACTATTCAGACTTTAATAAATAACCCCCTCAATGTCCTACATAAATTCAATAAAATATATTTGAATAACATTAGAAAAGTTTTATAGAAGAACAAAGAGGAAAAATCTTTGAATAACGTAATTCTTATAATGGAATGAAATAATCAAATATTTTCAATATAGTTCAAGCTTGTAAGAAAATTATTATAATTCGGCAGATCAGCACATTCACAATAATTATAGGCATATTTTCTTTATAACAAGACCTTGGATAAATAGAAAATGTTGTCAGTTTCTAAAGTAGACCAAGTAACATCTAATTAATGATATACTGGGGGAAGAAGTCCAGAGCACTAAGGGGCACAGTAGTGTGACACACAAGGGACAGGTAGGTGCCTTCCCTCACCCACCCCTTATCAGTAGAATGCTGCTGAATCCAGGCAGTGTTGTATTATTTTGGGCAGCTGCAGGTCTAGCAACAGAGGAGAGAGAGAGCTGCTTCAATTCAGAATGACAGGAAGGCTGATAATTATATCCTATTACATGAATTGCTATACATAGCTATATTATAGATTATATTTATAATTCTATATTTATTATAAATCTTAAACCTATTTCTTTACCCTTTCTTTTTCACAAACAAAAATGCTGTGCTAAAGTAGGGTATTTTCCTGCATATTTTATTCATTGTCAGGCACAGAGACAAATTAGATGCTGTAAAGATCAAGATCTGATATCACATGCTTTTACACTTTGTGTGAAATTATGTTTCTCAGTTTATCATTTGTCACCCAAGATGAACATAGACACATTTGTATTTTATTATGAACTGCTTTTGCTGCCAAAGCTGCAGTATGTACAGAATGTTGGCTATTTCTGAAGAAATGTTAAAGCAAAAGATCACTTAAGGACTCCCTAACTCCAGGCCATCTTCATGTAATATTGGCTATGAGCCCATACTGTGTCATGCATGATTAAAGGTTTTTTTCCATATTCTGTCTGTCTGAGTATAGAAAGTATACTAGCTTTGCATATCAAATGGGGAATTTGCATTGTAGGATTTACCTTCTGCTTCCATATGGTTATGGCTGACAGGGGCAGCCATAACCTATCTATCTATCTATCTATCTATCTATCTATCTATCTATCTATCTATCTATCTATCTATCTATCTATCTATCTATCTATCTATCTATCTATCTATCTATCTATCTATCTATCTAGGGAATATGTTTATTATGTTCCTGTATTTGAGTTGAAAACACAACATCACTGAACAACTTTTTTAACCAAAAAACATTGGGCTCTCCATTGGGCCCTACGAGCTGCATGCAAGACTAATATCTGGCCAAAAATCAGTTAGGTTTTAAAATCCTGTTGGACCACATTGACATTGATACAGTCCTCTACTGTTAGGTTGCCTTAGGCTTTGATTATGATCCAGCTGTTGACCTGGGGCTGAACAATTGGATCGACCCAATTTGGTCCAGCCTGTTAACTGTCTTTAGAGGGGTTACATTGATGGAATTTTGTCTCTTTTCAGCCCAAACTGTTGATAATATATAGCAGTCAAATTGTGCAATTTCCTAATTGTATTTACAACCACCTTTCAGAAAACAACCTATCAAACCAGAAATATCTGATGTAGTCTCTCATTAACAGTCAAACATAAACTATGTCCAAAGCTCCAACTACTTTAAAATAAAAAAAAAATATATATATATATCCTCATCTAGTCTCTCAAGGCTGCTATTTTAAATATGCAATGTCAGTGGAACTGTAACGATCTGTTACCTGGGATCCCGGAGGAGGACAGCTGGTCCTAGGCAGACAGATGGCAACTGGAATTCCTCTACGGCTCCGGTCTTCACCGACGCCATTTTGGGGCCCCGGACTTTCTGCGGCGGAGTCAGCAAAGGAGCCAAGCGTGTTAGCCAAAAGCGAAGTATCCAGCGATCAGGCAAAGGCATAGTCAATTACAGGCAGTGGTCGGTTTCAGGAAGCAGAGAAGCGAAGTACCAAGGGATAAGGCAAAAGCGTTGTCAAGTTCAAGCAGTGGTCGGTCCAGGCAGCGAAGGTACAAGGTTGAATTAACAGGCCAAGGGTCGAATAAACAGGAAAGCAGGCAAACGGGGCTTGAGCAGGAACTGTGGAAACAGAAGCCAGCTTGGGCAATGTGAGGAGGAAGATATTTAAGGGGACAGGAACCAATCAGGAGCAAGCTGAGGAAGACAGACAGATCAGGGACCAATAGGAAGCCAGGCGCCCAATTTAGAGGTCATAGCTCCTCAGTGTTTTGGCGGGAGCATCCATTTTGTCGTGCACTGGTGTTTATGCGCTGGCGCGCTGCCGGTGTTACAGGAACTTTAGTCATAGTCTATGCACTCCCTTGGTTTAATGTGTGTTGCTTTAGACTCTAATCAATTAAATCAATGAACATTATTTTATGATATTTTCATATGAAGGTAGTAGCTGATCAATATAACATTCCACATTTTAACAGCTAATGATATTTTTATTTTATGGAAATACTTTTGGACTTCCTTCAGGGGTAGTTCAAATCAAGGAAAACAGTAAGCAGTAGTGGTGGAGAAAGTCTCCCTTTAATCTCTGTCATTTTATCAGGCAGACAAGAGAGAGACAAGTGAGTTGCTGGCCATTGAGAGTTGCATTAAGTATTATGAAGCAGTGTTGTTAGCATTAGTATCTGAATTGCTCAGAGGACACAGAGTGAAGCAAATAATTCAACAAAGGAGCTTTGTATTAAAGGCAGTGGTAAGTACAAGGTAAGGGTTCCTTTTGTTTTAATAAGATTCTCATTCATGCCTTGCATTTGAGAAGGGCTCCTTTTAGTCCTTCTCTCCCTAACCAGTATTTTGATTCAATCATCAGTCAAGAGAAAGGCGCATTGCGTAAAGCATCATGGTTTTTGCAACTTGCATCCCCATTAGTAAATTAACTCTTCAGTCTTATAAAGGATGGGAACTGATAAGTAAAAATATCGGTCCCCATAACTGTGTTGAAAGCATAAGAGCTCTGCAAAGTTGTCAACTATTACAGCCTAATCCTGACATGTGAACTGTCTAGATGCTCTCTCAGTCTCTATAGAGTCCAGTTTATAGAGAGAGAGAGAGAGAGAGAGAGAGAGATAGAGAGAGAGAATTCAGCACTATATTCCAGCAGTTATTCCAATATACTGAACACAATCATCGGAAACTAACTACAGTATGCCCCATCTCTAATTATAAACACACAACTAAAATGGGTTCCATATGTTACATTTTCCTCAGTTTCCTTGTGTTTTAACTCCATCTAAAATAACAATACTTAGCAACCTTCATATTTATGTCAAACACATTACATCAGCTTAACATTTATATGTTTTATACTAGTGCCATTAAAGCTGCTTCAGACTAATCACGGTAACATAAACATGGCCGATATTATTATAAACATATCTGCCACGTGTTTTGTGGCATATTATCAATACCAACATAAACACTCTGGATACTGTAGCAAGCATGGCGCATGTCATACTAGGACAATTCCAACAAAACTGTCTTAATATGAACAGAAATGCAATTAAAATTACTGATACTGATATCTTAGACTCCGCTGGCCGTGATACAATACATACAACGTAGGCTAAATGTACCAAGCATAAACACATATTGCATGGTTTATTATTTTAATGGAGTCAGTTTCATTTATGTTAATTTGTGGTATCTGAGTAAAAGGGCTCGGAGAAATACAAAATATGTCAATTTTATAATGAATGTTTCTGGTTGGGATGAGTAAAACAAATCTGTATTGAAGCCCTTGGAGTCATATTAGGAAGTGGAGGTCAAAGGACTTTAGTGTTTCGATTTCTTTGGATTGGGTAAATGGTAAATATCCTGCTTCTGGAAGTTTATTATCTTCTACTCCCAATGTTTTGCCATGTATTCAGCTCTAAAATTGTGACAACCAAATCCTATAAGGAAAAGACAACAATAAGAAATCAAACCGTGCTCTCTACTTTAACTAGTAGTCACTTACCTTTCATGCCTTCAGTTTGTGCAATAAAATATACATTATGATGGCACAAAAAGTGCATCACTGCTTTTATCTAGCCCCTGATGCCTTCCCACAAACAGTGCCCTGTGTTGCTGGAACATAAGACAACATTTAAATAATAACAAAGGTCCATCGTGTCCATTGTTGCTACAGCCTTGCTTTGTGCTGGTGGTTGGTAGAATAAATGGCTTGGGTAGCTGTGTCAGCAATAACTCTATTAATGCTACTTTGCTCCCCATGCCAAATGCTATGGACCAGCATCTGCACACTACTTGTCTCTAGCAGCATGCCTCCCTACTTGTTGATAGTAAAAGTGTTAAACATATGGAATACACTGCTAAGACAAAATTCTTTAGGGGTTTCAGAAATGTTTAGTTACTCTGTCTGTGTTTTTGCCAAGTTTCTTGTTAGTCGCAGATCCATCACTGCCACTGTTGTTACGTCAGTGAAGCATCCCCCCCCCACCATCAAAAAATTAAAAAATTACAATGTGTGCTTTGGATCTTTGGCCATGAAATCTTTAAATGTTTTCAGATGTCAAGCTGTAGGATTAGCAATGAAAGTTTAAAGGGTAAAAGAAAAAAAGAAAGCTGCAGCAAATGGATAAACAATGAAAGAGTTTTACTTTAAGAGTAATATTATTTGATTGGCTGCATGTAAATAACCTTTTCCAAGCTCTGATGACAATTTTCTGTTTTTAATCATTTTCAGCATATATTTCTGGATAGGGATCCTTTTATTACTGATCAGAAACATTATATTCCAATAGTTATTTGGACCTAAAGCAAGCTTGTACTCACTTACAGCTTGTATGTAGAGGAGGGAAAACATTTAACGACACATTGGGGTAGAAGTGATTCTATGCTTGCAAATGAAAATGCAGCTATATTGAAGATGATCTTTGCTTAACACAATGAAATGTGGAGTCTTTTATGTTATAGCACATACAGGAGCAGTGGCCAGCTCCATGTTGTAGCTCCCACCCTTTCCAGCTATAGTCAAGTGATCCCAGGGGTGGTCAATAAAAGGGCAACCATGTTTTAACCTTGAAAACAGCAAGTAAGTTGCAGGTAAAACGTGTGTAAAATGTATAATGAAGCAATTGAATTCTTAAGGAATCAGATGAAAGTTGAATGTAGGACTGTACCGGGGATGACTTTGACGTAGTTGGCCAGCTTAAATACAGTATATTGCAATATATGGACAAACAATCACTGTTTTTTTATAGGGGAGGGCATATTTAATAACTTAAGGCACAAAATATTCCAGTGTCCTTAATAATGTGTGCAGATGACCTTCTTGTATTTGTCTTAATGTGGAGTTTTGTATGCTAAATGCAATAACAGCAATGATGTAATATGGGTCAAATTAAAGGGACATTAGGGGTCAAAAGAGTGAACCCTTAGTGCCCATTCAGGCAACACGTCTTCCCCTGGTCTGGCAGTGGTCTGCACTTTGCATCAGATGAAAAAAATCTGACTCAAACCACCCTGTCCTTGCCACTTCTCCCATTGTAGCCTGAGTCCCCAACTGCTTACTCACTTCTAAATAATGAACAAGTTAAGGGAAGGGTAGGGGGTGAGAGGGAGTATGAATATCTTACAAGCAGCCTACTTATTGGCTGCTGTTGAATACTGTTAATGGCACATCGGTATTTCAGTACTCTATCACATCTCTCTATTCTAGGTCAATTGTTTTAACATTTGTTCTAGATTATACAATGAAGCAAGTAGCAACTTCTGCTCTACATTTTCTTTTGCTCTTTTCTGTGAGCTTGGCCAAAACCAGTAGATTGAGTTGATATGAACTGACATGCTTTCATTGTAGAGAAAATAGTGTTTAAACTATGTTTGATAGAAGCATTTAATTACGTTTGATTTTAATGGAAAACAATTGTCTTGGCCAGTGCACTACTCTATGTTTTACACAGAAGAAAGGCTGTCTTGCAATAAGGATTTTTCAGAATGAAAGGCCCTTATATACACAAACAGGGATCTGTTAATTATTGCTATGTACCTATTTAAATATTTGAAGATCTGGGTAAACAGTGACCCCCAAACCATAGCCCTTAGCTCCTGGTCAGTGGAGCATGTTTAGTGCAATATATTCGCCACTTCCATTCCTTTTGTTCCATGTCAATCTGAGTTTTAAGAAAAGGGCTTTTAAAACAAAACAAAGGTGGTATGCAAGTAAGGACCCTAACAGTAAGCAGTTGGCTTCAGGAGTCCTAATTTTGGGTGATGGTACCACGGGGTTTATTTACTAAAAAGTCTCGATAAAATCGAGCAAAGACTCAAATTGTACGAATTTTTCAGATTTTACGTAGTTTTTTTAGGATTATCACCCGAAAACCCCACATTTTTGGGATTATCGGGCAAAACCTAGTACAGATCACAATATCTTCAAATTGTAAAATCGACATCTGCCATTGACTTATACATGGGCTCGACAGGTTTGAGATTGCAGATTATTGGATTCAGACTTTTTGCCGTTTTGGAGTATAATATGGGGCCCATTCACTAAATTCGAGCGAAGGAATAGAGCAAAAATAGTTCGACCATCGAATTGGCTACTTCGACCTTCGACTTCGAAACGAACGATTCGAACTAAAAAACGTACTACTATTCGACCATTCCATAATCGAAGTACTGTCTCTTTAAAAATTTCTTCGACCCCCTAGTTCGCCACCTAAAACCTACCGAGACCAATGTTAGCCTATGGGGAAGGTCCCCATAGGCTCTCCAAGTTTTTTATGATCGAAGGCTAATCCTTCGATCGATGGATTAAAATCCTTCGAATCAAACGATTATTCCTTCGATCGTTCGATCGAAGGCATTGCGCAAAATCCTTCGACTTCGATATTCGAAGTTGAAGGATTTTAATTCGCCAGTCGAATATTGAGGGTCAATTAACCCTCAATATTCGACCCTTGATACATCTGCCCCTAAATATCCAAAAATTCAATTGCCCAAAAAAAAATCGAGGTTTAGTAACCAACCCCCTTACTGTGTGTCCTGTAACTTATATACAGTCTATGTGAAGCTGTTTCTGGGAGATGCTTGCCTTGCCTTATAGCAGGACAAACCCTAAACACTCCTTATAGTTCACACCCTATAAGCTTGTACCTAGACAAATCCACATATACTCAAAAATTACTAGTATGCTTCAGTGGGATATGATACCTAGGGGCCTGGGATATTCTGGGTAAGGGATAAGAAATTTGGATCATCTTATTTTATGTCTACTAAAAACATTTAAACATTAAATAAAATCAATAGGATTGTTTTACCACAAATATGGATTCAAGGAGCTTAATTACCATCAAGTACAAGGTATTGTTTCACTATTGTCACATTTGTCACTGACATATACATTTTGTATGATAATAAATTAGGTACCACTTGTTGTAAAATATGAGGATAATAGCAATCACCTCAGAGTTCCATGACCTGTATAAAAGCTTTATGTGGTCATGAAATATTTTACAATAGGAGGCACATCATCATCATCATCATTATCGCTATATAATTCAGATCTTTTTTTAGATAATGGGTTGCCAGATAAGGGATACCAAATTTGAAAAAACAGGTATGTTTTGTGCATATTTTTCACTTTGAACCTTAGACCATAAGAATAACTTATGATCTATTTTTTTTTCTAATGTTTTATTACATTGTAACTTTCTGGGCATCTAGACTAGCCTACTATACATAAGGTGCTGGAACATTTACACATATCTTTGTCAGTGTTACAAAATGTACTTTGGCATTAGTGTCTCTTTCATTTTCTAATCAAATTTAACATTTAAAATAGGAATAAATACCTAGATTTTAATACTGTGCTGGAGGGTACCCTTTGATATGGATTGCCATGTGGCTTAGAGCACCATTTCCATTTAAATATCCATTACTTGGGAGTCTTATGTGCTTGTTGCTATGTTCCTTGTCATGCCAGCAAATTTCAATGCTGTCATATGACCAAAAATAAATGTAATACATATTTTTAAATAAGAGATAGAAAGTCAGATTTACTTCCATCCACTTATTTATCAGCTTGGTGACTTTATTTGTACTGGAGAGACACCAGTGCTTGCTTAGTATGATGCAGAAAAGGGACACAATCAGATTAAATGCCACAAACAGCAAATCAGAGAAAACAGAGGCATCTCATTATAAACCTGCCATTCGTCTGCATGAAATTGGTGAACTGCAACAAACATATTAAGGTTTCTAGGCTTCGCTATACTTCAGCCTTTTATGGACAAAGGCAGAGCCACAGGTGCGAACAAGGCATAATTGGAACCAGTGCATTTTACAAAAAACAAACTAAGGTGTAGAAAAAAATATCAACCCTTTTCTCTCCCCAGGGAAAAGATTCCTTTTTAATATTTCTTTCTCTGGTATTGCTTTTCTTGTTCAACTACAAAATTGCTTTTCTTGTTCAACTACGAACTCCTTCATACACAGCAATAAAATATTAACATATTAACATTGAAGTTACATATTGCCCAATGTTTCACTTTGCTGTTTTAATTTTATTTTGTACTTAACAGTGTAGGTGATCCTACAGTAAATATATTTCCTAGGGTGCTTATGCAGGTGCTTATACAGTACATACAAAAGCACAGTACAACACAGTGCCACAGCATTCATTTAAGTTGAAAAAGGTGAGATCATGATCTTCTAACGTGGAATGCTATGGGACTTGGCTAGCCATCTGAGCCTTCTCTGAATGATTGCTATGCAAGTTATTTGTTATTCAACGAGGTATAGTGCAGCAGGAGTAGTTGCTTGGTATAGGACGTCAGATATCCAAGAGCTATAAACAAATTGTTTTAATAGTAATGCAAGGACTTTGTAGTCGGAGAAAAAGCTAGAGAATTCACATGTTCCTCTCAATGTCAGGTCATATTGGCTGATTTTGTCATCATCAGCATCTTCTTACCTTTACTGAACATTACTGAAGACGAGACACAAATGCTACAATGTAGGATTTTATCTCATAGACGCTTTTAAAGGAGAAGGAAAGCTACGGAGGCTAGTGATGGGCGAATTTATTCGCCAGGCGCAAATTCGCGGCGAATTTGCGTGATTCGCCGTCGGCGAATAAATTTGCGAAACGGCCGCGAAAATTCGCGCAAAAAATGGCCGCCGGTGCAAAAAACGGACGCCGGCGCCGAAAAAACGGATGCCGGCGTCAAAAACGGGCGCCGGCGTCAAAAATGAGACGCCGGCGCCGTTTCGCAAATTTTTCGCCGTTTCGCGAATTTCGCGCGAAATTCGTGAATTTTTCGGCGAAGCGAAACTGCACAAATTCGCCCATCACTAACAGAGGCATTTTATTGTCAATAGATTAGCTGCAATAGTGCAAGCTAGAATGCTATATTTATTCTGTAGAATGTTTTACCATACCTGAGTAAAAAGCTCTAGAAACTCTCTGTTTGTTTAGGATAGGGGCTGCAATATTAACATGGTGTGACATCACTTCCTGCCTGAGTCTCTCCCTGCTCTGGGCTCAGATTACAGTAGAAAAGGGAGGGGGTGGGGAAGAGGAGCAAACTGAGCATGCTCTTGCCCAGGGCAATGAGGTTTAAGCTGAAAACAGGAAGTCTGATACAGAAGCCCATGTGTACACAATAGAAGGAAAGAAATGCAGTGTTTCTTTTGACAGGGGACTCAGAGCAGCACTACTTTGGGGGTTTACTGGTATATTTAGATGGACCTTTCTGATAAGGCTTACTTAGTTTCAACCTTTCCTTCTCCTTTAAAGTACAGAATTTTAAATCTCTATATGAATATAAAGGTGCATGCTGCTGCTGGAATCATTTTCAGTTTAGCAATATTTTCAGAACCAATCATCGTTCCCAACGTTTTAAGATGGGAAAGCCTATAAAGATGTTGTAAAGAAGGTGTAATTTCTAATTATAGCACTAGGAGCTGCCTTTCTAATACATGCTAACGTCTTCTCTAGTCTCTGGCACTCAAATGAACAAGAAAATGAAAAAGCATAAAATAGCAAATAAACTTTTTAGCGAAATATATGTATAATATATGCATACAAATAAAGATATGGATTCATATATCCAGAATCCGTTTATTTTTTATGGTCAAGGTTTTTTGGGAAAAAACTAAAATTTTTAGAGGAAAGAAAACACAAATTTTTTGAGATTTATTATTCCCCAGAGCTGCAAAGAAATCTGCTATTTCAAACCTGTCGAGGTTATGTAAACTGTAAGTCAATGTGAGATTTCCATTTTACAATTTAAAGATATCGTGATCTCCAGTGAGTTTTGTCCGATTATTGAAAAGTTTGGAGTTTTGAGGCGATAACCCGAAAAAAATTAAGAAATTCGTATGATTCAGGTTCTTGCTAGATTTTATCGCGTTTTATCTCTACCCAACTTTTTTCATTTATTTTATTGCTGAATAAGACAAATCGTGGATGGGATTTTGGTCAAGCTTTGTTTAATAAAAATATGAGATACATTTGAGTGTTAGTAAATAAACCCCTTAATGTTTAAAAATGTTTTATCAGACTTAGTGGTTTATTTATCAAAGGTCGAGTTTTAGAGGTTTGTGAGATTTGTTATACCTCAAATGAACTCACAACTCGAATGTTTTCCAATTTATGAAAAAAACTTGAATGTAGAAAATTCGGATCAGTGTAGTCAGGGTGAAAAACCTAAAAACTCAAATTAATCAAATTTTCTGCAAAAAAAACTGTAATCACTCAAGTTTTTGAGCAAAACCCACTGCAAAAAACTCGAACATCGTGAAGGCTACAAACATCTTTAAGGGTCCTTGGCCATTGATTTCTACATGACCTCAACAGACTTTAGCAGGAGTATTTTTGGATTTTTTTAAAAAACTAAAACATTTGAGTTTTTTTTAACCTGAAAATTAAAATTTTGACTGAAAAATCAACTTGACCTTTAATAAATTATCCCTTAAAGTTTGGAAAGCCACATCACAAAAAGATTCCTTATACTGACAAGCCCATGTCCCAAGCATTCTGGATAATAGATCCTATATCTGTATAGATCTTACAGTGTATGTAATGCAGGAAACTATAGAGGAAATATCAAGAGGAATATTGAATTTTATACATATTAAATACATTATTCTGCATTTTCTCTTTGGATATAACATGGAAGATACAGTATGTACTTGTAACCAATAAAATTGATTAAATATAACTGCAGAGTGAAAACAGAAATGCCTTGAAGAAGAACTCAATAGACGAATAAGAGAAAATCAGTTATAAAGTAGATATGTTATCTTTAGTGTATTGAAAGGGACAAGGTAGAATAGCTCACTGAATAAAGAAAGAGCATTTTATCATGGGACAGGATAGTTAAAAGGTATATGTATGTACACATATTAAAACAGGAACAGATAATGATATCTTTGTCCCAAAAAAAAAATCATATAGTGGTTTAATGTATTGTCTTTCTTCAGTGTCAACTAAAATGTATCTAATTTTATCATCTCTCGCAGTTTTTAACTGCTCATCACTTGTTTATATTTGAAATGATGTTGGGATCACTTCCTGTAAAGTGAAATAATAATTAATGCAATTAAAAGTAGATGAAAGTTGATGACAGAAATAATGTGTTAGAGTAAAAATGAGATGGAAATGATAGATTAATAGCCGTGCCTGATTATACACTATGCATGAAATGCAGATGAAAATGTGTAATTTAAGGAAAACGTGATGAAATGTGAGATGAGAAGTGATTCTAAATTTAGTATTAAAAGCAAAGTCACTTTTGTACAAGTATATAATCAAGTACTTTGTAGTGTGGAATGGTATTGAAACTTTCCTCAATGACGATGGATATGAAATCATGCAAGAAGTCAAAGGTATTGTACACTTGAACAAAAAAATTACAATTTAGGGATAAAGTTGGATTGCAGTTGGATCTGCAATCATCAGAAACCTTTGGCAATTCTTTAGAATAGAATAGAAGATAAACCTGATATTACTGCCTATTTTCTCTCTTCCCCTACCCTCCCTACTATATTCATCCTCTCATAGTTGTGAGTACTTTACTTTACTCTATTTAGTCCAGCAAACAATGTTATGTTTACTCTCACCTTCCTTACTGCTGTGCTTACGTGTTGCCTCAAACCATGATTTTGCTTAACTTTCATTTTATCATTCTGCTATACCCAGGCCATCTTTTATTTCTTCTGAAATGTATGATATTCTTCCATTCTGATTAAAACAAGCACAAATTACAACCAAATACTTAAGACCATGCCCTCGATCTTATCTCGTATCAACTATACAGTTTCCTACTGTTGAAAAGACTTGTCCTTACTTACCTGGTCCAAATATCACCTTCAAGTCTATACTTTAACAATGGAAAATAAATTACTCACAACTATGAGAAGGTGTGTCAACAGAAACTGTCACCACTAAGTAGTCTTAGTAACCTTCTACCTATATATTTGCCAAAATCTTTCCCAGTTTCTTAGATTCCACTCTAGTGCATTTTATTCAACTACACAGGTTTACTGCGGTGGAGCCTTTTTGACTCTCATCTCTCTTTTTTTATCCATTCAAAACCATGTAACAAGCATAGTGCACCACGGAAGGAGAAGCTTGAACTTGAATGTCGCCTTAAAAGTCCAATTTTATTCATTCATTAAAATAGGCACTCCATCACATAAAAGAACCATAGCTTAATGTGTTTCGTGGCTATCCAGCCACTTTCTCAAAAGCACACTGGTTCACACATATATCAGGTTTAAATTAAGGTAAGTTCCACCTATAAAACCATTAAGCCTTAGATCACCATAGAAAAATATTATATATGAGCAGACATAATAAGATAGCAAAAAGCAAAACAAAAATGTATCCATTCAAAACCTTGCCAAATCCTGACACTTTTATCTAACTGCATTACCTGAATTACCCCTATCATAATTGAGAAAGAGCCGAAACACATATGCTTTATTTCCCACTCAGATCACTGAAACCTAACACTTGAGGTGGTGAAAACCTGCTGAGCTGGCCTCTTTAAACCTAGTTGGTGACAAAGTGTATGGTGCCTGTCAGACCAATATCTGTGTACAAATCATCTAGATATGTATTAGCGCGTTTGAAAATCCTGTTGAACGAACACTGCATTGTTACGTTGATGCAGTCTTTGCCCAACAGGTCTCTGTAGGACAGTTTAAATGAGTGGATGAATATAGTCCATAGACTGCAACATTGCACTTGGTTTCTATGCGTACAAACCAACAGTGTGTATTGTGTCATTGCACCTTTCTAAACAATATCAACTTTGATAAATACAAGCCCATTTCCTAACAAACATGTAAAACCTGTTTGCCAGGATACTGTACATGTTAAGCAATGTTCTCAGGTTTTCTTTGGACCAGCAGTATGAACCTCCTGAATTAGCCCAACATAGTTTGGCTAAATTGAGCGGAGATTCACCTGTTTACATTCCTCATCCGGTTCCCGACTACAATATTTCTTATGTGCTTTTGCCTGTCTCTGTAGTTTGCTGCCACAACCAGACTCACCCATTCCATCTAAACTTTCAAATGCTGCCTGAAGACCCACTATTTAAAGAATACTGACACATTGTGTGACTTTGCTCCCACAAGAAAACAGGACCATATCAATTCTGAGGTTTTTCTTAAATATGCTATTTTTCTGAGAATAAAAAAATCAGTAACAGAAAAAAACTTGTTGAGTTTCATTTTCTCTAAACGTTATTTTTATCTTCAACTTGAAAATGAATAAATTGGGCTCATCTATTTGCTGTATTGTTGTATTATAGTTGACAAACTATACTTTTCTAAAGCATTTCGAAGACAACAGAAGATTTTTAGCTAGGTAACTGCATGGGTTAATCAAGTAGTAAAATGAGACAGCAACGTTTAAAAAAAAGAAATTGTTTTAACAGTTGGGGTCCATGCATGTCTAAGAACTTGAGATCTTTCTACTGCCATGGGACATATGCTAATAACTACACTGTAGGCCCTGATGTGTACTGCACAATGACTGGTAATGTGTAGAAATGATTTTCTTTGTTAGCAGGCTATGTTCGTCAGTATAAATTATGTCACGCTGTAACGTAACTGAAAGTTTCATAAATTCCTGTATTGCTTTATTGAGTGTTAAATCATGTACAGCAAGAGGTTTAGCATTGATTAAGTGCTATTTTATGCTCCATCTGTGTTTTACTAGTGACTAGTTTGTTATCATTATGGCTAAAGACACTGAGAAAATGTTTCATTATTTTATATGTTATAAAATAAAAAGGCCAATACAGGGCTGCATATCTGATCACAGGCTTCTATTTGATGCACAGGTTAATAAAATGGTTTTAATTCAGTTATGAAATGGTTTATGTCAATAGTTAGCATCGCACTTAATCACTGAGAAAATATTAATGGGGAGACTGCTAACAGCAGCATTAATATACTTCATAAAAACAGATGGCACTAGTATGACAACTGACTAAAACAATTGTTTTCTTCTCCAGTATAATTTGGGAGATCTCTTAATTAATTTTATTTTTTTTGGTATTATTATTATTAGTAGTATAACTGCATGGTCTTCCACAGCACTTTACAGAGCAAGAACATAGTCAGCCGATCCCACCCATAGCCACCCTCTGTGTGTGTGCAGTGACAGATGAATCTTCTTCATTCCTGTCATTGATAAATTGCCCCTAAGCCTTTAATATTTATTGTAACTGTACTTTGTATTTATTGTATATATTTACAATTTTAATGATCCCCAGTGCTGTTACTTTATTGTTCTGCTGTACAGAACAATATATATACATATACATATACATATATATATATATATATATATATATATATATATATATATATATATATATGTACTTTATATGTATGTATTGTTCTACATACATATGTTTGCTGAATAAAACATTATGTTAATTGTGGCTATATATATATATATATATATATATATATATATATATATGTACTTTATATGTATGTATTGTTCTACATACATGTATTTGCTGAATAAAACATTATGTTAATTTTGGCTAGGGAGGCACCGAATCCACTATTTTGGATTCAATCAAACCCCCGAATCCTTCGCGAAAGATTCAGTCGAATACCGAACCAAATCCGAACCCTAATTTGCAGATGCAAATTTAGGATGGGAAGGGGAAAACATTGTTTACTTCCTTGTTTTCTGACAAAAAGCCACGCAATTTCCCTCCACAACCCCTAATTTGCATATGCAAATTATGATTCAGATTCGCTTCCTGCTGAAAAAGGCTGAATCCCGACCCGAATATTTTATTCTGTGCATCCCTAATTGTGATACACAGGTCATTATTTCCTCAGAACTCATTATTCTTAAAAAAATTCCTATTGTTTTCTAATAACTTCTAGTTCCCTAGGAAAAGCCACCATTAAAAAAAAAGCCAACCATGTTTAGAGGCAATTATTATAGGTACATTGCATAAATATAACAATTGTCATGTAATGTTCTCTGAGATGGTTCCATTCATTGTAGGGCTCATTTACGACCACAACTGCAGTGCAGTCACTCAAAAATCCACAAATTGCATTCATTAAAGGAGAACTAACCCCCCCAAAAAAAAATTCAATAGGAAAGGGCAATGGAAAGTAAAGGACCACTTCCTTTAATTTCAAATGAAAATCATATCTACAGTATGACATTCTTTTTTTATTTGTTTAAAAGAGTTTTATTTTTTACAGCAAATTTGCCATATAAATAATAAATAATAGCCATTTGTGCTATTTTTGAATTATATTTTGTAAACACCTCCACGACGTGCAAATTCTTAAACAATCATTTAGCTAACAGTATAACAAACATTAGCTACAATTCCCAATTCTATGGCATAACAGAGAGTGTTGAGAATAACAGAGGGAGGCAGGGCAACTAAGGTTACATAGCCTACAGCTGGTGGGGATCTCTGTCTATGCATAGATATGTTGAGAACTGGAAAGTTTGCCTTGTGTCTGTTCCCTGGTGACTTTTTTTGTAGTAAATAAATGATAACAGAGTTAGCAAAATATCTGAATACCTCCAGATCAAGTTTCCCTGCAAATGAATCTGCAAGTTGGCTTCAACAAAGAGGTATCATTTCATACCTAAAATAAATGTCTGTTTTATCTACTTGATACATTAACCGATGCAACATAATGCACTAAACAAGAGATCTATCACTGAAAAAGCATATTAAAGGGAAAGTATACAAAAAAATGAAGTCTGTATTTGTTACTCAAAACAATGTGTACTATTAGCAGACAAAAAGTATAAACCACACAGGGATTAAGGAGGTTATTTATTAAGGTTCGAGTTATGTTTTCCTTGAAAATTTGTGTTATTGAGTTTATTTTTTTTTTGGTCAAAACTCAAACTAGAATTTTTTGAATTTCTTTAAAAAACTGAAATGTTTTGAGATTTATTATACCCGGACCCTGGATATTGCTTGAATCGGAAAATATACCATCTAAAAACCTGTTGAGCTCATGTAGAAGTCAATGGCAGAGGTCCCTTCAACCATTTGAAGATGATAATAGCCATCATTATGTTCAAATTTTTTTTCGGAGGGATTCATTCAAAAACTCAATCAATTCTACCGATTCAAGGTTTTTTTTCCCGAAAACTTGATACATTCAAATTTTTTTCTTAAATTAGAAACCATTTGAGTTCATTCGAGGTCTAAAAAAAGCTCACATAACTCTAAAATTCAACCTTTGATAAATAACCCCCTTAATGTATGCAGATCCAAAGTATGGAAATACCCCTTATCCAGATAACCCCAGATCCTAAGCATTCTGGATCCCATACCTGTATAGATGGTGCACACTTACAGGCCTGCACACTTACCTCTCTGTATTGCAGCAGTCCCCTTGCAATTCAAAGTAGGCACAATATTGTTAGGCACTACTATGATACTCTTGGATCTTTGCTATGCCACAGGTAACATAAGTGTTGAAAGATTAGAGAAAATTGGAGACTCATTGGAAGCACCATACCAAGGCTGTAAATGGAAAGCCTGCCAAAGGTGCCTGGGAAGAGAGAAAGAGAGAGGGAGTCCTTGAGGGCCCCACCAGAGAATGTAGTGAAATGAATGTCTGGACAGTAATCCTCAGATGTGTCTAGCTGGGGCATCATCAATCTGCTGGAGAGCTCTCAGTGGGATTAATATAAAATGTCTGTTAGCCATAAAGTGTAACTATCCTCTACTGCATTCACTAAAAATCACTTTGAAGCACAGTTATAGCATAACCTTAACAAAAAGTGTCAAGCCCTCAACAGCATTTATCAGAGTGATAGAAATAATACTCCACCTAGTGCTAAGCTGTTAATGCATATGAACATTCAACATTTTTAACAACATTACAGCCTACACCCGTTGACCACATCCAGTCAAGGCCATGGCCACAGTACCATTTAATAAAAAACAATAAAGAAATATATTTGTATGCTTTGCCAC
The DNA here is from genome assembly GCA_038501925.1 of Xenopus petersii. NCBI lineage: Eukaryota > Metazoa > Chordata > Amphibia > Anura > Pipidae > Xenopus > Xenopus petersii. The sequence goes on from CM076672.1 coordinate 134,619,740, forward strand.
TGCTGTGACCACTGCTCTTGCTGTCAAAGCAAAATCAGCTCCCCCGCACTGAATTGAGGTATAGGTGACCAATATAATAATCAATATTAACACTATGCAAATTAAAAAAATGTGTATTTTAAAGATCTCACGTAGCTGGATGTGCAAAACTATAACGGACTGTTTTCAAAATTACATGTGGTTTCACTTATTCTCCTCTTACTTATCTTAAATTTAATCTCAAAGAAAAAGAATTTACATAAAACAATTTAGAATTATGTAAGTAAATGGTTGCAGTTTTCCCTTCTGTTTTTAATCCACATTGTTTTCTTATCCAGCAATGCAAACAAACTGGATATTTATCGCAAATATTTTGGACTTTCAGAGGTAGCAGAGTTTCTGGTGCACAATAGAGTAATCCATAAAACTGATTTTTCAGTCTTCTATAATAATCTGAATGGAATGCATAAATAAAAGATAACGGTTTCATCTAGTAGCAAAGAATAGACTACAGGATGGCAACACAAGCAATGAAAAATAGTGTTTTTCCTGTGCAAAAAATGATTTATTCCAAAATGTGGAAACAGCACGTGAGCCAAATAATAGTTTTGTGGCACTGAATATTATACAAGATTTGCTTTCTGCCTTCTATGAGATGTGAAGTTCTGGAACTGGTTAAGAACACTAATATCATGCCACATACAGTTTTAACATAACTAAAATTGGAAAGTATAATATACAGTGGAAACTGAATGAATCCATTATAGCTTATGTTATGATCACTAAGACCGAAAGAGCAGTTATTTAAAGCTGTCTGTAAATATACTCTTTATGGCATTTAACAAGGAGTTACAAAGAACTAGTATATCAGAAGATTATAATGCGACCCCTTAATTTGGGAATAATTCACTGGCATTTTCTTGAGCATATAATAATGGGCTCAATTCAGTTCAGTGCAGTAAACTGCCAAGTCGCCAACAGTCCTACTTGACAGTCTCCCAAGATTATATTCCTCAGTGATTCAGTTTGATGAGAGATGCTTTTTGGATATTTTATTGAATAGATGTGTTTTCTTTTGGACAGACTATGTGGCATTTACAGTATTTCTGTAGAACATGGATATTGAAGTAACGCAAGATACAATTTTATAATTGTACACGCTATCTTTTTCTTCATTAATACCAGCTATGTATAAATACATGTATTTTAATAGGACTATTTAATATTCATCAGAGACACATTTGGCAGACTGGACTAGCTCACCTGTAGCACACATTCATAATCTTATATAAAGAATGTGTGTTGTTTTAAAAGAATAATAGAAAAAGCATTCCAAGCTTTGGGGACCTAAAGGGTTAACCCTTCCCTATTGTAGAGGCTTTCCCTGGTCAGTAACCTACTGTATGATCTGTGGAAGGGAAATATCACCTAGTGGCCCAGGGGTATTGCATGAATTCCTTGTTCCCTATGATATAAAATAGAAGGGGTATGAGCTTAGTCTCTTTCTGGACTTCACCATAGCGGGGGGTTTTCTGCCCCACAGCCTGAATTACAGGTAGGCCTCAGTATCTCAGGACAAGTGGTCAAACCCTAAGGTATTGTATTCATCATATGGTGAACTCAAACTTTCACCCATTGATTAATAAAAATATCATAGGAATGAATAGAACATTGTGGTCAGCTCTAATCTCACATTTTGAAAAATCTGTCCCGTTTGAGGGATATATGGAAACCTATAAAGCCCTATATCTGGTATATTTGATTAAAACTCTGATTGATACCTTTAATAATGTAGTTTATTTGCCTGGCCCATAGGTAGGTGGGGAAGGGGAACAAGTAAAATCTTTAAAATAATAAATCTAGTGATTAAGGGTTGTTAGAGAGGACAAACAGTATTTCTTTTACCAACTAAATTATTTCTCTTACAGCCCATCTCACACTTCATGTAAATCTAGGTTATAATGATTAAAGGACACATAACCCCCCCCTCAAAACATTTAATCAGTGAACAGCCTCTTTGAAATATTTAAACACCTGCAACTCTGGATGTTCAAAGGATAGTAGTAAGACTACAGCATCCACTTAATCACTTAGGATTCCTTCTCCTCCTCTAACCCACTCGGCCCCTCCCTCAGGAATTTACTTTGTCCATTGGCTACTGAGCATGCTGAGTTCTTCACACCTCTGATCACTAAACACGCCCTCCAGTCCAGCAGACAATAACAAGATGGTATTGCTGGTTCCCATAGAAAGTCTGCTCTAGCTGTCTGCTCCTATTCCTTATAAGCTCAGCTTAACCACTACAGTGTTCAGTCCAAGCAAGAGTTTTTATCAGAGTAATTTTTACCTGTGGAAGCCTCAGGGGCCATCCTGCCCATTTTGCTGCCTGTGGCGGCCTTTGTTTGGCTGCCCCCCATCCTCACCCACTCACCTTTTCATTGCTGGACAGGGGGCGGGGGGGTCCACGTCGCTAGCAATTGCGCTCTCTGCACTAGATGAGCCGAATTTCAGAGTTGAAAACCAGAAATTCGGCTCTTAAAGTTACCAGGAGCAGCATTTTTGCCACCCCTGGCGACACTGCTGCCTGAGGCAAATGTCTCAAATCGCCTGATTGGCAGAGCGCCCCTGGGAAGCCTTCATTCTTCATAAGAACTTTTTAAAGCTATTTGTTTTAGGAAAATGTGATGGTGCTGGCAAACGGAGGGGGTATATGCAGTAGTACAAATGATGCAGTTTGGTAGAGAGGAGATGTTAATTTATATATGTGGTAGGAGAATGTAGGGTTACATGTCCTTTAAAGTCTCCATTATCCAAGTAGCATAACATTTTAGCTAGACTGATATCACTACATTGCCTCAAATTCCCTTTCCCCAACTGCACAATAATACAACACTTTTGAATGTGTCAGGGTCACCTAAAATGGGATGTAGTCATTCCATAAAACTGATTCTTTCAAACCAACTAGCCTTCTGAGTAAATATTGCAAACCTAATTGCAAAGGCAAAAGCTATTTGAGCTGTCATCTGTGTTAATGTGAATGGTCTCAGTCCCCTGTAATCATGCTGAGACATAGAGGGAAGGAGGGGTAAAACAATGGTTTTGTTTTATTATGATTCCAATCAATGTAGCCATAGAGAACAACATCATGGAGAAAAAAAGTCTGTGTTGTAGAAACAGCTTTATTTGGGAATAGAAAAAATGAGTAACTTTATCCTTCATCACTTGTTTAACAGGTATCCGTGCCAGCACAGAAGCTAACATGTTTAGTTCATGATATATTGTTTAATTCTGCTTGTACATATCACTATTTTTGTTCATGTTTGCGAAACATTGGCAGCATTTCCTTAAATTCCTTTGAGTTTTTCTATATGCATATAAAGAACATAGTAACTAGAAGTCAGGACTTGCCTTTGTTTTATAAGTTTAACAGCTACCTGAAAGTACAGTCACTTAATCACCTCAAAACTCAGCCTGCACAATAAAATGGCAATATATCTCACTCAAGCAGAAATTTGGCCGCTTGAGGTGTTTGGATATTGATAAGAAGCAATGTTATCAAGCAAGGAAATTGGAATTCTATCTGACCAATGTCACACATATCTAGGAGTGAAAAACTCAGTTGCATTTCCAGTCACTTATTAATTCTGAACAAATCTCCAATCGCACAAAAGTTTTGCACCTGTAGTATAGCTTTGTGTTATGTGCCATAAATGATAGATATCTGCTTGATAGAAACTAGTTTCCACCTATGTCAACAGATTCATTTGTTGAAAACAGAAAAACATATGCCAACAATTTAACTGATTTCAAGTTCTCTTATACTTTAACTCTTGTTGGTTTGGTCTTTATTTGCAATGGTAGATTTTCCTTTTTTTTGCTGAAGGTTTACTGACAAATGTTTAAATGTTCTGTTTTGTGTTTGAACATACTGGGCAAATTCAATTCAAAGGAAAATTGCTATTCTATTTCATAAATTCCTATATACTTCAATGGATTGTTTACATTATAAAAGTATTCTGCACTTACAATGCCCTACAGGCTGAAGTGGATCCCCTTACAACATCCTTCAAAGTTCCCCATCCATGGGAGATAGATATCTGTATAACTTATCTATTAAAGATAAGGACTGGCTAGAGATAAACATAATATGGCCTAGATATGGATATACTACCATTAAAGGAGAACCAGACCCTTAATTATAAAATCCCCTACCCTACACAGACCCCCCTCCCTGCTCCCCCCCCCAGCCTAGCTGTTACCTTCGGTAAATGCCCCTAACTTTTTACTTACCTCTCTTTGCAGATTCAGCATACAGGTTCACAGGCGTCATCTTGCTGCTCTCCGGTCTTCTACGAGAAGTGCCGTATCGGTGCATGCTCAGTTGGAGCAGTCTTAAGGTTTTTTGACAACTGCGCATGTGCCGAAATTGCTGAGGTGCAGGAAGAAGACCTGAAGATTTCCGAAGAACTCTGTGAACTCTGCAAGAGGTAAGTAAAGAGTTATGGGCATTTACAGAAGGTAACAGCTAGGCTGGGGGGGCAGGGAGGGGGTCTATGTGGCGTAGGGGGTACGGGTTTTTATAATTAAGGGGTTGGTTCCTCTTTAAATGCAAATATTAATCAGGGTCAATTGCAATATTCTGTACCATTATGGACACTTGAGTGTTTTTGAAAGTGCCATATCTATGTTGTAGTACTAGCCATACTCCTATGTTTTATACAATTGAAATCAACATGAAAACATTTCAGTGATATATCTTGTACTCATCCTGAGATCACAACTGAGATGAATGCAACATAATTATATCAAGCATATCAGGGCATACAGTTAACAGATGATCAGCATTCATAATCCTCATGAGATTGATACATATCTGTAATATACAAAGGGGTGGAAAATTATCCAAATGTTGTGAACTGTTCCTAAACATATTGCAATAGTTGGTATTGGCCACCTTAGTGTATGAAAAGGAAATATAGGACATAAGACGTGTGCATATAGTACTGTTTAGTATTCGGAGCTACAAGAAATAATTTAATTCCAGCAATGATAACATATAGTAGGTATAGGATCCATTATCCAGACAACTTCAAATTACTGCATGGCCAACTTCCACAGACACTATTTTTAGCAGATTATTTTAATATAAATGATCTCCTTTTTCTCTGTAATAATAAAATAGTACCTTGTACTTGATCCCCACCTAGCTCCATGCTAACCGGCAAAGTATGGTGATTCAAATGACAGAAAGACCCCTTATCTGTAAAGTCTTATATGATGTATATACTGTAGATCTTATACCTGTATTACTTAATATAATGTACATTTCTGTATATCCATTGCATTAAAATATACAATTTATAGCCTTGAATAGCTAATTCTTTTGGCTAGTAATTATTTGCACATAGTTGGCTGGGTTTAGCATTATTTTTTTAAAAATATATCAGTTGGCTTTATAATCCAAGTCCTATCTTTTTGATGATAAATCTTGGTTATATATAATGAAATGCAGGTCTTTGTGTGTATTTAAAATAAGATCCATTTGATAGATTCCATGCCCTTACTTACAGACAGAGGAAATTAATCATATTCTATTCATGTAACTTATTTTTCTTCTTACTACATTTTTGTATAGCTTCATCTGGTCTGTCTTTTCATAGTGTACCATAAAGTTTGTAATCATTTTAAAACTCATCCCAGGATTTGAGTTTTGACAAATATTTAAGCTTAGACCAGTCTGGATCAAAACCCCTTATATTAGAATTTACAGCGCTGAGAATATTTTTTAAATGACAAAAAACATTTAACCATTGCATTACCATTTTCAAATTCATTATAGGATTTCGATCAGTGTTTTAACTTATGGGCATGAAAACCTCACCAAAAAACCTGTCAAAAAATAGATACAAATTAACAACAAGGTTTATTGAAAGAAATAATTTTGGTACTTACATTCAGAGCATTACGGTCAGGAGCAAGGGGTTAAAGAGACAAAACTCATGCACTTTTGCTGTTCTGCCTTTTGAGGTCCAGAGGTGATGTTTCTGGAGGGTTATCAAATTATTTGAATTGTCTAGAATGCAGAAGAATAAGCTGTATTGTGTATTTCCTTGAACATCTTCACGGTACATTAAGTTTTCATGTAACTAGGCCCTGACTCCTTACTCATCTAACTGATCCACCATTATGGTAGGCATTAAAGTGCAGCAATATACCAAGGCATATATACTTCTAGTGAACATCTGGCAATATTTGGCATGATTATTCATCTGGGATGTAAAAAAAAAACTACTTATTTTGAGGCTAAATTGTTGTCATATGAAAGTACATATTTTGGATTTTTGCAAATGTCAAGAAAAGGTTTATATAGCCTTTAAGCACTGCTTACCAGTGGAATTGTACTTCGCAGACCTGCCTGTTGGTAAATTTGCAACTGACCTGCAGAATTATGCCTGTAGTGTGATTCTAAAGGTAATTTTCTCAGTTCATGTGTCATTTAAGGAGAATTCAACCCTTAATTAATAAAAACATAAAAAACCCTACCCCCAACCCTACATAGACTCCCCTCCTTGCTCCCCCCAGCCTAGCTGCTACACCTGGTAAATGTCCCTATCTCTTTACTTACCCCTAGGTACACATTCAGGTTTAGTTCTCATTTAAACCAAGAAACTACTGAAAGGAACCTTTCCTAGGTGAGCTTTATATTCCTCCAACTTTTGTGTACTTTACAGAGTCTTGTATAGAGTTATAAATGATCTTCAGGTTATCAAAGCCAGTGATCACTTCTCAATTCCAAACGGATCCTCAGACCCTCTGCATTGTTAGAAAAGTGGATGTGCTTTTACATTCTTTTTGGGGCAGGGATTGTCTTCTCTGCTGGCAAATGTCAGGTCCATATGCTTGTTTTCCTCTATGATCCCCATTAGGGTTACAGTACATGATTCTCACCACAAAGAGTAAGTCACTCTTAGGATAGTATCCAGGCAGCTATATGTAACGTATACATAAATATAGTGTCTTCCATTGGGGCAGATCGCATACCATCCAGTCCATGACCTTTACCCAAAGTTATAAAATTGTTCTACAAATGCAGTAATTCTCTATCCGTGTTCTATAATCTTTGATAATTAATATACGTTAATAGTAGATATCTACAGCACCAATATCTACAAGCACGAATCAGTCTGTTAGCGCACACACAGCAGATCGCAGTACAAAAATGCATACTTTTTTTGTTTCTTTGCTGCAGTCCACTCTGAGTGGGTGCTGACAGTCTTATCCCATGGCTGTCAGTGCATACATATGAGGTGTAAAAAGCAGTGGATCGGCTCTTCTACAAGAACAGACATGTGCCATTAGCCTTTGTTTTTTTTTGGTGGTTACTTTAAAAATGAGGAAGAAATAATGTATGCAAATGTGAACCTAATCTACATTGGCTACTCTTGGTACTATCAGTACAAAATGTGTCTCATGAGTCACACAGCAAGAATCTCACTTCACTGGATCACAAGGGTGTGGTTAACATTACCACTTTGTGTTACCAAATAGATCTAACAAAATGTTATGTTCTTAGTAATAATTCATGTTCTACCTCATTGATTCTGGTACTTCACAAAGGCTATTTAATTGTCCCATCGGTTTCAACGTATTTTCCTTCAATGAATGCAAGTTACGCGAAGCAGCTCTTAGTAACGTCTTCTGAAATAAGTCTTAAGAGGATTTTATGGGTTTTTTTATGACTCTCGTTGTAATGAAATACTTGAGGCCTTTTTGCATACCCCTTAGTTGTATCACATAAACAGTAACTGCAGATACCTTTCAGCCATGCAGTAATACCTACTGATGACTATAAAATAAAAACTACACAGTGTAGATGAACTAATACTAGGATTAATGATTGATCGGTTTTGTTTCAAATGATTAATAGTTGGCTAGCTAGGTGACCAACATGAATGCAAAATATGCTAATTACCCTCTCCCAGTATGTAGAATTTGATATGAGTCATAGCTAGAAAGTCCTGCTAATGATTTATTACATGTGGCTCTCTCAAATCCCCAAAGATTTTGCCCAATCACATATATTAGTGACATTTTATTTGCCATAGGATGTATGTGAGCCCATGGTGCCTTTGTTAAGTAAAGTACATCCTGTAAAATCTCCTAAATGCCAAAGATATGGCAGTGAAACTGGGAAACGTCCACGTGCCATGGTCTTGCCCAGTTTTTATGCCTTACTGGATAGCTGGCTACATGAGCTATCTAAAGTCCTAAATACTGAACTACCTCAATTGACAACTTTAGATAACCATCTACACCCCAGACAGGCAGACATGTAAAATAGAAACATTTTATTAAGAGAGTTAATGTTGAAATATTTCATGTGATTCCTGGTTGCAGCTATTCCCATGAACTTCTTTATATGACTAAATAGAGAAATTGCCATTATAACTTAATTGCAATGTAACTGTTGACTCTTACCATCTTCCATACCACTCATACATATAAATCTATGCCACCAGATATACAGTTATATTAGAAACAATATTTCCAAATTACAACTAGAGCTCATTTATCAATACTGGGCAGATTTGCACATGGGCACCAACCAATTAAATGTTTGCATTCATTGTTCTACCTGGCTGATTGATTACACAATTTGCCCAGAGTTGATAAATCAGCACATAATTTTTCACAAAATCTACTGATATTAAACCATGCCATTTTAGTTAAAGATGCAGGGCAGCATTGCAGAAAGATGACACAAAAGTGTGTTCCAAAAAAAAAAAAAAATGATATACAGTACACATATATATATATATATATATATTGGACCCAGAGCTATAACTGACATGTAGTCTAAAAACAAACATAGCTGCTGTTAAGACGCCAGAAATTATTCAATAAATATTTAAACCGACAAAGTCTAGTACATTGTAGGCACTTGTTCTTGTAATCCTGAATTTAAATATACATTTTTGGAACGTCTCACAGAGTTATTATTTTGAAAGGTGTACAGCACTAATCCACATAAAAGAATGTTGTAGAGTGCTATCCAAACTAAATCATTTTCCCCACACTCTTTCATTTACTTGTACAGAAGTGTATGTTGGATGCAGTCTTAACATAGAATGTAGAACTATAAATTTAATAAATTGTCACTTCAAATAGCAATGGCAATGCCAACTAGAATGTAACTATGAGACCTTTATATGAAATCATGCTAGCCCATGGGGCACCCTGCAAATGTACTAATCAGTGTGTATATTTACTACATTTTCTCCTGTTTTCAACGTTTGCCTTAATATGTTGTGTATTTTCACAACATATGTCATATTTACTAAAACTTTTAAGCACACTGTTGCTAGAAAAATGTGATGAATTTACTCTTGGTGTAAATTCTTTGTAAACACTTATTGTATTTCCACCTTCAATTGTAGTGGGGAAAATTCTCTAGAGAACTTATACAGATGAAGCCACTTGGATTTGTGAGTTAAATGCGTCATGACTCAGGGGTAATTGAAGAAACTGTGTTATCTTAAGTCATCTTAACGCATTTAATGCATTTAACCTTTTCATTAGCATACCAAAGCTCCATTGTTCACAATGGTGAATGCTTTAATTAGATGGGATGTTGTGACGCAGTTTTCTGTGTTAAATGAGATAAATGGGATATCTGTGTTTAGTTATTCTGTGTCAAACAGACAAACCAAAGTGGCTGCATCTGTATGTACCATAAATAAATTATTTATTTGTAACTCTATTAGAATGAAGGAGATGGCTTACTTAGATAATAAGATGCAAACTATATTTATAATTCTTTACACAAAAATGTGCAAGCGCAACATGAGAACATAGCTGTCCAATTGGGAACGATTCGAAGGATTTTAATCCAACGATCGAAGGAATATCCTTCGATCAAAAAAACTTAGGAAAGCCTATGGGGACCTTCCCCATAGGCTAACATTGAGTTCGCTAGCTTTTAGATGGCGAACTAGGGGGTCGAAGTTTTTTCTTAAAGAGACAGTACTTTGACTATCGAATGGTCGAATAGTCGAATGATTTTTAGTTCGAATCCTTCGATTCGAAGTTGTAGTCGTAGTTGAAGGTCGAAGTAGCCCATCCGATGGTCGAAGTAGCCAAAAAACACTTCAAAATTCGAAGTTTTTTTACTTCGAATCCTTCACTCGAAGTTAGTGAATCGGCCCCTTAGTGTGGGCCCATAGCTAGAAATGTATCTACTCCTATAACCCAAATCTTATGCACATGCAATCTTATTACAGCTTAAACTTATCCCTAAAAATGAATATATCTAGAAATACAATGCCGAACTGACTACCCCTAGACTAAAGATTCAGCAATGATCCAGATGATCAAAGGTTATCTTTTGAGTGCCAGTGACTCTGCACATGCTCAATGTGCTTAAGCAGCTATTGAGAAGCTAAGCTGAAGGGTTGTCATAAACCATCAATCAGAAAATGAGGTCACCTCAGGTGACAACAGCACAGGGCATGTACAGTGAATGAGCAGAAAAGAAGCTGGGGAGCTACTGGGGCATCTTTGGAGGCAAAGAACTTCACTGCTAAAGGACTGTATAGATCCCCAAAACATAATGTGCAAAATTTCTAGCCTATGTCTTGGTTAAGGTTTAGTTTTGTTCTCATTTTTTCAATTGTTTTCTTTTTTTCCCAGGCATATTAACACATCTGCTTTTGATTCAGAAAGAAAAGTAATATATCTCCTTTAATGACAGGTTATGGGAAATACATTCTGTTAGGAAACAAATTTATGTATCCTGAGATGTTAATTAGTAGAAAAAATAAGGCAAATAAAAATATACGATTATGGGGCCCATTTACTTAGCTCGAGTGAAGGAATAGAATAGAATGAATTTCGAATGTTTTTTTTGGCTACTTCGACCATCGAATGGGCTTCTTCAACCTTCGACTACGACTTCAAATTGAACGATTCAAACTAAAAATCGTTCGACTATTTGACCATTCGATGGTCGAAATACTGTCTCTTTAAGAAAAAACTTCGACCCCCTAGTTAGCCACCTAAAAGCTACCGAAGTCAATGTTAGCCTATGGGGAAGGTCCCCATAGGCTTAGCAACCTTTTTTACGACGAAGAAAAATCGAATGAATAGCGCTAAATCCTTCGACTTCGATATTCGAAGGATTTAACTTCGACAGTTGAATATGGAGAGTTAATTAACCCTCCATATTCGACCTTAAGTAAATTTGCCCCTACGTGTTTAAAAGCTCCGGTTCTAGAAACTTGAAATGCAGGGAAGTGTCACATTTGCCTTTGCCCTTAATGCACATTAGAATTCCCAACTTGTAAGGGGTAGTATACTCCATTGTTCAATTGCAAAAAACAAACTTCGAGTAGCTTCAACAATATCCCTTTTTGTCCTGCTTAGTTTAAGTAAAAAAAAAAAATTTTTTGTGATTAGGCAAAAAGTACGTGAAGAAGAAGTCACATTTTTGTAACTCATGTTGAACAAGGGGATAAACTCTCCCTTTAATTAGCAATTGTTAGATTTTCAGTGACTGATGGATTTTGCTTTGCCAATGCAGATTAAAGGGTTAAAAATTACTGCAATGAAAACATTAGACAGATTGAGCTTATTTGCAATGGGTAGCAAATGTTCCCACCGCTTGCTATCTCATGTTCATGTGTCAGTTTCTGTAAGAACATGTTTTCAGTACCTTCTGTTCTCTGTAGAATATCCTATAATATCTATTAAAAAAAAAACTTGGCACAAGAAGACATAATTTACTAATAATAAAGCTAACAAATGGAGCCAACACTAGTTCTATATATCAAATCATCAGTCAATGTTTGTTGAGATTTATAGCTGGTGATGCAAAGTCTGTTGCAATATTATTGTTTTATTAAAAAGGTGCCCATGTATAATTATAATTTGCATACATATTCTATAAGAAGGACATCTGTGCAGAAAACAAAGGTATTACTTACTGAGTCTGAGTTTTACCTGTTTGTATGCCTACCTGTATTTGGATTGCTTACTTTAAAGTTAATATATTGTATATGTATAGGCAAGGTACAATAAAACGTACTGGCTATGGTTATTCTGTATAGGAAATGACCTATTAGTGTAAATTCGTATCACTATGAGCATCCATGATTCCTCTGAGCAGGTAGGGGTAGGCAGAAAAGGCACGTGCCTAGGGCACAGTACTGGGGGGATAGTGCAAAGGGTTGCTGGGACATTGGCAGAGATTGAGGTGAACCTCTCAAAGGATTGGTGCCCTGGCCCAGTGTACTTTCAGCAAGTAGGAGCAAATAGGGGCCTAATACATTGGCACTCCACAGTGGATTTGAATTGATTCGTCCTTTAAAATTTCCATTTGTATAAATTAACATACAGGCCTGATATAAATGCATTTTTTTTTTTTTTTAAAAGTTTTTATTTTTCCATTTTTACAACAAAAAAGTACAATGATAGAGAAGGAAGGAAAGAAGAGAAAAGAAGAGAAGGAAAGAAAGAGAAAGAGAGTGGTCTCAAGGGCCCGCCTGTACTTTACAGGACATATTCAACATTTGTTTAACACCTGAAACATCCCACGGGGCTAATCACTGATCCTGGGCCATCAACCAGGTCCCCCATACCGCATCAAACTTTCGGGGACACCCTCTAGCAAGATAGGTAAGTTTTTGCTTAGGAAGGGAGTCGTTGACCAGTTGCTTCCAGAAGCCAAGAGTAGGAGCAGTTATCGACTTCCATTGCAGTAAAATCGCTTTCTTAGCATAGTACAGAAGCTGTAAGTAGCAAAGTTTCAAGTGGGAGCCTAATGTGTGATCCGTGACTATACCAAGGAGGCAAGTAAGAGGAGAACGAATATTGGGCAGATCAAGTTCTGCAGCCATATATTGCAATACCTCTGTCCAAAACCGTTGCACTTCAGCGCAGTCCCAAAACACATGCATATAAGTACCAACAGAGGTTTCACATTTTGGGCAAACATCAGAGGCTGTAGGATACAATTTGGCTAATCTATATGGGGTGTAATATACCCTATTGAGAAATTTAAGTTGTATAAATCTATCTCGCATTGAGATCGTTATCCCAGGTACTTGTTGTAGTGCATCACTCCACATTTCATCATCTAGTTCAGGAATATCTCTACACCATTTCTGTTTAACTTTTTCCAGCGGGTTGGGGCATGCCTGCAGCAAGATTGTGTAGCACCAGGAGAGTGGTTTTCGCAGGTCTGCTCTAAGAAGATACTTTTCTAGAGTAGATTCTTTTAGTTGTATTGGACGTGTAGGGAACTGCACCAAAAAAGCATGTTTAAGTTGTAGGTAGCGAAAGATCATGTTAGACGGGAGATTAAACTCTTGCCTAAGACTTGGAAACTGTTTAAGATCCCCATTGTCCACTACGTCCTTCAGTACCTTAACACCATGCAGTGCCCAACAGCTGACCTCAGGGATAAGCTGAAAGTGGGGCAGATTATTATTACCCCATAACGGTGTCCATACCGACCACACAGAGGAGGGTCGCAGCCCCATTGAGAGGGCCTTCTGAAAAGCTCGAATTACTGTTACCATAGGAATTATTTTGGTTTGGGGTCGAGACGGACCTCTATACAAGGACCGGGCTAGAGCTTCAAAGGAACCGACTGATGCGGCCTCCAGTACCACCGCCTGATTATCTAGTTTAGGATTTATCCACCAATGAGCAAATACCAGCTGGCTAGCCAAGAAGTAGAGTCTGAGGTCAGGCAGAGCTAATCCCCCCCCCCCGTTGCTGGAGCACATAGGGTTTTTAAGGCAATACGCGGGTGTCCCCCTGCCCATAAGAGATTCCTTAATAGACTGTCTATCCGTTTGAACCAACTCAACTGCGGGGTTACCGGAGAGTTCTGAAATGCATACAGAAACTTTGGTAGATAGACCATTTTAAACAAATTCACCCTGCCAGGGAGTGAGAGCGGAAGGGCCTGCCACGTTTCCAATTTTACGCTAAATGACCTCACTATGGGATCCAAGTTGAGAGTGATATATTTGGACAGGTCCTTATGGATAATGACTCCAAGATACCGAAATGAGTCAACCACTTGCAAATTACCTATAGTTGGTGGACAGTTTTCAGGGGAGGGATCAATTGGAAATATCACTGATTTACTCTCATTTACCTTCAGCCCAGAAAACTCACCAAAAGCAGTTACTGTGTGAAGGAGTGCAGTCAATGCACAGTTGGAATTTGCTAGATATATTAACATGTCATCTGCATATAACGACATTTTTTCAGTGACAGCCCCAAGTTTAAGCCCTTCTATCTGCTGGTTTGCCCGAATTTGTATAGCCAGTGGCTCAATCGCCAGGGCGAACAGTAGTGGTGAGAGTGGGCAGCCCTGACTAGTTCCCCTTTCCAAGGTTATGGCGGTGGAGAGTGCTCCATTTACCAAAACTCTAGCCTGCGGATGTGCATACAAAGCTCTGATCCACACCCTAAATCTCGGGCCTATATTGTATCGGGCCAGCACCTCCCATAAATATTCCCAGCTAACGGTGTCAAACGCCTTGGCGGTGTCAAGTGATACTGCCACTCTTTGTCCCACATTATCGTGCACAAGTGAAAGATTAGCATATAGGCGGCGCAGATTGATCTTAGTGGATTTATTCGGCATAAAGCCTGTTTGATCTGGGTGTATTAGCTCCTCTATAATTCCTTTAAGCCTATTAGAAAGGATTTTTGCCAAAATTTTTAAATCACAATTTAAAAGCGATATGGGCCTGTAAGAGTCACACCGGTCTGGCGGCTTACCAGGTTTGGGGATCAGAATAATGTACGCCTGGTAGCAAGATTCTGGAAGTAGCCTATCTTGAGAGATGTCGTTAAACCAACCGCCTAGTTTAGAGGTGAGAACCGTTCTATGGGCTTTGTACCACTCACTGGGAATACCGTCAGGGCCCGGGGTTTTACCCGATGGAAGATCCGAAATTGCTCTATCAATCTCCTCCTGACTAATATCAACCTCCAGCTGGGCTCTCTGATCAACAGTGAGATGGGGAAACACAATACCATTCAGATAATCTACGAGTTCAGAGAAGGGCTTAGCAGGTGGGGCAGCATAGGTGGACTGAAAATATTGCCCGAAAGTATTTGCAAGTTCTTGTTGCTCTGTAATCAACTCTCCAGCACTATTCTTGACACCTCTAATCACTGTACATGAGAGAGCCCCCTAGCCAGCACTGCTAATATCTTCCCATTTTTATCACCCTTATCAAACCAGGCAGCATTCCTATATAGGTCCCTCTGGGAGTATTTATCCACATAAAGCAGATCAAGTAACCTTTGAGAGTCCGCAATTTCAGCTTTTGCGGCTTCGGAGGGGGAGTCAACCAGAGCCCTTTCCGCCTCATGTAATCTAGAGTGCGCTGCAATTACTTTAGAATCGATCTGTCGCCTAATCGATTTAATGAGTGCAATATACGTTCCCCGCACATAAGCCTTGGCTGCATCCCACACCACTAAGTCTGACGCCGAGCCCTCATTAGTCTCCCAGTATTGAGTCAGAGCCACTGGAATTTTTTCCGCTACCTCTGGGTTTTGTATCCACTTTGGAGGAAGTCTCCAAAGTAGGTCTAGGGGTTTAGATGTGCCACCAATGCATAACATTATGGGGGTATGGTCCGAGCAGACTCTGGGCAGAACCCGTACTTCTCTCAGGGTTGAGAGTATCTCAGTAGAGACTAGGTAAAGATCAATGCGAGATAGGGCTCCCGTAGCTGCCGTATAACATGTGAATTGTTTGGAGTGGGGGTTCTTCCAAGTCCACGCATCCACCAAGCCTAATGTTTCCACCCAATGGGCAAAGGAAGGGGAATCATGGGGATTGGGCTTAAGTCTGTCCAGAATCGGATTTAGCACCATATTAAAATCACCTGCCCATATTGTTGGTTTTTGGCCAAGCTCAGCCACTTTCAATACTATTTCATTTAATAGGAGTAGGTCTGCCGGAGGTGGAAGATAAACATTTACTATTATATAGGACGTTCCCCAAATTTTAGCTTGTAGGATTATATACCTGCCAAATCGATCTGTGGTGAGGCTATCAAGTTGAAAGTGTAGGGATTTACGAACAAGGATCGCCACACCCCTGGAGTGAGTAGAGTATTCAGAAGCGTACACTGCAGCTACCCAGTGGCGCCTAAGAGCTCGCACCCGCTGCCCCACTAAATGAGTTTCCTGGAGAAGAATGAGGTCAGCGCCAGACTTTTTTACAGTGTCAAGTATAACAGACCGTTTGATCCTATCATTCAACCCCCGCACATTCCACGTTAATACCTGAAACTTGTTACTTGCCATCATAAGACGATGTTACACAGGACTGTGGAGGCAACTCTGGGCAGCCCCGAGGGTTAGGCTCATCCGCATGAATGGCCCAATACAGAAACACAGTTTGGCACGCTACATACCACAAGCAGCCCTTGAGACAAAGATAAGAAAAGAAGAGATAGATTAAGAAGACAGAAAATATACAGTAAGTAATCCCCAAAGACATGTTCCCCCCACCCGGTATCCTCCCCCAACCTGAAGATACATACATCCCCAACATATTAACCAACTAGGGTAGGGTCTGAGTTACGTCCAAGCAAAGCCCAGTCCAGAGAACCGAGCCATAGAGTAAGTGAACACCTTACTCTGAGTGTACAAGTAAAGGTAAGAAATTAGTATGCACAGAGAACCGGCCCTGCGAGTCCCAAAGAGATGACAAGGATGGCAGTCTCCTCTACCATTTGCAGCAATTGACAGTGTGGTGAAGTCCTGGTGCATAACAACTGTAGGCACATAGGGAGAAAAAGAAGGAAGGTCTGGTCGTGTCTTACTCAACTCTCCCCTAAAAGGCCTTCCATAGCGGGACGGATGACCCACACTTGACAGGTACAGGAGGCCCCCTTCTCGCAGTTGGCTAGGCCAATTCAGCCCACACTTTGTAAAGTTCCAAAGAGTAAACAACAGCAGACAGCAGGGTTTCAACAAAAGCAGCTGTAGAAAGGAACTGTACCTCCAATAACTATTAACCCATCATAAAAATACAAGCCGGATCGGGCTTAGCTAGTGGTAGTCAACTCCAAGTATTAGAAAATCAACAGGTGAACTAGGCACTGACGAAGTATACTGTACCAGATCATCAGCAAGGGTCTTCTTCAGGCCACAGATGTAAGCGACCGCTGAGTCTGTTAACGCTAACGCTGTGGACTCCGTGGCGGGGACACTCTGCGGTCCAACCAGTCAGCAACCGCCTCGGGCTTATCAAAGAAGACAGAGCTGTTGCCATCAAGCACCTTGAGTTTGGCAGGAAACAACATTGAGTACTGAAGCCCTTTATCCCGCAGTCGTCTCTTGATCCCTTGGAAGGAGCTCCGCTTCTTCTGAACGGCAGTAGAGTAGTCTGCGTAGAGAGAGACTCGGGCCCCCTCAAACTGTATGTCACCTTTATTCCTCGCTGCTCTAAGGGCTGC
Source organism: Xenopus petersii (assembly GCA_038501925.1). Lineage (NCBI taxonomy): Eukaryota > Metazoa > Chordata > Amphibia > Anura > Pipidae > Xenopus > Xenopus petersii. Next base: position 134,637,217 of record CM076672.1, read on the forward strand.
ATCTCTGTCACGATAGTTTAGGAGCTTGATAAGGAACGCCCGAGGAGGAGCACCAGGAGGTAGGGGCCTTGTAGGGACTCTGTGTGCCCTCTCAACCACAAACTGCGTTGAAAAGTTCTCACTGCCCAGTTTTCTATAAAGAGCTCAGGATGAGTGCCTTCCACGCGCTCCGGTAGGCCCAGGATCCTTACATTAGACCGTCTCTGCCTATTTTCCAGGTCTTCAATACGGTCCATAGCTGTTATCAGACGCTCTTGTACAAGCGACAAGTCCCTTGGGACTCTCACCATGCGGTCTTCCAGACCTCCCACCCGCTCCTCTAGCTGCCCAGTGCGCTCTCTTATGGCCTGCATGTCTTGTTTAATAAGCGACAGAACTACCTTAAGTTCTTCAATCTTGGAGGTAAACGTGGCAGCCAGCGTGGATTGGCACTGCGTAATTGCGGACAGCAGGTCAGCGGGCGAGGGAACCGCCGGAGCAGGGTCAGGTGCCGGGCCTTTGTCTTTGGTCGGCAATGCTGTGGGAGACCGCTCCGGAGTGCGTGGTGGTGAGGCGGCGCCATCTTGGTTCGGCACGCGGGCAAACTGCTCGAGTCTTGCAGCCGCATCTGGCTTAGTTTTTGGCGCTGTTCTGCGCATCGTCGTGCCCCTGGAAAGCAGCAGATAATGTAGCGTCAGGTAATACCAGTTTCAGCTGCTGTAAGGTGAAAAAATGGGCTAACAGGATGGCAGCGGCTCGGAGCTCTCTGCTAGTGCGTGCAGCTAGGTCGCCATCAGGCCACGCCCCCCTATAAATGCATTTTTAGATAGTATTACAATCCACAGACCAACTATTACTAAATGAACCTGCTACTTCGTGTAACACAGTCCATGTGTGTGGGCACGTGCACATTTGTCTGTTTTGTTAGAACGCACTGTATTTTCCACTGTGTGACAATCAGGTATTTCCCAGTCCAATTACATGGCAGCAGTCATAAAGCACTTTACAAGTAAAGACCCACTAGTTAAATCATTTTACGAGCACTGTGCAAGTTTATGAGGATAGCTGAAAAAATGAAAAGTCAAGTAGAAGAAAAATGTATTCTATAAAAATGGTTTGTGTTCAAAACACTGCATATGGACACTGTGAGCAGGAATTTATATAAATTATTATAATCTTCTTTTTATTATTCTACTTCCTTTATTATCCTCTTTAGATACTTAAGTATATCAAATATAATCCTGATTTTCCTTTTCCTTTTCTACCATTTTGTTACATAATCCATTGATTGTTTAATTCTACAGAACAGTATTTTTGCTTGGTTTTCTCTTTCCAATCCTAGTAAGAAAGGCTTGGCTGCATTTATGGGTAAGGTTTATGGCTGTGAATCATTAGCTCACACTGGTTATATTAAGCTCCATGGGTTCCATTTTGGGTAGTAATTACTGTCGTTTCTCTTCCAAGTCTCAACCTGATTTGCAGTTTAACAAGTATTGTAAGCTTGGTGAGCAGATCTGAAAGCTTGTAAAGCACAATACATATTTGCTTATGAAAGGTTGTTCTAATTAAAACAGTATAATTGCAGTGTTAAATGCCATGGAAGATTAGCAATTACTTGACTCATAATGTAACATAGTGCTTTACTTCATATGAGGATGAAATACAAAGTCTGCATTCATGGTGACAAATTAAAACTCAAGGAAGGGAAGTTCTCATTGTAAGATCATTTTAAAAGTGCATCTGGTGAATGGACATGAAATAGAATAAAAAAGTTTAATATCCTCTATGCAATTTTGGGATGTTTTTATTGTGTGTGTATGTGTGCCAAATTCGACATAGAATTTACAGCAGTTAAAATTTCTAGTTTGAGCTGCTTTAGTCAAAGCTGCCCAGGATAAGTGAGATTATAAAGCTTAAGAAAATAGTATCTTGCTTTCTTTATATATACGTAATAATTGCAAACATTAAGGGGCCTATTTATGAAGCCTCGATTTTTTCTGGTTGAGTTTTTTAGAGGGAAAACTTGAATTTTTAGCGGAAAAAAATAAATACAATTTTTAGAGATTTATTATACCCCAAAGCTGCTAAAAATCAGAATTCGAAATGATAGCATCTACAACCTGTTGGGGGTTATGTAGAAGTCAATGGCAGAAGTCCCTTTTATGATTTGAAGAGGTTTCTTGACATGCGCTGCTTTTCTTATGATAATCCGGGGCTGTATGGACAACAACTTGAAAAAATCATAGGATTCGGGGGTCAAGTTCAAAAAGATCATTTGATTTGAATTGTTCCATAATTTAGTTAAGACTTTTCCTGCACTGACTTTTCCAAGCTGATTTTTTGATAAATTAGAGCTACAATAGGTCAACTTTGTTTTAATAAAAAAATGGGATGATTTGAATTTTAGTAAATATCCCCCCAGATGTTTGATTTCATATATGTCATTTTTGAAGTGCACTTTGATCTCTAGTATGCCTACATTATAACAGCAGTACGTAATTATTATATGCAAACAGGAATTTAAGAAAATTTACAGATGACAACCACCCTCAGCTTTCACAATGGATGGGCAACTGAAGACAAAATGGGGTGGATACCGTTCTCCTGGTACCCTGCCCAGGAATAGTCTCAATTCTGGGTCCTATTCTCATAAGCATCCCAATGCATAACTGTGATGAAACACCCGAAATCAGTGAATTGTTACCTTTGAGAAGCCAAGCTGGGATGGGATGTGCCTTGCTGCTAAACTTCAGGCAATTAATCTACATATACCATACCACTTGTCCTGCACATTAGATAATATAACCCGTTTTCATCCATTTCTTCTACCCTTGCACAAAGGCTACTCTTAAGGTCCAAAGCATCAATGCATAATTTATCTGGAACAAATTATTTTATAGATCAAAGTATTTTTCCTTTTAGTACTTAACAGTACACAAGTTTTGAATCTGAAAATCAATCTTTACTTTAATATTTAACTTGTCTAACCTACTATAGAAAACAGATCTGACACATTTGTCTATGACACCAGTAGACATACAAAAATGCAGTGAAATATACAGTACATACATAAAATACTATATTAATACAGACATGGATTTTTAGTAGAAACATAATGCTATTCTATAAAATAAAGACAAAGAGGCACACAAATCACTTATAGGCAAGTGAAAAGAACTTTCTCCTGGGTCAGATTCTTACTATAATATGGCAATGAACCAAATGCTATCACAGAAAGTAATAAGACTACAAAACTAGACACTGGCAACCACTGCAAGGGCACTGGCACTTTGATAGCAACCAACCATATTCATTGAATTTTGAAACTTGTGGCTTGTGACAAGCTGAAACAACCTAAATCACCCTAGAGCCATTTCTCTTAAGCTGCATTGGAATTTTATATCTTACTAAACAATGTTGGGATATATTTATCCGATTACTGTCACCCCGTAATACTGATTTTCAACATGCTTGATTACTTTTTTACATTTTTCTGTGCAGATTACTGTTATATTAGGGAGACTGTTTTAATATTTTAGCTGTCTTAAAAAGAGACAATATATATACAGAAAAGACAGAGAATAGGAGCACACAGAGAAATGAAGAAAGGTTGGAGTTGACAGTTGCCTCAGATGAAATATCCTATATCACCCCTTTGTGAAGGTGCATAGTTCAAAGTAAGATGCTATTTATTATTTTCTGTGCAGATTACTGTTATGCTACGGAGACTGTTTTAATATTTCACCTGTCTTAAAAAGAGATACATGTAAATATATGAACAGAAAAGGCAGAGAATAGGAGCACACAGAGAAAAAAGGTTGGAGGTGACAGTTGCCTCAGATGGAATATCCTATTTCACCCCTTTGTGAAGGTGCATAGGTCAAAGTCGGATGCTATTTATTATTCATTGTCAACTTTCTGCACAGCTACCTGTCTGCATAAGACTGAAATCCTTGCTCAGGTTATCGTAGTACTACTTTAAATGGGGATGCACTTGAAAACCATGTGGTTGAAGGGTTTTCTGTGGCAATTAATAAGGCATGTTCTTTAAGTATCAAACTTTTAAAGGAGTGAATGTTTCACTTAATTACATAATCAGCATGCTCTGTTGGATGGAGGGCAAAACGTTCTATGTAAATCATAAATCAAAAACGTTAGAGTAAATCAGTGCTAGCAGTCAAATATATTCCAGGGTTTTGAGGAATTACACCAGATGAAAATCTGAAAGGCAATGCCTAATTCAGTACAGTTATTCAGGCTACTACTACTGAAAAAGAATTATTAAATAAAAATCATGTCCCCCCTCTCCACACACACTCAATCCACTTGCACACCAGATAAATGATTTACTTAGGTACATACTTTGTTTCTACAAATGAACTGATCCAATCAGCATTTGTAGGAATCTGAATTTTTCCTGAGGAGCACTCATTAATGGGTCAAAAACGAAAAAAACAAAACAAAAACACAACTTGGCCATAACTTGGATGAGGTGGCACCAAAATGTAAAGGTGGAATAACTAAACATAACACAAATAATTCCCATAACCACCACAGTGGGGTTTATTCAGTTTGCCCAGGCTGACCTGTGGGTTACCTGACTGATGGACTCTGTGCTATTTGGATATCTATGGGTGTGGCTAAGTATCATTGTTCTGTTCAGTGGATCTGAGGGGAATTAAGTTGGAGTTGTGGTTCCAAGCCAATACATGGGTATGAAAAAATGCACATTTGAGTCTGGACAGAATGACTACTAGCTGATGGGACCATAGGATAGTGTGTTAAAACACCCATTCAAGCTTGCACTTTCATGCCCTGGAAGAATGGTCAAAATGGGCCAAAACTGATCAACCATTTCTAGGCATGGCCAGCTTTAGACTTTGAAACAAAATATAAGATTTAAAGCATGGACACAAAACTCTAAAAAGGTGAACATGGACAAAAATTTTTTTTTTGTGGAGCATTTTCTTCAAATTGTATTTCACGTATAATTTCTGCTTTCATCTGTGAGCTGTTACATAAATGCATCTTAAAGGAAAACTATACCCCCCAAAAATGTAGGTCTCTATTAAAAGATACTGAGTAAAACAGCTCATGTGTAAAACCCTGCTTCATGTAAATGAACCATTATCATAATAATATACTTTTTTAGTAGTATGTGCCATTGGGTAATCATAAATAGAAAATTGCCATTTTAAAAAATAAGGGCCGCCCCCTGAGATCGTAAGATTCACTGTGTACACATACAAACCACATGTAAGGTCACATGAGCCAATTAACAGACAGAGTTGTGTCTTTTGCTTCCTCACTTCTTCCTGTTACAGTTAGTGTTGTAGTATTTCTGGTCAGGTGATCTCTGAGGCAGCACAGATAGAGTCACGAAATGGTGGTTCAAGGCAAGAGATGTAAAAGGGCAATATTTATGTAAATATATATTCCAGTTTGGTAAGATTCTTTAATATGTCATTCAATTTGATATAAACTATCTGTTGCTTAAGTATTCATTTTGGGGGTATAGTTTTCCTTTAAATATGTTTCAGTAGCAGAAGTTATGTAACAGCTGCTTTATTCATACCATGTGATATGATCTGCCAGATAATGTGTCTGAGTCTGTCTCCATATCCGCATGCTGTCAGGTCTAAGATTGCGTGACTCTTTCATGATATCTGTCAAACGACAAACTTGACAGGCAAGTTTCTAACCTGTCATTTGAATTATTCAAATAAAAATAAAACCTGCTCTGTTTCAGCACATGCTATTATTATACAGTATATACTACCTTGTACTGTTAGGGGCCGATTCACTAACTTCGAGTGAAGGATTCGAAGTAAAAAAACTTCGAATTTCGAAGTGTTTTTTGGGCTACTTCGACCATCGAATCGAACTATTCGAACTAAAAATCGTTCGACCATTTGATAGTTGAAGTACTGTCTCTTTAAGAAAAAACTTCGACCCCCTAGTTCGCCATCTAAAAGCTACCGAACTCAATGTTAGCTTGTGGGGAAGGTCCCCAAAGGCTTTCCTAAGTTTTTTTGATCGAAGGATATTCCTTCGATCATTGGATTAAAATCGTTTGAATCGTTCGATTCGAAGGATTTTATCGTGCGATCAAAGGAATAATCCTTCGATCGTTCGATCGCACTATTTGCGCTAAAATCCTTCGACTTCGATATTCGAAGGATATTAATTCCCAGTCGAATATCGAGGGTTAATTAACCCTCGATATTCGACCCTTTGTGAATCGGCCCCTTAATGTATTTCAATAATTCTAATACATGACACATTATATTTTAGCAAACATTTATTTGAATGTGATCTATTTCTAGCCTTGATTTTTCTATATTTACAATGAAATATGGTTTCTTTCAAACTTTGATATTCGATAAAAGCAGAATATTTTATCTCCAGATACGATTCCAGATCTTTCAATAGACTACTATAAACTTTTCATAAAATATACCAGTTGTTTAGAATTGTTTTCACATCTGCAATGTGGTGCAATTACAAGGTATACTGACATACAAGCAAAGGGCAGTTTTCTTTTACAATCATAGAAAAGGTTGTCATTAAAAGAACCAAAATATTAAAACACTTGCAGAAACAAAATAACCTAGGCACCAGAAAAAAATGTGCAACAGCCTAGTGTGAATGTGTCCAATAAATGCAATTGAGTATCACGATTAGAGGTAAATACAGTAAATCGGCAGTAGAAACTAGTCTAGGGCAGTAGAAACTAGTCTAGGGCAGCAAAGATACAGGTGCACAAAGTACACCTCTAGCCCCACCTGACTATTAGAATATACAAGACACCAAATCAACAAAAAAACTACCCTGGTGTATATCAAGTTGCCACAATTATTTGCTTTCACCATTCTCCACCAATGATTAGCCGCACTGACAATCACAACTGCAACTTAAAGGGATCCTGTCATCAGAAAACATGTTTTTTTCAGAACACATCAGTTAATAGTGCTACTCCAGCAGAATTCTGCACTGGAATCCATTTCTCAAAAGAGCAAACAGATTTTTTTTATATTCAATTTTGAAATCTGACATGAGGCTAGACATTTTGTCAATTTCCCAGCTGCCCCTGGTCATGTGACTTGTGCCTGCACTTTAGGAGAGAAATGCTTTCTGGCAGGCTGCTGTTTTTCCTTCTCAATGTAACTGAATGTGTCTCAGTGAGACATGGGTTTTTACTATTGAGTGTTGTTCTCAGATCTACCAGGCAGCTGTTATCTTGTGTTAGGGAGCCGCTATCTGGTTACCTTCCCATTGTTCTTTTGTTTGGCTGCTGGGGGGTTAGGAAGGGAGGTGTGATATGACTCCAATTTGCAGTACAGCAGTAAAGAGTGATTGAAGTTTATCAGAGCACAAGTCACATGACTTGGGGCAGCTGGGAAATTGACAATATGTCAAGCCCCATGTCAGATTTCAAAATTGAATATAAAAAGATCTGTTTGCTCTTTTGAGAAATTGATTTCAGTGCAGAATTCTGCTGGAGCAACACTATTAACTGATTCATTTTGAAAAAAGTATTTTTTCCCATGACAGTATCCATTTAAAAACCCCAAAACCAGTTCTATTGATTAAAATATATTTTTTTGGCAAGTGAAAAAAGCCCATTTTGCCCAGTGCTAGAGCTTTGTTAAAGGCTATATTAAAGGAGATTTTCATTGGCAGGTGAGAACTTCTGATGATAAAAAATGCTTGAGAGACATCTACTCAGCAGCCATATGCTGTAAAGGATTACATGATTAAATGGGAATAATCTTCTTGAGCTGAATTATTCTCAAGGCTGAGAGGTTAATAGGCAGCCATATATTTAATGAAATGCTCCACTTTCCCCCCAAAACAAATAACTTTGACAAGGATCAGTCTGTAGGTAGGATATTTTTATGAACTGGAAGGCCCCGAACTCACCAAATATGGACCTATAGAATTCACTTATATTAAGGGGCAGATTTATCTAAGGTCGAGATGAATACTCGAATGAAAAAAATTCGAATTTCGAGGTATTTTTTGTGTACTTCGACTAGGGAAAATTCGAATATTGAAATTTATCATTTACTGTCTCTTTAAAAATTTTACTTCGACCATTCGCCATCCAAAACCTACCGAATTGCTGTTTTAGCCTATGGGGGACCTCCTAGATCTTATTTTTAGTCAATTGGTGGACTTTGAAAAATCAAAGTTTTTTAGGGAAAAACTTTGAATCAAATTCGCTACTCCTTCTATTCGAACGATTCATATTTGGACCTATTTGATCGAAAACGGACCTTTTCAACCAAAAAAAACTTCGACTTAATTTCGGTTGGTCTTTTTGAATTCGAATTTCGACGTTTCTTCAATTCGAAATTCAACCCTTGATAAATATGCTCCTAAGTAAGATTTTGCATAAGAACTGTATTTTAAGAATCTTATACATTTATAGAGCCTTTCAAATTTCTTGTATGGCTGGTCTTTAGGGCAGGGGCAAACGGGCAGCTTCAGGGAGAACTGCCTTCCCCCTGCCTTCTGCCTGCTATAATGAGAAAACAGCAGCGCAATGGCACTTGCGGCCCTTCGATTTACGAGGTTGCCTCACGAGAAAACTTCGGGCAACTTCGGAAATCTTAAGCGCCGCGAGTGCATTTGCACAGGCGTTTTCTCATTATAGCAAGCAGAAGGCAGTTCGGGGAGATTGTTGCCAGGTGACTAAATCTCCCTGAACCTGCCTGTGTGCCCCTGCCTAAATCTCCCCAAAACTGCCCATGTGCCCCTTCCCTTAGAACGTGACATTTACTGAGAAAATGGCTGATTCTTATTGTTGTTAACAGTGCAGCTCGTGTATACCAACCTCTCTTTTACAAGGGCCTTATAACATGATGGTGCTCTTCATATGTAAAAAAACTGCAATCATTTTTTTTAGAACATAAACTGTTTAGGCACAATGTTCTTTAAGTCCAGCTCATCTGAAAGGGTGTATTAGGTTAGAAAGTCTATATAATAAAGTTTTATTATTTTTTGGAGGATAAAACCAGCATGCTTTAACTCCACTGGGGAAGGGACTCATATGAATAATTATTATCCTTTTTGATACAGTGCTGACATAATGACTTTACAGTTATATTACATATATATATATATTACCACTGCCCAAGTGGAGCTTATACTCTAACGTCCCTATTTATGTCACACACATATGGTCAATTTATCAAGAGCCAATTAACAGGCCTGTATGTTCTGGAGTGTGGAAGGATACCAGAATATCAGGAAGAACCCTCCTTTTCTTCCTGCTGATATTGTTTACTTGGAATCAAACTTCAACATTTCTCATGCAAAATCTGGACCAAAATGTATTAATGTAGAGTTTAGTGGCTAAGTAAAGTTTCAAGTCAACAAAAACAATTGAGACCTATGCAAAATTAGAAATCCTGTGGTTTACTACCTTGCCTAACAAGCAACTCTTATGATGTCATACAATTGTCCCAAAACCTTTGATTCTATCTTAGGTGTCTAGAGCACCTTAATACCTTTAGGAGCACCCCTTGGCAACATTCCAGGTATCATTGTTACTTTTTAACATCTGACAAAGATGTTGCCATTTCTCTATTTAATAATGAGGAAATAAACTCAGATACGTCTAGTTAAAAGAAATGACGTACAATGCCAAACAAGAGAAATCAAAGGATACAGTTAGTTCCAGTGTCCACAAGTGATGTGTCAGTATTGATATAATATAAGTAGAAGTGAAATAATTGTAAAGTGTAGTTATATAATATATGTACTGTATCTATGATCCACTAACAACTAGAGCAGCCACTTTACCAGTTTAACGGGGGAATGTAATAAAAATCGCTAACGGAAAAACTATTCGCAATGCGAAAAGTTATGCCTTTGCGCGAACAAATTTTGCTTTGTGCGAAATTAATATAGCTTTTGCGAGCCTGGAAACTGTTTAGCGACCACTTCCGACAGTGAAAGACCGTTTGCGAATTTTATAGTTTGCGCCAATGCGCAGTCAATGTAATAAAACTTCTTACTGAAAAAGTCGTTATGTTTGCTCCAAAAGATTACGACACCTTCAAGCACTTCTTATGAGTGCGCAATTAAAATTCGCAATGCGCAATTAAAATTCGCAATGCAATAACAGTTTAAGGAACAATATTACATTGCGAGATGTGGATTTTTAGTCTTATTGGTGCGAATTGTTTTGCTCTTTGCGACTTTTATTACATTCCCCTGTAAAAGTGTTACATAATAAATGGAAATGCCAGGTACGTTCAAGAAAGCAATTGGTTCATGAAATCTAGAAAAAGTCTATGGGGCACATTTACTATTGGTCGAATATCTAGGGTTAATAAAACCTCGATACTCGACCCTCGAAGTTAAATCCTTCGACTTAGAATATATCGAAGTCGAAGGATTTAGCGCAATTCCTTCAATCGAATGATCAAAGGAAAATTTGTTCGATCGAATGATTAAATCCTTCCCCATAGGCTAACATTGGTGCTCGGTAGGTTTTAGGTGGCAAAGTAGGTGGTCAAAGTTTTTTTTAAAGAGACAGTACTTCGACTATCAAATGGTCGAATAGTCATACAATTTTTAGTTTGAATCGTTCGATTCAAAGTCGTAGTCGAAGGTTGAAGTAGCCAATTCGATGGTCGAAGTAGCCAAAAAAATACTTTGAAATTCAAAGTATTTTTCCTTCTAATCCTTCACTCGAGCTTAATAAATGTGCTCCTAAATGTCTGTTTGACAAGTAATGCTAAGCCATTTCTAATATTTTCCTTAAAAACATTTATGTATTTTCCCAGATAAACCCCTTAAATAGGTTTGACCATTGACAACTAGTGATGGGCGAATAAATTCACCTGTCGCTGCGAATTTCCATATTTCACCGCCGGCGAATAAATTTGCGAATCGCCCGCAAATAAATTTGCAAATCGCTTGCGAATAAATTTGTGAATCGCTGGCGAAAATTCACTGGTGAAAATTCAAAATTGGATGCGGGCATCAATTTTCGAGTTTCACGTTTTTTCCGCGAATGTTTTGGAGAGAAATTCGCCCATCACCATTGACAACCATAGTGTATAAACAAAGCATATGCCTTTTCCTCAAATAGGTTTGAAGACTGGCAGTGATGACAAAATGTTTGATAAGATAAAACGATAAAACATATAACACAACAAAGTGTATTCACCATGAATCAAGAACTATTTTTAGTGTAGTGTCGTTGCCACAGAATGTCTTGATTTTTTTGAGTGTTTGCTTTGACTCTACCTGAGCTTTATTATAACTTCTGCTAAATAATTGCTTATCTGCTGCTCCATGTCCCATTCGAAGCAGCATAAGTGACTGCAGCAGCTGTGATGCCAAGAGGTTCTATAACAGCTGCAAAGCCAACAGGGGACTATTAAAAAGCCTGGCAATGCAAACTCAAGTCAATAATCTCAAGTGTCTTGACTCTACTCATGCAGATTTAGTGAGGTGGCGAAGCTGTACATTCACATAAAGCATTTGACATACATTTTTATATATTTGGTTTCTCCCTGTGTCTCTCTGTCTTATTCTTTTTAGTCAAAAATACTTACTTTGTTTTCTCTTTTATATACATTGACAGTATAACCAGCTGTGGGAAAAGTCTCAAACACTTACATATTTTCTACAAAAATGGAACCAGATTTCCATTGTGTTCTACCATGTCAAGAAGGCAAAATGATGCACACTTGCAACTGCTGCAGTGTACCGAATGTACCTCCAAGTGTTTATTATGAAGTATAAATAACCAAATGTGTCAAGCTCTTGAAACGTTTTGTTATTTGTATTTCCTTCTATGATAAGTTAAGCTTTAATTTATTGAAATTGCCTTCAAAGTTTTCATGTTTTTAAAAATTTTTTACAGCAGGACAATAATGTATCTAATACCTGGAATATTTTAGAGATATTTTAGCTTTCATTGGACTTCTGCACCATCCGTCTCATAAACCCTGTGACCTGCTCTGCCAGTAGCCTTAGTAGCAGGTCATCTTATAAAGAAAATATCCAATAATAGGGCTTTTGGCCAAGGAACCTTTCAGCTTACTTAATTTATATTACATAACAGTACTAGGTATATACATATTTTAAAAACCTTGTATATTTATAGACATTTTCAAATCTCTTTTATGGCTGGTCTTTAGAATGTAACATTTGCAGAGTAAACTGCAGATTCTTGTTTTTGTTGACAGTGCTCTTGCATACCAACCTCTCTTTCACAAGGAACTTATAGACAAAAAAATTATGGTTCTCTTCTTGACTTGAAAGACTGCAATTTTTTTTATAACAGAATAAAAACTGTTTAGGCACAATGTCCTTTGTTAAGTCCAGTTCATCTGAAAAGGTGTTTAAGTGGGCTGCCCTACAGAGTATTGATTGGGGCATTAAGTTTTCAGCTAAAAACACAGTAAATGTAGAAGCTCTAAGAATCATCCTATGTGGCTTAATACAGAAGTAAAGAAGTTAATGGGAAAGAAGAGAAAGGCATTTAAAAACTACAAATCTGTTGGGAGAGAAGCTGCATTTAATGAATATAAACACTGTAATACATGTTGTAAATCAGCAATCCGGAAGGCAAAGAAAGGAAATGAAGAGTTAATTGCGGTGGAGGTGAAAACTAACCATAAAAAGTCTTCTAAATATATTAATAATAAAAAGATGCAGGTTGAGAGTGTTGCTCCATTAAATAATGGTACCAGTATGGTTGTAACAGATACAGAAAAGGCAAATGTGCTAAATCAGTTCTTTTCATCAGTGTATACAATAGAGGAGTCTGGGTTCCCAGGCTCACTTTATAGCTGCACTAATGGCTCAGCTCAATCTAGTCGGTGGTTGTCTCAGGATATGATTCATAAAGCTTTAATAAAAATTAATATAAACAAGGCTCCAGGGCCTGATGGCATACACCCCTGGGTTCTAAGATTGGATTTTGCCAAAGCGTTTGATACTGTGCCCCACAAACGACTGCTTTCTAAACGAAGGTCTGTTGGGCTTAATGAAGTCGTTTGCACATGGATAGGAAACTGGCTACAGGATCGGGTACAGAGGGTAGTTGTTAATGGTACATTCTCTACTTGGAGTAAGGTTCTTAAGGGGGTTCCTCAGGGCTCGGTATTGGGTCCACTTTTATTAAACTTGTTCATTAATGACTTAGGGGAGGGTATTGAAAGTAATGTATCAGTGAGTGTTTGCAGATTACACAAAACTATCCAGCCCAATTAATTCCATCCAGGATGTGGCATCCTTGCAACATGATCTTGACAAACTGGCAATCTGGGCATATGAGATTCAATGTTGATAAATGTAAAGTCATCCACCTGGGATGTAAAAATATCCAAGCCACTTATACCCTTAATGGGACTGCACTAGGCAAATCCATTATGGAAAAGGACCTTGGAGTCCTTGTAGATAATAAACTTGGCTATAGCAAGCAATGCCAGTCAGCAGCATCAAGGGCAAATAAGGTCTTGAGCTGTATTAAAAGGGGCATAGAGTCACGGGAGGAGGGGGTCATTCTTCCACTGTATAGTGCACTTGTAAGGCCCCATCTAGAATATGCCGTACAGTTTTGGTCTCCATCACTCAAACAGGACATTATTGTATTAGAGAGGGCAGAGAAGGGCAACTAAGCTGGTAAAAGGTATGGGAAATCTTAGCTTTGAGGAAAGACTGGCCAAATTGGGGATGTTCACACTGTAGAAGAGGCGCTTAAGGGGAGATATGATAACTATATATAAATATATAAGGGGATCATATAATAATCTCTCTAATGCTTTATTTACTAGTAGGTCTTTCCAGCTGACACGAGGTCACCCATTCCGATTAGAAGAAAAGAGGTTCCGCCTAAATATTCGGAAGGGTTTTACAGTGAGAGCTGTGAAGATGTGGAATTCTCTCCCTGAATCAGTTGTACAGGCTGATACATTAGATAGCTTTAAGAAGGGGTTGGATTGCTTTTTAGCAAGTAAGGGAATATAGGGTTATGGGAGATAGCTCATAGTACAAGTTGATCCAGGGACTAGTGCGATTGCTATTTTGGAGTCAGGAAGGAATTTTTTCCCCCTCTGAGGCAAATTGGAGAGGCTTCAGATGTTTTTTTTTTTTTTGCCTTCCTCTGGATCAACTAGCAGATTAAAAAAAAACTAAAAGGTTGAACTTGATGGACGTGTGTCTTTTTTCAACCTTAATTACTTACTTACTTACTATGTTAGTCATCAAGTCTATATAAGAATTAATATATAAGAATTAAAAATTAAATGCCAAGATACATCTATAGTAAATAATAGTAAATATTTAGAAAAAAAATTAAATGGGTAAAACATGGAAAATATTAAACACACATCTCCAAAACACTTTTTGGTTTAAACAAGCAAAGGCAGTTAATATTGAATATAATTCCCACGGTTTCAGATACATGAAATACTGAACCAATAAAAATAGTGTGAAGGCTTCTTAATGTAAATAATTATAATAAATAGATCACACCGCATGTCTGACCTTCTTTTTTAATCTGTCTCCTGCAGACTCATGTGCTCTTTGGATAGCTGAAAGCTTGTTGAGTGACATGCCAATGAACAATGAAATAGTAAAATATAATGACAACTACATATCAAGGTTTGATGTTACTTTGTCTCCGCAAGGAAATTTCTATCAAGCAGACAGGGTGGTCATTTAAATTGCAAGGCAGGAACATTTAAAAACATGAAATTTTTTGGTTTCTGCCAAAGAGTATTCCACAGTATGAGGTAGCTATCTGAATTTCTGTTAGGCTCTTGATTGAAACAAGCTGCTGTCCCATTGGTGTTCATTGGGCAACTAGCCAGTTCTAAAGTGATGTCAATATATTTTTTTGTCTGTTAGTGTTCTGTCCAAGCAACTTTAAAAACACTCCAGTTCTGATATATTATGATTTGCATGGTGTTTTTTTCTTCTTTTGTTGGACCAAATAACACATTCTTTTTAATTTAAACAGTATAAATGATATTTATCTGCTCTATCTGACTATACTACAGTTTGCAGATGTTTTTATGTCGTGGGCTGAAGAGATATACAACCAAATGGTCTTAATTCTATGCAGATAGTGTTGCAAAAGGCACAGAAATATACATAAGAAAAAAACACACGTATGAATTAAAATTGTACAATATGAATTAATATTGTAACAGAATTCTTTGCTGATTAATTATCTGTGAGCTGCTGATGTTGATTCAGTCATGTTGCATAAATTTAAAACTGTCGGAAATGAATCATAAGCCATCTCTGGGCCTTGGTTCCATTGATGTGTGTTTGTTGCTATCATACATAAATGTAAAATGTAAAACACTCACTCTCACTATTTTTTGTTGCAGTATTACTGCAAAAGTCTTGGGCAGCATCCGATAGAGAGAAGGTTGGGTATCTGTGGGTTTATTTCAGGTTTACCTCTTGTTGGAACTCAAGATTTTCTCATGTGGCAAGTCTTTTCCATCTGTTTATACAATAACGATATATAGTTCTTCATGCTGACTACTTTTCTAGGCTAATAACTTAGATCCTAGCTTGTTACTTTATACTGTATCTGTTCTCTCCTGTATGTAATGCAGGACAAGTAGAGCTGGTGGAAGGATTTTGAGGCTTGCATTCTGCAGCTCTCAACCCCATTTAAGAAATCTGCAGTTTAGACCAAACCAATGGAGCCCTCAAAATATATGATGTATTGATAATGTACTAGGCATGGTATCTGTACTCTGTAACATGCTATATTACAATAGTGTTTGGGTGTTTATAACCTGTAAAAAAATCTGATCACAACAAACACCCCAGTTGCATTTTGAATTGGGAAAAACCTATATTTTATTCCATTAGTAGTTGTATTGCACTTTTAATAATGTCGCCTTACGAGAACTTACCAAAACCTTACAAATATGTAAATAGAAAAATTATTATTACATACCTTATTCCCAAGTATAGCTACTGTATCTAGGTTGAAAAATGCCAGAATTATTTTATGTAGGAAAGCTTACACTATATAGAAATAAAAGAACACGTTTAATTAAACCAAATGGCCTTCAGTTATCCCCAGAATACTATAACTTCATAGGATACACTAAAAAAGGTAATGCAATCCACCTCTAATCTAGTCTTAGAGAGAGAGAATATACATGCTGTTAATCTCTTTTATGGTGGCAACAATGCTGAGGACCCTTTTATATATAGGCACATCTTTACACCGACAGACTTCTGTAAAAGCAAGTACCAATGAAGTCCAAAGGTTAGACCCATCTGGCGCACAGTGTTTAATCTACAGCTAGATGCCTTAAATGGAACCAAATGATCAATTTAAGAGAATTTGGTTTTTATCTCTTCTCTACATGACTATAATGAAAACAAGTAATGGCACTCAAACAACTTGGGCTCATTTCTTGACTTCGCAGAACAAATTCAAAGCATTTCCTAAAGTAGATTCATGTCACACAAAAGGGAGCAATTTTAGCTCCATCATCAGACTCTACTCTGTCTATGGGCTGTACAATAAAAGTCATACATACAGTGCATAAGAAAGATTCCTTAGAATTTGGCATGAAATTATACAGTCTCTGAAAAAGTAAACAATAAAGAGTTTGAGGTTTTTCAGTAGATGGGAATTATGCATACTAAATGAGTCAAGAGGGTTTTAAATGGTTTCAAATTCTACGTTACTATGTTCAGGTTAAAGAAAAAATAAATAAATTCTACTATTTCCAGCCGAATGCAATCGCCATTATGGGTTTTCATATATCGTGCAATATCTTGGAAACAAACACACTTCACAGCTGAAGAAAGCATGTGATCAAGCTTGTTAAAAAAAATCAGCACATATTGTATACAGTATATTGTGTAGATCAGAGTGGGAGGGAAAGGCTTGCACATGTCTTATTGTGCACCTGAGAGCCAAGAGAACCGAGTTTTGCTCAATCCCAAATAATGAAGTGATATTTGACTAATTCTATGACTTTATTGCCAGGCACTGTTGAGAAAGCAACACAAATCTCAGTAAGATTTTGACTTGGAAGAGAGGAATATTCTACTTAAGCTCAAATATTAAACATCTACTGTAGAAGGATGTTTGGTTTCTCTCTAATACTTATTAACGCACATGTTTCCAACACACTGGCTGCTCTTTGTAGCAAAACTTTTCTTCCAAATGCTAATATAGACTTATGGGGAATGTAATAAAAGGTGCACAGTTTCACCATGTTTTGTAACAGCCTTCAAACAGCTGTTAAAAAAATGCTTACTAATGACTGGTTGCTGTTCGGGCAAGTTCCTAAATGGCTTACTATGTATTACTACAATAGATCAAGTGTTTTTTTACTAGAAGTAAAAAATTCAAATTTTTGCCTTTTTTTCATGTATGACTTTTATTACATTCCCCACATAGGGGTATATTTAAAGGTAGAGGTTGCCACAGTCCTCTAGAGTGAAATTCAGCCAGTCTCCATTCATTTCTATGGGATTTTGAAAAGCGTATTTATCCGTTTTTATCAATTTTCCACCCATTGATAACCACTCTTTTAAAAATCCTATAGAAATGAATGGAGAGTGCCAGAGTTTCACTCTAGAGGACTGTGGCAACCTCTAACTTCACTCTTTGATAAATATGTCCCTTAGGGGCAAATTTACTAAGCAGTGAAAATTCGGCAGTGATTGCTTCGCAGGCAGCTCAACACTTCGACAGGTGGAAATTCGCTCAGACAACGCTAATTCATGCGATGCGCTACCGTTAATATGGCAAGCATAGAAAAGTTGCGCTAGCATTGGCTAATTTGCATACGGTGGGAAGTTAAGGTTGAATGGACGTATATGTTGCAGCAAATACATTACACTACACAAGCCCAGGGAAAGATTAATAAAATAGAGTTGTTATATTGCCCTACACATGAGCCCAGTGTATAGTTTATGTGCCATATGTTAGGAACTGTAGGGGGAAGCGTGTTACCCGCAAAAAATGTATGCTCTTTTGCAGCCTATCACCCTGAAAAAAGGAAAAAAAAAGCCAGCGTTTTAGCCAACTAAATTTTGAGGAAGTCCTATCTACTCTATTACACTTCGCCTGAGATGGCGAAGGTAAGTCTGTCGCAAGAGGTAACATTCAGTAAAATCCACATCTTAGTGAATTTGCGTAGTTACATCCTTTCGCCAGAGCGCAACTTTGCCTGGCGATTGAGTGTGAATGAGCGCCAGTGTCAGTCTCTTTCGCTAGCAAAGTTACGCCTGTGCCAGTTAGTAAATCGACAAAGTACCGAAATGACGTCACGCTGGTGAATTTTCGCCCTTTAGTAAATTTGCCCCTTAGAGTGCAGTTCTTAGTGGTGCAAGGGGGCTTTGTACTTAACTCAGTGTAGAGTTGCTCTAATTGTAACCAGCTTGTAGCTATAAATGTTAATCTTTGTAAACATACAATCTGGAGAATGCATTCTTTGCAGCTACAAGAATATGGTTCTGGGTTATAGTTAGAATCCATTTTCACTAGCATTAATATATATATATTCTTACAGTGAAAGTGAAGCTTGGCAACTGTCAATTTAACTTGCATTAAGTAGAATATATGAAATGTAATGCTAAGTGTTAGTTCTAATGTATGCTGATAGTTTCTGCATGTTTTCTAATACATTAAATAACTGTAATACTGGGGAAAGTTTACTATGTAGAAAATGATAGCAACAGTCCACGGAATGAGTGTCTCATATGAGAATTGTAGGACAAGTCTCATTTTCCTGTCTGGATCTATTCACTCTTATGACAAAAACGTTCCATGAAAAAGAACATAAACACACTAGATTGCCTGCTGCTATAAAAAAAACTGAAGTTGTTATTCATCTGGAAAAATATTTCAGAGACCAAAAAGCATCAACAGAAATAAATATGCTCATTTCTCTAGAGTGGGAATCTGGACAAAAATTAGACTGTTGAATATACTAATTACACATGCATGAAAAAAATTAATATATGCAGAAGGTTAATGCAGATCAGCCTTAACAATTATATATAAGGTCAGCCAAAGTGGCTGGAGGTGGAAAGATCATTAAAAACAGAGATGCATGACCTTAATTCTGGTTAATTCTGGATAATGGTTGCTCTCTCTTGAAGTGAGTTAAAGATCTTTGATTTGTGAAACAGGTCACATATTTAAAACGTAAATAAGGGGTCATGGAATGCATATCATATAGAAGTGCTGAAATCTTGCCCCAACATCCCCATCCATGAATGCTTCTCATTCCAGTGCCCCGGGTAGCAATATGTCTGCCCTTGTGAAATTCAATTACAGATATGGGATCAGTTATCTTGAAACCCATTATCCAGAAAGCTCCGAATTACAGAAAGGCAGTCTCCCATAGACTACATTTTATACAAATAATCCAAGTCTTTCAAAATGATTTCCTTATTCCTCTGTAATAATAAAACAGTAGCTTGTACTTGATCCCAACTAAGATATAATTAATCCATATTGGAGGCAAAACAAACCTATTGGGTTTATTTAATGTTTACATGATTTTCTAGTAGACTTAGGGGCAAATTTACTAAAGGGCGAGGTGAGTAATGCTAGCGAAAATCCGGAACTTTGCCGATTTACAGTCACTGGCATAACTTCACTAGCGAAGGATATAGACTCTATCGGTACTTAGCTTCCTAATGCCAGGCAAATTTGCGCTCTGGCGAATGGACGTAACTATGCTACGATGCAGATTTTACTGAACGTTACTGCTTGCGCCAGACTTGCCTTTGCCACCTCAGACCAGGCGAAGTGCAATAGAGTAGATAGGAGTTCCTAAAAAAATAGTTGAAAAAGTCCCAAAAAATGCTAGCTAGGTGATAGGCTGCAAAAGAGTGTACATTTTTTTTTTTGGAGTAACTGGCTTCCCCCCCCCCCGTATGAAAATTAGGCAACGCTAGTGTAACTTCGCTTTGCTTGGCGCAGTAACGCTAGCACAACTTTGCCTGCGTTCGGTGCCCTGGACGCAGCTTCGGATTTTAGTGAATTAGCGTTGTCCTGGCGAATTTTCAGAGGTTAGTAAATTTGCCCCTTAAGGTATGAAGATCTAAACTACAGAAAGATCCATTATCGGGAAACCCCCAGGTCCTGAGCATTCTGGAAAACAGGTCCTATACCTGTATAACATAAAAATTACAAACTCATTTCGCTGGTAATCTGAGGATTTTCAAATCCCCTTTAAGTTGAATACTTGGAGCTACTTTGCCAGCAAAGGAGGGGGAGAAACTATTTCTGTTCAGTAAAGTGAGAGAAGTCTTAGAATCCATTCATAATCTGGTCAATGTTCTTGAAAGCCATTGAGGTAATGGGATTTCAATTAATGAGATGGATTTAGCTAAGTGCATTTAACTTAAATGCAATAATATATTTTCAATCTGAGCAGCTTACTAGTATCCCTGATTTGGTAGAGAGGTTTACACATATTTTTAGCCATATAGTGTAGCTTAAAATTACTGCTAAATAAGGTCCATTGTATACAATACTAGAAGTAACTCACTGTATTATTTTTTATTTGTAAGGAAGAGAAAGTTATTTTTCAACTTCCTGCAGGCTTTATTGCTTTGTCGAACTCTTCATAGCTTATACTGAGGAAAATGCAGGATTAAATTTATTATATTAGTCTTGGCTTATTTTGCAATATTTGCTCACAGTTCTAGAAATGCACTTAAGGGAAGCCATTACAGGTTTGTATTTCCTTATAGCTATTTAAAAATTGAATTTAGATCACAGTTATATACATGTTCCCCAATTCTCTATATAGGGCAGAAGCTTTAAATAGACAGAATGCTTTTGATTTCAATACCCATGAGAAATGCCTAGCAACAATGTTATTTTTTCCCTAGGTATATAAAAAGAGAAATATTTTCACAAATGCTTAAAACAGTAGCCCAATTCAATTGTCAATGTTTTGGAACAAAGAACAAAGCATGATGAAAGATGTAGTTCAGCAACATCTGGGCTGCATGCTTTAAGCAATATTGCTCAAGAAAAAATTTCTATGCCAGGATTAAGATCCTACTGTAAGGAGTCCACCTGATCTGTGTAAATCTAGATCCTTATTTTTTTGTTCCTTTCTGAGACCAGGTAACTAAGCAGCAGTATGTCCTTCTGCCTCAAGTTTAATAACAATGTTATCTCTGTATGTTAGATAACAGTAAGATAAGTGACAGCATGCTGTTAGCAGAATCCTTAAAAGTCTTGCATGTGTAATAAGGTCCAGTCTAGCTACTTTGGAGCACTAGGATGTGCTGTGAGGCAGCTTAGTTCTCCTTTAAAATGTGTATGGGACTGGTAAAATAGCAACTTTATTTTCTCAGGCAGTCCCTAGATCTTAGAAAGCTAAGGGGTCCTTAGATATAGAATGGACCTAAGTTCCTGTTCTTATGTTAATGCATGCCTCTGGCAGTTCAGAGACTAGCCAGAGGGTATCACTGTTCTAAAATATTTAAGCTGGTGCACAAAGGTGCATTGGGTCTTTTTTTTTCCTGAACCTTAGATTTGAACTTAGGTTAAGTAAGAGTATACTCTATTATAGGTCACCCTAGATGTGACAGATACACTAGGGCTAGCTATACGAGCAGCCTGAAGCTCCGCCAAGGAGATTTCGCAAGGATTAGAATCCTGCATGCACTACTGCCCAGAGCAGGGACCAAGTTAGACTAAACTACAGGAGTTTGCTTTGATTCAATTTGAAAGGAATCATGGAAGCTGGGGGGGGTGACATTTCTTAGTTGACAAAATCACATTGACTGACCCCTGAGGGGCAAATGCTTTAGGCTATATTTGTGAGTATATGCCTAACTTATTCTCTTGCATAATTCTTTCAAGACTCCTGTATCGATTTACTGTAGTTAATAAAGGCTTTTTTTTTAAGTTAAACAACCACTGGCATCCATTTTTATTGAAATATAAGAAGTATCGTTCTATTACACCTTGCATCCTACATATGTGAGGGCCCAGACGTTATGATTAAGGGGTCTATTACATAGATTCTATATAAAGCAGAACCATTTAAAGTCCAACATCCATCACTTCACCATGGAACATGAGTTATGGAGGACATATAAAAATTTGGGGAGGAAAATCATTTTAAAGAGGTTCACTCTGCCAGGGAGGGTAAGTGGTAATTGCGTCCATACATCAATTTTGTTGGCCAGCGCCTTGGTTATCGGGGACAAGTTGGCCTCCTCAAAACCTTTACAATCTTTCGTTATGGTGATCCCTAGATATTTAAAGGACTGTACCACCCTGAGACGGCCAATGTTAGCAGGAGAAATTGCATGCCTCTGTAAGCCTAGGACATTCTTCAAGTATCATTCTTTGTAGGGCATTCTTCTACTTTCATTGGACTAACCCTGTCAGCCAAAACACTAGCAGTTCACTAAATATTTTATTGAAACGTTTACAATTTCCTTGAACCATGTATGTAAACAATTGCAGATCTCAAAAACACAATGTCCCAATAATATGGAGATACTTTAAAACAATCGCTGGATTTTATTTATAGGACACTGGCAGCATTAGCCATACTAAGCATCAACATTTACAAATACATTATGCTTAAATATATTATTCTAGAAAAATGTATACCAATTGTTTTTGGGGTGTCTAATTACTAGTGTTGAAATTTCATGAAGAGTGAAACAATCTGTGAAACTCTTATGGAAATTCTTGACATTATATCAAAATATCCAATATGCACCAGTTTTTGGGTGGGGTGTCCCTGCCCACCAAAGAAATATTTGCTGCTGGATATAACAGCAATTGTACTGTATGTGTGGCTCAGATTCAAACAACTAATAATGAGATTTTCCACTGAATTCTTAACATATTGCCAAAGTAATTCTAATTCCAAAAGTTAAAAAAAAAAGTCTTAGCTTGTGACCTAGATACAAATTTCTTTTTTATGAGGAGCACAAAACTCCATTTACTGCCTTGTTTGAAGGACACAAATGTGTATTTTGGAAAATTTCGTTGTCCAGAGCTTTTCCTGAGGCTGCATTGTCTGTGGGTCACTTTCCTTTGAGTCAAATGGGAAGTGCAGTGCAAATTCACAGCCTGCCATTGCTTGCTAGAGGACATGCCACTCACAGCTTTATTCCGAATATGAAGAAACGTAATATTCATATTTTTCTTCATATGTATGAGATTTATTTTATCTAAAACATGTGAAATATTTCGTATACAACATGCACCTTTGCTATGTTAGTTGTCACCTTCCAGAACTAATATATGTGAAATTTGACTGTTTTGACTGATTCCAAGCTGGACTGTAGAATGTTGTCTGATTAATGTCAGATTAATTGGGTAATAATAATTCATTTTTATTTTTTGCTGCAATCTGCTACATGGCTGCTATAGCCATGCAGAAAACAATTAAAACACGGTTTACCCATGTATTGCTGAGCTACATACTCCACACAGATGTATTATCAAAAGTTAAAACATTCTGAGATCTGTAGTCAAGCAATATCTGGAATGGTTTCTTAATGCAACATTGTCCAATATAACGTTTTGCCTACTTTCCATAGCCAGCAGCCCAACTGATGCAAGAGAACCACGCTGAAAGCATTAGCCTAGCAACATCAGCAATATTGTTAAAGATGGCATTTAACTGACTATTTCATTCTCTTTTATACTCACAAATGCCATTCTCTTTTTAATGTATTCAAAAAACCCGTTATCCAGAAATCTTTGAATTATAGGAAGGCTGTCTCCTATCTCTCCATTTTAATCAAATAATTCAAGTTATTTCCTTTTTCTCTGTAATAACTAATCAGGACCTTGTATTTAATCCCAACAAAGATATAATTAATCGTTGCAAAACAATACTTTTGGTTTCTTTTAATGTTTGAATTATTTATTTAGGCAACCTTAGGTACAGTATGAAGATCTAAATTACAGAAAGATCCCTTCTCTGGCAAGAATTCTGTATAATGGATCCCATACCTGTACTTCATTTTATTTTAAGGCCTTAGGCAACAATTCTATGACTTCCTCTATAAAAAAGTGTCATACATACAGTACCAAGAGGGTGGCAGATATTTTATGTTTTTTACATATTATTTAATCATTTATGTGATTGTGATTGAACTAATATATTGTGAGGGCTATGTGTACCCAGGAAGGTCAGGCTTCTCATGGGAGGATACACCATGCTCTTTATGTGCCAAACAGAAAAAATACAGTGAAAAGTAAATCTCACAAACTCACAATATAGAAAAATCAGACCCATTTGATGCTTCCTTTGTGTTTTCTTGCACATCTGTACTTTCTAGGGAAAATGGACAATGGACAGTATGACAATATATTGCTTTTACCTAAACTCTCAGTTTTGTTTGAACAGTGCATTTGATTGAAAAGTATGATCCTTGAAAGTAAAGCCAATGTTTATTTGGGAACCGTGTTCTAGGCAACACACTCTGGCAGAAAGTGCCAACAAATATTTTGGTTCTGTCATCGCATGTGTACATTTTAAATATTGTTTCGTCCTGGCCGTCATAACCTGCACGTGCAGCAAAGCTGTGCTTCTTACGGTATATAACCTCATGGGTGTAATAAGTTCTGATGTTGCTATCAGCAGTTTCTGGCTCCAATTATGCTCAGATTCCCCTCCACTTGGGATATCCGCCTTGCTCTCATTTCTTTGTTTGCTTCTTTTTCCATCATGTGGACTCAAGCGTACTTTAAGGGGCCGATTCACGAAGGGTCGAATTTCGAAGTTAAAATTACTTCGAAATTCGACCCTCGAATTGAAATCCTTCGACTTCGAATATCGAAGTCGAAGGATTTAGCGCTAATCGTTCGATCGAACGATCGAAGGATTTCTCGTTCGATCGAACGATTAAATCCTTCGAATCGAACGATTCGAAGGATTTTAATCAAACGATCGAAGGAAAATCCTTCGATCAAAAAAAGGTTAGCAAGCCTATGGGGACCTTCCCCATAGGCTAACATTGACTTCGGTAGGTTTTATCTGCCGAAGTAGGGGGTCGAAGTTTTTTTTAAAGGGCAAGTACTTCGACTATCGAATGGTCGAATAGTCGAACGATTTTTACTTCGAATCGTTCGATTTCGTTCGACTTCGATCGAATTCGAACGAATTTAACCAATTCGATGGTCGAAGTACCCAAAAAAAACTTCGAAATTCGAATTTTTTTACATTCGAACCCTTCACTCGAGCTGAGTGAATCGGCCCCTAGGTCAGTATGGAGCTTTAACCCTCGGGCAGCAAAGCTGGACCTCCTTCTCTTTGGCTTTATTCAACCTGCTTTGTATATCTTGGGAGCATATACATATTACTCTATTTTCCTGAAGCATGATAGGCTAACAGGTTAATCCAGCGTATGATAAAAGTCCATTGCATTTCTAAAACAGAGCCAAATCCTGAAAGTGTGATGTAGTAATCTGGTTTGTTAAACTGTCTCTGGAGTCATGTTGACTTAACTATAGCAAACTATATGGAGAAATGTAATAAAAGCCATACGTGGAAAAAAAAAATCACAAAGATAAAGAATCTGGAGTTCACACTGTAATACTGTAACAAATATTAGACTTCAAGTTTGAATGGCACATACAGGTTTTTGACACCTGCCTGAAAGTTTCATATTATATCTTTAAAAGTTCAGTTTTACTACATTCAGTGCATGTTGGGGCAAAATAAAACAACTTTTCCTCCCAGCGGCGACTGAGGCACTAAATATCTTTGTGGATTCATAAAATGTACTTTATGCTTAATCTCAACTTCACCTACTATGTTTCATTATTACCAGAAAATTGGGGTGATAAAACTGTAGCAGTTGTTTACAAAGCAGTTGCTTAGTGGTCAAAACAAAAACAAATCTGGCTACAACACAACACGAACCAAATAGGGTCAATATAAATAAAACAGCTAAAAATTTGCTTTTGGACAAGTAACTCATAATAACCAATCACAAGCTTACTTTAAAACAGTGATCTCCAACTCGTGGCTTATGAGCAACTGCTTCTCACCAAACCCATGGATCTTGCTCCTAGTGGTCTCAAAGCAGGTGCTTAGTTTTGCATTCCTGGCTTGAAGGCAAGCTCAAGTTGCATAAAAACAAGTTGTACTGCTAGACAGAGCCTCCTGTAGGCTGCCAGTCCATACAGGGGCTACCAATAGCCACAGCAACAATTTTGCTCCATCCAGGGTAATTTTGTATGCTTATGTTGTTCCCCAACTATTTTACATCTGAATGTGGCTTATGGGTACAAAAGTTTGGGGAACTCTGCTATAGCAGTTTGATAAAACAAATGCCTGCTTAGATGATAAAGCACTAGAGAAAAAGTAAGTACTGTTTTCCAGTGATGGTTATATGTGCAGGGTTCAATTTTGGGAGGGGGATAAACTGACTATTTCAGTTAGAAACAAAATTGTGGCAGTTTAGCAAAACAACGTGACACTGGCTCCCCGTCAGTAGTGTTGTAATGATGTTTCTGTGGGTTTCAATGAGGGTCCTTTCTTACTTCCCTGTCTGATTAGATCAGTGATCCCCAATCAGTGGCTCGTGAGCAACATGTTGCTCTCCGACCCCTTTGATGTTGCTCCCAGTGGCCTCAAAAAAGGTGCTTATTTTTTAAATCCTGGTTAAAAGCAAGCTTTGGTTGCATAATATCCATGTCTTCTGCCAAACAGAGCCTCCTGTAGGCTGCCAGTCCACATAGGAGCTACTAATAGCCCATAACAAATTTTGCACACCCCAGGAACTTTTTTCATGCTAGTGTTGCTCTCCAACTTTCTTTACATTTGAATGTGGTTCATGAGTAAAAAAAGGTTGGGGAACCCTGGACCCCTGTGACGCAATAAACGTACCAGGGGTTGTACCCCGGTTTGAATCGCTTTGTGTGCCAGCCTGTATTGCTTTCTATAGTTAAAAATTGGGAGGGCCGTCTCCCTGTGGAACCTTTGGAGAAAGGGCCTGAGTGTGCACGTGAGTTTTTACAGAACCCTGGATTAGAGCATAAACATATGATTATTATATTGTTTTTTTTTTTGCTTCTTTTTAGCTTAAGCTGGCCATATACTACAAGAACCAATCGTTTGGAGAGGTTACCAAATAAGCGCATCTCTCCCCAATATGTCACCTTGAGCCGGAGATATCTAGTCAATGTGATCATTTGGCCCCAGGCCCGGATTTGTGGTGATGTGCAGGACTTTGTCCTTGCCTATGCCATATAAATTCCCTAAATACTTTAAATCCGTGAAATTGAACGAAACTTACTGCAAGCTTCAAATACAATTATGTGACATTTAACTTTTTTGGTGTTTCAGTGTGTTATATATTGATTGACTAATAACCTCTGACATGATATTACAGATAACAACATAAGAAGGTATCAGTCATGACATCTTTGATGACATATCATATTATCTAAAATGCTTTGTAACAAACCTGAAGAAAAAATGGCACAGTATTAGTGATCGGCAGAAAATGAAATTACCATATGCAGTCTTATTTCCAAGAATACATCTGGTTTCACTTTTAAGTGTCAATGAGTGCTTGCAGACTTTGCTGAGGTTTACAGTATCTTTGAAAGAGGAGCAAGAATTCGGCAGCATTGGTCACATCTAGTGATGGACGAATCTGTGGCGTTTCGCTGAACAATTTGCCAATTTACTGAAAAATTTGCAAAATACATTAACGTCGATTGGCATCCGAATAATTTTGACATCCATCAAATTTTTATGAGCAAGTCTATTGCGGCTGATTTTTCTCTGGCGAATTTTCACCACAGTTCCGCTTGCGGCAGAAATTCGCCACAAATCCATGCCTGGCGAATTTATTCGCCCATCACTAGTCACATCTGAATACTACTATAAAATCTGTCTTCATGCTACAATTAGCACTACCTATATTTTCAGTTGAACAAGCATGATGAGTAACTTAGAAATCATTAATGTAGATCTAGATTTCTCTGGTTATTGGTCCCACATTAGGCCCGCTGTACAACCAGGACACCATTCACATAAGCTTCAGTTAACTGGGAGAAGATTCAATGTGAATATGATATATTCTTACATAATTTCATTGTTTACTGTCAGTCAGTCATTTATCTAAAGAGGCAGAAGAAAGATATATGTAGAAATAAATTACCTTGAACACACACTGTACCAGACCTAAGGAGAATGCTGACTCTAAAGGATCCATGCCTCTGTAGCCATCCCTACTTTTGTATTTGGTTAATTCTTGGTTACTTCCTTCCATCCCTGTAAATATGGAGGACTGCTCATGATACTTAAGAGTATAGTTCCATTGTATGTAATGCTGCTAAAGGCACTGTCTGGGTTCACGTGGGTTTGTCCCAAATGCTGTTCCTCTTCTGTTTTTGAACAGGCTGTTTAACATAACAGGCTCATCTCTTGCTTTATGAGATAGGGATCTCTCTCTCTCTCTCTCTCTCTCTCTATATATAACATATACTCAAATATTTGAAATCTGTTTCTAATCTGCTCTGAATGTTTTAGTGCAGTTGCATTGGATGTTTTACAACACTTTCTGTAAGGCTAGGCATGCCAACTTGGCAACCGATTGAGAAATAAATCATAAAAAGACAGCTAAAGAATACGACTGTATAAACACATTTTCTTTTGTGTCCAGCAAATAGATACAGTATGGTAATGTATACTGAATTCAAGAGTAGCCAAGAGTTACAATAGTTACAGATGGAAGATCTTTGATACTATATACAATGATGGTAGTTGTTACTTATACAGCTGCATTGAAGGGCTTTGAGTAAATTGATCAATTGATCACATACGGGATTTCATACCTTAAATTAAATCATGGATATTTAGGTATGTATAGCTTTATTTAGAAAACACGTAATACCCAACATTGTACAATTTTATAATATAGAAAAGGACACAGGGACAAAAACTATAAAACACACAAAGATTAAGAACCATGTGGTAAAGCACAGTAGTAAGAAGTCCTTGCCCTGTAGCAATTTAAATATGTGATTATTTATAAAATAAAGTGGACATTCCTCCAACAATCTTTGTATCTACTGGCCATGCTTACATACAGGCCATGCACCAGAATGTTGTCAGTTTTTTGCCAGTACTAGAACACTACAGCCTGCCAGCACTACTTTTAAGATGCCCAGCAACAACAGAAATGATCAACTGCATTGTCCAAGTGCCACATAAAAAAAAGACTTCAACTGCCATAGTTTTGGTGTTTTTTGGCCGTTTCGGTAAAGCTGTCTATGTTTTATTAAAAAAAATGATCAGATAAAAATGTAATTAAGTATATTATCTATTAAAGTCAATAATTACCTTCTAATTTGGCTTACTATATTAGAAGTCAACTCAGCGTTATGTGGCCTAATCTTTCAATTTGTTTAATGAACTCCTAGCAGATTTTGTAATATTCTGAGGATGCCTGTGTAACACTATTTTGGACTATTTACACCAACAGGGTTAATCACTAGCTAGTAAACTAGAGCATGGGTTACACTTGACTCTAAAACTGACGGTAGGGCCTTCGCAATTTGGATGAAGTGAAGGTGTGGTGTAGTGCAACTACAACCCTATACTACAGGCCTGTCTTGCCTGAGGGGAAAGCTACCTCCTTGCTATCACTCCTAGTTAGAGCCAGACTGCTCTTGTTACTTAACCTACCTATCTTACTCTCCTAGAAAGTACTATTACAGGTAGTATTCTATATCTAGCTGGTCTCACAGGGTCCCTGCTCCCCAACGTATCTCTCTCTAGAGGTACTGGTCCCTCTAGGGCAATGTGGCTTTACTGGGCCTTGGTGTACCCAGGCTCGCTGGAAACATCCAGATGGTTCAGCAATCAGAAGCCATAGAGGAAGATCCACCCTACACTTCCTGATCTCACTAGTTACTGGGCAGGTGCCCATGTAGCTAGTTGTAATTTGCATAAGTTGTATTATTGGCCAAGAGGTTCTGTGACCACATCCTGTCACACTTTGGTATAGTGAGTGAGAAGGGGATGGATCTTCCTCTTTGGCTGCTGGTGTCTGCCCCATCCAGATGTTTCCAGGGAGCCTTGGTACACCAAGGCCCAGTAAAACAAGTTTGCCCTAGAGGGACCTGAACCTCTAGTGTGGAAGTCAGGGAGCAGGGACCCCATGAATGAGGCTAGGGATAGTGGCAGGTATATAATTGTTATAGACTCTCTAGGACAGTAAGACAGTGAGGTAAGATAGAAAGAACAGCTTTGTGCTTTAACAAGGAGGTGTAGCAGGGAGTAGCTTCCCAGGCTGTAAGATTTGCCTACAGTGAAGGGACCACAGTGGATATGGTGTCAGGCTTTAGGTTCTCCTCCCTGACCACTCCACTGGGTGGGATCCAGACCACGTGTGAGGTATTTCTGCCTGGAGGTGCGATACTGCCTTGACTACATCCTCAGGGAATGCACCTGCATCTATATCTGATATACTGTCTGAGCTGTGTGCCTATATATTCTGCAAATGCCTCTTTACTGATATAAGTCCCCTGTGGATCATTCGTCTCTGGCAAATAAAGTTATTAGTTCTGTTTGATATGCAAGAACCTCGTGGCGCCTGTTTTTTTATTGGTTAAAGCACAGTAGCCTGTGAGAGTTGTAGTTGCAGTACACCATACCTCATTTCTTCCACTTTGTGAAAGTCCAGTGAAACCCATGCTCTAATATACTAGCTGGCTGTTCACCCCGTTGGCCTGGATAGTCTGAAAATGTGTTACAATATGTTAGTAGCAACCGACCTGTGAATATTGCACTACCCTCTGATACTGTATATGTTCTTTAAGGATGCAAATACATGTGTGCCCAGGTGTTGAGATCACTACTGGCAAAATAAACCAAACGTATTACTGTTTAGGAGAAGATGGGGGTTATATCAGAGTGGGAGTGGCAGATTTTATAGCAGAGGGGGTTTCATACAAAGGAAAAGGCAAGAAATGCAAAAAACACGCAGTTCCTCTAATTAGGATTCCCTTACTAAAAACAGCAGATGGAGTTGCACATGAGAAGTTCCCTTTAATGAAGGGTTTTAGACTCTTCTCTCATTTGATCAAATATGCCACATACAAGCAATATTCAAAGAGTTAAACCAGACTGTGAATTTAAGTGCCCCAGGCACTCATTTTATTTTATCAATATTCTGGCATAGTCAAAATGGACAAGTCTCAGCTGCTATGAGCTACTTTTATTATCCCATATTTGTCTCTTTAACTGATGTTATATTTATGTTTTTCTTTATGGATGACTGAGGCTTGACAAGAACTAAATATCCCAAATTAACAATATTTATGTTCTCCCAGGTCTGCCAAAAAGTATTCGACCACTCAAGATCAGAGCGCCTTCCAGTAATGTGTCAAATCAGAATTAGAAATGGCAATGTGTTTTATAGACCTCTATAGAATTTGTTGGTCTAATCCAGGGGCTTGTTTATATGCACTATTGCCATAAATAAATAAAATTAAAATATTCAAAAGATATTTTTGACGCATACTGTGGGAAGAAATGAACAGATGCATCTTCAAATATTAATATGAACAAATGGATTTGAGTGTAAAGTTATCAGTGAATATTATTTTAACTGTTTCTTGCTGGCTCTCAATTTAATTCTGAGTTTAAGAAATGCTAATGTAGTTAAATCAGGAGTAAATTAATGCTAGGGCATTAAATTAGACTAATTTAGTATGGAGCCTACATAAATTCCTGTTCCATCTTTCTCAATGTCATCAGAGCTAATGTACTGCAGCTGGAAGATTCTGACCTTGTAAATGCGTCTTTTACACTCCATATAGCAAAACTTTGCTTTTCATTGCTCACTTTAACCAAAAACTCATGCTATTGATAGTGGTAGGAAGGCTCTAATGTTTCAATATGGGATAATGCCAATTATCCTTCACTAGTGTTGATTGGCAACAAGAGTAACAAAAATCAAGAGCTGAGCAATATGCTATTGGGCCTCTTGGTATGTGCAATTCGTTTCCAAACTGATCATAATCAGATAGCCTGACCTAGATCGAAGTCACACACTGTTGGTTAGGTTACCTATGGGGCCTAAATAATCACACCAAAGCTGCATTAGTCATTTATGATGAGCAAAACTGCCAAATGCATTTTAATCAATGGCTAAATTGTTGCACAGATTGGCAGAATATTGTCACGTGAAAATTAGAATTTTGCTGCAAATCTGTGTCTGGGGGAAATTTTGCTCCCTAGCAGTCATCTATCAAATCCCATCAAATCACAGATGTTACATGGTAGAATGTTTTAAATGGTAAAAATGAGAGCAATGATATTTTCTTACTAGCACCACCCATTTTGATTACCTTCAGTGGAGAACAAAATCATTTTAGAATCTGATTAGATTAGATGTGATCATTATTACAGATATGTCTTGGTTCCAAGTTAAGATATTATATAACCTATTGTCCTCTCTCTTTTTCTAATTTTCAGTCATATGTTTTCTATTTTATTGTTGAAATTATATAATAACATTTATGTTGCCAAATGTCACTATACAATTTTCTAAACAAAAAAAAATATATTAGTTACAAAGTTGTGTTTGGACATGTATTTGGCGATGGACCTGCTAAAAATGTTTCTGTGACTTTAGGATAATACTCCAAATGTGTGATTCCTCAGTTGGTCAGTACTAAGAAGTAATGCCTTTGGGTGTTGCCTTTTCTGGACAACCAATATAAACCATCTGGTCAAATATGACCTTAAAAAACACCCATCTCTCTGTTTCTTTCTAGTAACGGAAAATCATTTTTTTATGGAAGATACCAAAATATTTTGACTTTTTAATCAGAATTTCACCATCAGTTTTATTTTATCCGAGGCCAGAAAGAGGTAACACTATTTAAAGTGGGTTACTAGGACCATGTCAAGTGAAGTTAGAGTTTAAACTTGAATACATAATCGAAAATGATCAAAATATTGTTTTTCATTAAAGGAAAATGTAAATTTCAATGTAAAATTTCAAATTTCAAGTATCTCATTGAATCAATCATAAAATATGTACCATTTCTAAAAAGAGCTAACTGTTTTAATATAACCAACTAAAGAGAGACAGATTGTTGAGAGGGGGATACTGAAGAGTAGCTTGATCATTTCAGAAAATGGTACAGATGTTTTTAATTGATTACAGAAAGTTTCTTATTCCATTGAGAAGAAGTTGTAACTTTTACTTTTCACTATAGTTCTCCTGTAAGGAAAAGGTTTATCTTTAACATCACAGGTGAAGTTGCCCATAGCAACCAATCAGATCTTTGCTCTTGTTTTCTACCTTGTAGGTGACTGTTCAAATCTAATTGCTATGGGCAACGGGTTATGCTTGTCTCCAGTGTTAATAAATACAATCCTAAGTGTCTGCATGCTTCTGTGTCTCTGCGTGCAAACATTTCTGTGGTTGTACATCTGTACATGTCTACGTGAGTCTGTATGCTTCTCCAGTAGCTGAACTAAGACCCAGAATCCCATAGCTTCCATGGGTTGCTAATGGATGCTGGAAGTTGGCGTCTAGTGGCAGCTGAGGAACAGGCTACACATAAATGTTTATTGCTTATATAGGGGATTACAATGTTTAGTGTTCTGTTCCAAACATCTGCCTAGGATGTGATTGCTCCAAGAACCCTTCCCGGTTACTTGTATTGTTTTTCATGCTGAAAGATTTTTTTAAATATAATATTCTTGTCATAGCGTGTATGCCTTGCGCCTAGTCTCATTAATGCAAACAATAAAAAATCTGAA
Source organism: Xenopus petersii (assembly GCA_038501925.1). Taxonomy (NCBI): domain Eukaryota; kingdom Metazoa; phylum Chordata; class Amphibia; order Anura; family Pipidae; genus Xenopus; species Xenopus petersii. Next base: position 134,670,966 of record CM076672.1, read on the forward strand.
TAGAGTATGGGAGTTTTAACAACCATAACACTTTAAAAAAAATATCTGGCACATCGCACAATGCAGCTTAAATGCTTAAAATGTATAAATAACTAATAGCAAATAACCCTTTCCCCAACAGGACAGTGACTGTTTAATGGACATACTGGCATTTGTGTAGCATATCTGTATTCTAGTTGGTGTGAATTATATAGATGGGACATATGCACCTTAAATGGAGCTCTTATAAAACCAATGGAATTGAATAGTGTCTGGATCATACTTGCACTAAACAGAATAAATAACTTGTGCTTTATGATACCGAATGTTAAAAGATAAAGCCATAAAGTTCAAGGTGGTGGTCAGATCACAATCAAGTTTATGGTACTTGATTTGTGATCTGGCCACCACCTGTCAATCAGTCAGTGAATAGGACCACTGTTAATATAAACCACACCTTCAATACTAAACATTGCAACCACTGAAACAAACATGGATATAGTACTAGCCACTCTCCAGATAATTTAATCCTTTACCACTATATTACGACTAATCTTTCTGAGGCATACACTTTCAGTTCCCTTTGTCCCTTGCAATTGGTGCATAATAACCAATAAGGAAGAAGAAGATAGCAGCCTTTCACTTGAAAACACATGAAATGTGGACTGAACGCATTTTAAGAATCATGCTGTACCTTTTTATCTTTCAGGGAGGAGGCCAAAAAAAAACAAATGACACTTGATTACTTTACTGGCAGGGTTAAATAAAAAAAAATATACCCCCAATCTGTCTAACCTTACACAAAGAGAGTCTTATTTTCCGGCTCTCCTGTATTCACCAACAAAAGAATTAATGCAATTGCCCAGTTATCAAAATCTTTCCTGGTCAACATTTGCCAAAGGATCGAGATGCTGTTTGCACATTATCTACAGGATCTGTACTCAAACATTACCATTGGCAGGCAACCTGTCACAATCTTGAATTTCTTAATCAAAGCTGATTAAGAATGACACAGATGCAAACACAGATATTATTAAAGCAGAGCAAAAACTCTGTTCCAGAAGAGCAAGAAACACATGAATTTAGGGAATGCCTTTATATGAGTTTAATATATACATATATATATATATATGTACACTCCTCGATGGTGAAATTATGTTGTACCAACTGCCTAAAAACATGCCTCAACCTAGTAAACCAGAAGGATTAATTAGCTGTGAATATCTTCACCATCCAGATCATAAAGATCATATTCATTTTCACGTTATAAAGGAAATGTTTGCTTCTGTTTCAACAACTACAGTAAGGATATCCTTTAAAGTATCCAGAATGAGAAGCTGTGCTGCTTGCGCTATTCTTCTCATCAAACTGAACTGCTGAACTGAAAATCAACTATCTTTCCCTCCCTAACTTTATGGAGAAAATTGGTTAATGACTCTATCCCCAAGCAAAAGCTGGTGTGTCTGATTCAAGGCTGTCTGGAAAAATGTCTTGCCACCCTGGTTGAACCAACTAGAACTAGGTTAGATAGATCACCACAACATCTCCTGATGTATGTATTGGTATCCACATTTCTTTACCTCACTGCAGACTCCTAGAAATATAGTGGGTGTGTTTACAGTCTGTCACACACTGTAAGGGGCCCATTCACTTAGCTCGAGTGAAGGAATAGAGGAAAAATACTTCGAATTTCGAAGTGTTTTTTTGGCTACTTCGAATGGGCTACTTCGACTTCAAACGATTCGAACTAAAAGTTGTTCGACTATTCGACCATTCGATAGTCGAAGTACTGTCTCTTTAAAAAAAGCTTTGACCCCCCCTAGTTCGCCACCTTAAACCTACCGAGGCCAATGTTAGCCTATGGGGAAGGTCCACATAGGCTTCCTATCAATTTTTTGATAGAAGGATAATCGTTCGATTCGAAGGATTTAATCGTTCGAACGAGCCATTATTCCTTCGGTCGAACGAATTGCGCTAAATCCTTCGACTTCGATATTCGAAGTCGAAGGATTTTAATTCGGCAGTCGAATATCGAGGGTTAGTTATTAATAAATAATAATATAATTAATAAACCCTCGATATTCGACCCTAGGTAAATTCGACCCTAGGTAAATTTGCCCCCAAATGTCTTATATTTATGACTTCAATTATTTGCTTTCCTTTTCACATACATTTGGTGCATTTGTCATATCAGCATAAAGTGTATGATAGTGATGAGCAAATCTATACCGTTTCACCAAAAATTTTGCAAAACTAGGAAATAAATCATGGCAAAAAATATGTGAAATGCATTTAAATCAAAGGGGAGGAAAATTTTTTTATGTGCAACAATTTTTTACGCACACAACAATTTTTGGCAACTTTTTTTGTCTCTCCGTCTTTTTTGTCCAAATGCATTAAAGTAAATGGGAGTTCTTTCTTATGGCAACTTTTTTTTTGTCGGCAACATTTTTGTCTTGGCAACTTTTTTGTTGTGCAAAAAAAATTGCAGATGGTGGAATGTGGAATTTAGCTGCGAATCCATGGCTGGTGAAAAAATGTGCTCATCGGTAAGTATGAATAGAAGTAATGCATAGTTTTAGCAAGTGGCACTTTAGCAAGTGCCAATGAGACATCTTATATTCTCTATTTTCAAAGATAGACAAGCACTCCGTTTCCATCTGTGTAGGTTAAAAGGTGACTTTTATTCCAACTTAGTTAAAAACATCAAATCCCTGATGCGTTTCGGATAAGCAGATACGGAGACTACGTATCTGCTGATACATAATGTATCAGAGATTTGATGTTTTTTTTTTTTAATTTATATTTATTTTTATTTGCAGGCAAAAGAGACAGAGAAAAGAATTGTACACAAACATGGTTCAAGATTTGTAGTCACTGGGCATGTCCCAGCCTACAAAAATGTTAAGACACATAAAACCTTCACCTTGTCATCTGAACCGTACAATAAACAACAATAAACAGTTTTGAATCAAACCTTTTTTGAGTACCGTCATATTGATTGTCATATCATTCAAAGGGTAGAGGTCATATCAATTTAAACATCAAGGCGGGTAAGAGGTGGCTACAATGAGGGCAAGAATACAGTTTAGTTGAGATTATGTCATCCCTTCCGGTGAGGGTGGAAGGAAGGTTGGGCTGTTAAGGAGGTAACACGTTTCTGTACACCATCCATGGTGTCCAGATTTTGTGGAATTGTTTTTGGGAGGCTGTGTGGAAGCTGGTCATCTTTTCTAGGAGGAGCATGTTATCCAATTTGGTTTTAACCATGTGGAAGTCCAGAGTTGAAGATTTCCAGGAAGACGCTATAACCTGTTTTGAGGCTGAGAAGATGTGAGTGATCAATTTCCGAATGTGCTTATTGCCTCCTGGGACTCTCTTGTGGATCAGGGCCTCCGCCAGGTCTTTCCTGAGCGACAGACCAGTGACATTGGTTATCAAAGTATATATGCAAATCCAGAATCTGGCAGCTTTGGGGCATTCCCACCAAATGTGCATAAAGTTACCTTGTTGACCACAATTTCTGAAGCATAATGGGGAGCTAGTCGGATACCATTTTGCTAGTTTGTCGGTACAAGGTACCATTGGTGCAGTATTTTTTGAGAGGTTTCTTGAATAGCTACAGTATGTTAATAGAACAATGTGTGGCATCCTTGATAATGTCTAGCCATTGGTCCTCCTCCATACAAATCCGCAGGTTTTTTTCTCAGGCAGCTATAAACCCAAGTTGTTTCAAGGGAGTAGGGTGGTTTAATAGATCGTACAAGATAGAAAAAGTCCGCTTTTGGGAGAAGTCTTGTAAACACATTTTTTCTTATAAAGTTGGATTCGGGAACTTTTTCTCCTTCCATAATGCTCTTATGTAATGTCTGATTTGGTGGTAGTGCAGAAATTCACTTCGTGGGATATCGTATTTGTCTTGTAATTGTTGCCATGTTAGGAGTTCCCCAGTTTTAGTCAGTGAGTGTATTGAAAGGAGGTTATGCTCGGACCACCATAGATAAGAACCAGTTTGGGACCCTGGAGGAAAGTCAGTGTTCGCTTCGAACTGTGCTACAGGTGTATGCGGGGAGTAGAGGCCTTGGGCTGAAAGTAACTTCTTCCAGATTTGTAGTGAGTGTAAGATGATAGGGTTAGCGCTGTTTTTCCTGATCTGTGCTTTGGTCCATAAGAGGTTTTTGATGGAGCCCTCTGTAAGCATCTCCTGTTCGATATGAACCCATAGAGGGATATCGGTCGAGCGATGCCAATCAATCAATAAACTCAATTGGAACAAACAGTTTGATATGCGCTTCCGTTTAAGAAATAAAAAATAAAAATAAAAATACAAAAATAAATACACCAACTTTCAGTATCCCCCAATTGTCCCAAAGTTTCCCTATAGTCCACCCAGGTCCGGAACCGAAGATGGTAACCCAGAAACCGCGTCCACAACTGGCGATCGCTTCTAAACCTTAAAACACAGAAGAAACAAAAACCGCACCAATGTGAAAAACCTCCAAAGCCGGTATCAAGGCCCTGCTCTGGTTACTACTCACAGGATTTCCCGGACACGGCTTGCACACAAGAACAGATCTGCGGTGAGGTAAGTCTCAGCTTGTCCTCCTATGCGATGCCGCTGGTATGCTTCACAATCTCACGGTCCTGTGCGCTCGCTATCTCTGCGATTCTGTTCCTGAGCGTTCAAGTTGATTCGTATCCCACAGTCTTAGCGTCCTCTCATACACTTCCCAGATCAGTCCGGGCTAGGCACTCACGGGTTGATCAAAGGATTGGGAATGCCTTGTGCTGGGAAATTACGTAAGCAACGAAGGGATACTCAAATAGTTGAAGGTAATTTATTTAGAACATAATAATCACTTACACTTAAGAATACTCTGCCTAACGCGTTTCGTGAATCGATCACTTCATCAGAGGCTAAAATTTACTCTGCTCGGTCGCTCCTTTATGACCTACCTAATTGACATAATTGGTTACCTCCTTTCACCTGTAAACGAATTTCGTTCAGGGAGAGGGTAAAAACAGAGACATATATTTTCAAACATATATTTTCAATAGTACATTTAAAAATTTTAAATACAGTTTATATAGTTAAAATGCAGATTTTCAAATAAAACTTTTATAGATATTAATAACAACTCACTCAAATAAAACAATTTATATCGAGATCTATATTTAAACCCATTGGTTGTAATGTTTTTAAGGATATTATCCATCTAGTTTCTTCCTGTGATATAATTTGAGTATTGTCACCACCTCTCCAAGATTTTTTCTTATGTGCAATTCCCATAAATTTTAATTCACTAGGGTCACTGTTGTGATGTAGGGAGAAATGTTCTGATACGCTATGTGTTTTTAATCCTTTTTTTATATTTCTGATGTGTTCCGCTATTCTTAACTTTAGTTTCCTGGTAGTTCTTCCAACATATTGTTTTTTGCACGGGCATTCCAATAAATATACAACATTAACTGAATCGCATGTTATTAGTTGGTTAATTTTGTATTGCTTATCTGTCTGATTGGATTTAAAATTTTCCACATTTCTTGCATTGCTTATTAGCGTCTTACAGGCAATGCAATGCATACACTTAAAAAAACCTTTGCTTTTACCCAGCCAGGTGGGGTTGGTTTTCTCTTTCCTCAGATAACTTGGGGCCAGTGATTGTCGTAGTGTATTTGGGCGGGTGAAAACCATCGATGGTCGTTCCCCAATTTCCCCCCGCAAATCCTTATCCATTTGTAGGATGTGCCAATGTTTTTTGAAAATATTAGTGAGCTTATATCCCCCCTTACTGAATTTGGTGATAAAGGGTACACATTTCGAATCTTTTTCTCTGGTTTTTGTCCCCAAAAGTGTTAACCTATCGACTTCATCTATTGCTTTTATTGAATTCTCTATCAATGTCGGGTCATATCCTTTTTCTAAAAAATCAATTCTCATAAGCTCGCAATTTTGTTTGTAATCAAGTGGATCCGAGCAATTCCTTTTTATCCTGCCAAATTGGCCCCTCGGTATATTGTTTAACCATTTCTTGTGGTGTCCACTATCATATGGTATATATCCATTACAGTCTGTTTCTTTTTTAAACAGACGTGTTTTTAGACCCTCTTTTGTAGTATAGATGTTTAGATCCAGAAAATTGATAGATATTTTGCTGTATTCATAAGTGAATTTTAGATTAAAAGTATTGTTATTTATATTTTGTATAAATGTTTTGAGGAGTTCCTCACTGCCTTTCCAAATAATGATACAGTCATCGATATAGCGCCTCCAGGTGATTAAATTGGTCTTAGTTCGTAACATCGGTTCTATAATAATTTTCTCCCAGTACCCCATAAAAAGATTTGCATAGCTCGGGGCGAACTTACTTCCCATAGCTGTGCCATTGCCCTGGAGATAGTACTCCCCTTCATACCAGAAATAATTATTTTGAAGTATGAATCGAATGCCCTCTATGATAAATTCTCTTTGGGGAGCTAGAATAAGGCTATCATTCAATAGGAAATGTGTAACTGCTTCTATGCCCTGATCATGGTTGATACAGGTATATAATGATGAAACATCGCAAGTTACGAGAAAATAATCCTCACACCATGTCTCTTTCTCTATAAAGTTTATGGTGTCCTTTGTATCTTTAATATAGGACGGTAATGTGCCCACATATTTCTGTAAAAAGTTATCAATGTATTTAGATAAATTGCTGGTTAGTGACCCAATCCCTGAGATAATTGGTCTCCCAGGGGGGTTTTGTAAATCTTTATGAATTTTTGGTAAAATATAAATAACTGGAATTTTGGGGTATAGAATTTTTAGAAAATCTTTTTCTTTTTTGTTAATAATGTCCTGAGAGAATGCATTATCAATTAAGCTAAAGAGACTCTGTTTAATGCTTGAAGTAGGATCCCCTTTAAGTTTTCTGTATGTTGCTGTATCGCTTAGTTGTCGCACTACTTCTGTTGTATATTGGATCCTGTCCATTACTACAATCCCTCCTCCTTTATCTGCTGGTTTAATTACAGATACACACCTCTATGGGATGAGAGTAATAGAGACAGACTAAGCCCTATAAAAAATAGATCACCTGTTCGAGAGAACATCCCTTTTCATCCATTGCGACAAAAGAGTCCACACTTAGTAGAAAACTTCAAAAGCCCGCAGTTAAAAAGAAAACGAAGAGAGGAAATAGAGGAAAAGGAAAAAAGGAGAAGTCTAAACTAGAGAATAAAGTACTAGGGGGGGCTAAGATATTTAACATCAGTTCAGTAGCCTTAAATGAATCACAATTAAGTGTACTAAGAAAAGGTTTGAAATTCGCCCCTACTGAGGGATTGGACAAAACACAAACCTATATAGATATCCATAAATTTATCAGGAGATTGAGTATAAAGAAGTTTTTTGCAAACAAAATCGGGGATATAGAGAAGAAGACCAGTGTTTACACCCACACTACTTTGAGCAATAAATCTAAATTTAACCCCGTACATTGTGTCTCAAGTAGTATGGAAACCTTTAAACAGTTAGTGATCAAGGACTTAGAAAACTTAAACGATAAACATATTGTGAACAATCTAAGCAAAACTGAGAAGGAAGTTCTGATGGGATTGAGTGAGAATAAAGACATTGTAATTAAACCAGCAGATAAAGGAGGAGGGATTGTAGTAATGGACAGGATCCAATATACAACAGAAGTAGTGCGACAACTAAGCGATACAGCAACATACAGAAAACTTAAAGGGGATCCTACTTCAAGCATTAAACAGAGTCTCTTTAGCTTAATTGATAATGCATTCTCTCAGGACATTATTAACAAAAAAGAAAAAGATTTTCTAAAAATTCTATACCCCAAAATTCCAGTTATTTATATTTTACCAAAAATTCATAAAGATTTACAAAACCCCCCTGGGAGACCAATTATCTCAGGGATTGGGTCACTAACCAGCAATTTATCTAAATACATTGATAACTTTTTACAGAAATATGTGGGCACATTACCGTCCTATATTAAAGATACAAAGGACACCATAAACTTTATAGAGAAAGAGACATGGTGTGAGGATTATTTTCTCGTAACTTGCGATGTTTCATCATTATATACCTGTATCAACCATGATCAGGGCATAGAAGCAGTTACACATTTCCTATTGAATGATAGCCTTATTCTAGCTCCCCAAAGAGAATTTATCATAGAGGGCATTCGATTCATACTTCAAAATAATTATTTCTGGTATGAAGGGGAGTACTATCTCCAGGGCAATGGCACAGCTATGGGAAGTAAGTTCGCCCCGAGCTATGCAAATCTTTTTATGGGGTACTGGGAGAAAATTATTATAGAACCGATGTTACGAACTAAGACCAATTTAATCACCTGGAGGCGCTATATCGATGACTGTATCATTATTTGGAAAGGCAGTGAGGAACTCCTCAAAACATTTATACAAAATATAAATAACAATACTTTTAATCTAAAATTCACTTATGAATACAGCAAAATATCTATCAATTTTCTGGATCTAAACATCTATACTACAAAAGAGGGTCTAAAAACACGTCTGTTTAAAAAAGAAACAGACTGTAATGGATATATACCATATGATAGTGGACACCACAAGAAATGGTTAAACAATATACCGAGGGGCCAATTTGGCAGGATAAAAAGGAATTGCTCGGATCCACTTGATTACAAACAAAATTGCGAGCTTATGAGAATTGATTTTTTAGAAAAAGGATATGACCCGACATTGATAGAGAATTCAATAAAAGCAATAGATGAAGTCGATAGGTTAACACTTTTGGGGACAAAAACCAGAGAAAAAGATTCGAAATGTGTACCCTTTATCACCAAATTCAGTAAGGGGGGATATAAGCTCACTAATATTTTCAAAAAACATTGGCACATCCTACAAATGGATAAGGATTTGCGGGGGGAAATTGGGGAACGACCATCGATGGTTTTCACCCGCCCAAATACACTACGACAATCACTGGCCCCAAGTTATCTGAGGAAAGAGAAAACCAACCCCACCTGGCTGGGTAAAAGCAAAGGTTTTTTTAAGTGTATGCATTGCATTGCCTGTAAGACGCTAATAAGCAATGCAAGAAATGTGGAAAATTTTAAATCCAATCAGACAGATAAGCAATACAAAATTAACCAACTAATAACATGCGATTCAGTTAATGTTGTATATTTATTGGAATGCCCGTGCAAAAAACAATATGTTGGAAGAACTACCAGGAAACTAAAGTTAAGAATAGCGGAACACATCAGAAATATAAAAAAAGGATTAAAAACACATAGCGTATCAGAACATTTCTCCCTACATCACAACAGTGACCCTAGTGAATTAAAATTTATGGGAATTGCACATAAGAAAAAATCTTGGAGAGGTGGTGACAATACTCAAATTATATCACAGGAAGAAACTAGATGGATAATATCCTTAAAAACATTACAACCAATGGGTTTAAATATAGATCTCGATATAAATTGTTTTATTTGAGTGAGTTGTTATTAATATCTATAAAAGTTTTATTTGAAAATCTGCATTTTAACTATATAAACTGTATTTAAAATTTTTAAATGTACTATTGAAAATATATGTTTGAAAATATATGTCTCTGTTTTTACCCTCTCCCTGAACGAAATTCGTTTACAGGTGAAAGGAGGTAACCAATTATGTCAATTAGGTAGGTCATAAAGGAGCGACCGAGCAGAGTAAATTTTAGCCTCTGATGAAGTGATCGATTCACGAAACGCGTTAGGCAGAGTATTCTTAAGTGTAAGTGATTATTATGTTCTAAATAAATTACCTTCAACTATTTGAGTATCCCTTCGTTGCTTACGTAATTTCCCAGCACAAGGCATTCCCAATCCTTTGATCAACCCGTGAGTGCCTGGCCCGGACTGATCTGGGAAGTGTATGAGAGGACGCTAAGACTGTGGGATACGAATCAACTTGAACGCTCAGGAACAGAATCGCAGAGATAGCGAGCGCACAGGACCGTGAGATTGTGAAGCATACCAGCGGCATCGCATAGGAGGACAAGCTGAGACTTACCTCACCGCAGATCTGTTCTTGTGTGCAAGCCGTGTCCGGGAAATCCTGTGAGTAGTAACCAGAGCAGGGCCTTGATACCGGCTTTGGAGGTTTTTCACATTGGTGCGGTTTTTGTTTCTTCTGTGTTTTAAGGTTTAGAAGCGATCGCCAGTTGTGGACGCGGTTTCTGGGTTACCATCTTCGGTTCCGGACCTGGGTGGACTATAGGGAAACTTTGGGACAATTGGGGGATACTGAAAGTTGGTGTATTTATTTTTGTATTTTTATTTTTATTTTTTATTTCTTAAACGGAAGCGCATATCAAACTGTTTGTTCAAATTCGTTTTTTGGGGTGGAATCCCTTTGTATTTTGCGCATCCGAAGTTTACTACATTTTTGCGCAAGATTTAACCATTGTCTAAATAAACTCAATTGAGCTGCGTGAAAATAGTTTTTCAGGTTGGGGATCCCCAGGCCTCCTTTGCTCCTGTGCCTAGTCGCTGTGAGAAAGTGAATGCGAGCTCTTTTCCGGGCCCAAACAAAAGAATTGATAGCTCTTTGGAGGGAAATTAACATTCCAGTAGGAGGAGAGATCGGAAGCGTTCGGAAAGGTACAGTAGGTGGGGTAAAGCTGACATTTTAATGGCTGAAATCCGTCCTAGCCAGGACAATTTTAGGTTGCTCCAAGAGGTGATCATTTTTAAAATCCTCTGGGATGTTTTATTGTAATTGCTTGATGCAAGAGCTTTGTAATCCTTATGGATATGGACCCCTAGGTACTTTATGCTATTTGTCTGTCAGTGCAGTTGAAAGTTAAGTTCCAAGAGTTTGGCTGTATGTTGGGGGATATTAATAATTAGAGGTTCAGTTTTGGTTGGATTGTTGTGGAGACCGGATATAGTTCCAAAAAGTTGAAGTTCGTTGTAGAGAAATGGAAGGGATGACATAGGATTTGAAATCGTGAGCATAATATCGTCAGCATACAATACACATTTATAATCCACTTTACCCACCTTGATGCCTGTTATCTTGGGCTGAGCCCGAATTGCTATAGCAAGGGGTTCGATGGCCAGGGCAAACAGCAGGGGGGACAATGGGCACCCCTGGCGTGTGCCCCGCTCAATTGAAAATGTGGGAGAGCTGAAACCCATGTGGTGTACTGTTGCTGTGGGGTGGGAATACAGTGCCTTAATAACATTAAGGAAAGGAGTTGGAAAACCACTGCTAGTCAAAGTTTTTTGTAGGTATATCCACGATACCATGTCGAACGCTTTTTCTAGATATAATGATAAAAGCATAGAAGGGAAATTTCCTATCTTCGCAAGATGCAGTAGGTTGACAATTCTGCGTATGTTATCCAAGACTTGCCGGCCAGGGATAAAGCCAGATTGGTCTCTGTGAATCAAGTATCCTAAAAAAAGATTCAATCTGGAAGCCATGATATTTGCTAATAATTTTATATCTAGATTCAGTATAGATATTGGGCGAAAGTTTTTACAATTGGTATGATCCTTTTCTGGTTTAGGGATTACTGCTATACGGGAGGTGAGGGTTTCGGGGTGGAATTTATGTTTGCCTTGTAGAATATCATTAAAAAGACTTTGCATCCACGGTGCGAATGTTTTGTAGTATTTCCCTCACAAGCGATCAGGACCTGGGTTTTTTTTTTAATTTTTAGGGATTTGATTGCCTGTTGTATTTCCAGGGGGTCTATGGGAGTTGATAGGCTCTCAATCTGTAATTCTGTCAGGTGTAGTAATTTATGTTTACCCAGAAAATCATCGATTTTCCGTTCCTCAACTGAACCTTGGTTCTTGTAAAGGGTTCGGTAATAGGAGGCAAATTCCTGAACTATTTTGAGAGGATTTGCCGTTAACTGGCCATGTTTGGTTCTGATTTGGGTAAACGGAGAGTACAGAAATTTATTAGAGAGGCGACGGGCTAACATGGAGAGATTTGATGTTTTTAACTAAGTTGGAATAAAAGTCACCTTTTAACCTACACAGATGGAAACGGAGTGCTTGTCTATCTTTTAAATAAAACAGGGATCCCCAACCGTTACAACCCATGAGCAACATTCATAAGTAAAAGGAGTTGGGGAGCAACACTAGAATGAAAAATGTTTTTGGGGTGCCAAATAAGGGCTGTGATTGACCATTAGTAGCCCTCTATGTGGATTGTCAACCTACATTGAGGCTCTGTTTGGCAGTACACCTGGTTTTAATGCAATAAAATTGCCTCCAAGCCTGGAATTCAATAATATGCCCCTGCTTTGAGGCCACTGGGAGCAACATCCAAGGGGTTGGGGAGCAACATGTTGCTTGCGAAGTTGCGAGCTACTGGTTGGGGATCACTGAAATAAAACATTTTTTTTTTATTAAAGCATTCATACCTGTTGTAGATTAATTTGAAATCTCAGCTGTCAATCATATAATCATATATTGCCTGCCACAAATCTATGACTAGATGTCACTGCCCTCCCCATATTCCCCCTCTCTCCTCACCATTTAATTGTGAAGCCAGGGCATGGAGATGGACATTAGGTCCCCCATTCTGGCACACAAACAAGATTTTGAGATGATGCAAGGCTTACCTTAAAACAGTGTTAATAAAATGACACCTGCCTGCCTGTATATAATTATGAATTCCCAGACTGAAGGAAACAACATAAAATTAATTAACATAGTGTAAGTAAAGTCTATTTTGCTTGCCTAACATGATAAAATATGATTGGGCATTATTTCTTAGGGTGACATGTCCCCTTTAAGTTTAAGCACATGGTTCTGTTTTATTATTGCAGAGAAAAATACATTTTGAAAATTTGGATCATTTATATAAAATGGAGTCTATGGGAGATGGCCTTTCCATAATTCGTCTTTCTGGGTAACAGGTTTCAGGATAATGGATCATATACCTGTATTGCTGATTTGAACACTGATATGACAGTTTCTTGGTGTACAAGCCATGATACAGGTGAAGATTTTCCTTCTCTCCTGGCTATAATATTTAACCCTTTGGACTTATTGAATCAGCAGCTGAATTCAATTACATTTACATTCCCTTTTTCTCTATAATAATAAGACAGTAGCTTGTACTTGATCCAAACTAAGATATAATTAATCCTTATTGGGAGCAGAACCAGCCTATTGGGTTTATTTAATGTTTACATGATTTTCTAGTAGACTTAAGGTATGAAGATCTAAATTACAGAAAGATCCATTATCCGGGACACCCCAGGTCCCGAGCATTCTGGATAATAGGTCCCATAATTTTTCATAATGCACAGAAGATGATAATAATCTAAAACACAGTAATAGCAATTAATCTTTTTTTCAACACTTCAGGGTTAAATTTCTTATAAAAACTCCCAAAACTGCTATTGTTCTGCTCTTTTCCCCTATTTCCTGTCTGAGTCCTCACCGCTTGTCTCTAAGGCCGCCAGCACTTTTCCTTGTAGATGGCAGGGTTCATAATACACTAATTCTAGCACACTGCTAGGGGGGACACATTCTGACAGGCACCCCCTCTTGGGTCCTAGCCGGCTCACTATCTGGACCTTGCCCTTCCTCTTGAGCCCTGGCTGGCAGGATTCCAACTGGGAACTCTATGCCCACTCACTCCTAGTTGGGGCCATAACTGCCCATTCTAGTTTCCTCTCTAACTTACACTCCCTAGGCCTCATGCAACCTAGGCTGAGTACCTCTTCCAGGAGATGACTCTACTAGTGCAGTGCCCTCAGCTCTGCTTTCTTCCCACAATGCATCTCTGCCTCAGTTTCTGAAACCTTCCCTTTTATGGCTTGTTATCCTCCACCCTCTGGGGACTTTCCCTGACTACTGTTACCCACTAGCTCCCCTAGTGGCCAACCTAAATATATGTATTAACCGTTACTTAAACATTAATAGTAAACCATTAACATTTTACCCTATTACACTTCACCCTCCTGAAAACCAGACACATCCTTGTGTCTGTTAATATAAACTCCCAACCATCACCCCCTTGTATCCCCCACCCACAGTATTCATCTCTATCCAATCCACAGCATTCAGATTCCTCTGGCTCCCTCTCACCTGCAATTTTTGGCTCTCTCCTGCCAGCAGTGTTTAGATGCCTCCCAGCAAGGACAGTAGGACACATCCTTGTCTATATATCTATGATTAAATCTACAATATGCATATAATAAAGTCTACTCAATTCCCATATGATAGATTGTCAACGCAACACTGCTGCAACAAGGAAATCTTGGTCAATGCATGGCAGCAGGAATATACCTAAAGACTAGTCACCATTGCTTGTTTGTGTTGATTTTAATTTAGAAATGAAGAACAGAAGGACAGGAAGAGCATTATTAGTAAACACTCAAAATGGAACATCTGTTATGAATTTGTATTTGTATTTGGCCAGTTCATTGTTTTATAATTAAAATATACAGTTGAAAAATATAGCTTTTTTAAGAGCAAATAAATGGGCTTATGAGTGAAATAATATAAATCAAATGAAAGGCATGATTTTAAAACATGTTTTATTTTAAACATGGCTGTATTGCAAAGCACAAACAGTACATGTGAAAGCATTTTAAACAGCCAGGGCTTAATAAAACATTTCCAATTGGAATCATGTTTTATTGATTTATTCTGATGAAATACTGTTATGCAGCCATTATTGCCTGTATGATACTTTTCATACCATTACTATTTAGTGTGTTGAATGTAATGGTACAGAAAAAATGCTAATATTTTTAGCAAAATGTAAATTAATCCCTAATGAAAGTCAGCATTACTTACAGTATATGTGTTGTGTATTATTGTATAAAATACTGTATTACATGTATAAAGTCAAAAGTTCAGAGGTGACACATACATCAGCCTGCTTTACAGTTATTTAAAAAACAATAAGCAGCTATAGCTATATATCTAGACACAAAACTGTTTTTAGAAAATTTCTCAGCAGTTGCTGACAATGTATCAAGCAATTTTTTTATACTCCAAACAGTGAATTTCCCGTTATTTAATTTATCACTGCTGATGTTAACTTATAGAACATTTATCAAGATGTAAAATGTTGTTTTCAACAACATTATGGTCTATTTTGGTAATATATCATGGTAACCATGAAGTGATTTATTATTAACTCTAGGTACATTATAGGTATGCCATAATAAACATGGCCATTTGCTGTTTGCACTTACTTGGCGCACAATATACAATATACCCAGCAGTATGCATGATGGGTGGGCCATGGCTGCTAGGCCAGTTGTTGAATCTAAGGTTATTTTTAATTAAAAAAGACTATGCCATCTCCATTTTAATGAAATGATTAAAATTTTTAAAATGTATTTTCTTGTTATTTGTAATTATGAAACATTACTTTGTACTTGATTCCAACTAAGATAGAATTAATCCTTATAGGAGACAAATCAAACCTAATGTTTAAATGACTTTTAAAGGGAACCCGTCACCCAAAAAAAATATTCAAAATCCTATTTTGTCACATTAGTCAAGCAAAATGAACTTCAATTACACTTTATAAATTATTTGAATCTTGCTTCCTTCAGTCTGGGATTTCAAAATTATAGCAAACAGACAGCAGCCATTTTGTGCACACTGTTATTAAGGCAAGCCTTGTATCATCTCAGAATCTTGTTTGTGCACCAGAATGAGGGACCCGATGTCCATCCCCATGCCCTGGCTACATAATTAAATGGTAAAGAGAACGGAAGGATATGTGGAGAGCAGTGACATCTAGGAAGTGCTGTATGGAAAGTGAAAGTAATTGTCTGCCCTGCCTCTATGTCCAGGGCATAGAGGAGTGGAAGACCATAGTTGATTGACAGCTGAGATTTTTAAATAAGCTTACAACAGCTATGCTTTAATAGAAAAATTTAACAGAAATCGGATTCCACGTTTAATTTGAAAATTACTTTTATTATACAAATTTTTGTGTCTGGGTGACAGGTCCACTTTAAGTAGACAATACTATCACAGGCAAACTGCATCAGTTAATAGTGCTGCTCCAGAAAACTTCTGCATTGAAATCAGTTTTTTAAAAGAGCAACCTGATTTTATTATATTTGATTTTTACATCTGACATGGGACTGGCAATATTGCCAATTTCCTAGGTGTCCCCAGTCATGTGACTTGTGCTCTGATAAACTTGAGTCACTCTTTACCGCTGCACTGCAACTTGGAGTGATATCACCCCCCTCCTTTCTCCCTCAGCAGCCCATCAACAGAACAATGGGAAGGTAACCAGATAGCAGCTCCCTGGTAGATTTAAGAACAACACTCAATAGTAAAAAATCCATGTCCCACTTGACTCCAGTTACATTGAATAGGAGAAACAATAGCCTACCTGACAGCAGTTCCATAATGTACTGGCTCTTTCTAAAAAGCACATGACCAGGCAAAATGACCTGAGATGGCTGCCTTCACACCAATATTACAACTAAAAAAATTATACTTGTTGGTTCAGGAATGACATTTTACATGGTAGAGTGAATTTGTTGCAGTGTTAACAGTGTAATTTAGAAATAAAAACGACACCATAAAACTATGACAGTATCCATTTAAGGTATGGAGAATTAAATTACAGAAATATTCTTTATTTTGAAAACTTTATGGGACCCTATATCCCATCATGATCCTTAATTACCCATATAAAACAGTAGTAACAAGTACAGTAGTATGGTGACAGTAGTATGGTGTTAGCAGGGTCGGACCCAGACCTCTCCTGATTTGGCGGCGCATGCGTGCGGCGCCTCCGGAGGTTTGTAACCTGGTGGGCCCCCAATGTCCAGTCCGACCCTGGGTGTTAGAAGGTATATGTATCTGCCCTGCTTTACTTTCAGCTACAAAAATCCAAAGAAAGTCTTTCCTATTGCATTACCCATGATGTGCAGTATGGGAACAATATGGCAAAGTTTTTGTGGCTAAAAATGCATCACGTAAAAGATGTAGCCTATAAACTCTTTAAAAAAGCCACTTTATATTTGGAAGCCAAAAGTGAATTGGATATTTTAAAATGTCAGTGAATCGAACATTTTAAAAAACATTTAAATGTTGGCTTTTCAGCTATACATTGTTTATCGTGACCTGAAAATGTCAAGTGTTCATACATATAAACTGAACGGAACATGCACTGAAGATCATGTAAAAAAATCATCATTAATGGGCACGTTTACTGTTTTTGCAAAACACAAAAGTCAACAGTTACCAGGAAATAAAAAAAAAACATGTATTATATTTCTCTGCTATTGAAAAAAAAAAGTATGTTTCAACAAAGCAGGAAAACAATGTAAAATGTTTAATATTAGTGACTATATTATTGCCTTTTAGATGATCATGATACCTTAGAAGCACATTAATCTGTTTGCATTTCACACAGAAAGAATTCTACTTAGTAAGCCAGGGACATGATCAGATAACCGCCACTAACCTTGTTGTTTAATAACAATTAATAAAGAGAAAATTGATTTTTGTCAGGAATTTGCCAAATAAGCTAGCGATTAAGGATTTATGACTTGGACAGATTGCTATAAAAACACTTATAAACAGCACTTAATGGTTCATAATGTTGTTTTTAAGTTCATGATTCATTGCATTGAAATTAACCATCAAAAATACACGCACAAGTGGTCAGGTCTGCATTTATCAGAAGATAATCAAGTAAGGGCTCATTTACAAGCGAGGAGGTTGAGCAAAAATGGATACAGTCATTCTGGGCATTGTCACCAATCATTAAACGTACTTGGTTCCAGAAACTCTCCATGCAGTTTCCTAGAACTGCTTTTGGTACCTGTGCTATTCTGTTCTGTCTCCTTTTCAAAATAGTGAGCAACTGCATCTCTTGATGTAAGGGAAACCCTGGAGCTACCAACACCTTGTTCCCACTGTGAACTGCAGCCATAGGCAAAGCAGACTTGTGCCTAAAGCGTCCCACATAGACATTTTAACTCTGAGCTGGAAATGACCCCATGGATGAAAGGCATGGTAAATTGAGTCTTAAATAACACTTTGCACACTACCATTGTTTTCGTGAATGACCCCTATAATATTTTTTATATATACACCATTTAATATCACAATGAGTACAAAGCTTACATCATTAAAAGGTCAACATAAACTATATACAGTATATATATATAATATGCTTTGTGGCTTCTGCACACGGCAAATGATCCAGTGCCTGTGTGCTGGTTCAAACTATATATATATATAAATATATATATATATATATATATATATATATATATAGACAAATACAAGATTCCCCTGCACTCAACCCATTATCAATATATTTAAGACAGAGACATTTTGTGCATACTGCTACTGAAAAATGTCTTACCCTTTAAACAAAACAGGGATTGTTTGTCCATATATTGCAATATATTTAAGCTGACCAACTACGTCAAAGTCATCCCATATCTGGCCAGTCCTATGCTCAATTTTATCTGATTCATTAAGAATTCTATTGCTTCATTATACATTTTACAAAGGGACTAGGTTTTACCTGCAACTTATTTGCTCCTTTCAAAGTAAACCCCCATACTTGGCTGCCCTTTTATTAGACACCAGTGGGATCACCTGACTATAGCTGGGAAGGGTGGAAGCTACAACATGGAGCTGGTCACTGCTCCTGTATAACTATAACAAACAAGGGAAAGTTGTGCTCACCACTAGTTTTTAAAATCTGTATGTCAAATAAATATATGATAAATACACTTGCACAGTAATGATATGAGGGCTGGCCCGAAACCCGAAGGATGGGTCAGGTTGAACTCTTCCCTCTCTCGTCCTTAGTGTCCCAGCTTCCGCCTCCGACAGGTTGGGGTTGTTTTCTCTGGAAAAAAGGCGCTTGCGAGGGGACATGATTACACTTTACAAGTACATTAGAGGACATTATAGACAAATAGCGGGGGACCTTTTTACCCATAAAGTGGATCACCGTACCAGAGGCCACCCTGTAGACTAGAAGAAAAGAACTTTCATTTGAAGCAACGTAGGGGGTTCTTCACAGTCAGGACAGTGAGGTTGTGGAATGCACTGCCGGGTGATGTTGTGATGGCTGATTCAGTTAATGCCTTTAAGAATGGCTTGGATGATTTATTGATCAGACATAATATCAAAGACTATTGTTATACTAAACTCTATAGTTGGTATAGGTATGGGTATATAGAATTGATATAAAAGTAGGGAGGGTGTGTGTGTTTGGATGCTGGGTTTTCATTTGGAGGGGCTGAACTTGATGGACTTTGTCTTTTTTCAACCTGATTTAACTATGAAACTATGTTTATTCATAATGTGTATGTAGACACTGAGTTGCTTTTATTGCTTAGTACCACTTTTATGGGGGAGGGGCGTGGGACTTGAAATGGATATAATTAAGAAAACAGAAAACATTTTAAGTGAAACTTCTTACATAATCATCAGTGATAATGCCATCTGTCTACATATATATATATATATATATATATATATATATATATATATATATATACCGATATTTCATAGACCAGCACTCCCTTTAATGTGAAACAAATAATCTTTTATTGCAATAAAAGATTATTTGTTTCACATTAAAGGGAGTGCTGGTCTATGAAATATCGGTGTATACAAGACTTACCGTGCACCCCTGCCTGTTTCAAGATTGATTTTGGAGTGCGGATACTCATCCAGAAGATATATATATATATATATATATATATATATATATATATATATATATATATATACACATATCTTTATAGTCTATGTAAAGGTAGTGGAAATGTTTCTATAGATTTGTATGCAGGAGTACAACCTTTTCTATTTGAAAGTACGTTTCTTATTACAGGCTCTCTAAGCAGTAAAGACAGAGCATACTCATACATAATCGATCAGTGTATTCACATCTGGTGTGTAAAATAAACTTTGGTACCTGATATGATCTGGCCCTTGGGTGTTTAAGCTGAAATCTATCTGTTGAACTAGGACATTGCACCTACAGCTATACAATTAGCAATGTCCATTAAGCATATTTTATTTGTGTAAGAAAGATATAAGGCATAGGTCATCATGCAAAAACTGAAACACTTAGGCCCTCTAGAGGACAGGATTCAGTTCATTTAAACAAAGTATACAATGGGAATGCAAATGAAGTAAACAAATGTGCTACTGCAGCAAGAGAAATATAAACCATCATTAGGACTGGTAAACATCAGAAACTGGCCTGCTGCCTAAGCAAAAGCTCTGGTGAAAAATCTGCCATGTATTATTGGATAATTTAATATAAAAATAACCTTCATTAAACATACATGTTTAACATAAATATTTTACTTAACAAGCCTTTCAGAGAAACATTGATGACATAAAATGGAGACTGAAAGAGAATGGGTCAAAATATATTATTGCTTGATATCCAGGTTTCACCTTAAACACGGTCACATCTGCACCAGCAGAAAAAGAAAAGTTTGCCCAGCAACCCCAATTTATAATTTATAATGAATTATGTTGTTATTCTGTTTTTTCTCCTTTTATACAGTTGTTGTGGTTGTAATGTCTTTATTATTGATATATATATATATATATATATATATATATATATATATATATATATATATATATATATATACACAGTATAATGAATGGAGAGTGGCCTTTTTTACAGGTTGTAATGTCAGTTATGTAAATCTCATCTAGCAGCAATGGTGGCATCACATGCAGAAAAAAAATATTTTAGCAAGCACCTTTATTACCTTTATAAAGAGGTTTAGGTACAGAGCGTCCTGAATGCCCAGCCAGGCACCAACCATAACTGACTGCTACTCTGACAGTATATGAAAAGGTTCACTTTAAAAAATTTTCCACCATCACATAGTTCTTTGCAAGTTGGCTATACAGTATGTCTCACTCTCCAGGGAAGGAAGTGCATCAGCAAAGTGAATTGTGGAAAATATAGTCTGTCCTCCATCTAATTGCAGAACTTTGGCCTTCAAGTACTTCTATTCGGACGTACAGCAGTCTAATGTAATTTAATTCAAATGCATACTGTTTATATCAGTAAGATTACAGGAGATTAGTGAGAGATGAAATTTGTCAAATACAGGCCTGCATATACAGTATATCCATAGCGAATCTGTCCCCCGTACTCCACTATACTCCAGCACAAAAGGCATTGAAGACAGTGGACATTTTTGTTCATGTGCAGTTTGTTTTTTCGCATTCAAGTCAGTTTTTTCATTCCCTGGTGTTGTATAAAAAGGTGTAACCCTCTGTGATATAGATATATAGATCTGGTCTCTGTTGTTCACAATCTACAGTGTGCTAAATCCAATGCTAGCGTGTGCCTCTAATATACCAAAGGAAAACATCATCGTGCAGTGACTGGGACCCCTTTATCCACAAGTTAGTGTGAAGCGCTTGTCCATATCAGTGCAAGCCTATAAAGTGTGCTTACAAATGCAATAATCCTAGCTATAAAACGTACCTAATCTATCAAAATCTGAAAAGTGTACTTACGTGTTCCTGCACCATGGTGTCACCCTGTCACCCTTCACCTTTCACCTTATCACTAAGAAGTTTGTTGGTGCCACCTGTGGTGTACATCTCAAAATCTAGAAGTGCGAATGAGGCTCTATAAAATCCCATCAAGGAACACCCAGTGTGATTTTGCACCGTGAAGTTCACTAATTGTACTCCATCCCCTGTATTATCGTGCCTGAAAAAACAATTAAAAAGCGATTAAAAGAGAAGCTAAAGATCACATTAATACAAATCAATCCAATGCGTGTCTGTTGCATTGGATATATCCAGAATATTGCCCCCTGTAGTGAGACACTATCACCCAACATTGGGAGACAATGGTGATCATTTATAAACTACATAGTATGATATAACACTGATAGAGGGGAAAATTTGTTGAAGTTTATTGAATGGGACACAAAGTCAATTTTAGGTTTTATTGATTACAGAAATGTAATGATTTTGTATGGATCGAAAGAGACACCTTGATTTATTACACTGTAGAGGGAGAATCCAATGATCGAGATGTACGTGAGACACGTCACTAGGGGAGGGTGTTTTTGATTTTGAATTTGGCGCCAATTACTTTGTATATAGGGGTTGTTTGTAATTGTGTGTGTAACTTTGACAAAGGCTGAAATGCAGCCGAAACGTTCATTCTGAATAAAACATTTACACGTTTATAAGACCTTTGAGTGCGGCTTCTACTTTGGAGGAATATATATATATATATATATATATATATATATATTATACCAAATACAGAACAGTGCATCTTGATTTAGTAACCCTAAAGATAAAAGGATGAGGAGAATTTGAGGAACATGCCATATTTATATCTATCCCATGGCAGCACTTTTTGGCATCCTTTAAATAAAACATTAAATTACAGATCACAGTATGACCTCAGAATAGTTTATGGAGGGTTTGTGGTTACTCTGGTGCCTAGGCTCTTTAATTTGGAAAAGACATCGCAACCAGAAGAAGGCACATTAAACAAGAAACATGCAGATGGTGTATGGTGCCAAAGTTTTTCTATTAAGCATATTATTTATGTATGCAATGATTTTGTTTGTTCAAACCAAGCAGGTAAAACTAACTCAACAGGCATAAGCACAATAATACAAAATGACTATGAAGATTTTCATTCATCCAGGTCATGGTATATCTAGTATAGGTAAATCTAAAAACAACTGGACTTGCTGAGTAATCATTGAAGACATTATGTTGGCCAGGGTGCCGGCAAACGTTGTGGATTTCGATGCTAAGACTCCTGAATTCTGGGAAATAACATTGCATTGTTTGTTACAAGCATAGTAGAATATACTTGCTTCATACACTATGGTGTATGCTTGAAAATCTATTTTTATTAATTACACCCATAGCTAGTACCAGATCAGCATTTCTAACATATATCAAACCTACTCAATTGAAGGAAAATGTTACCCCCAAAATGAATACTTAAATCGGTGCAGATTCAGGGCATCAGAGTTCATGGCAGCCATCTTCTTCTCTTCGGTAATCTTCGGGAATAGAGAGGCATATCGGCGCATGCGCAGTTGGAGCTAAAAGTCATGGAAATTGACAAAACGCCAGAAGAAGACCCGAAGATTATCGAAGCGGCTGAAAATGTCGCCCATGAACTCCACTGGACAGAATCTGCACAGAGGGTTAAGTAAAGTGTTAGGGGCATTTAGCCACGTTACCACCTAGACTGCGGGGGAACAGGGAGGGGGGTCTATGTAGGGTAGGGGAGTAGGGGATTTTAGTAGCAAGGCTTTGTTTCTCCTTTAACAGCATAGTTTATATCATATTAAGTGGCATATTAAAACATCTTACCAAACTGGAATATATATTTTAGTAAATATTGCCTTTTTTACATCTCTTACCTTGAACCACTATTTTGTGATGGTCTGCATGCTGTGTCACAGATCACCTCTGTAAAAATCAGAACTTTGTCCATTAATTAACTGATGTGACCTAACATGTATGGTTTGTTTGTGTGCACCATGAATTGCAGGATCCCGGGGCTGGCCCAGGGAGGTCTTAAAATGTCAATTTTCTATTTAGGATTACCTAATGGCACATACTACAAAAAAGTATATAGTGATTCATTTGTTTTTATTTAGATGAAGCGGGGTTTTGCATATGAGCTGTTTTATGCAATATATTTTTATAGAGACCTATATTGTTTAGTGAGAAAAACTTTAACTGGATGGAATGGCAGCTAATTAATCAACCTCATCAAGACTGAATTTGCAAACAGTCTGATTTAAACAACAAATATTTATGAAGATTGCCAAATGGTGATTATATACAGTTTGATCCTGGCTATCATCCAAGTTAGGCTGCTAGTTTATTCAGCAATCATAACCCTTTAATTAGTTTATTGTTATTTTCCACATTTACATACCAGCATAGCTGCTGAATTTGATGTGATACTTTTCTTGTGCAATAATTGAAATACTGAACAAGGGGTTCTCACGTACATATGGAGAGCAATTTTGAAGCAGAGAAAAAACAGACCCTTTCTTTTGGTTTTTATACGGGGAACTATTGAGATAATGTAGAACAATTTTATATTGTACATTGGCTTGGCAGAGAACAAAAAATACAATTAGGATGGAATGATGACAGACCAAAAATGCTTTGTAGAGAAATAGAAACCACATAAGTTATGACACTGATGTAGAGTGAGACTGCTCTGGAATGTCAGTAAGAAAAAATTAAGATCTGTTTGTTGTTTGTTTTAATTAAGTGGAAAATTGCAACAGTGATAAGGCTTTCCATCCTGGGCTTTATTGATTCTGTTTAAATGTAATATAACCAAAATATATTATTCTTTTCTATATATCTTAGGTAGAAACAATGAGGCAAATAATTGAAGGGGCTCTTAACTAGTGTTATTACATCAAGCTTTATACAATTGGAAGGTAGACAATGGGAGTATTATAAGAGTTACTAGCAAATGACTGTAGTGTAAAATTATTTTAGTCTCATATGCATGAAATTCATCCTTTGCTCTCGCACAAATTTGACCACAATCCTCGTGCATGTAGGGAAGTGTTTTCCTAAATGCATAACCCTGTGACTGATCCAACCAAAAACATGGCCGCTGCTTGTACTGTGTTGAGACAGTTTTCAGCAACAGCCTGGCCAATCAGCAAGATGGATTTGCTTTTGACCCTTTGACCTCTCTGAAGGAGGTTTTGAGCCAAAATGAAGAGAATAAGAAGGAAGTTTGGAGACAAGAAGAAAAAAAAGCATGGACTCTGCACATTAACACTGAGAGACAGCCTGGGATTTTTCCTTCTCTCCTGTCAGTGATTCTGATGATCTATTGGAGTAGGAAGTTACCCATATAGGGAACCCAACAGTCAGAGCGCAGGGAGTGAGTTAGCCTTCCCAGCCATCATAGTGAATAGAACTAGTGCAGCAGGCCTGAGCTATTTCTAGGGTAGTAATCCCTGTAGGATAGATAGGACTTCAGCCCTGTAGTGAGTTGCCATTGTGTAAACCAGATCTAGACTGTGGATTACCCATCAGCATCTGTGACACCTGCAGTGGATCTCCTCAGGATTTCAGGAAGCCTTCTTCAACACCAATATTCCAAGCTGTGAATTGAAGGTAAAGCCAAAAGTTAGGCACCCCCAAAAGTTAAAGGAGAAGCGAAAAGTTAGGCACCCCCAAGTGATTGTATCTACTTACCTGACACTCTGGGCCGTTGCTCCTATCAGCAGAAAACTACACTGGTCCGGGGGTTCTTCCAGGGAGCACCACAGAGCGGCTTAATTCTTCTTCTCTCTTTGCGAGGGTGCGTATGCGCAATAGTGTGAGAAGCCGAACCTTAACAAGGAAGTCGGTTAATTCTTTCTACTGCGCATGAGTCTGCCCTGGGAAATTTGAAGAAAGAAGAAGAAGGAAGTCGATCGTTTCGTGGTGATCACTGGAAGAACCCCTGGGCCAGTGCAGTTTTCTGCTGATAGAAGCACCTGGGTGTCAGGTAAGTCAATATAATCACTTGGGGGTGCCTAACTTTTGGCAACCCCAAGTTAATAGGCCTTTTCTTCTCCTTTGAAGTTGCTCCCCTGCATTATCTCTGCCTCTCAGGATTTATTCCTTTTTTTTCATTTTCACTGGGGGTTGGTGAGACCTTTACTTTACACACCCCGGGGTGCACCAATCTGGTGTTGCGACACATACCTCTGCTTATGCTACTTGGGTGTACCCCCGCAGACCCATAATGTGCACACTCAGCATTCTTAAAGTAACAGTGGACATGGACAAGGGGTAACCCAGTGTTATATTGATTTACATTCTATGTGTTATGTTGACATTGCTAATTCACGGGTTTCATTGAACTGCTCATACATCTTCCTATTAATATATTTCAATTTCAACTACATATTGCGTGGTTTATTGTCTATGACATTTGTGTACGTTAATCACTGCTGCTGCAGTAGTTCCAAAGGAGTTATATTTACACCCATACCTGGTTCTAGCCCTGGATAGAGGCATTTAACCTATTCATACCCCGCAAATCTCCCACTTAGCAGAGGCTTGGGATTTATACTGTTAGTGGGCTAGTGTGGCCCTTGAAATACATGCCTGGAAAGGGTTACATGTGAAAAGATCACGTTTATTATTTAATACTGTCACAAATTGAATCAACATCCTACATGTCTTGTTAGCAATTCATTTAGATGCATGCTGCATGGCTGATAATAAATCAGTTCAGTCTGTAGTATGCATCTGAATTAAAATGAATTGCTATTTAGCCATACAGGATGTGGATTCAATATGTGGCCAGTATTTAAAGGGTGAGGTGGAAACCCTGTGTACTTGAGTCCAAAGCTGCTCAATGTACTATCAGCGCTATCAATGCTTTTTGGTGCTCAGTCCAAGCACCCATTAATAATTTAATCTATGTGATTGTGTTAAGTTTTGTATGACTGTACTAGTGGCCGTAAATAAGCCTTCTAAACTTTAATAAAGAAGCAAAGTATACAGAAATATTATTTAATTGGATCTGCCTGTGAAGTGCCAAGTGTGTAAGGAAACCTTAGCCTTATAGAACTCTTCTAAAGGTGTCCTGGTAGGCCCCTTTTATTTATTAAGGCATCCCTAGACTGCGTAACATGTCTTTATGCCCGTCTGCTTTTTGCAGTAATAAAAACTGAACATGAATCATAGGAAATCCAGGTCTGCGAATCAACTTAATTTGTTCTTCCTTTGGAGTTCTGTGAAACCCAAAAGACATGCATCGTTTTGCCAGTTCTTTTTTTGGGTCTGTGGGTTTTTTTTTTTTACAACCACAGCAATGAAAACCGCAGTTTCAACTATAAAACTCAGTGGCGAAAATTATAGAATTTCAGTGTTTTAGACAGCATGACACTTTTTTTTTTGTGATTTTAGTTTCACCATTAATAAAAAAAGTTTTATAATGAAGAGGTATCAAAACAGAAAAGCAAATTTCCAAAAAGCTGTGCATGCTCATTTGCTGAGGGCCCCAGTAAGCAGGCTAAATGTAAGTTTGTAAGCTAGTTGGGGGTTGATGGGCCTATAGTTTGAAACCTGTCCAAATATTGGATATCAATACAACAACATGGAGAAGATGGCAGGCCAATATGGTCCTCTCCAGTGTTATTTCCCAGCCTGCCTGAAGCCCAACCAGTAGGTCGGCCTACATACACTGACCAATATGTTACTGAATCATTCAGGAATGTCCAGGTTGACAGGCACCACTTACCCAATGACCAGCTTTAGTGTTTTTTATCCTTGAACTAGCCTTGATTATATCTAAAAATATTTACATTACTAATGAAGTCTAGCTTAAACATAAAGTGGACCTTTGGGAATAGAGTCCTCTTTGTGCAAAACAGAAGTTCTTAATAAAACCTTATATTGCCATAGACTAAAAGAGGCCCTTTCAATTCAAGTATTTCTGTTCAATGAGAAATAAGCTGCCTCTGGAAAACCCCTCACTGGTTGTCATACCTGGGTACAGCTTTGTACCAATTCCATTGTACATATACATGTTACATAAATGTTAGGCTTTTGCTGTGGGAAATGAGGGGGTGGAGACAGCAACAGTCCTAGGCACATGGTGACCTACTTTGATAGATAAATTCATGTCAGCATAACAGGAATAACTTGTTGTGGCAGTTTTCCTGGGAAAAAAGCCCTAGCATTATGTATTATTCCAGAACATAGGAAATACTGTTCTGTGCCATAAACTTTACCTGACGCATAATTACATGTTTTAAATTTGAGTATAATTTACATTTTGAGTGACACTTCAAAGGATAAATGCTTCAAAGTGTGCAAAATGAGTCCCAAGGTACAATCTGTATATTTTAAAATATAAAATTATTGGCTCAGCGGTAATTCAAATTGGGAATGGATAAATTACATTCCATGGGTGCATATATCTGTATAATTACCTTCGCTGAAAATAAATGTGTGATGTGCAGTATGGATTATGTAAACATAATATTTTTATAGGTATATTATTATTATATTTATTCATGTATTGGAAATGTACTGCTTACATGTACATATATTATATATATATTATTTACATATTTACACAGCAACTTACATACTGGTAGGCACATCTTACACCTGATGTTTAGGGGCTTATTTACTAAAATCCAAATTTATGTCATCATTTAAATACAAAAAAAGCTTGACCAAACTCCCATCTTCGATTTTGCTGTTTTTATTGATAAAATAACTTGAATGAATGAAAAAACCTGATACAATCGAGAGAAAACCCGAATCATACGTTTTTTTCTGATTTTTTTTCAAAAATAGCTGTATTTTTGGGGGTTTTGCTAAAAAAACCCAGTGCAAACCATAATAATTTCCAATTGGGATAGGGACATCTCCCATTGACTTTAAAATGACCTCGACAAGTCTGAGATGGTGGATTTACGATTTGGGCTTTTTGCATTATCTCGGGTATAATAAATCTAAAAACATTTGAGTTTTATTTCCAAGACAAATTCTAGTTTTTGCTCCAAAAAACCCAACCAGATAAATGTGTGGTTTAGTAAATAACCCCCTTAAGGTCTGTACATGTGGCCAGCCCATGGGGTTCCTATGCAAGGCCTATGCACACACCCCTATATGTGTAACATTTATGACATACAAGCAGGTGTAAGGTACATTTAAAACCCTGTACTTAATTTTAAAATATGCTCCTTATATAATGTGCACATGCAGCCGGTACATACCCAAGTCCTAAATTAATTATTCATCCACAGAAACTTTTCCCAAAACAATGTATTCTCACATGCTCAGTATGGAAAATGATGCTTGCTGCTATCAAGAAATATATGGCAAATTTTCTACATTAGAAATAATTTAGATTTTATTTATGAAAGAATTAAGATGGAAGAACAAATATTTCCACAATTAAAAAAAAAAATCCATTGGTCTTTAATAGCTTTGCTTTTTCCAGAACACGTCATGGGAATTTGGTACACTTTTGAAATGTAAGTTTTTGTTAAGTCCTTTTCAGCATACACCTCATTCAGCATAGTGAGGTTTATTGACTTAAAATAATGACCAACATATTGTCAGGTGGGCTATCACTACATTATCAGTATATCATATTCCCCATTAGCGTACATGCCAGACTCTGTTATATCAGATAAAAAATGTCTAAAAAAAATGCTTGTTGCAATCAGCTGATCTCATCCAAAAGCTACGTAGTTGATGTAATTCACATAAGACTAGTGAGCAATTCAAAATGAAGCTCATTTAATTACTGTCTTAACATGGTTTAGAAATAAAGCTGAAAAGTTGGCCATCATATTTAGCACATTTCTAAGGGCTTAAGTGCAAAGTTGTTTTGTCTGAAGCTGTTTTTTTTTTTTTAAACCTAAACAGAACTAAAAAAAAATTTGATGACAGATAAAAGAAAAATAGGAAAAAAGGAAGCAAAAAGTATAATAGAGTACGGAATAGGTATTCTTAATAACAAAAAAATTAAAACAGAGTCCCAAAGAGACCGTCATTAACCAATACCTTCCCATCTGTGATGCACAAATATTTTTGTCCAAATTAAAATATAACATTTATTATAGTCAATAAAATGTCAAAAACTATGTTAAAACCAGACATATATATATATATATATATATATATATATATATATATATATATATATATATATATATATATATATATACAAAACCTGGGAAATTGAAGATTTTAGTTATGAGTAAGTGAAAAAAGCTCTATTCATATGCATTAATATCAAGACACTATTTCAATTAGGTATACCTGTATCTCATTCACTGGTGCCCACATGACTACTTGGCACTCAAGCTGGGATTAACCTATGTTTAAAAAGAGAAACACTTTTTGCAAAAAGCATTATAGTTGTATCTTGGTCAGCATTCAGGAGGGAGGAAACTATAATTAATTTGCACCCATTCCCCATGTACTAAAAGGAGAACTAAATTCTTAAAATGAATGTTCTAAATATGCCATATTTTATATACAGGACGTTCACCAGCTTGGCAGCAATGATCCTGGACTAGAAACTTGTCACAAGGGGGTCACCATCTTGGAAAGTGTCTGTGACAATCACATGCGCAGTGGGCTCTGAGCAGCTGTTGAGAAGCTAAGCTTAGGGGTTGTTGCAAATTATCAAGCAGAAAATGAGGTTGGCCTGTCATATAAGTCGATGCTACAAGGATGATTATTACATTCTGATGCTAGTTGCACTGGTTTCTGTATTACCATGTAGAAATTATCTGTATTAATCAGCCTTATACTGTGACATTTATATTCTATATGAACTGTATATTGTGAGTCGGTCCCTAAGCTCAGTAACTGACATCAGCACAGAGCATGTGCAGTGAATCAGCAGAGAAGAAGATGGGGAGCTACTGGGGCATCTTTGGAAGCAAAGATCTTTCCTGCTAAAGGGCTTTGGTTGCCTTGGGCTGGTATTGAAGCCTAAAACAAAATGTACGACATTTATTGCTACTTCTTTAGTTAAGCTTCAGTTCTCCTTTAAACCCAACCACCAGAAAAGGGACTGAACTGACTGACTATGATTCAGATTTATTTCAAAAACCTTCCTATGTTTAAAGATATTGCTTTCACCTCTTGAGTAGAGAACTAGTGATGTGCGGATTGAGAAATTCTCGACCCGCACCCGACCCTAACCTGCCCCCTCCCAATCCGCATCCGGCCCGCTATTGCCCCCCTATTTATAGACCTGCGCTGCCCCACAGTGATGTCACAAAAGGACAGGTGGCCTTGAGTCTAAATTTAGACGCTGGAAGTGCTATGTCACGGGGAGAGCAGGAGAAGTGCTCGACCCGATGATTTGGTGCAGGAGTCGGCCAGAACCCACCCACGGGTCTCGGGTAGGCCTGAACATCACTATAGAGAAACCTTTAAAGTAGTGGGTCACCTTTAAATTAACTTTATGATGTAGACATTCAATTATTAAGACTGTTTCCAATTAGTTTTCACTTTTTATTTTTTTGATGTTTTGAAATAATTTCGCTCTCCAGTTTGGAATTCAGCAGCTACATGGTTGCTAGGGTCCAGTTTACCATAGCAACCAGGCAGTGATTTGAATGCTATACTGGAAATAAATAGGAACGAGCTTGAAACATAATTTATAAAGAGATACAATAACAGTACAATTGTCATCTCACAGAGCAATATATTTTTTGCTGTGTGTTCAGTGACCCCAGAATAGACCATCCTATAACATTGCTAAAAAATTTACTTAAAGATGAAAAACCTGCTTCTTTGTAATTGGGGCTCATTTATGAACACTGGGCAAATTTGCAACTGAGCAGTAACCTATAACAACCAATCAGTTATTAGCTTTTCTGAGCCAGCTGCAGGTACAACAATGACAACAAACAGCTGATTGGTTGCCATGGGTTGCTGTCCAGTTGCAAATTTGTTCAGTGTTTATAAATGACTGATTTGGAAAAACAAGTCTAAAAAACCTGTTTACCAACAGTTATTATTATTATTATTAGTGCATTTTCCAAGGTATTGTAATCCAACCAAACAGTGTATTGGGAGTGGCTTCATAACATTCATACAAGTCATGCAATGGAATAAACGTTTGGCCTGGAAATGGATGACAAAGCAGCAGAGCATGTAAATGAAGCCTGTTTTGCGGTTACCACTAAAGTTATGGAATTGGTGGTTTGGCAGAAAACACACACATCTGCAGCAGGCTTGCTTGTTTCCTTTTTGGAACTATGGTCGCCAGTCATCTTTACCCACATTTGCTTTTCTCAAGCATAAATGTGTTTTCCTAGTTTTTTTTTTTATCATGCATTTAACCTAATTAGGCATTAAATATTCTTAAAATATCACCTTCTCTGCTCTGTGCAAACACCTAAAACAAACAATAAACAAAAAATATATATTGCCAAGCCAAATGCTCTCTGAAAAAGATCCTAAATACGATTTCACACACTTTCAGTGCCTTTATTTGATGTAGCATTCCATTACCACACACACATTGAGCCACTTGAACTGATCAATTAAATATGGCAATAGTTACATGTGGTCTGTCAGCACCACTTCAAAGCAAATGTTACCAAGGTCAGAGGAAGGTGGTTTACCATGAGCAAAAGATGGAATTTACTTACTTGGATGTAAATGCTTTTTTTTATATTATAGTAGCAATAATCCATCTGTGTGTAAGATTAATATTCTGTATGCTGGCGCCGTGCATCTACATAAGGGATGACACACTCCCCTTCACCCTAGCATGATATACTTGGTGAAAGTTGGCTCAGGTATAAAAATTTGGTTTGGGGTGATCTTGATCTGAATGGTTTTCAATATAATCAAGGGAAAGGCAGCGCATTGTGACCACTTAAAGGAGTGGTTTACCTTCAAGATAACTTTTAATATGGTATAGAATGGCCAATTCGTAGCAACTTTTCAATTGGTCTTAACTTTTTATTTGTTAAAGTTTTTTTTTAATGATTTGCCTTCTTTTTCGAAATCTTTCCAGCTTTCAAATGGGTGTCACTGATAGGGATGTAGCGAACCGCCGCCGATGTGTTCGCGAACGCCGTTCGCGAACACCGGCAAAATTTGCGAACAGTTCGCGAACTGTTCGCGAACTTCGAACATCCGAAAATCGTTCGATTCGAACGATCGAAGGATTGAAATCGTTCGATCGAAGGATTTTCATTCGAATCGAACGATCGAAGCCATTCGATCGAATGATTTCATTCGATCGAATGCTTCGATCGTTCGATTCGAACGAAAATCCTTCGATTTTAGCGGTCGAATGGTCGAACGATCGAACGATTTTGACGCGAACGTCGCGCGACGTTCGCGAACTTGCGGCGGACGCGAACAGTCGAAGTTCGCGCGAACTAGTTCGCCGGTGAACAGTTCGCTACATCCCTAGTCACTGACCTCTCAGTCTTTCGTTCAAATCACTGCCTGGTTGCTAGGGTCATTTTACTATATATACATAAGTTGATGCTTGATGCAGTATATTAAATGTAATTGTGAGTTATTTCACATTATTTGTTCTATAAATAAGTAATGGCCACATGGTATTCACTTATATGCGTGCAAACTATTAGAATGCAGTGGGCCAAAGGCCAAAGTAATGGAATTTCTTTGGTCAGTCAGTGGCAATGGGTTAAAATGCAGAGCTGTATTTAGAGGGTGGTAACAGTGGAACTACCCTAACAGCAGCTATAAATATACAACTGTAAAAATTAAAGATGCACCAAATCCATTATTTTGGATTCGGCCGACCCCCAAATCCTTTGTGAAAGATTCGGTCGAATACGGAACTGAATCCGAACCCTAATTTGCAAATGAGGGGTGGGAAGGGGAAAAAATGTTACTTCTTTTTTTTGTGACAAAAAGTCACATGATTTCCCTCCCCACCCCTAATTTGCATATGCAAATTAGGATTCAGATTCGGGTTTGCCCGGGCAGAAGGATTCGGCCGAATCCGAACCCTGCTGAAAAAGGCCAAATCCTGGCTGAATCCCGAACCGGATCCTGGATTCGGTGCATCCCTAGTAAAAATACATATTTAACATGCATGGTAGGGTAGGCATTTAATGAATGATCCTAGATTCTTATATAGAATAAGACTATGTTTAATATAATGATTTAATATTTAATATAATGACATATGCGACTTTTTGTACATTAGAATGGCTAATTTAAGCAACTTTTCAATTGGTCTTTATAATTTATTTTTTATAGTTACTGAATTATTTGCCTTTTTCTTCTGCCTCTTTCCATCTTTCAAATGGGGGTCACTGATCCCATCTAAAAAACGAATGCTCTGTAAGGCTATAAATGTATTATTATTGCTACTCATCTTTCTATTGAGGCCTTTCCTATTCATATTCCAGTCTTTTATTCGAGTCACAAACTGTAGAGCTGCTGAATAAGAAGCTAAATAATGGAAAAACACAAAAAAAACCTAGTTGTAAATTGTATCAGAATATGAAACTCTACATCATAGTAAAAGTTAATTTAAAGGTGAACAACCCCTTTAATATAATCTGTTGTCTGAAGCAATTGATTTTTTTCTGAATTATAAAAGCTTTCAGCTTCTGAGTAAATATAAATATAAAATAAATATGAAGTATTACAAATATGTGGCTAGAGAACTCAACATATAAATTATGCAAACAAACTTGTTCTCTACAAATGTATAAAGTGCTAAAACCACAAACCTATTGGACTTTTTTTAAAGCATTTGGATTTTTATTTATTTTTCTGTGCTGGTAATTATCTGGAAAACAAGAAACATTAGATCTTTCTGATCTTTTAATAAATTACAATATATTTGTGATTTTAACTAAATAGAGTTTAATCGTAGTTTTGAAAAACTCTGAAACCACTAAAATTCAAATGTTGATAATGTACCTCAAATAAAACATACAAATGTCATGGCCAACACTTAAGCCCTGCAATAAAACACACTGCCTATAGTTTTATGTGTCCTTAAAGACCTTATGAAAAAGTAGCCCCACAAAAGCATAATCTTAGCATGTAAAAAAATTATCATTATCATCATTTATTTATTTATGTAGCGTCAACAGGTTTCACGCTGCTTTATGTAAGATAATGAACAGGAAATAAACGGTAAATAACAAACAAGGGTTTAAAGAGTACGGTAGGATAAGAGGGCCCTACTCGAAAGAGTTTAGAAACGAAAAGGTAAGGGTACCATTGAGAGATGACAATTTTAGAAACATTTGTGATTTATAATACATTTACGACATTAATTATTACAATAATTATTACATGAATAAACTTCCCTAAACATGTGGGTCTTTAGGGAGCATTTGAAAGTTTGGAAGGAAGGAGAAGGTCTGACAGATTGAGGCAGAGAGTTCCAGAGAAAAGCAGAAGCCGGAGAGAAGTCTTGTAGATGTGAATGGGCGACGGTTATAAACAGAGCGAATGTAATAAACAGAGCTCAGGTTGCGAGAACGAGTGTATTTGAGACCAGAAATGAAATATAGGGAGGGGCTTCATTGTTAAGGTACATGAATATGAGTGTTAGGGCCAGAGCACACAGGCGACTAATCTACCCGAACTGCCTCCCCTGCCTTCCCGTTGGCTAAAATGTAAATCGCCAGCCGGATGGCACTCAGAGCAATACGTTTTCTGAAGTCGCCCGAAGTAGCCCAAAGTTTTGATTCTAGAGGAGATTGGGAGTCAGTGAAGGGATATGCATATGGGAGCAGCTGATGTTGAGCGGTGAGATAGATGAATGAGTCTAGCAGCATTTAGAACAGATTGGAGTTGTGAAAGGCAACTTGTTGGAATACATGCAAGGAGTAGGTTGCAGTAGTCAAGGAGGGAGATAATAAGAGACTGGTTAAGTGTTTTGGTTGTATCTGAACTGAGATCGTATTCGGGCAATGTTGCGCAGCTGAATATGATGAGATTTTGCGAGTGTTTGGATGTGCGGTGGTCGGAAAAGACAGATGAGATAATTCCCAGGCAGTGTACCTGTGTGTTCAAATGAAAGGGGATGTTGTTTACTGTGAGTGATATCTGAGGGACAGGGGAGGATCTTGAAGAATTAGTTCTGTTTTAAAAAGATCCAGTTTTAGGTGGCTCTGTGACATCTAGGAGGAGACAGCAGAAAGGCAGTCTGTAACTTGGGAGAGGTCAGAGGTAGACAAGTAGAGTTGTGTGTCATCAGCATAAACGAGATACTGAAGTCCAAACAACTAAAATATGTTTTCCTAGTGAAGTAGTTTAGAGTGAGAACAGCAGAGAGCCTAAGACAGAGCCTTGAGGAACTTGAACAGAGAGAGGGAATGTAGTAGAAATAGAGTTAGAGAAAGCAACTTTAAACAGTCAGACAGATAAGATGTAAACCATTAAAAAGAGCAGTGTCACAAATGCCATCTTAGTATAGAATGTCTAGGAGGAGTAAGTGCAATGGAATAG
This sequence comes from Xenopus petersii, assembly GCA_038501925.1. Lineage (NCBI taxonomy): Eukaryota > Metazoa > Chordata > Amphibia > Anura > Pipidae > Xenopus > Xenopus petersii. Next base: position 134,706,935 of record CM076672.1, read on the forward strand.
TGAGCTTTAGACTTCACCAGGAGAAGTCCATTGGTTACTTTGGTGAGTGCAGTTTCAGTTGAGTGTGTTGTTCAGAATAGAACATATTGCACATACCTTTTAGAAGCTGACTTGAATGGTGACAGAGAACAATGAATAGTTCAAAATGTCTTTGTGCACAAAAATACCAAATTAGTAATGCCATTAAAAAGTCTTTATTGCCAACACATTAATGCCATGATCTGTGAGTTAAACTGACCCCTGACTCCCTGCTGTGCACTCATGCTCTACATACTGTATTAAATGGGGTGGTTCAACTTTAATTTAACCTTTAGTATGTTATAGAATAGCTAATTCTAAGCAACTCCATTGTTTTCTATACACCTACTTTTATCCCACAAAAGAAAACACCTAATTACACCCCTTTCCGTTTATTATAAATAATTAGTGCCCTCAACTGGCCAAATGATCATGCTTGTTTTGTTTTACCTCGCAAGAACTTCAGGACTGAGCTTCTTTCAAAAAGCAGCATTGTGATACTCAGAAAGAAATAAATGTAAATTGTTTCTTTTCTTCATAAGCCATCATTCATCACTTTAACATGGACTGCAGTTCAGTTTTTTTATTTATTGTTGACATCCCTTTATTGTCTTTCACTTATATTGTATGAATGTTAATTGTTCAAATCATTGAAGTAAATTAAGCAGTGCAGTCATCATTGTATCTAGGCCAATGGTTCTTCATGCAGTCAGACAGACTAGAACTTATAGGAGAACAAATCGATCTTACAGTACAATGAAGTATTCTTAAGGAATCAAAAACATGTGCAAAGCATCCATCAACCTTCTAATTCTCTGTTCAGTCAGGGCACAAAAGCACATATCATTGTATCTAAATGAAATTCATTATGTTCATGGCATTAGTGGAGAAATTTGTTTAGAATATTAGCCCTTTTTGATAGCTCTTAAGTGCATCTTTCTATTAAAGCAATTATTTGCCTATGTCTACATGGAGTTGTGCGTCTGTCACTAAGATGAATTCCAGATGCTCAACTGTTTGCACAACTAACAGAAGTGCTCCTTTAGTAATGTTGCAAAAACAAGCCTTTTTGTAAAAAAGTAAGAAAAAAATTAGGTAATTTAAGTTCAGATACTTGTTACATTGTACACGGGGTTGGAGATGGTAAGAACAGCCGAGGTTGGAATGTGACCTGATTATGGAAGGTTACAAATGCATTCTCTGTTTTCAGAACTGTTTTTTTTTCCATTAGTTGATTAACTGGAAATACTTAGAAGCAAACTCGTGATTAAGTAATGTTTTCAAATGACATGCAAAACAAATGATATTTTCCATAAAGAGGTTTCAAATTCCCTCAGTGCATAGTAAAAGTCTGTGTACCATTACTGAACGGGCTTACATATGTACATTGTAATTGTACAATATACTTTTCGTTCAACATTTGGAGTGATTTACCCCTTCCTTGCCATACAGTATATTTCGTTATACAGGTATGGGGTATCTTATGCAGAATCCCAATAAACAGAAAGATCTAAATTACAGAAAGGCCATCTCCCGTAGAGTCCATTTTAAGCCAATCATTTAAATTTTTAAAAATAACTTTCCTTTGGAATTGGACTTGGGGTTTTCAGGATAAGGTGTCTTTCCATAATTTGGACTTCTATATGTTGTCTAATAAAAGATCATTTAAACATGATTAAACCCATTAAGATTGGTTTGCCTCCAATGTGGATTAATTATATCTCAGTTAGGATCAAGTACAAGGTACTGTTCTATTATTACAGAGAAAAAGGAAATCATTTTTTAAAATTTGGATTATTTGGATAAAATAGAGCTTCTTGATAGTATCTAAGCTGCATGAATCCATATTGTTTGCAAAACAGGCCTATTGGGTTTCTTTAATGTTTTTTTTTTTGCAGATTTAAATTACACAAAAAACACCTTTATCCGGAAAAACCTAGAACTGATTCTATATTATATATGCCATATCTGGTCTGGATTCTTCCAAATTTTAGTGTGAAGAAGATATACTGATTCAATAAAAATGAGCAGTCATAAATACAGAATTGTACTGATGTTGACTGGGTACCTGACTGGGACTGGGTACCTTTGTGTAAATGTATAAGACTAATAACAGCAGTCAGGAAATAAGGTAATATGCTCAAGAGTTAATCTGATATGCAAGTGCTACAAAACTTCCTATCTTTGTATTAATGTAAATGTTTATGGGTGACAAGGTGAATTTATTAGCAAGCAATGTGGACCTTAAGTCAATGGAACACAGCTTACACTGTATGCATCTTATCCTCAGTTACTCTTAGTTCCAGAGTTTATTGCTTATACCAGGTGTAGGGTCCTGAGAGCTTGTATAGTGTATTGTTATAATTAAAATTATGATTTATTTATAAAGGACAGCATATTCTGTTCTGCTGCATAATCCAGGTTTCTGGATAATAGATCCCATGCATGTATTTACAATTGTACTAGGCATCTGTATTGAAAATATGTATACACTCCCTTTGATCATTAAAGGGGAACTACTGGGAAAGTGGAAATGTATTATACGCTGCATCATACTGAAATAAGAAACTTTCTAAATACAATACCGTTTCTGAAATGATCACGTTTATGTTCAACATAATAACTGCCTTTGGCACAAATCCTGCATGTAGAGAGACATGATGTCTGGTTATTTTAATAGAGTGAGCTCTAATACATCTTCTAGACAAAAGGAGCCCTCTAAAAAAATATATTGGATTCAACTGTCATTCAAAATCAGACTCCCAACTCCTGCATAAAGAAAGCCTGGAGAAATACAGATGTTGAGAGGGGGGATAGTGAAGAGTAACTTGAATACTTCAGAAACGGTTCCAAATATTTAATTGATTATATTTAGAAAGTTTCTTATTTCAGTATCATGGAGCTTATATTCAATTTTCATTTCACGATAGTTCCCCTTTAAGGAATTTCTTTGGCCGAGAGGCTTCAGGTCTTACATCATTATACATTGTAGTTAGAAGTAATCAATATTTACAAATGTGGAGGGATGTTGCAGTTGCTGTTGGCTGTCAGAGGGATCTGTAGTTAAGCAACATCTAGTAGAGTAGAGTACAAATTAGTGCAATTTATCATGGATTTTTCCAAGAAATTCAGCGTGATTACAGCAAGAACAGTATGGGTGCAAATTTCTTGTTGGTGTTAGTAAAAAGAACCTATTATTCTCAGCACCAGAAAATTGTCAGACAATTACATATCCCTTGCTCCTCTGCAACTGCACCAACTGTCTCATTTACAGGTGCACTGACATAAGGCACAAGGAAACATTGTCTGCAGGGACATGTGCCTAGTGATTACACCTAGCATAATCTTCTGTCTTACATCCTTGTGAAGCTTGGTTATAATACATATATGAAAGATAACACTACAGTATAGTGTTTTTATTCCATGGTGAGATAAACTAACTGGTTAACTAGACATGCTTTTCTCTGTGCACAAGAAGTACCATATATTCTTCTGTGCATTCACATGTTCTTCCAGCTTTTTTCATTATTTGGTGCTTGTTTTCTGTAATATTTCAACACAGCACACACAATACATCTATTCAGTAACAAGCTCAGCAGAACAAAAATATATTTAGGATAAATTGTGCTTTTGACATTTTAAGAAACTGATAATAGGAACTTTGTAAAACGAGCTTAATTTCCTGCCAGTGGTTTCTTACACAAAGCTGCCTTCTCCCCACCAAACCCAAATTTCTTTATGCTTATTGAGACATGGATTGCTGAATCGCATTTTGCATTGGATGTGACAGGCCGTGTTATTTTTGTCTAGTATGTGACATAAGTCTTATTAGCAAGGGACAATGTAAATATTATATATCTTTATAATATTCACATTCACAAAACATAATCAGAAAGTCCTACTGAAAACACAAAGTTTATTAATCAATACTACTTTAGCTTTGTAGTATCTCTTGCAACAACAGCTCTCCTAACATACTGGTGTTATGTTTACTTGGAAAATTCCTATATTCAGGCCCAAATTTATTTGCAAAAACCTTCTTTTATATTTTATTCAGATGTTAAAATCCACAGTTATTTTTTCTATTTGCATGTTAACGCACGATTATTCTCTTATGTGCAAAGTGTCTGAAACACATTGACTACTGCTGCATATATGGTACATACAGTAGATGCCGCAAGCACTTACTTTCAGTTTCCAGTACAGTTGCATTACCAGGATCTACACAAAGGGTTTTTTAAAGGCAAGAAGCATCAACATCATCTGACGTATCTTAGAAATCAAAAAAACACATTTCTCCTGCCACCCAAGTGTAATAACAAAGTCAATCAACTAAATAAGTAAATAAACCAATATTTTTTCATGTTTGTGAGCAGTGATGTACTTACAGTAGCTTTGAATTCTTTTTTTTGCCTTATAAATAAGAAAGAATGTAAATTTACTGCCAATCATTTAATTGTAGCTCTCTATTAAAGGGATAGGGTTGCCAAAATACAATTGCCTCATTATGCCTTGAAACAAGGAGCGGAACATTTCTTGAAAAATAAAAAAAAAAAGATTTAATTTACTTCTGAAAAAGCTAAAGACACTTTTTATACAGTCTCAGAAGCAGCATGGCAGCTTCAATAAGGCATGTTTACATTTACTCTGTGCCTGCTTGAACTGATTTAGGTAGATATTGAGGGAATGTAATAATAGTCATAAATGGGAACAACATTAATAACTTAGGAAAAAAATGTGTATCTAGCAATGTAATACTTTTCACTAGACAGGTATTAGCTTGCAAAAGAAAGTTTTTGAATGGTGCAAACTTTAAATTCACAATCTATCTTCCACCAGCAGCTGAGGTTTCTAAATAGTTTCCATAAATAACAATGCCATTCATCTCTTCAAATACATAAATATTTGATATATTATTCCCCACAGAATTATTTAAGCGCGTGTAAAAGACAGACAGTGGGTAATCATGTGTTGACACTATCTATTTAAAAATATATTTGGTCCTTAATATGTCACTTATTCTGTTCATGCTTTTCCAGGTTTTTGTTTATGTTCATTATCCCCACTTAAATAAGGATGGAACAGCTGTGGAGTACACATCTGAAACAGCACACCATTCCTTTCACTAGGGAAAAGGGTGGAGCATTCTGTGTGCCAGATGGATGATCCAAACGTTTTTCTACAGTCTAAACAGTGGGTTTTTGGAATTTTGATACAAATATATAAAAATATTGCTGTATCAGCTATAGCTGCAAGAATATCTAGAGCAATATTATGTGTTCACACAAATCCTACCCTAATTAAATTCTGACCAGGTTTCCAGGGGAAGAGCAAGCAGGTATTGGGGAGCCAAAAAGTGGGAAATTTAATTCCATAGGCCTTGGTATAATTTGTGGCCATTGAAATATCCATGCTTTTGCTTTTGAAACCTTTTACTCCCACCGCCATCTTCCAGTAAGCATTCTTGCCTTCATGATCCACCTGCTGCCAACAATGATTGTATGTATATTTTTCACTACCAGAAACATGTTCTTAAAAGTAGTTGACTGCCTTCCATTCTGATGATCACTTTGTGCTCATTAGACCTTAGAGATAGGAGTTCCTTCAAAGGGTATCACACTGTGATCAGGAAGACAGCTGAGCATGTCTGTTTTGTTGCTGGTAGTGTGGAATGTAAATAAAATATTTAGAGGCACCAGGTGGCCTAGGCAGGAGGGGTATGGAACGCAGTAGTGCTGTTTTAGTTTAGTCCTGGTAGAACTTGGCTTTATAGGATATTCCCACTCTTGACACTGGGCCCTATCTACCATGTGGAGCAAAAAATGAATCAGTTCATGTGTAAAGGAACATTATACTATAGTGCCAGACAAGAAAATAAACCAGCCAGGGCAAAATAAACCAGTTTCGTAGGACAAAGCAATGTCTGACATGCATACATGCATTTGAAGGTCAAATAGGAAGTGTGTAGGCAAAGGAACTAAGGGTCTGGGACAATGCAGGACTGGTCAAGACAAGAATGTGGTTCCATGACTCTTCACAATGCTATGCTGGGTGATTTTGTGGTGGCAGATTCTATAAATGCCTTTTCCATAATGTTGTGATTGTAAGATATAGGTACTGCTATGTATCCTTTATATTTGTGAGTGTATTGATAGGTCTGTGTAGGTGTATAGGTCTGTATAGAAGTGTTGACTGACAGAAGCCAATGTTCTGTACAAGTTTTAATATAAAAAAGTGCACAAACCTCTGCAGACAGATATAATAGGGCAGCAAAAAACATGTCCAGGTTCAGGCCAAAAGTCAAGGGCAGGCAGCAGACAGAGAGTATCAGGAACAAGCCAAAGGTCAGGACAGGCAGAGTACATGCAAAGTTTATAAACAAGCCAAGGTCAAAACCAGGAGATCAATATCAAAGGAACAAGGACCAGACAGGAACAGGACAGGAACGAGACAGGAGCAAGAGAAGATTACCGGATCAGATTCAGGAACAGGAGCAGAAACTGGATCAGGAACAGGAACCAAAACAGGATCAAGATCAAGATTGCTACAAGGCTTGGCATCAGCGGTAAGGCCAATAATCCAGCAAGGGTTATCTGGGAATAAGGCTTTAATAACCCTCAAACAAGCAATTGCCCGCAGTTGTATAGTGGGAATGGACTAGGGAAAATTGACACAAAGGCAGCAAAACAAAAGGCATCCTGTCAAAGCCAGACCACAATGCCTCCTGTGGCTCAAGCAGGAGGAGCAGTGCCTGGAATTTAACAGGTCCCTGGATATATATATATATATATATATATATATATATATATATATATATATATATATATATATATATATATATATATATATATATATATATATAAAACAAAGGGAAAGTTGTGCTCACCATCAATTTTAAAACCATTAGGCAGGGGTGCAATGAGGCTGTGACCACAAAATACATATAGACAAATACAAGAGTCCTCTGCACTCAACCCATTATCAATATATTTAAGACATTGAGACATTTTGTGCATACTGCTACAAAAAATGCTGTATTAAACAAAACAGGGATTGTTTGTCCATATATTGCAATATATTTAAGCTGGCTAACTACGTCAAAGTCATCCCATATCTGGCCAGTCCTACACTCAAATTGCATCTGATTCATTAAGAATTCTATTGCTTCATTTTACAAAGGAACTAAGTTTTACCTGCAACTTACTAGTTTGGGAGTTTTACATTTGAAAGCAGCTAGTAAGTTGCTAGTAAAATAAATCTGAATCTATCTCAATATTTTCTGAAAAAAACTCCGACCAGGTTTTTTGGTCTTATTTATTAATACACTTTCCAGAAAATTTAATGATATAGGGAATTTGGGATTTATAGAGTAATTTCGAAAGGTGTTTAAAAAAAGAGGAAAAACAGAGATGTTTTTAAATAATCAAAATGTCTGACAACAGGCCAGGTATTTGAAAAAGAATAAATATAGTGAACCAAGACTTTAGATTGCTAGACTTTCTATCCACAATGCTGTCTGCAGTCTCCAAAATAAGGCTACAATATAATTTGTCACACAATAATGCATTTGTTCATATTACAAAATGTCTTGCATCATGTGCAATTTAATAACTATGGATATAGTTGAAATACATTTACAATATTTTCCTAGACAGGTCAAATCCCTGTTGTTGACTTGATTTAATAAAATCATTACAAATGGATCAGTTTTTGGAAATTGGTCACTATAGGAATGTCATATGTAATACAAATAACTCATTTTATCACTCTATATTACAATGTAATATTGTTATCCAGTACAAAATAATTTCATTTACGTTAAATGCTTTTTCAGACCATGATGAAGTGGAGTCAGCAGGCAGGAAATTCCAAACTTTAAAAAATACATGCATTATCCAAAGTGTAATACATAATTCCATTTTTTATTTTTTTACCCTTTTCTATCATTTTTTTCTCGGTATAAAAAATGACATTGTGAAAAAGTTATGCATGTATATATAAGCTATAATTTAGTGGAAGAAAGAAAAATAACAGTTGGGCTTTATTGAGTATTAGTTCACAATCTAATTATATATGCATCTATGATATACCAAGAAAAAAATTATTTTAATTAACAATACTGGATATTACAGGGTATGTTGTTATGCATTTGATGGAGTTATATGTGCCCTGAAATTTCAAGTGCTTTTAATGAAGAATACGTCTCTATAGTCTCTTCCTAGTCAATCTTTATTTGTTGAAACTCGATTTTACATCTCAACTGCAGGTGTCTATAAAATTCATTTTTAATTGAAAATATCTGTTTCCTTACAGTTTTCATGCAGCCTGGATAAGTTGCCATGGCAAGTAATTAAGTGCTTTATAGCTATGAAACAAAACCACAAGAGCAAAAAAATGTTTCCACCTCAAAAAAACAAGTGTGGTTTCCATAATAACGGGAACCCTAGAGCAGGAGTTATGCAGTTCCTAACATTTATAAAAGTTAAGAGCACTCTACTATTTCCCCAGAGTTTTTTTTTTAAATGTTTATTAAAATATTTATTATTTAAATATTTTTATTAGCCTTAACGGATGGTGCTTCATATTCATTTCACCAAACATCAGACAGGTAGGTATAATGTAGCTGTTTGGTGGTAGAACTTGCAGGTGCTTAATTTCAGTAGAAAAGAAAGCAAATTAAGTCCCTCAAAACATAACATACACAGAATCCAAGTTATACAAAACATGACTTTCAATTTTTCAGGAAAAATCCCCACCCAAAGCACAAGTAATCTTGAATGGGATCCATAGTATCAATTTTGATCCCTGTTTACCCACCTTGCACTGTAGTCTAAGACCTTTGAAAGTAACTGGGTATATTATGTTTGTAGACGTAACTGATGTGTGCAACTTACTCTGCCTAATTGTCAGATTAAAGGGAGAAGTTTCCGATGTTTTTAATTAAGATTTGTAGTGGTGTTTTGAGTGACTAAATTAGGGTTTTCTCCAATCTTTTTCCCCTTGTGACTTTTAGTAAACATGCACTTTCTCATTGTATCTGCCACTGGACAATAATATATGTATTTCATTACACTAGGACAGGTAACACATAATTTTATATATATATATATGTATATATATATATATATATATATATATATATATATATATATATATATATATATATATATAATTTATAGCAGACATCAAAACTAATTGCTGATTGAATGCTCTGATGCATTTTATCCCTTTGTTAAGGAGATGCTTTCAGAGATGTTTAAATGACCAGTGGGGGGGCAGTAGATGTTATCTATTTGGATTTTGCCAAAGCGTTTGATATTGTGCCCCACAAACGACTGCTTTCTAATCTAAGGTCTGTTGGGCTTAATGAAGTCGTTTGCACATGGATAGGAAACTGGCTACAGGATCGGGTACAGAGGGTGGTTGTTAATGGTACATTCTCTACTTGGAGTAAGGTTCTTAGTGGGGTCCCCCAGGGCTCAGTATTGGGTCCACTTTTATTTAACTTGTTCATTAATGACTTAGGGGAGGGTGTTGTAAGTAATGTATCAGTGTTTGCAGATGACACAAAACTATTCAGCCCAATTAATTCCATCCAGGATGTGGCATCCTTGCAGCATGATCTTGACAAACTGGCAATCTGGGCAGCTAAGTGGCAAATGAGATTCAATGTTGATAAATGTAAAGTCATGCACCTGGGATGTAAAAATATCCAAGTCACTTATACCCTTAATGGGACTGCAGTAGGCAAATCCATTATGGAAAAGTACCTTGGAATCCTTGTAGATGATAAACTTGGCTGTAGCAAGCAATGCCAGTCGGCAGCATCAAGGGCAAATAAGGTCTTGAGCTGTATTAAAAGGGGCATAGAGTCAAGGGAGGAGGGGGTCATTCTTCCACTGTATAGAGCACTTGTAAGGCCCCATACAGAATATGCCGTACAGTTTTGGTCTCCATCACTCAAACAGGACATTATTGTATTAGAGAGGGTACAGAGAAGGGCAACTAAGCTGGTAAAAGGTATTGAAAATCTTAGCTATGAGGAAAGACTGGCAAAACTGGGGATGTTCAAGCTGGAGAAGAGGCGCTTAAGGGGTGATATGATGACTATGTATAAGGGGATCATATAATAATCTCTCTAATGCTTTATTTACCAGTAGGTCTTTCCAGCTGACACAAGTTCACCCATTCCAATTAGAAGAAAAGAGGTTCCGCCTAAATATTCGGAAGGGGTTTTTTACAGTGAGAGCTGTGAAGATGTGGAATTCTCTCCCTGAATCAGTAGTACAGGCTGATACATTAGATAGCTTTAAGAAGGGGTTGGATGGCTTTTTAGCAAGTGAGGGAATACAGGGTTATGGGAAATAGCTCATAGTACAAGTTGATCCAGGGACTAATCCGATTGCCATTTTGGAGTCAGGAAGGAATTTTTCCCCCTCTAAGGCAAATTGGAGAGGCTTCAGATGGGTTTTTGCCTTCCTCTGGATCAACTGGCAGATAGGTAGTTAATAAATAAAAAAAAAGGTTGAACTCGATGGACATGTGTCTTTTTTTCAACCTTACTTACTATGTTACTGTGACCAGGGAAGCCAGATGTACAGATAGGATTCTTATGGAGAATCCTTGTGCATTAAATAGGCAACTTTATTTCCAGAGCTTGGATTTTTTTCTTATTTGATGAGGCCTCATTTACACTAGGAAAATGTCTCAGATCAGTTACCTATAGTAACTAATTAGAGATCTGCTTTCTACTCTCAGCAGAATGATCAAATGTGTATGTGGGCAATGGCAGAAATGCAATTTGTCTGTTGTTGCATACATTTTGCCCCAAAATCCCCATCCCATGTGCACAGTTACAGGCAGATGGACGTTTTGTGATAGAACAGCAGAAGGGTGGATACAAACAAGTTAGAAAATATCTGTTTTATATCTCTATTTACAAACAGTGACCTACATTTGTCACCCATTGTCTTACCCGTGTGCTGCTGGACTACAGTTCACAACATACAAAACATCAAGGGTTAAAACACAATAGCTATAGTCCAGCAACATCAGCATTGTGTTCTTAAAGGAACAGTAACAACAAAAAAATGAAAGTGTTTTAAAGTTAAAAATTAAAATATAATGTTTGGTTTCCCTGCAATTTGGGTTTTCTTCAGAACCATGGTCGGTCGCAAAATCACAGTGTGCATGCATGCCCTCGCCGGCGTTGTGGACACTTGGGGCGGAGGGCCCTGAGGAAGCAGAAACCAGGCCCCCCAGTCTGACCCTGTTCAGAACCACTACTGTAGTTTTTTATAAACAAGGTGCTGTGTAGCCATGGAGGCAGCCATTCAAGGCTCAGGTTACATAGCAGATAACAGATGTACTGTGTAGAATCCCATTGTATTTTATTACATAACATATCTGTTAACTGCTAAGTAACTGTGCCTTTTCTCATTTTTTATCTTAAATGGCTGCCCCTATGGCTACACAGCAGTCTATTTGTATAATCTATAGTCTTTCTAAAGCAAACACATAACTTTTACCAATGCAGGACAACAGTATATATATCTATATATATATATATATATATATATATATATATATATATATATATATATATATATATCAGTAAAGATCGTTTATGTCCAGCAATCTGTGTGCTCTGGCAATCTGTGTGCTCTGGCCCAGAGGGGCCGCTTTAACATAACATAGACAGACAGTATCTTGAGGGCCGATGGGGGTCTGTTTGTGCCTCTTTGTACTAGAAATTCCAGGGACTATTTTGAATCCCAATTCAGACCTGCATTAACCCTTATTAATATGTTGGTGTTGTAGTCCAGTGACATTTGGTTAACCCAGGGTTGAATATCAGTGTTTAAATCTCCTTTAAAGTAAAGATTGATCCCTTTTGAGTCATATTATGGGTGCTACATAAAGAAATATCTTTAAATATAATCAATTTCATGCACACTGAATACATTTAATACAATGCACATTAACTTAATCCTAGATGAGACCCTGTTTAGTATTTTCTTTACTGTCAATTTTAGAAGCAGATATACATTCAACACGACATATATATATCTACACAGTACAGTAAATGGGGAAAATGCTGAAGTCATTGAAAGGCCTCAGCTGTGCAGAAATAAAATGCCTATTTCAAGAATGTTAAGAGGCTAACTTTTCCTGCTATAAATTCCTGGTTTTATATTCTTCTGTGTATAGGAAAGTGGGCCCTGCTCTTCATGATATGCAAGCGAAATGTGTTTCCCAACTGCATGAAATGACACATATGGACAATAAAAATCACATGAAAATCAATCATTCCAAAGGTGATATTTTGATGGCCTGCTTATTGCTAACCATCAACTACACTAAGTGGCCAAATAAAAAGGCATAAATTGAAACTGAAACAACTGTTGGCCCAGGGACAAGCAAGACATCTGTGGAAGAGGCGTTAGGGTTTCCAGTTACATATTTGCTGCTGCTAAGCAACAAACCTTTTTTTTTTTTTTTTTTTATTTTTCCATATTTCCACTGTATCTTGTGTTTTCTATGTAATTATTGATGTTACATCATAATCCTACCATAGGGCATATGGCGCAGGAGCTATTCTTCTGAGATAACAATGCTTTCCAAGCTTTTCACCACAGACAGGCGTGCAAAATAGCTTTATTTCGGAATCATCAGTCAGCTGCAGTTAGAGATAGAAGTCTCTTTTGAACTGTCATTTCTCATTACAGGGAATTCGCCTTTCTGAAACTTACATGTAAGAAGAATGGAAAATGTTTCTGAAGTTGAGTTTTTGTGTCTATATACACACTTAGAGAGCTTTTATAGTATACAAATCTGCCCACACATGTATGGGTTATTTCAGAAACAAACTTCTTTCATTGTTCTTAGGGAACAGCCACTTTTCTTGGTTACCCAAGGTTTGCTGGGAATTATATTAGTATTGTTGACAAACTTCACCTGGATCAAAAAATCACCCATAGTTTAAAGTTTTTTCCATCTGCTAAAAAATGCTATACAGGTATGGGATGCATTATCCGGAAATCTGTTATCCAGAAAGCTCAGAATTATGGGAGGGCCGCCTCTCATAGACTCCATTTTAATCAAATAATTCACATTTTGAAAAATGATTTCCTTTTTCTCTGTAATAATAAAACCATACCTATGCAGCATTCTCACAGTTGATCTTTCTTATCTAATGTCTTATGTAATTATGTTTTTGGTCATCTTCTTTAGATAACTAGAGGGTGCAATGGAACAGTGTTATTGAGGGTTTAGACACAGACCTACCATGGCAGTATTGCTCAACCCATGTGTTTTCAGCATGTTATTAAGGGTTAAAACATAAAGGAGCTGTAGTTTATCTAGCATAAATATGGATTCTTAAAGCAACACTGCACAATAGAACATTTTCCAAATCCACCAGGACCAAGTGATGCAGATGATCCTCCACTGAGAACTGTCTACTCTCTTCTTGGTTCCATTGAATCACCACCAAAAACATGAAACTGTTTTGTTCTACCACTGAATACCAAAAAGTACTAGGTTCACCGCTCTGAAATTTGAGCACAGTGTTATACTAGTCTTGTAATAAGACTAGCAATAGTAGTTTTGCGTTGTATTCTATGGTAATGGCAGACATGATTCTTATTGTCCTCTTACATCTGTATTTAAATTGTGTATAACTACTTTTGATCTGCAACATTGGTAAGCTCTATGGGGAAGAGACAGGACCCCTCTCCTCTCACTTAGGGGATGATTTATGAAGGTTAGAGCACTCATAAATTGGCCCTTTAGCATGAAAGCTTGAATGTATCTGTATTTTGTTTTTATGTATATATTATTTTTGTATTGACCCCTGTTTGTTTTAGGAATGTATTGTTCTACTGTACATACAGAGAGCAATGTCAGTATTAGTTGCCTGATACATGGCTGTTGAACTGAACTGAAATGAACTAAATGAAGCCAAGAATGAAGAATCTCTGAGCTTTTTTTTTTCTTGTCTAAAACAAAATGATGTGATTGCATACTGTATGTATAGATACTGGAAATTCATATTATGGATACATCAAGTGTCTTTTCCATTTGCCATCTTTGACTTATATAGACAGTAATTCAAGGCTAGATTTCTCCAGTGTAGTGTGGGGTCTCTAGATTTTGTAATATAAGAAGTGTATAGAGGTCATCATTGTTTTTTAAAGATAAGAAGAAAGAATATATAAACCCTTTTTATAATGTGCAGCTGAAACAATACACAGTACTGGCTCGTCATATGGTTTTTGCTCTTTCATAATTGATACCATGTACCAGGATTATTTTTTGAGCCACCAACAGTCACTGAAACATTTTTGTGCTAAAAACAGCTTTGAAGTTGCCAAAGGCGAGAAAAAGTACACAAAGTAGTGTGTAAATAAATTAATAGTGTAAAGTCTAACTTTCTGAAAGTGTTTTTTTTTTATCATATCCTTTTTAGGGCTCCTATATACTGTATTAATAGTTACTGTACCTGTAAAGCTGTGCTTCATTAGCATAGTTATATGGTATCTGTTTGTATAACATTTTCCTATTTGCATATTCTACTTCTCCCTACTGAGTACCCTATACATAATCATATGTACGTACTGTGTGTATAACTTTATTTATAGAGTGCTACAAGTTTACGTAGAGCTGTACAATCTTACAATATACAAAAGTACACACAAGGATGACACACACTATCATGAAAAAGTATAAATACACAGAGATTAAGTGGCATGTGGTATGAAACACACAGGGCCGAATTTAACGCTGGTGTACCCCTAGACCACTCGCACCCTGTCGCCCCCTCACCTACCTCTGAGCACACACACTCTCTTTCACTCGCACACCCCCTCCCACTCACATGTCCCTCACCTACTCTCTGCTGCAGCCGATTTCTGGCTCCGCTGCCCCCATTGCTGGCACTTTGCCCCATTTCAGATTCAGCCAACAGGCAGCATGCTGACCCCTCATCAGAATTATTCCTACCATTACAACATCCTTCATGTCACTGCTATCCAATGTCGGACAGGGACACCAGGGGCCCACCCAAAAACCTTTAGACCAGGGGCCCACTCTAAGTATTAATTTCTTCCTCTGCTTACTCAATCTATATTCTCCTATTTTAATTTCTTTACACACTATAACCTATTATTCTATCTCTTTAGCCTCTTTATTCTCATAGAAAATGACCATGAAATAGGCCAAATGTTTAGAAGCAGGAGGGCCCACTGACACCTGGGCCCACTGGGAGTTTTCCTGGTATCCCGGTGGGCCAGTCCGACACTGCTGCTATCTAGCATACAGTATAGTGAGATTATTGTATACTTTTAGGGGCAGATTTATCAAAGGTCAAAGTGAAAATTTGAATTTAAAAAATTCGAATTTCGAGCTAATTTTTCTGTACTTCAACTAGGGAATAGTCCAAATTTAATTAGAACTTGGAAAAAATTAGAATTTCTAAATTTAAATGTACTGTATCTTTAAAAATTCAACTTCGACCAGTCACCATCTAAAACCTGCCGAATTGCTGTTTTAGCCTATGGGGGACCTCCTAGAACCTATTTTTTGGAAAAACTGTGAATCAAATTCGAATCTAATGCGTTATTACTTCTATATTACTAAATTCTACTATTCGAATTTGATCGAAAATGGACCTATATGATCGAAAACAGACCTATTCGGCCAAAAAAACCTTCATTTAATTTTGGTTGGTCTTTTTTCAAATTTGAAGTTCGACCCTTGATAAATCTGCCACTTAGTATGCCAATATTAAACTAAATATCAAAAGTTTAGGTGTTTAGAGCTAGAAAATATAGTTTGTTGTATCTGAATACTGATCTAGTTAATTAGTCAACTATTGGCTACTGTAGTACCTGTTTCATATGTTTAATATGCATCTTTGTGAAAATGTTGTAATGTTTTGACATTATTCCAAAATATTTTAAACTTTTACTAAAAAAACAAGAGTAAATCACTCCATTGGAGTACTGAATGAACATTGTGCCCAATGAGTGCTATGTCATGCCAATATCATATATAAATTGACCAACATTAGTCATATTATAGAAGTACGACAGTTTTTAAGATGTATTAAATGCAATGGTACAAAAGCATTATTATGAAAATAATCAAAATATCTTCACTATATATCCACTGCCCAATAGCAATGATACAGATCATTCCCATGCCCCTCTCAAGCTGAAACAAAAAAAAAGCCTACTTCTTTTTGTCACCATTATATACAGTAGATACACAATAGATCTGGAGGGGAAGTGACATCAGTGGTTCCATGAAGATGAGCAAAGGAAGTGATGAGGTTGGCCCGAACCCACCTAACCCATGGGACAGCCCTCACATCACACATTATTGGATTAAAATGCTATATTTACCTACTGATAATAGTAAGTAGGGGGGCATTATTTCACATTGATTTATACAAAGATCTACAACTTGTACATCATATATGCTAAGGCATTCATGAAGCATAAATTATAGCTAAATACCAGTTTTAGAAAAGAGCAAGTACAGCAAAATAACCATAGGAAATGTATGTATTGCATTATAATGATAGCTTTACGTGTCAGCACAAGGTTTTCCAAGTGCCAAATCAAATATGCCTGTAGCGATATGAGTCAAAGTGCTGGCGTATTCTCAACTAGAAGAAAACTGAAATGTGAAAATTTCCTGATGTGGCATGTTTATTCCTGCATCTTTAAAAACAAACCTGTTTTGTTTATTTATTTACATTATTTGCATATGTTGTGAAACAGCAATATTAAGGTAGTTGTCGGTTTGGCCCATTATGAAATAAGGTTTTCTTAACATGCAATGGAAATAATTTCCTTTTTTAAGGGTATCCCAGTATCCAAAGTAAGGTTGGCGATACCTCCAATTAATGTTCTTTTGCCATTAACAATCATCTTTGCCATTGGAAGAGCCTGTCTATACAAAGTTTTAGAAAGGCATACGATCACAAAAAGGCTGCTAAATACAATGTAAATGAAATGAAATATAGGATCAAGCAAAAAATATAATACACAGTAATGACCAATAAAAAAAAAATCCTCTTCTTGTTAGTAAACAAGTTTACTTTCAAGAAAGAGGCTTATCTTTTAAAATGCGAATGTAGCCCAAACATTGTTATTCACTTTCCCACTAAGACTATAGTAAACCGAGTGGCACCATTGCTCTAAATATGAGCCCCATCCATGCTCTGGATGAGACCTAAACTTCCAGGGGATGAGCCCTTGTGATGGAGTGGAGCAGGGTGGTGTGTAACTGTAACTCTATGCAATGCACAATAATTGGGCGCCCGTGGTCTTGAACAAAAACTGAACTGGGTTATTAGGTCATATCCGCATGGGAGAATAGCACACAGATACAGAAGACAAGCATGGAGTAGTAATCAGACTCACAATTATGAACAGTCTACCCAGAGTGTTTCCTGTTTCCTCTGGGGACAGTTCTTATGGGAAAACCCAGGGGTTCTATTTAAGTCCCTATTGCCTGGTCGCTGGTTCCCTGACTGGGCAACAATGCCCTTGAGATCTAATCCCTTTTATCACATCTTGGTGGAGTCAAAGCTGCTCAATATAGGTAGCCCCAATCTATCTGGCTCTCCTAGAGAGACTATTACAGGGTCTAGCTATTCCTTACTAGTCCTGACTAATGATGACTCCACAGGAAATTGGCAATTACTCCCTTCCTTAGGGTCCCCTTTGGGCACAATCTGTGGGGAAATGCAAAGTAAATGCATTTATCAGTCTCTTAAACCACTAATCAACTAAAAGTTTTTATGTAATCACAGACACCCTTAACAATGTGTTCAATGTGTGCAGTTATTCATTTGTTAATAGTAAGGATGGCTAACCCCCCCCCAAAAAAATCTTCATATTCTATTTCATCCAATAAATGAGATGGGAACCCCCTTTACTTTTCCTCTATAAATTGCACTAGTGTCTGTTTTTTTACATATGTGTCTTTTTGTATCTCTTTTGTTCTAGCACAGTCACAGATGAAAGAACGCACACCACATATATATATATATATATATATATACACATACATGGGATTTGTGTCAAAAAAAGATTTGACGTTGGCTGATTTGAACATGAAGCATCAATACAACTGTCACGTCTTCCCTGGGGAGACATTGTGGAGTACCAGGAATTGTATGCCTGAAGACTGGGTCACCCGGGGTGTAACCATACACAGCATTACAGAGATCCAAATCCATCAGACCCTGTAATAATATTTAATAAAATTAGAAGTAATAACAACTTGGTGTTCACAAAGTATATACAAACTTGTGTAGAAAGCAGCAGCAGCCTGGGATACAGTCCATAAACAAGCCAAACAGTAAAGGTAGGCGGCAGACAAACAAACTCGAGGGACAGGCCAGGAGTCAGAACCAGGGAATCCACAAGCAGAGCAAGGAGGGGCACTAGGGTACAGGAACAAGGCAGGAAGGAACTTGGAACAAGGTGGGTCACAGGAACTTTGAACTAGGAACAGGATCAGACGAATTCAGGAACAAGCAAGCTTAATGAACAACCACCGGGCAGAGGTCAAGGGCAGACTTAGAAACGGTCAGGATTGGATCATGAGAAACAGATGGGCATAATGAGATGGGTGGAGAGGTAAAGCGGAAGACTGAGATATATCAGGAACACAAATGAACAAAACAAGACTAAGGACCTCAAGTGGCATGACAGATAAGTGCACAGGTAACCAGAGTTTGATACTGAACATTTCCTGACAATCAGCATTCTAAATCTTATCTTTTGCTTTATTGTTAGGGGGTTATTTATTAAAGGTTGGATTGTGTTTTCCAAAAAATTCTATTTTTTTCGAGGGTAGTTTCACAAAAAACTCAAATTTTTCGGATTAAAAAAACTTTTTTCGGGATAAAAAAAGTTGAGATTTATTATGCCCTGAAGCTGCAAAAAGCTCAAATCCAAAAATACTCCAACTAAAACCTGTCGAGGTCATTTAGGAGTCAATGGCAGAGGTCCTTTCATCAATTTGATGATGATTTTTGCCTTAATTTTTCAGGTTTTTTATGGTGGTTTGCGTTCGAAAACTCGATAAATTTGTGGTATTCTATGTTTTTTAGCCTATAGCTCGATAAATTTGAGCTGTTAACATTCAAATTGTGAATTTATTCGAGGTAGAAAAAACCTCACAAACCTCACAAGCTTGACCTTTGATAAATAACCCCCTAAATGTATTTGATCTCAAGTTGTAAGTTTTAGTGTGTAGACTGGTATTTCCCCTTTAGATATTTTGCTAGGAAAATGCCTGCTTTTTAAATGCTGAATTCCACAGATCAAAAGTTTGGCTAAGTATTGTTAACACATTTGCAAAAGGCTGCAGCATCCATAAAGCCCAGTAAATGGAATATGCAGAGAGCACTAGAAGTAATCCTAAACTATGCATCCTATATTTAGTCACTCTGGGAAAAAAATGCATTTTTCTGCATCCATTAATTCAGAACTCACTTATTTTTAATGTTAAAATGTGCTATAATTATGAGATGCTTTTGTCTACAAACAAGTTCATTAAAAGACAAACTGTTCTGATGTTTTTCTCAGGAAAAATAGTATTGCTCTTTTGATATTGTTATATTAAAGGTGACTGAAATGGCTCTTAAAAAAAGTATTGTATTACAATATTCTGGGAAATCGGTAACATGGCGAAACTCGCAAACCTGGATTTGTGACAAGGCCACAAAGGTCCAGGCCTAGGATAGCATGATATCAGGAGCGAGGACTGGGTGTACGGCAAATTTCTTAAAGTACTTACACGTGCACACTCTGTAAAACAGCGAGTGGACAACTAAGAATTTCCATGCACATCAGAGGGAGAACGGAGAAGGGATGATTGCACTACAAAGAATTGCAGGTTTCAGGAAAATGGTACTAGTTTTTAAATGGAAGTATACTGAAGATTGCTCCGTTAATGGGGGACGGGGGCTGATAATTGGCTTTTTTTTTTAACTATTCAGCCTCTTTAAAAAAATCTAAGAGGCAGCAGGTTGGTGAAAACACTTTTTAAATACTCATTGTTATACCTCGTCTCTGTTTTTTTTACTTTAAACCCCTTTACCAACAATGACCTGCAGCCTCAAACCCAGAATCCAAGCCCCATTATCCAAAAATGTATTATTACAAAATCTCCATAGAAATCTATTTAAGCAAACACTTGTTATCTAAAGAAGCAAAAAGGAATGTGGCATTAACACCTATATACTGCATGTGTTGTGTTACTTAAAAACTTTCAATATTGTGGCAACAAGCTTAACCTCCAAAAACTATAAATCCGTTGATAGTGTGTGAGGACAGGAAGAATCCAGAGCTTTACATTCCGCAGTGGAACTCACCCGCTGAATAGCAGTTGACGCCATCTTGGATTGGAGGGGAGAGAGGAGTTCCAAAATTAAATCCATATTAAGCGCCCAATAGTACTAGCTATAAATTAGCGAACAGAGGTGGAAGGTGCGGTGCAACATCAACACAAGAAACGGAGAGTAGGATCTGGTGCGAGCAGTCCAACACTTTGGGAAAGAAGGTGGTGGGGGACACCCAATATACCATTGCCCTTGAAATAACTCTATAGATATCCCCTGTGATTAATAGAAAGTGAGCCTCTATTCTCACTGGATTCTCTTCCTCCTTTCTCTAGCCTTCTAAATATCTGGCTCGGGAGAAATTGTGGACATTGACTTATTGAAATATAACTCACACAGAAAATTTTGAAAAAGTTGAATTTTGGATTAAGAACTGTGGGGGTACCATGAATGAATTTTATCTCATAGGAAATTTATATTTAGATATTGGTTGTTTTGATTTGTAACAAGTGGCCATTAATCAATATTTTATGAATTTGTATGGATTAATTTGGGGTCCTGGCCGGCCGGGTTTTAATAGATTAAGGGGGTTATTTACTAAACTCCGAATGCAAAAATCTTGAAAAAATTTTGTTTTTTTTTTAAAATAAAATCAGACTTTTAAAAAATCACAAATTTTTGGGAATTTTTTAAACCCCAAAGAAGGAACAGTCAGAATCAGCATCCGGCATCTCAGATGTGTCGAAGTTGAATATAAGTCAATGGGAGAAGTTCCAATGATTTTTTTATGTGCGCTGGGTTTCGTGCAATATTATGAAGAAACATAAGAAATCTGAGTTTTCAGGTGAAAAATCCAAAAAAAAAAATCATGAAAATTGGATGAAAAATCTGAAAAAATCTTGAAAAATCTATTTTTTTCCCGCAAAGCAAATTTTCAGGAAAATTTAATAAATAAGCGTAAAAAACCAGAGTGGATTTGATCTGAGTTTGTAGCAGAAAATATTGAGATAAATTCAGACTTTAATAAATAACCCCCTAAGTATTTTATATAAGGATTAATAAAACTATTGTGTATATGTATATAAATTCAGTTTTTTTTTATTATTTATATTAAACACCTGTTATCTCTATCAGTTTTACTTATTGATCTCACGTTTTGCCAAGAAATTCGCAAAATTGCAGAAAAATTTGCAAAACAGTGAAAAATTTGCAAAACCTATTGCTTAATCTGGAAGGAGAGGGGAGGATAATATGATGAGTGACATTTTTGTTGCACAGAATGGTATATTTTTGGCACCGTTTCACTAAACGTTTTGCCAGCTGTGAACGCAGAAATTAGTTGCAAACTGATTGTTTTCCTGCTTCTTCTTTCTTCAAATTTCCCAGGGCAGACGCATGCACAGTAGAACTAAATAGACAGCTTTTTCATTAAAATTTCTCTGCATGCAGTTTAAAGGAATGGTGGTCCAAATGACAGAAAGGCTCATTATCCAGTAAGTCTCCAGTCTTAAGCTCTCCAGCCAGGGCCGGAACTAAGGGTAGGCAGAGTAGGCACGTGCCAAGGGCGCAAAGCTGGGGGGGCACCAGACACATGATTCTCATTTTTTTCCCCCTAGTCCGGTCCCCTCTGTGTCCTGCTGCAGACTGTGAAAGTGCATATTGGCGCTGGTGCGCATGTGTGTGTGCCTATTCAGCGCATTGGCAGGCCAAGTTGCCTGGGGCGCCTGCCGGCCTGGCCCGGCACTGTGTCCAGCTAATAGGCCCCAAAATTGCATGCAGAGAAAAAGAAAGAAAAAACTATTTCAGCTGTAGTATTTAAAGAATGGCAATAGTCTTGCTGTTCTTTGTATTCGTTTTAACCAATTATTTCTGTTCATTTTTTATTGATTTTGTTACAGCTATTTTTCTGTTTACTAATATAACCTTTGCTATTTGAAAATAGACATACATATAAATATTTAGTGGTTTTATGATATTTTACTTCCCTAACAGTATTTATGGCTTAGTATTAATTATTGATGTATGTAATACAGGTTGATAAAGTGGAATAGCAGAAAAATCCCAGGAAGATTTAGCTTTCATCTTCGCCATTCTTTTTTCGGAATGAAAGAGGCTAATGTGATTCCCATTGCCAGATTTCACACATTATTACCAATAAAATGTGTCTGCTTTAAAAATTTCACTTTCTTTCTATGCTTTGCTTGAATTGTTCTGCACAAAATTGATGATCAGTTTATTTTCCCCAGGATACTGTAAAATGATCAACAGAATGTTTCCCTAATTCGGATCATAAATTGGTCATTAAAATACACAAAATAACTTCACTTAAAGGATTTATATTCATAAAACCAGTTTAAATAATTTTGCAGACTTACAGAGCATTCAGTTATCCTCATTTCTAATTTCTATATAAATCCAGTGCATGCCTTAGGGTAGGCTTAAGAACAGGGGTGCAGGTTATGTTTCCTGCCACTCCATGTCTTGCACAGTTAGGGGCTGGTAGGGGTGGGCTAGGAGATGCCCCTCAACCCCACCTGCCTTGTGGGAGACCCAGGATTTTGTTTGCATCATGGATCACCAACGAGCCCCCACTGCAGAGGAATCAGATATGGGCCCCCAGCAGCCGCGGAGTCTGCTTCCTCTGTAATTACGCCACTGGTTTCCATTTTCCTGGGATACCTTTAATACCTAACTGATACTCTCCAACTGGGTTTTAACACACTACTAGAAATAATACCCTATAAGCACAGTTTATGGGGATGCTGATAAGGTCTCAGATATATAATATAAATGTTGTGCTTTGTTTTTCTCTTTTTGGAGCTTAACAGTGCACTTCAGGTTTTTATCAGGTATATTTGACATATGTAGGTGGCCTTTAGGTGATTTTCTTTTAAAAAATTTAGTTTGCTCAAAATATTTTCAGCACATTTAGGCACATTATTGAATTGAAGAGTATTTATTTGTGTTTAAATACAATAACTGTATGCTACAACCCCTTCCAAAATAGAAAAACATTTAAGGGGAGATAAACTTTCTGTTACATCTGTAATTAAGTTTGACTTGGCAAGCTGAGGGTGCAATTGGATAGTTTAATAGAAAGTTTATCTCCCCTTTAATTTTCCTATTTCGGAGGGGTTGTAGCATACAGTTATTGTGTTTAAACACACTACACACATCACCTTGCTGTTATCTAACACCTTTTCCTAGTATCATGGAATTTTCTTACCAGCATTAAATTGTATTCACATATAATATATAGTATATATATTGCTGTTTAGGCATACAGGACAAATATTTGAGTGCCTAAAAAACAAAACAAAAAGTATTTTATTTGTAAGATTATTTAATATTTTCCTCCACTTAAATACTTGGAAAACACTGGTACATCTTACAGTATATGGTGAACAGTGTCGGACTGGGACATCAGGGGCCCACCCAAAAACCTTTGACTAGGGGCCCACTATTAGTACTATTATTATTATTCCTCTTCTCACTCAACCTCTGTTCTCCTATTCTCCTTTTTTTAAATTCTATAGTCTATTATTCCATCTATTTAGCCTCTTTATTCTCATAGAAATAGGGAATGGCCATGAAATAGGCCAAATGTCTAGCAGCATAAGGACCCACTTACACCCTGGCCCACCGGGACTTTTCCAGGTATCCTGGTGGGCCAGTCCTGATGCTGATGGTGAATAAGCTTTAGCTTTATATCAAATTAAAATTTTGACATCTTCAAATGCATTTTTATGACTTTTTACTGTAAGAAAATGTAGATTTTTTTATTGTTATGCTGAGTTTTGATATTTTTGATCCCACTTTTAGGATCTGAAGTCGCCAAGGACTCTGGTACAGCACTCATGAAAGGTAAAAGTGAGCTTTTATTTCACACCATTAAAATCACAAATGCCTGTTCTGCTGAGTTTTGATCCCACTATAAGGAAACTGTGTATGCAATTATGATATAAATATGCAGTAAACAGCTGTGAATATTTTAGCACAGCTTTAACATGACAATGGTGCGAAGACTTCAAACGCTGTTTTGATATATATGAAATTAACCAAACCAATCATTTTATTGTTTATTCATCCTTATTTGAGTGTTTTTACATTTTTTTTTTCAGCAAACAAACTGCGATATTTATAGAATTGGGAGACGAGGAAATTTAGGACAAACAGATTGTTAGTTATATACTGATAATATTATATTAAAAATGAAGAAAATATTATATTGAAAATGTCCTTAAGAATCATGGAATGGTCTTCATTTAGATATGTAGAACAATCAGAACTTCTCTTCCTTCACTTTTTTATGTACAACTATTTTTTATTGGGACATAACGCTTAACGAGAATTCTTGCTAGTTTTGCTATTCTATCCTTCCTTTTTGGTTTAAATAGCACTGATATATTCTGCATGACTTCACAGAGATTATCATCCACATCAGTCCCTGCCCCAGTGGAGTTTACAATCTATATCCCTATTACATTCACATGCACTAGGGTCACATTTATCAGGAAGCAATTAACCTGCCTGTATGTGTTTGGAGTGTGGGAGGAAACCAGATTACCCGGAGGAAGCTCATGCAAGCATGGAAAGAATATACAAACTGTTTGCCAATAGTGGTCTGGCTGCAATAAAATCTAGGACCCCCGTGTTGCAAAGCCGCAGTATTAACCAGTTTCCATATTATCACCTGATGGGAGCAGTAACCTATTTTCATCTTAAACAATCTTCTAGACCAGAAAATCTAAACAGCACTATATCAGTATCACCCTTCTGATGGTTTATCACAAGAGTAATATTGGAAGACTTATTTTGAATAGCAGTCTTATTCTGCTATATAAGAGCAAATGACTGATATAGCTTTAGTAGGGATAATCCCCAATGGAAGATATTCCTGTATCTGTAATCTGTAATTTTGGGATGCCTACTTTAGAAAACTAAGGGGTTTCAATTGTAAAACTTTATGAAAGGGGTTTGCCCCTTTAAAAGATTATAGCATGAATAGGAGAAAATAGTACTTTAAAAAAAAACTATGCACTAAACCTTCAAATTTATATAGTAAAATCAAATGTGAACTAGAATATACTGCCAAAACCAGAATACCACATGAACAGACTTTTAGAATGGATTTTAAGATATCAATTTTATACATGTCATGTCTTATGTTAAAGCTAAAATATGCAAGCACAAAGCAATTCCCAGTTACTTTGAAATAGGCATGCCTAGTAAATATTGGTAATCTTTTTTTTTTTTTTTTTCATTTTTAGCTGGTGCCTAATAAATTTGCCTGGGCTCTGTTGAAAACTCCCCTTAAGAAGTTAATCTCATCAGTGCAAGAAAGATTTGCAGTCTATCACATTGGACCTGTTTTCCTTCATTCACAGCAGCAGGTAAATCTTTTTGCTGTTTGATTCGAGCCTTTTCGCCCTATATTCTCCAATGCTCTGTAGGTCTCCCCTGAATTGTACGGATAAATGAGCTGCTGTGACAGAAGTAAACCAGACATGTCCAGTGACTTCAGGACTCAGCAGCTGCACCAACAAATGAGGTAATACCTGACCCTTTTACCTCTTTGGGGTTGTAACTACATAAAGTTAGGAAATATACTGCCAAATGTAATCCCTTTGTGAATAAACAATTATCTTTCAAGGTACTCGGATTCAACCTACCTTCATTTTCTGATTTTCTTTCTCTTGAAACATAGCAGGAGTTGGGTTGACAGAATACAATGGTCTTCTTCCAGCTAATTATACTGCGTGCACTTCTCAGTTTGTTGGATGTTTGATTGTAGCATACAGTATCAACCTATAATTAAAGGTCAAGTGCAAATCATAACACATATGGCTCCCTACTAGACGAGGATAATTGCGGGAGCAAAGGGATTTACCTGACAATACTCCTTTTAGTTCTGTCTTTCTTTCCATTACATGTCAGTTTGACCCTGTGGGATATTATTGAAACGCTTTTTTTTTTAAATTTTGCAAGCATGTAGTAGTTGTGCCAGATTATTTTAAATAAACAAATTGTCAATAAATGCTTGGAGCATGTCAAAAACCAGACCAAAGGAAACTAGATTCATAGTTGATTCATAGTTATTATGGGTCACACACCAAGGGAGACTTCTCATCTAAGAGCTATAGCGGTGGAAAGGTATTCTTTCTAAAAATGTAAATATAATAATCTCTCAACTACTATATGGGATTTAGAAATTCTGCTTACTATTTCCTTTAGTATCATCACATCAATCATATACACACCTCCTCAACTGATTTAAAAGGACGTTTTGGGAAGTAAAATGAACAGAAATACTGTTACTTTTATTGTGTGCCATGTAGTGGGATTTTGGATGTTTATCGCAAGTATGACAACATTGCATGATCATAACAGAATCTGATGGTCACTGATAAATGACCAGAAACAGGCTCAGATCAGATCTCTGTTTGGATCTCATTGGGCTGCTGGAAAGTGGGTCCAAACCATCTCTGGAGGAGCTCATAGTCAGAAAGTGAGAATGAAATCTTAAATGGAGTATGGAAAAACATATTTATGTATACATAAATTATAATTCATGGTTTGTAAAATGGAGTTGGTCTAGCTGATGATGGATAATAGAATGAAAAATGGTTTACAGGGAAGGGGGTACAAACAGCAAGAAAGGAGTTTCAGTAACTTGTTAATAATAGCATAAAATCATATGTATATACAATTTTTTTAGTTGTAAAGTTCAATAAATGGGCTAATTAGAAAGTAACAACATTTACTGATCTGTATTATTATTACTGATCCTTATAAGAGTGAGTGAAGATAAAGACAAGGTAGAATCCAGTTAAAAAAATCATGGACCAGTCATAGAGAAAAAACAATGGATAAATACTTTAGTGGGGCTCTTTTATAAACCCACAGCAACAGCAAGCAATCATTGATTTGTTTATTTCTGTTTAATGCAGGAACATGAAGCTTCAGAGAGAGATCTCACACACACTCTCACGGGGGAACAGGAAAACTTTAGATCAGGGAGAACCCCAGAACCAATAAGCATTCACTTGCATCACAGACTCAAGAAATAACATTGTAATATCATACCTCCCAACTGCCTGTTTTTCGCGGGACAGTCCCGATTTTGACAGCTCCGCCTGCACTCCTGGATTGTTACATGTCCTGAATTTCACTTTGATCTCCTGCACTGATGCCAGTAAAAGATACAAAGTTTTGAAAACGTAATTAAATAGGAGTTTTTTTTGGCAGAGAACCTGGAAAACTCCTGCACTTAGATACAACAATGTGAGACTCACAGCTTTTCACCTTCATTGTCAAAACTGTAATAACACTTAAAACATGACCCGAAACCCCCCAGAAATGTGTTCAGACTTTCCATAACCTGATAAATTTTGTAAAATGGACATGGTATTTAGGGGTGTGGCCACAACATGGGCATGGTCAAAACATTTGCCCCACTTAGTATGGCAGAACTTTTTGTCCCTCTTTCTGATTTTCTGATTCTGATTTCCACCAAGCGAAAGGGAGCATTGACATATCACTAGTCAGAATAATAAACTGATGCACATCAAATGGTACCATACTGCACTGCTATGTACCAGACTTTATTGTATTCTACCATCGTTTGCCACAGTTAGGGGTTTATTTATCAAAGGTGGAATGTTAGAGTTTTTTATACCTGGAATACGTTCACACCTTGAATGATTCGATTCTGCATGTTGGGAAGACAAAAGGGGTCAAGAAATAAATTCACCCATTAGTGCTCATTTTGTCTGCACTCTCCATGTTGTGCTGGATTGAAAAGCTACTGGAGCAGAGTCGGTGGGTGATGGCCTAACCTGTGCTTTTCGTATGACACAGGGCAAGGAAAGAACAGGGCTCCACTGCAGTTGTGTATGCCACCACCCTCTAACTTGCATGTCTGAATGGAGAGCTCTCCAAGCGTATTAGTCATGTATGCAAGCACATGGTATTGTATGGGAGTTTATATGATCTATGAATAATATTAATGGATGCATATATGTTCAGCTTTGCACTTTACTATGCTAATATGGTTTTTTTATTGTTTTTCAACTCCCCATATTATTATAATTTTTACTATTACTATAATATGTTCAGCTTTGTGATTATCTGGTTTTCAACTCTTCATATTACTAT
This sequence comes from Xenopus petersii, assembly GCA_038501925.1. Lineage (NCBI taxonomy): Eukaryota > Metazoa > Chordata > Amphibia > Anura > Pipidae > Xenopus > Xenopus petersii. The sequence continues at coordinate 134,735,475 of CM076672.1, forward strand.
AATGCTAAAATGTTAAGATCTGAATGGCATATCTATTTCTCATGTTACTGATTAGTTAGTTAATGAGGGGCAGGGGTGACTAACTGGTTAATAAATGGATTATTGAAGAGGGTAACTATAGAGCTACCAATCTCTTACACAGCTGTAGTGTACTCCAATGTCATTTTCACTAGTACAAGTTTCATTGTATGCTGTTAAGAAGTAACAGAATAGACTATATGTAAGGCTCTGCTGGGATTTGAGCCAGGAACTTTTGGGTTTCTGGCTCTATGCCTTTTCCATTAGGCCAGGTGAACAACAAGCAGGGTTCCTTGTTATCTATCACCTGGCCCTTGCAGTGTATTTCCAGCAGCTGCCTAATTGGTGGGTTGGGGTCAGCCAATCAGAACTGACCTTGCCCTATATAAGGCCAGCCCTTCTCACCACCAGACCTAGGCATTGGTCTTTCTGAGCACTGTGATATTGCCCTGGTACCTAGCTCTTGTCTGAACTTTGCCTTGTCTGAACCTTGACACTTGCTCCCTACCTGCTCTGCATTCCAGTCCTGTTCCTGTCCTCCAGCTTTGTACTGCTCCTGTCTCACCCTTCCCATCTCTGCCTACACAGTGGCCCCTACTTATCCCTGAGACTATAATACTATGGGCCTCAGGGGGATGTGCCAATAAGATGAGTTGAGAAACTCGTCTCACGCAGCAGCGCCCCATTACTTACCAGGGGCGTCAAAATGCAGCTCCTGTAACTTTAAGAGCTGAACTTCTGGTTTGAAAACCAAAAATTCGGCTCTTATAGCACAGAGAGAGCAGAATTGCACTCTCTGCACTAGCCTTCTGTACCCTCCTGGACCCCTCTGCTGGTGTTGTGGACCACCCTCGACCCCCTCCAGTGCATAAAGGTGAGTGCGTGGGGGAGGGGGGCAGCAGCAAGCTGCTTCAGTCGGCGGAGGGTCCAGGATTGCCACTGATGGGCCTAGTAGGCTATAGCAACCATATTTGCTTTCAGATAGTAGGCCAATAAAGACTTGCTTTTGAGTTGCACTTGGTTTCTAGGCGTGATATAAACATTTGTGAATTTTAATACACTTTATACTCTTGCATATACATTTTGCTACATTTGCAGCTACAAGTTACTTCAATTTTACTATTTTTGCAGCTACCATGGCAAATGTATTAAAATTCTTTTCCCTATTTGAATGTATTGCAATTCATTGCCATAGTTATATGTTTTCTTGACTTATCAACTGGTAAGAAAGAAGTTGCATTATAATTCAAAATAACCATCCGCCCAAATAATTTTTTTGCATCTTTTAAAAAAAAAAATATGTTCAGCAGCAATGAAATTATTAAATGCATTCTGCATCTTGGGAATTAAATTATATTGTGCTTTTTTTCACAGGTTGTACAATCTGTCATTTTTTAATGTTAATACTTATACACCATTATTACACCATTATTTTAAACATAAAAAATGATAACACTGTCATGGAAACAAGTGTCAGAAATATGAGGGATATTTAGTGGTATAATATGCTGAAATGCACAGATGTTTTCATGGTGAATAAAGCACAGCCCAAGTAGAAGAATCTCATAGGAAGGTTTGAATGAAGTCATTGCTATTTTAATTATTGCCTTAGGTATGGACAACACATACTTATATGTGTTCCAGAACCATCATTGTTTGGTTCCAGTCCAGAAATTTGCAGAATACATTTTCCCCTCTTGTTACTACAAACTGAGCTGAAAAATGTTTTACACCCTTCACGCAGAGGGATTTATTAAAGACACTCCTCCCTCACATTGACATACTCACTTGCTTACAATGACATGACCTTTTTTTTTTAAAGATGTCAGATCAGGACATTCCATATAACACATGCTTTCCTCCATATACATTCTCACTCTACATACAGAAATGTTTTATGGCACATTTGAGTGAAATATAAATATCAGTTTCAACACTGCACAGTAAAAGAAGTAGGTTTCCTTTCATATAATATCAGAAAGAAAATAAAAAGACCCTATAAAGTTCTATAAAGTTTGCATTTTGGGGTAAAAAAAATGATGGTGGCATAAATGTTGTTCTCTCTTCTGTTCTCTGTTGATTGTGTGCTTGTGTTCTGTATGATCAGTGCAAGCTGTATTAAATTTTGCATCAGTTTGACACAAAAATAATGGAAAATTTAGCAGTGGAAAAATAAACCAGTAGGATGGTGAATTAACCTCTTATGAGTCACGCTGCATGCAATCTATGAACCACCTGATAAACTACAGAAAAATAATACAGCGCCATTTTTTCTCTGGCAACACACAGCACAGCAATATCAATCAGACTGGGCACAGAAAGTGTTAAATAACTTTATTTATCTTCAGCTTTAGCTCAAATGCTCCCATTTCCATAAAAAGGGCGATTCTAAAATATCACAGTTGCTGTACATTATAAAAGTGTCACCATAATCAGTCCCAGCGTGTGCATTCTGAACCTCCAAACATCAAATATCCGCACTTTTGTCTGTTGTGCATTAGGTAACAAGCATTTTACAGTACTTGTTATTAAAGTTGCTGCCTTATCAAATCTACCCTGGCTACTCTGTATCTTCGTTTAATGTATACTGGGTAAAGTGGGAGGTTTATACATAGTAATGATGACCAACTGCCTTGACGCTGCCCAGATCGACAATTATATACTGTTTACTAAATAAGCCTAAGCTTTGAATAGTTTAGCATAGTGTGCTGTACCAAAAAATGCATTTCTATTTCTCTGAACATATTTTTGTAGTCGGTTGTGGCAAAGTAGCAAGAAAGCGTTTTCTAACCATCTGTTTTCGAGTGACTTAATTATACAAATAACATTGGGAGAGGGTTCATTAGGGGCATATCAGTTTGTACAGATCCCAGAAGAGAAAGAAACAGGCCGAACTATGTGAGGAACAGCAAACATACATTTGTTGAGCACAGTTATTCTTAATTACATAGGTCTTGGAAATGTTCATGGTTATAATTTAATCATCTAAGTTTTATGTGACCTATAATCCTGCCCACACAAAAATGAAGTATAATGTCAGGGACATAAAAGATCATTGCTTTATTTGATCCAGATGCAGCTATGCTCCTCTCTTAAACATGGGTGTCAGATATATACTTGTTGAAAACTCAGCAAACTGTTTCTGTCTTTATGATTCACATGTCAGCATTCTCTATTGCTTTCTGACCTGAAAACTGAAATTTTCAATTTTATTATGGGGTTTATATGTTATTTTTTATCAGCTTAAGACAACAAATCTGCATAACAATTTATATAACTAAACCGATCATAAAAGATGTGTTTGTCGATTAGACTTTATTACCCAGTGCTAGCTATATATACATCCAAGTTAGAAAGTCAAATCACTCACTCAAATCAAAGTGGCAGCATCCTGCATGGAACCTATAGTTCTGCACAATTTACTATCATCAGCAAAAATAGAATCAGTACTTTCAATGCCCACCTCCAGGTCATTAATAAACACGTTAAAAAGTAAAGGACCAACTGCAGAGCCCTGTGGTACTCCAATAACAACAACTCTTTGTAGTCTATCTTTTAGCCAGTTCTCTATCCAGGTACAAATACTATGTTCCAGGCCAACATTCCTTAATTTAACCAGTAACCTTCTGTGTGGCACTGTATCAAATGCTTTAGCAAAGTCTTAGTAGATCATATCCACTGCCATTTTTCAGAGTTGAGGTTATTGCTCACCTCCTCATAAAAGGCAATTTAATTAGTCTGGCAAGATCTGTTTTGAATAAAACCATGCTGGCACAAACTCATGTATTGTGATTTTCACAATAAGCATTTTACTCATTATGACCCCTTTCAAATGCTTTCCTACCATTGAAGTCAGTCTAAAAGGCCTATAGTTTTCTGGCCAAGAAGCGGATCTAATTTTGAAGAGTGGCACCGCATTAGGAATTCACCAGTATCTCTGCACCATGCCAGACCTGAAAATAATGTAATAATAAAACAGTACCTTGTAGTTGATCCAAACTAATTAATTTTTTTTAATACCAGTCCCATTACTACATTTTTACATTGATTTAGGGCCAAAAATGTCTGTTTTTGCCAAAGAGTTGACTCCTAAATAATTTTGGGGTAATATTTTTTTTTATATTCCATATTTATATTTTGCATATGAGTTACTCTTTTAAACAGTTCATGCATTGTAGTTGATCTACCATGCAATGCAGACTTCATGCTCATCCTGATGTTTTGCCCCAGGCCGTAATCTTAGACACCAATGAACTGGTAAGACTATAGGCTTTTTCTGGTGGGGCATACTAAAGTGTTTCTTATCATCAAAGGAAGACAAATCTTCTACTGTTTTCTTCCATCTTCAACTACTTAAAGATTTTTTTTCCCCATATGTAAGGTATCAAAGTACTAATTATATACTACAAACATTCGTAAATGCACTGCACAAGTGCCAGGTGTTTCCAGGTCAGCAGATGCCACAATCCACCTGAAACAGCATTCATAAATCCAGCAGAGTAACCCTGGACCTTTTCAGTGTTGAAAAAAATACCCAAAAGATAGTATTAATGCCACTCCAAGCTAACTATAGAAAAACAACAGTGCACCAGTGTTGGCATTATTTGTGTACTTTTTGTTAGAAATTCTTAGCTCATGAAAGTATATTTTTAGAAAAAAAGAGCATTGGGTTTAGAGCAGAAGATTTGTAGTTGGATGTCCTAGTACATAATTAAGCAGCAACCACAGTTGGCAACAGCAAGATCCTATGAAAGAACCTCAGAAATAAAGCGAGTAGGAAGCAGGAAATAGAGATTTAAAAAAAAAAAATGTAGGCACAAAGGTAAGTACAGACAGATGTTCATATGGTAAAGTGATAAAGTATAAAACCTTTTTTGAAAATGCCTACACTATAAATCAACAGCAGTGAGAAGATCTATTGCCAAATGTCAGAAATACAGTAGATAGAACGGAAAAGGCTCAGTTTAAAAAAAAATGTTTTGGTTTATTCATTTTGCCAGGCACAATTAAAGGGCTCTACAACAGTCATTGCACAGTGACTTCCCAATAATGCAGAATGATAGGCGTTCTGATGACGTTGGAGTCTGCAAAACGCAGGAGAGCAGTGATTATGCTCTTTTTGAAGGAAGCCAAGATATAGCCAAACTCTGTAATAGTGAGGGACAATATAGTCATATCATATAGTATTAGTGAATCCTGGGTACTTGCCAGATTGCCAGGTTTAATTTGATATAAGCTGCCCTGAGCTCCTCTGCCAAAATAGACACAGAAGTCTCAAGGGAAAGATGTTGGTGTGACACCTTTCTCCAGTAAGGGTGCAGGTATTGACTTAAATAGACTTTTAAGATGATGTAGAGAGTAATATTGTGAGACGATTTGCAGTTGGTTTGTGGCTTTTGAGTTATTTCGTTTTTTTATTCAGCAGCTTTCCGGTTTGCAGTTTTAGCAATCTGGTTGCTAGGGTGCAAATTACCCTAACAACCATAAATTGATTTGAATAAAAGACTGAAATATGAATAGGAGAGAGCCTGAATATAGAAATGAGTAGTAAACAATAGCAATGACAATATATCTGTAGCCTTACAATGTATTTGAAAGCTGAGAAGAATCAGAAGATAAGGGCAAATAATTGGTTACTGTAAAAAAAATGAGCAAAGAAAAATTGAAATGCTGCTTAGAATTAGCCATTTAAGGTACAGTGTGTAGATCAGCTGTTCTGTTAAAGCATCTCCAGCACTAATATTGCCTATGAAAATATATGCCTGCTTCTTCCACCTTTGCAAAGGTTCACAGACCTCAAGCCCATTGAAACATCATGCTGTACCCTTCAGGTCCCTAGACTGGACAAGAACTGTGTTTAATATTGTTGCTCTTTATACAGAGGAATCAGAATAAATAAGGAATATATATATATATATATATATATATATATATATATATATATATATATATATATATATACACACACACACACACACACACACACACACACAGGTTGAAGGTTTAGTTCAGTGATTTGACATTGAATGACCAATGAAAATGATTTATTAATTCAATATTCTCATTGTGCTAATTAACTAATTTCATTATGTATCTTACGCAGCAGGTTTACCTCTAATGTAGGCCATTTGTAGAAATTCCCTTTTAATTGCACAAAAGCTGAAATATAATATAACTTGTATTTTCTTCTTGGTAGCCAGTAAATTCTCCCTCCAGGAAAATAACAAAACATTATAAATACGAGAGACTTGTTATACGGAATGTCCTCAGCTGTCAAGCTTTCACTCCCTCCTCTTCCATTGACAGCCAGTTTCAGTCTATTTGATGATGTGAGCCCTGAGACATTGCTTCTGGCAACGCAGGCCTGAGATTTGAAGAATAACGAGCGCCTCAGGAACAATATTGAATAGATTGTAGACACTCCTTGTTAACCATTGAGATTAATTATGATTTCTGCAGCACAGTATATAACAAAGTCAGAAAGATAAGATCATGTTTCATATTAAAGGATACTACTTTATCATCAACATAAAAATATGAAAAATAATCGCAAAACTGAAGCAAATGATACTTCATTTTTCTTTTGCAAAGAGAGAGAGAGAGAGACCTAGTCATTATTTTCCCAAGTCCAAAACCCAGGTTGCAATGGGAATTAAATCTGTAAGTCATATAAACTCACTTTTGGGGGGTCCAAGACTGTGTCATCTGGATGTGGACATGAAAATCTGTTAGTCAGGTGTCCAATAAAACGTTATACACTTAAAGAAAAAGTCCCAATGTAAAAATCTAAAAAAGGTTATTGTAATGTGTGGGGCCTGGCTGCTATTGCCCCAGACCTACAGCTCGAGGTGGAGGTATCCAACCAAAGAAGAAAACGGCAGGCACTCACACATCCCAAAAACGGGCTTGTAAAAGAACTGAAAACTTTATTTAGGCCACGGAGTAGATAAATACATAGCGAATGAACTCCAATAAAATGTTCCCTAACTTTGGCAAATTTCACATGAAAACATCAGACAAATTTTTGTGTAGTTACTTAAAATTAGGGATGGGCAAATTTTTTCGCCTTGTTTCGCCGCAAAAATGATGACCATAGACAAAAAGATTTCGAAGCCCATAGGCTTTAATGGGCATCTGCGACATTTCGCTGGCGTTGAATTTTTGGCGAAATAAAGTCAAGTCAAGTTCGCCCATCTCTACTTAAAATAATAAAGGCACTGGGAGCATAATGTACCGACACTTTCTAAATATGCCCCTATGTCTTTATGGCTTAGAAAAACATTTTTAAAATACAATAGGCACTCTTTAACACATCCATGACATCTCAGGTGCTGAAGATGTTGACACAAAAGAATTAAGAACTGGTAACTTTAAAGAGTTCACACAAGGTTGTAAAGATGGATTTCATCATTTTTGCTACTCTTGATTTTCTTCTCAAATTGCTAAGCCTTTCAGCAGCAGTGTGAGAATTAGTTTTACAACACTTCCCAGTACTGTTTACTATAAATCATTACCCAATTATGTTGCACGGTAGAAGCCGATACTTTTATGTAGTATAATTTAAATACATTTTAACGAATAATCCGCTAGATAAAATCGTCTCAACTGACAACTTGCTTTTAATCCTATTGATCTATTTGATAAATTACATGTTTTCTATGTCATTTTTTAAGAAAAATCAGCAACCACTGCTATGATGCACAGTTATTAAATTATTTTGCATGGATGAACTGCTGAGTTCACAAATGTTTTATTATTATTATTATTATTATTATTAATAACATTAAATGCAACTGATAACAGATACAAAAAGGTCAAGTGGATCCAGCCCAAATGAGTTCACAATCTTCCTTTATAGGATGCATCATTGTTCCTGGATTTGTTGACGCAAAATCTTAAACTAGATATTTACTATTTGTCATTAAGGACAAGAAGAGCCCAAGTCACCCCACCCTAGTGAATGCAATAGCTAACATTATTATCTTACCTTTCCCAGGAGTCCCTAGGCAGACCCCTCAATGTTAAATTAAACTATTGCAAAAAAACTAGCATGTCTTTTGACTTCTAATACCACTTGCTATCTAAAGATATATGTTTTGGGCTTCTGTACCAGCTTAAGGCAACCATAACCCTTTAGCAGGGAAAAACTGTGCCTCTAAAGATGCCCCAGTAGCTCCCCATCTTTGCTGATTCACTGCACAAGCTTTGGGCTGTTGTCAGTTACTGAACTTAGGGACCAAATCAAAATATACTGTAAATGCCGCATATAAATGTCACAGTATTAGGCTGATTAGCAATTAATACAGATAATTACTACATGGCAGCACAGAAACCAGGGCAACTAGCATCAGAATTTAATAATCAGCCCTGTAGCATCAGCTTATATTACAGGCCAACCTCATTTTCTGTTTGATAATTTGCGACAACCCCTAAGTTTAGCTTCTCAACAGCTGCTCAGAGCCCACTGAGCATGTGAGTGTCGCAGACACTTTCCAAGATGGTGACCCCCTTGTGACAGGTTTGATATCCTGGATCATTGCTGCTATTGAGAAGCTGAAACTTTAGGCTGGTGCAATAAGTTCAGTAAATAAAATATGGCATTTTTAGCCCTATTCATTTTTAGGGTTTAGTTCTCCTTTAAAAGAATAATAGGTGGCATTATTGCAAACATAATATTCAAGGAAGTGATCCTTACAAATGAAATGTAAAATTGCTCAGGATGCTTTTCTAAGGAAGTGTGCAGAGATGGGAAAGGGCAGCTAAGGCTTCTGATCTCTGTCCTGAGCAGAGCAACATCAGAACATACAGCAACATCTTCTAAAGATATAGCTATGTGATTTTACAGTTACAGGAACTACCCAGGTGCTGCTGTTATTACAAAATTCATTATATTAGCAGATGATAAAAAACTTAAATATCTCAAATAATGTAAACACCAAAAGTGCAAACACCCTAATCAATTTTACATTTACATTTTTAAAGGTTTTCCTTTTTGACCCATTCATTGTGATTCGTTTTGCTGCCTGTCCTTCTCTCTTCCATTACCTCAATGTTTCTATCAGCCCTACACTTTAGTAGACCACTTCACTTATGTCCCTTCTACTGACATTACGGGGCAGATTTATCAAGGGTCGAATTTTGAAGTAAAGGGAGTTTTTTTGAACTCCCGTAACTTTGAAATTCAAATAAAAAAAGACCAACCAAAATTTATTAAAAAAAAAAAATCAAAGTTTTTTCCTGCGGGTGAATAGGCTGTATTTGATTGTTCAAATCGAAGTAACATCGTATTTGATCTAATTCGATTAGAAGTATTTTCAAAATAAAAACTTTGATTTTTCAAATTTGACTCCAAATAGGTCCGAGGAGGTCCCCCATAGGCTAAAACAGCAATTTGGCAGGTTTTAGATGGCGAATGGTCGAAGTTGAAGTTTTAAAGAGACAGTGCATGATAAATTTTGGTATTCAAATTTACAAATTTTTTCCCTAGTCGAAATACACAAAAATAGCTCGAAATTAATTTTTTTTTTACTTTGAATTTTCAATTCGACCCTTGATCGAATCAGCTGAACTAGGTCCATTTCCCTAAATAATTAAAATAGATTACATTTGGGACTCCAAAAGCAATATGTTTCAGATTAGATCAGTTTGAAGAACACTTCTGCAACAGTGACAAGGCCTTAACTTGCCAATGAAAAATAAAAATATGTTTTTAAAAATATTACCGTATATACCCGCGTATAAGCCGAGTTTTTCAGCATCCAAAATGTGCTGAAAAAGTCTACCTCGGCTTATACGCGGGTCAGTGGTACCCGACCCAAGTAGCTGAGATTGCAGTCACTTTTAATCATTCCTATACCAACAGTTCACTTGGGGAGAGACTGCAATATCCCACAATGCCCTCTGTTGGTTATATGAAAGAATAACAGTGCGCCCTCTGTTGGTTATATGAAAGATTAACAGTGACTGCAATATCACACAGCGCCATCTGTTGGTTGTATGAAAGAATAACAGAGACTGCAATATCACACAGCACCATCTGTTGGTTGTATGAAAGAATAACAGGGACTGCAATATCACACAGTGCCATCTGTTGGTTGTATGAAAGAATAACAGAGACTGCAATATCACACAGCACCATCTGTTGGTTGTATGAAAGAATAACAGGGACTGCAATATCACACAGCACCATCTGTTGGTTGTATGAAAGAATAACAGGGACTGCAATATCACACAGTGCCATCTGTTGGTTGTATTAAAGAATAACCGGGACTGCAATATCACACAGCGCCCTCTGTTGGTTATATGAAAGATTAACAGTGACTGCAATATCACACAGTGCCATCTGTTGGTTGTATGAAAGAATAACAGTGACTGCAATATCACACAGCGCCCTCTGTTGGTTATACAAAAGATTAACAGTGATGGCAATATCAAACATCACCCTCTGCACATGGTAGTGGGACAGTGGGACGATGCACACAGTAATCCGTTTGTCAATTCTCTGTCACCATCAGCTTTGCAAAGAAGTCCGGTTGATCGCTGGGGGGGTCGCTTTGGCAGAATGTGCGCTGCTGGGAGACAGGGCTGTAGTTGTGTCTAGGCTTATACGCGAGTCAATAAGTTTTCCCAGTTTTTGTAGGTAAAATTAGGTACCTCGGCTTATACACGGGTCGGCTTATACACGAGTATATACGGTAGTAACATTAATGTTCTCCTAGATTTATTATTTTGAATATTTTGTCACACACAAAACTTTTTTTATATTATCATTCCACTGTGTTGTCCCAGTCACAGCTACAATACAGCAAATGTGCATTATTTGAGCTTTTGCTTTAAAGCTGCTAACCATTTTATGGAATATCCTGATACCATTTTTATTTTACTTGTAAAGAGAAGCAGCAAAGAAAGATGAGTGAAATCATTGAGCAGGTTTTAAAATTATATGTATTTTGATGGTTCAGCTGAAAAATGATTTGACCAGCATTTTGTGATGATTCATGACAAGGTAATCAGATTTCAATTCATGCTCCTTTCCTTCTATGCCGTTTGCTATGCAATAGTGATTGACAGGAGAAAGTATTGCCTGGAGCTAACACAATTTTTTTCGAGACAAGGTGAAACACAAGGACAAATTGAGAATGGAAGCAAGTGTGCGAAGGTCACCTTTTCAATTTATCTACAGAAATAGTGATTGGCAGCACTAGACATTTGCCTATTACATATTATACAGTCAGTATTTTCATTTTAGCCAAGCACAATTACATTTATACAGGAAATAATAGAGGAAAGACCCTGATTGCAAAATGGTTTATTCAGTTCTTTAGGTAATCATTGGTTTTGTCATTTAAAAACTGTAGTCAATATCTAAATATACACCCCCCAACAATTTAAAATAAACAAATTAGAGATCCTGTTGACTGTGGCCCAGAACTGTTTTGACCATAACAGACTAAACTCACAAATAGAGAACATTCAATTCAGGCTATATGAGCAAAGGGATTTTTTTAAAAAAAGGACATGCCCATCCAAAAAATTCTAAAGGTCTAGGCCTGTGTAACATTATACAAATCCAAGCTTTGACACTGAAGGTACAAACATTAAGGATTTAGGTGCAAACAACAGAACCTGTGCCTAGAACTGATTTAATAAAAAGGTTCATTCAAATTAAATAGAATTTATTTCAGGAAATGCCATATAGTACAGAAGTAAAAGTTATATTATATTTATTGCTAGTGATGGACGAATTTGCGCCTTTTCGATTCGTTTTTTTTTGCCGAAAATGCGCCAACGAATGTTCACGCCCGTTTCGCGAATTTATTCGCCGGCGGCGAATCGCACAAATTCCCGGCGAATTTGCGCCTGGCGAATAAATTCGCCCATCACTATTTATTGCCCTTTCTGCCATCTAAATCAACATCTTTAAGGATACACCACTCTAGCTACAACATCCCAGGCACATTTTTCATTGTAGCTCAGATATGATCTTAGAGCCAAAAACAAGCTGTAGCAAGTTGTTCTCTTGCACATCAAAAACACAATATGTTTGTGATGGGATTATGGATTGTGATGTAGGTATCCCCTGACACATTTACATTTAAAAAACAAGGCAACATGACATTACAGTTAAGTTGTAATATAAACTTTTCCTGCTTAACTGAGCTTGTGCAGGGAAATAGGATATATATTATGGCATAAATGTTATGTCAGTTATTTTGTTAGATTTTGTTTGTACTGGAACCCGTTATTTGAGTGAGCTCTAATACATCTGCTAGGAAAGGAAGCCCATCTATAGGATATATTGGATCATTCATCTGACAACCAACTGCTGCAAGAAGATAGAATGAAGAGAAAGTAGTGAATATTAATTATTAATATTGATTATTTCAGAAACGATACCGCATTTTTAATTGAGTGTATTTAGAGACTTTCTTATTTGAGTATGATGAAGCTTATATTAAATTTTCATTTTCGCGATAGTAATAAAACAGCACATTGTACTTGTTCCCAACTAATGTACACTTATTGGAGGCAAAATAATCCTATTGGGTTTATTTAATGTTTCAATTATTTTTTAGCAGGTTTAAGGTATGGAGATCCAGATTATGGATCCGGAAAAACCCCAGGTACTTCCTGAGGACACATTCAATCATTATAATAAAAAAGAAAGTTTAATGGCCATTTAAAAAACAGAACATTTGCATAAAGACCCTGTGTGCGTGACAAAGTCACATATCCAGAATATCTCCCTTTTTTATTGGAGTCATGACTAAACAGTTCTTTTCATTAAAGCAATTGTTGAGGGCTTGTTCTAACAGCTTGCACATTTTATTTGAGCTCTCATGAAACATTTCCTACCATGCAGTGATCTGACACATTTATTGCCTGCTTTTGGGGGAATACGGTGCAAATAAATACAAAATATTTTAAGCAGGCAATTTTTTTTTTTAAACAAGACTTCTTTAGCTCAGCATTTTAAAAATAAATCTGTATATTTTCTATATAAAACATTATTCAGATATATTCAGATTTCTATACTGTGATCAAGTGTAAAAAATGTGAATGTTTTAGGCAGTTCAGTATTATTTTTGAATCATTTTAGCATTTGATTAAAAAATCCAGGTATCACAATGTGCACAATACTTTTGCACACTGGGGCACAAAACAAAACTGTAGCTATTCTAAAGAATCACTAAACTTCATTAAACCATATATAGTCTCTATTATTTTTTACTTCCAGTTTTCTTTTTCCAATTATATTGGGTAATTTATATCATTCTGTAATAAATGAAATCTGGTCATCTTAAGTTTGCTGTAATGAAATAGTATTTTGTATAACTTCTGACAGATGGGTGAGAACATTCCAACTTTTAGAATGCCTTCGTGCATCAGGTTTTGTAGCTTACACATGCCTCATGCTCTAATAGTATAACGACTACATCTGTAATAGGTTAAAGATGAGGAATACATTGAAGGAAGCTCTGCTGTAACAGACAAATGTTTTTTTTTTGTCTAAAACAGTATGGATTATGCAGCAAAATGTGCCACTTTGATAACGTAATCACTACCAGACAAGAGCTAGTGTTGATAGTTGATATTAAGTAAATCTGTGCATGTCTTTGTACTGTAATCAGATCATTAATAACTATTATTGTAGCATTTTAATAGCATTGCACAAGCATGCTATTAGATGAATAATAATTCTGCCGGGCTTAAAAGATATATTTATTGAGTCACACTTTTTTAAAAGGTTCTGTGTTCCAAAAAATAAGAAAATAATACAGGAATGGAATTAACAAGTAAAGACGAAAAGAGAGAGATAGAGAGAGAGAGGGGGGGATGGGAAGAAAGGGATGAAGAGTGAGTGTGAGGTTGTTAGTAATATATTTTAACTTCTACCCTGTACTGCGAAATTCATATGAACTTTCAGAGTGGCGTGGGTGCATAATTTGTGTTGTGATGCATGCAGTATACTTACTCTATGTCTATTGCATTAAGGGCTGAGGTTAAGATATAGCTGATCACCATGCCATTAACTTCAGTGTCCTGATCGGATTTCCTAATTTGGAAATCTGGACTAACAGTTTTTTTTACATGGACAGCTCTTTTGAAAACTGTGCTCTCTGGGTTAAAACCAGACAAGTGGCAACCCTACTTACTCCCATGTATTTACATAAGGAGCCATTACAAAGTGGGTGCTGTCCTAATTTGATGCTCTTGTTGCCCTCCTGTTGGTGCTTTATTTTGGGTTTTCCTTTTATTTCTTGGTTTATCTTGACCTGCCTTTTAAATTTCTTGAAACGTACAAACTGGAAATAAAACACATATATTTAAAGAATTTGGAGATTTCTTGACTCAGCTGTCATCTGTGTTTCTTGACCCAGCTTGTTTCTTGGCCATGGTTTGTCCTGAGATTGTGCGCACTACTTGCCTGTTTGTCTTCAGTCTGTTTTTGTACAGAACTACCAACCAAAGATCAAGTCTCCTTCTGTTCTGTAGCTCATTATCATCCTGGCTTGTTGACTTTGACTACAATTCTATCTCTACCAGTAAGTGCCTCTCTTGGTTGGTTTGTTGGGGAGTCATTCTGTGTAAGACTGAAAAACATTGCAGTCTAGGAATTAATTTTGGAAAATTTTGTGACAACAAACCATGGTCTTGTGATACCTCATTAGGCTGAATATACAGTATATGCTCTTTTTGTTGGTCCCTAAGGAAGAGCACATCAGTGCTTGTAATGTTGGATTTTTTATTTTCAATAAATCACGTATTTGCACTCATTTCCCAAATGAGTGTGGTACCTTTTTTGGTTTGTTTCTTTTTCTTTTTTAACATATTGACGTATCAATATTTGGATTTAATTCAATCAGTATATAAAGATAATGGTGAACAAAAAAATAAGGAAACAATGTAATTTGCAGTAATTTATGCAATAAAAAAGAACACATTTGCCATTTTATTTTGTGGAAAAAGTAAGTAAAGCTTACCTTACCTTCTAATACCTTCTATTGCCCCTTTGGCAGAAACAACCTCAAGTAACTGCTTATAATTGTCTGTCAGAATTGGACATGGACCAGAAGAGTTTTTTTCCCCAATCCTCCATACAGGGTTTTTTTGAGGCACAGCCCATATCAGATTTATAACATCTGATTTTGACCAAATCTCCAATCATCCATTTCTTTTTTTCTCCATACATCATGTATTTACTGGAATATGTAGGGCTATTGTTATGTTGCAAGGTTACCTTTTGCATAAGCTTTAATCTTCTGACACATGGAGGCCTATTTATCAAAGGTCGGATTTTCAAAGTGTTTGAAGCCACAACTAAAATCACAAACTCTAACTAAAACTATGATTAACAAATGTACAAATGGAAAATAATACGCTAAAAAATCTGAATACCTCTAAAAATGTGAGATTCCTGGACAATTCCTAGTAAAAAAAAATCGGAATTATTAAGTGCAAATTAATTTAAAAATGGTCCAATAAGATCAGCACAGCTCCCATTGGCTTCTATAGGACCTTGACAACTTTTACCTGACAAAGTTCATTAGTGTTTTTTGTGGTTTTTACACTTATTAACTCCTGAATTTTTAGAGCATTTTAAAAAAGCAAACATAGGACAACCACAAATTGTTAGAGGTTTGTGGAAAAAAACTAAATTACATTTTTAGTAAAAGGGCCCCATGGTCTCACATTATCCTCATTTATCTTTCAGTACAATCAAGAATTCTTCCCATGTTCACATATTTCCATGTGTACAGTTCCACAGAGAATTGGGCCATGTACATAGGAGTTACACCATGATAGCACATCATATGCCAATACATTTCTTGTGACGGTGGTTAAGGATGGAGCTTTTCAATTGCAAAACCAACTGATCCTTATGAACTATTACGTTATTTTTCATCCATCGCATATAAAATGGCCTATCCCAGTAAGCCAGCTTTTTAGGTTTGATTGGAAGCTTCTCCTTCGGACACCATGGTCTGAACAAAGGTTATGGTTTCTGATTTTTGCTTTTACTTTTGTGATAGCTGTGAAATGATCTGGCATGAATATGTAATAGATATGTAAACTTGTTGCCAATAAGCGTGATTGCTTTTAATCAAGTGACCAGCAATCTGTAGTAGGGGACTAGACCTGAAGAAAACTTTGCAACAATTATTACATAACCCGCCTGCAGCTACCTGAAGTTTAATGGCATTAAACAGTAAAAAAAATAAGTTTAAAAAATAACAGTTATGATATACAGGTCTGGAAGATGTTATCCAGAATGCTCAGGACCTTGGGTTTTCCGTATAAGGTATATTCCCATAATTTGGATCTTCATACCTTAAGGGGCAGATTTACTAAGCTCGAGTGGGTAGTTCAAATGAAAAAATATTTGCATTTCAAAGTATTTTTTTGGGTACTTCGACCATCGAATAGGTCAAATTCGATCAAATTAGATCGAATCGAATGATTGGAACGAATTCAAAGTAAAAACCGTTTGACTATTCGACTATTTGATAATCGAAGTACTGTCTCTTTAAAAAAAAACTTCAACTTCATACTTCGCCACATTAAAGCTACCGAAGTGCAATGTTAGCAAATGGGGACCTTCCAGAGCACTTTTCTAAGTTTTTTTTGATCAAATAAAAATCATTCGATCGATTGCTTAAAATCGTTTGAATAGATCGTTTCAAAGGATTTTATCGAACGATTTTTATTCGATCGTTCGATCAAACCTTTTGCACTAAAATCCTTCGAATTCGAAGGATTTTACTTCGAGGGTCGAATTCAAGGTTTTTTTTAACTTGATAAATCTGCCCCATAGTCTACAAGAAAATCATTCAAACATGAAATAAATGTAAATAAAAGGTTTTGCTTCCAATAAGGATTAATTATAGCTTAGTTGGGATCAAGTACAAGGTACTGTGTTATTATTACAGAGAAAAAGGAAATAGTTTATAAAAATTTGGATTAAATCTTTTTTGTATAAATTTGTATAAAATCGGAAATGGCCTTCCCATAATTTCCAGGGTTTCTGGATATCGGATCCTATACCTGTATTAATACGGGTTTCAGTACTTTTGTAAGGTGGTGTAATAAAGATAGGCAGACCTGAAATCAACCTATTTTGTACAAATTTAGCATTCAGAACTATATTTAGTGGCAATGTACTTGGAATGCTAGATTGGATTTGAACTGAAATGTGTTTTTCCTGGCCACATTCTCTGCTTCAGCAACATTAACTGGAATCCATACACATTGACTGGGTAAACTGTCTTGCCAGTTTTCAGCTGTATTATGCAAGAAATCTTACTTGGTCCTCCTATTCAGAAAGCATCAGAGTGTGTCTAATTTGCTTAGGTTTTAATTGCTCATTCACTAAAGTGATGTTGCACACAAAGCACGATGCAGTTTACTTTGCTTTTTACCCAATGTGTACCATTTTACCTAGCATTCACTCAGATGTTTGCACAAAAAGATTTTGCAATGCAACATGTAGGAGGTTCATCAATACAACCAAAACACCTGTTACATTTGTTAAAACCAGAGTTAGTTGTGGTGGCAGTGATATGGGCATGGGAATGGGCAAGTCTCAGAAGTACCTATTGTCGCAACACATAAATGCATTTGCAAGAAGCAGGTGCTTTATTACTGTTTTTTGACTTGCACAATTCTGCTTTTTATTATCTATACCATCATTGTTGAATGAGTAATTTATAGGGATGCACCGAATCCAGGATTCGGCCTTTTTCAGCAGGATTCGGATTTGGCCGAATCCTTCTGTCCAGCTGAATCGAATCCTAATTTGCATATGCAAATTAGGGGCGGAGAGGGAAATCGCGTGACTTTTTGTCACAAAACAAGGAAGTAAAAAATGTTTTCCCTTTGCATATGCAAATAAGGGTTCGGATTCGGTTCAGTATTCGGCCGAATCCTTCGTGAAGGATTCGGGGGTTCGGCCGAATCCAAAATAGTGGATTTGGTGCATCCCAAGTTATTTATTTAATGTTATTTTACGGCATCCAGCCTAGTAACATTTTTATTTGAAATTTTCCATAAACCTCTGCCAGTCATGGAACTCATTCTCTGCATAGTATTAATGGTAGAGTCATTATCAGGAGACCTTTCAAGTAAAAGAGCAACTAAAGCCCCGGATCACTATTTCTTTATACTAAATGCTGCGCAGTCTTATGACTATTAAAGCTAATTTTCTAGGCTTTTGGTTGCTGTTAGTTAGATATGAACTGACTAGCCACATTATTAGGCATGTCTATTGTATATCTTACCCAGAAACAGCGCCCTACTATATTTGATAAATATATGTTAATAGTGGCACTGAAAGAACCAAAACTGAATCTATAACTAGTTGTACCTTGTCACAGTTGTGGAGGTTACAGGTGCAGATGGCTAAAGAATTATGGAGGGATGGAAGAAGATCTTGTTTTTCAGATTCCGATAAACACAGGCCATTTACATAGACCGTGGAATCTGGAGTTCTCACCAGATAAAACATTTAGTGCAAGGTACAGAATTCAGCACTGATGGGTGCAAGGCAGTCACGTGCCATGAGCCATAGAAATTCCAAGTAACAATATTTTCTATTTCTAGCTCACTTAATCCCTTACACTCAAGAAGGTGCATGACATAAATCTGAAAACATAGTGAGGGTGTTTTTATATGAAAATGTTGTCAAATCCTCAGCAATGCAGCTATGCGATCAACACCTCTCACCATCCCCAGCTGTAAGGTGATGGACAAACCACATTAGCTTAGAGTCAAGTTTTTACATCTTAATGATGACGATAACGACATGGTGAAATAATTCTAATTAACCATGCTCCCGCAGGAATGCAGAGACACCTCTAATATAAGCAGCCATTTATTTAGTGTTAACAAATAATAAACCTAATATACCAAACTAAATATTGATGTATTAATTGCATCAGAGTTGATGTCGCAATGCAGAGAGCAATTATGTAAAACATAAACTTGAGCATGTTTTTGCCTGATAGTGGAACATCACCAGAAATAAGTCTTTTGAAGGGGTTCATATTAATTAAATGCAATTTGCCTTCAAAGACATTGGCAGCAGTCACTTGCTAAACCAGCTGGAAGAACATTCTGATTTCTGCTTGCAGGACTCAATGCCTAAACACAGTTGGGGGATTTGGTACAAAATGCAGTACAAAAACTATTAGTTATAAAAACTTTCCAAAATCCAAAATCATCTACTGTATCTTTCTACCCATCTCATATGCTTTTTCTTTCTCATATCTTTTTTGTGATCTGCTATTGTTATCTTTCAAAGATGGCTAGTAAAATTCTTCTCCGTTTTCTATTACACAGTAATGTGTTGTCATGATGCAGTCTGTAAACTGTTCCTGTTCATTGCACCAAGACTTGTTCTTTTGTTCTTGTTACCTGCTGCCTATCCTTCCTGGTTTCCCCCTATGACTTGCAACCAAACCCATCCTACTTTCAGACATTGCTTTCAGTCTCTCAGTTCACCTACAGTACTTTCTCAGTTTATATCCAGCCTGACTGAACATCTTCAAAACCTTACATTTTTCTCTGCACAAGCAGTTACCACCAAACTGTCCCTTTCAAACTCCCTGCTGATATTGGTTCTATCTGCCACTGCTCATCTGTCTCCATTCTTCCTGCTCCGATTCTTATCAGCCTGTTCCTCAAGGGAAAGCATAAGGAGACCATGTACAAATTGTGCAAACTTTTCTAAAGATCTAATCATCTATAGCAGGTAGCATTTAAATGAAAACTATACCCCCGACAATATAGAGCTCTAAAAATATACTGCATAAAACAGCTTGTATCTAAAACCCTGCTTCGTGTAACAAAACCATTTTTATAATAATTATTTTTTAGTAGTATGTGCCATTGGGTAATCCTACATAGAAAATTTTAAGAACAAAGTGTTGCCCCCTAAGATCCTACGATTTACGACGCACACAAACAAGCCAAGGACAAACATACATGTTAGGTCACATGAGCCAATTAATGGACAAAGTTCTGTCTTTTACAGCTGCAGAATTTCTGGTCAGGTGATCTCTGAGGCATCACAAAATGGTGGTTCCTGGTCAGAGATGTAAAAGGACAATATTTACTTAAATATATATACTAGTTTGGTCAAATTCTTTAATATGCCACTAAATATGATATGAACTATCTGCTGCTTAAGCGTTCATTTTGGGGATTAAGGTTTCCTTTAATGACCACCTGTTTAAACGAAAACTTCTTATTGGTTACTGTCAGGGAGCCGGGAGCTCCCTCCAGGGAGGTTGTCTGGATCGAGGAGGAAGCCCTCTTGAGGGAACAAGGTCGCGGTGTCCAAAGGGTTAAATGAAGAATAGTCAGGATCAGGCAAGAGTTCATAGGCAGGCAGAATACAACGAAGTCCAAAGTCCAGGCAAAGGGGTCAGGATACAAGGCAGGAACAGGATTAGGTAATAAGGCACACAGGGAACCCAGGATAAGCTTAGGGGAAGTTATCCTATACTTGGGCGCCATTCTGGCGTCTAGATCGTCTTTTTATTTTGAATTTGGCGCCATTGACGTCATTGACGCTCCTGCGCACTGACGTCATCGCGCCGGCGCCGCTTACCCACGTGGCGGCCATGGGCGCCGCCATTTTGGGAGCGACGCCGGCGGAAGAGGACGCGCCGCCCGGAGCTCCTGGGTTTGCTCCGGGCGGCGATCGTTACAGTACCCCCCCCCTCACGGGGGGCCTCCGGACCACCAGGACTTGGCTTCTGGGGAAACTTGGAATGGAATACCCTCACCAGACGAGGAGCGTGAACATCACGGTGTCCTTCCCAGGAGCATTCTTCAGGACCAAAGCCCTTCCACTGAATGAGGTACTGAAGGGACCCTCTGGAGATTCTGGAGTCTAGGATTTTCTCCACCTCGTACTCGAGTTGACCCTCCACAGAGATGGCAGGAGGAGGAGACTGACCGCCAGAGAACCGGTTGGAGATGGCGGGTTTCACCAGAGACACGTGGAACACGTTGGGGATTCTCATCTCTGGTGGAAGCTGGAGTCTGACAGCCACAGGGTTGATTATCTCCAGGATGGGAAATGGACCCACGAATTTTGGACCCAACTTGGGAGATGGTATCTTCAACCGGATATTCCTGGAAGAGAGCCAGACATTATCACCCACCTTGTAGAGAGGAGAGGATCTTCGACGACGATCCGCGAAAGTCTTATGAACCAGAGCGCTCTTCTCTAGGTTCAACTTGGTAGCAGCCCAAATAGCAGACATATGGGCTGCGGAATCGTCAGCAGCCGGGACGTCAGATAGCACAAAGTCTTGGGGAAAAGCTTGAGGATGCTGACCATACACCGACATGAACGGAGACCTCCCTGTAGAGGAATGACAAGCATTATTATGAGCGAATTCCGCCCATGGGAGGAGATCAGACCAGTCATCCTGGCAGAGGGATACGTGGTTCCTCAGGAACTGTTCCAGGGCTTGGTTGACCCGTTCAGCTGCCCCATTCGTCTGCGGGTGGTATGCAGAAGAAAACTGAAGAACAATTCCCAGGTCTTTGCATAAGGAACGCCAGAACTTGGCAGTAAACTGGGTGCCTCTATCGGAGACGATCTCCACCGGGAAACCATGCAGGCGGAAGATGTACTGGATGAATAACTGGGACAACTCCACCGCAGAGGGCAACTTCTTCAGAGGGATGAAATGGGCCATTTTGGAGAAACGATCAATGACAACCCAGATCACAGTGTTCCCACAGGAGGGAGGAAGTTCGACAATGAAGTCCATGGACAGGTGGGTCCAGGGACGGGAAGGAACTGGTAAGGGCTGTAGTAACCCACTGGGGCGGGAGTGACTTGACTTAGATGTGGCACAAACATTACAAGCAGCAACAAAGTCCTTCACATCCTTGCGGATATCAGGCCACCAGACTAGGCGCCTCAAGAGTTCAAGGGTCTTGGCCGGACCAGGATGTCCTGCTTGCCTGGAGCAGTGGGTTTGTTGCAGGATGGCCAGGCGAAGTTCTGGAGGGACGAAGGCCATGCCAATCGGAGTATCTTGAGGAGCCGAGGACTGCCCAGCCAGGATCTGGTCGGCAAATTGGGGATACAGAGAGGCAATAATCTTGACTGGTGGAATGATTGGCTCCTGCCTCTCAGGGTCACGGTCCACCGGAGTGAAGCTACGAGACAAGGCGTCGGCCTTCCGATTCTTGGAACCTGGGCGATAAGTCAAAATAAAGTTAAATCGGGAAAAGAAAAGGGCCCACCTGGCTTGTCTGGGATTTAGCCTCTTGAGGGACTGTATAAACTCCAGATTCTTGTGATCTGTATAAATCTGGACAGGAATTTCAGAGCCCTCCAGGAGGTGACGCCATTCTTCAAGGGCCAGCTTGACTGCCAAGAGTTCTCGATTTCCGACATCATAGTTCTGCTCTGCGGATGAGAACTTCTTGGAGAAAAATGCACAGGGGTGCAATTTTCCATCAGTGGAGTGTCTCTGAGACAGGATAGCTCCGGCTCCGACTTCAGAAGCATCAACCTCGATGCAGAAGGGTAGTACAGGATTGGGATGTCGGAGAACAGAAGCAGACGTGAAGGCCTCTTTCAAGGACTGAAAGGCTTCTATGGCAGATGGAGGCCACAGGCTGGGTTTACCCCCTTTCCGAATGAGGGCCAGGATAGGTGCAATGCGGGAAGAGAATCCCCGGATGAATTGCCGATAATAATTAGCAAATCCGATGAATCTCTGGATTGCCTTGGTACTCAGAGGGAGAGGCCACTCCTGGATGGCCGACACTTTCACGGGGTCCATCTCAAATCCCTCTGGAGAGATAATGTACCCTAGGAAGGGGATCTTGGATACCTCGAAGACACACTTCTCCAACTTGGCGAAGAGAGAGTTCTTCCTCAGACGAGAGAGTACCTCCTTTACCTGGGAGCGATGACTTTCAAGGTCCTTGGAGAAGATCAGGATGTCGTCCAAGTATACGACTACGAACCTTCCTAGGAGATCTCGGAACACATCATTAACAAACTCCTGGAAGACGGCAGGGGCATTGCATAGGCCGAAGGGCATAACAAGATATTCATAGTGCCCATCCCGAGTGTTGAATGCCGTCTTCCATTCGTCACCCTCCCGGATGCGAATGAGGTTGTAGGCCCCCCGGAGATCTAACTTGGAGAAAATCTTTGCCCCTTTCAGCTGGTCAAAGAGCTCAGCAATCAGGGGCAGGGGATACCTGTTTTTTACGGTGATCTTATTCAGGCCCCGATAGTCTATACAAGGCCGAAGGCCTCCGTCCTTCTTCTCCACGAAGAAGAACCCAGCCCCTGCAGGAGAGGTAGAAGGGCGGATAAACCCCCGCTGGAGATTTTCTTGGATGTACTCCTTCATAGCGGTAGTCTCTGCAGGAGAGAGAGGGTAAGTGCGCCCTCTGGGGGGCATGGCTCCAGGCAGGAGTTCAACCGGACAGTCGTAGGAGCGATGTGGGGGAAGGAACTCTGCAGATTTTTTACAAAACACATCAGAAAATCCCTTGTAAGTGGAGGGCAAAATCTTTAGTTCTGCAGTGGAGACATTCACCTTCTCGAGGGGTTTAGGCGGGAGGCAATGTTGCAGGCAAAATGAACTCCAACGAGAGATCTGCCCAGAGGACCAGTCTATGGTGGGGTTATGCAGACGTAACCACGGGAGACCCAATATTACTGGAGTAGAAGGACAGGGGATGATGAAGAATGAAAGTTTTTCTTGATGCAGCGCCCCAACTTGTACAGATAGTTCCGCCGTGAACATAGTGACGAATTCAAACTCCAGGGGTTTGTCATCTATAGCGGTAATTCGCAGAGGTGAAGACAATGGGAGCAGGGGAATCTTCATGCGTTCGGCAAAGAAGGCGTCCATGAAATTGCCATCCGCTCCGGAGTCGAGGAAGGCCCTTTCGAAGATAGTCTTACTTGCCAGGTGAATCTGCAAGGGAAGAAGAAGTCTGCGTGACTTTTCTAGATACTTCTCCTGAGGCCCTCGAGTGATGCCCCCTACATGAGAAACCTGAGACATACCTCGGGGTACAAAAGTCTTGGCCTTGGCAGGGCAGGCGTTGGCAAAATGGGAATGCCCACCACAGTACAAACAGAGACCTGCCATTCGTCTTCGGAGTTTTTCCTGCTCAGAGAGGCGAGCTTTTCCTACTTGCATAGGTTCCTCCAGGGGAGACGTGGACACATGAGTCACAGGGACAGTGGGAGCTTGCAGAATAGGCCTTTGAAAGCGAGGGGCCAACATGGGAGAAAATCGTCTGCTGTGCTCTCTCTCCACCTGGTGTTCTCTGAGGCGGGTGTCCACCTTAATAGATAGAGCGATCAGTCCTTCCAGGGTGTCAGGAGTCTCTCTGGAGACGAGATCATCTTTGATGCGGAAGGATAGGCCTTGGTAGTATACGGCCTTGTAAGCGTCATCACACCAGGAAGTCTCCGCCATCAGTGTTCGGAAGTCTATAGCGTACTCATTGACACTGCGGCTTCCCTGCCGGAGCTGCAAGAGACGGGCTGGGGCGTTCGTGACCCGACCTGGAGCATCAAAGACAATGCGAAAAGCTTGGAGAAAGTCTTTAACAGCATAAGTCACCGGGGAATCCTTCTCCCAAAGAGACGTTGCCCACTCCAGTGGCTTGCCTTCCAATCGAGACATCACATACCCCACCTTGGAACGCTCACTAGGAAACTGCGAGGGTTGGAATTCAAATTGAATTTGGCACTGTGTGGCAAATCCCCTGCAGGCTTGTGGGTCCCCACTGAAGCGAAGGGGAGGTGGAATGCGAGGCTCACCTGTCGTGTAGCTTGCGTTCGTAGAGGCTGCCACCATGGGGGGATTCCCAGTAGGTGGAGCAGCGGAGGGCGCGGAAGGCACACGAGCAAGCAGGATATCGAGAGCTTGCCCAATGCGAACCTGCTGATTTTCGTAGTCCTCCATGCGGGATGCCAGTCCGCGGAGCGCTCGTCCGACATCCGGTGTGGCTTCCTCAGAAGGATCCATGGCCCAAGTATAATGTCAGGGAGCCGGGAGCTCCCTCCAGGGAGGTTGTCTGGATCGAGGAGGAAGCCCTCTTGAGGGAACAAGGTCGCGGTGTCCAAAGGGTTAAACGAAGAATAGTCAGGATCAGGCAAGAGTTCATAGGCAGGCAGAATACAACGAAGTCCAAAGTCCAGGCAAAGGGGTCAGGATACAAGGCAGGAACAGGATTAGGTAATAAGGCACACAGGGAACCCAGGATAAGCTTAGGGGAAGTTATCCTATACTTGGGCGCCATTCTGGCGTCTAGATCGTCTTTTTATTTTGAATTTGGCGCCATTGACGTCATTGACGCTCCTGCGCACTGACGTCATCGCGCCGGCGCCGCTTACCCACGTGGCGGCCATGGGCGCCGCCATTTTGGGAGCGACGCCGGCGGAAGAGGACGCGCCGCCCGGAGCTCCTGGGTTTGCTCCGGGCGGCGATCGTTACAGTTACTATGCATTTTCTGGGAGTTTTTTATGGCCCAGTCTTCTTTCTATGTTCTCAGAAAAAAACCTGAGAAGAAATTGCTGAGAGTTCTTAAAGGGGAACTATTTGTGAAAATAAAAATGTAATATTAGATTCATCCTAATGAAATTTTCTAAATATGATCAGTTAGAAATTCGGACCTGTTTCTGCAAAAATCAAGTTACTCATCAATATCCCCTTCTCATCATCTGTTTCTTATCATTAATGCAGGAGATTTTAAATGACAGTCACGTTTAATGCAGCCCTTGGGGGGCTCCTTTTGCCTTTTTATCTTTTAGATTTTGTTTGTGCTGTATTCAGCTATTTGAGTGAGCTGTAATACATCTACTAGAAAAGGACATATTAGATCTAACTGTCAGTTAAAATCTGGCACCCAACTCCTGCATGAAGAGAATGAAGAGAAACAGATTTCTGACAGAGGGATAGTGAGGGGGATAAAGAAGATAACCTTGATTATTTCAGAAACGGTAAAGACTTTTTCATTGATCACCTTCAGAAAGTTTCTAATTTCAGTGTGATGAAGCTTATATTTAATTTTAATTGTCATGATAGCTCACCTTTATGTGTTTTGCACCCTGGTGTCAGAGATTGAGAGAGAGAGAGAGACTTACTATTGCTCTTAAGTATACTTACCTTAGAGCTAGCTCTCCAATGAACTCTTTCCAGCACTCTTCAGTGTCTATCACCTGCAGAAATCATGTTTATGTGCACTGGTGCTTAAAAGAATAAATATTATACTTACATTCAGCATTCTTACATTTTCTCAAGTCTTTATGACTAGTGATGGGTAGGGATGTAGCGAACTGTTCGCCGGCGAACTAGTTCGCGCGAACTTCGACTGTTCGCGTCCACCGCAAGTTTGCGAACGTCGCGCGACGTTCGCCAATAGGCGTTCGCGTCAAAATCGTTCGACCATTCGACCATTCGATCGCTAAAATCGAACGATTTTCGTTCGAATCGAACGATCGAAGCCATTGGATTGAATGAAATCATTCGATCCAATGGCTTCGATCGTTCGATTCGAACGGAAATCGTTCGATCGAACGATTAAAATCCTTTGATCGTTCGAATCGAACGATTTTCGGATGTTCGAAGTTCGCGAACTGTTCGCGAACTGTTCGCATTTTTTGCAGGTGTTCGCGAACGGCGTTCGCAAACACATTGTCGGCGGTTCGCTACATCCCTAGTGATGGGCGAATTTATTTGTCAGGCACAAATTCGCTGTGAATTTGAGCGATTCGCCGCCGGTGAATACATTTTTCGCTGTTTCGCGAATTTTGCACTAAATTCGCAAATTTTTTGGCGAAGCAAAATGGCGCAAATTCACCCATCACTATTCATGACCAACCAGAATTAAAGGGGAAGCTAAATTTCCGCCCTCATCCCAAAATCTCAGCCTAGAGTCAAGAGAGCAAGGTATTCTTGCAGATTACACTTGTGTTTGGTAAAGTCCAAGTGGAAGAATAATGTCAATTTAATATGAGGAAAATGTAACTGTAAGAATACTAAAATTCCTTTACATTTAATCAATGACACCATAAAGGGACGCAATAGCTTCATATTTTCCTGCAGATTTGATATTAAAATTGGGAAATACTTATGCTGAGATGAATTGTATCTTTCTGAGCAGTCTATAAGAAAACCTTGGTGATATCTTCAGTATGTGAACCATCACCCTCCTTTTGTTATTGAACTATAACTAGCTGAAAAAAATCTTACTTGACTTCTTGTTTTCTTATAAATGAAATCATATTTTTTCATTTCTTAAAAGTGATTTGTTTGAAATGCTAGTCACTTTTATTTGTTTGCACCGTTTGAACAATATTTTTCACACAAGTCAGTCTTATTGGTAGTCAGGGGAAATATTTGTTTCTTTGGTCTCCCTAGACTGGCAGAGCAAAAGAAACACATTTTGTTTATTCCATGGTGTTTCCCATACTTTGGCAAGACCAGAGAAGGCTTTAAAAGGTTTGTTACATATGGAGAGAAACTCATAGGACTACATGCGTGTGGTTTAGCAGATATAATCAGAAGGCTGCACTTTCACTGGGCTCTTTCTGTTCAGCTCATTAGTATGATTTTATTAGTTAGCCAACCTGACAGAAGGGAAAAGCCTTAGTAAGTGACATACTCATGCAGTTACATTCTTGCCCAGATGTTTTTACTATGTTTACCATAGTTAATAACCAGGGCAGATACTACAGTCTTTCTAAACTCAAAATATAATGTTGCCTAGCTATAGTTTGGTCCCTCCACTTCTATTCCTATAGTACTGCAAGCACTGTGGGAATCTGCATTTACTACATTTAGGGGCAGATCTATCAAGGGTCGAAGTGAAACTTTGAATTAAAAAAATTAGAATTTTGAGTTATTTTTTGTGTACTTCGACTAGGGAATAGTCCAAAATTGATTCGAATTTGAAAAAAATGAGAATATCGAAATTTATCATGTACTGTCTCTTTAAAAATACGACTTCGTCCTTTCATCGTCTAAAACCTGCCGAATTGTTGTTTTAGCCTATGGGGAACCTCCTAGAACCTATATTGAATTAATTGGTTGGACTTTGAAAAATCAAAGTTTTTTTTAGAAAAAACTTTGAATCGAATTTGTTCGAATACAATGTTACTTTGATTTGTACGATCGTACGAATTCAAACGAAAATAGCCTATTCACCCAAAATTTTATTCAAATTTCACTGTTTTTTTTATTCAAAATTCGACCCTTGATAATCTGCCCCTTAAGTCTGCACACACATAAAGGGTAAAAATAACTCCAATCCATGGTTTAATATGATTTGACACAGAAGTGAGTAAGACTGTGTGAGAAGGTCTCACACCACTAAACAGTGGGACTCATTTATAAACTTCGCACACGGCAGATTGGTTCGCAAAGTGAATATATTTGCCCTGCGCATGGTTATATTTATAAAGTTGAAAAGAGGGTGCAAACAGAATTGCGAACTTTTTTTCCACAATGCGAATGTCTATAGGAGCTTTTTAAATATGTCACAATTCGCATATTGCGATTATTTATTATTTATTTTTTACTCTAATAAATTTGAATATACTCACAACTAAAATGGATTTTATTTAAGAAAAAAATTAAACGTCTATTAATATTCGATCGAATAGCCCCAAACCCGAAAATTTGAATCGAATTAGAATAGAATTCGAACCGAGTTTTCCCTCCGAAAAAGCTTGAATGTCAGGAAGGCAAATAACATATTTATCTAGATCAACGGACCTCTGCCATTGACTTGTAAATTAACTCGGCAGGTTTTAGGTGGTGAACATTCTAATTAGAACTGTTTCCATTTTAAAGGTATGATAAATCTCATTTGAATTTACATTTGAATAGGGGGATTAACAGATGCATAAAACAATTTGAAAATTCTAATTTGAATTTACTATTGACCCTTAATAAATCTACCCCTTAGAACTGGCCATTCTATAACATAATAAAAGGTAATGTAAGTGTAAACCATCACTTTAAAACCCGCTTTTGACATAATTCAGATTTCAGCAACACACTTCCCCCAATCTAAGCCTTCTACTAACATCGCAACAACCAATGAACACTCCCTACTGCCGGCATGTTCTTAGCTCAGCCATTCCCCTGCAAATGCTACAGGTAAACTGTTTCCTACCAAAAAAGATGATTAAAGTACAAAAAACATTTTGTGTTGTTGGGAATCAAATTTACAAACAATTTCCTGGAATGATCTGAAGCAGTCAGGGTGGGGAAACTCCCGTCTCTTGTCCCCTTCTGTGGACACCCATGCCAACTTGTATCTCTTTATCTGTATGTCGGTGAAATACAAACTTTCTTTCTGATACAGGTAATAAAATTCAGTACTGTAGAATAATATTTTTCAGGTCCCTGCTTGCACCTGTGGCTTACTCATGGCCAAATACTTTCCCCCTTTTTCATCTAGGCTTCATCTATACTGTTTAAGTATCAAGTCTGGTCTGAGTACCAAGTATTACAGCCAGCATGTATGGTTAATATTATGGTGCATTGTGGTTGCATGATTGTGGGTGCAGGTTGGCTACAGTTATCTTAATCCTGGAGAATGAAAGAAACAAAGAAAAAGAAAGAAAGAAAGAAAGAAAGAAAGAAAGAAAGAAAGAAAGAAAGAAAGAAAGAAAGAAAGAAAGAAAGAAAGAAAGAAAGAAAGAAAGAAAGAAAGAAAGAAAGAAAGAAAGAAAGAAAGAAAGAAAGAAAGAAAGGTACTTGAAATGCCCAGGCCTGTTTTGAATCCTAGTCTGAACCTAGGTTATGGTATTTTATATATACAAGATATATGCAAGAAAAGTTTCATTGTCTTATCTTATATGTACATTTCGTTGTGTGCTTTGCTTCCAAAATTTCCAAAAATATGAAAATCCTGAATGACCGATAAATCTATATTTTTGGGGGGGTTGCAGATTGGGAAAACTGAGCAGACATTATGTCACTGACAAATATTTCTGATCAAGGCATTTCTCCAGCACTGCACGAAAGGCAAAGACAAGTCTTTGCTTGAGAGCTGTCAGGTTGTGTTTGTGTATATGTATGTGTGCGCATCTGGAAGCATTAGTTGTTATTTAGCAATCTCCACATCATAAAATTAAAGCCAGCCCAAGACATTTATAGCTGGTTTTGACAACAGATTTCCATGCTGAAATGGATCTATCGTGCATGGGAAACTGGTTATATTTTTAATATGCATACATTCATTTATTATTTTACTGACTGTCGTATAAAACAAGACTTTTTGAGTTTTACTACTATGATGCTTCTGCTGAAAACAGAGATGATTATGTGTGACCTAAGTCCCACCCACAGCAACCCAGAATATAAAGAAAACCCTAGAAAAGCTGGTGCTAGGGAAGGTGACAAGTGAGCAGGAAATTAAACATTGCATTGCTTACAGTCTATATCAAGCATACCCTTTCACTGGCTAAATGATATTCCCTGGATGTGTGTAAGATTCACTTTAATCATTTGTAAAGTGTGTGAGTAATATATTTCTTTTGTGAGCACTTTTTAGTGGGTGACTCAATGCAAACATTAAATTATATGTGTGCATTAAAAATTCTGTATGCTATAATTTCCTGGGTGCTGGTAATATAATTTGTAAGCAAGCACAGAGCTTACAGGGAATGCTGGATGCATAACAAAGTACATTTATAGTTATTAGCATTAGTTGTAGAAGAACTGAGAAAGAACAATACGCAGCTTCATATATAAACCAGTGGCATCTGCTCTTATAAAATATTATCCTCGCAATATCACTGGCCTCCATACAGGGTAAAAATACACCTAATAGCCTCCTATATTAATTTAGTCAGGGCCAAGCCAAGAAGCCTTGGCATTCCAAGTCTGGAATCTGTGCCTACCCCTCCCCTCCATACTCCAACCTCACCATATCTCCTTGTTATTGGCAGGTGCAGACTAGCTGATACAGAAAAAGAGAGACAAGGAGCTGGTCTAATGATCAGCCATGCAAATAGTGTGCAGCTGTACATACAGAATTAAACATATATTTTTTTTGAATGGACCCCCTTCCATAATAGTTACACCTCAGCCAGGTGTCTCAACTTGCCTGCCCCTAGTTGTAGTTCTGGTGTTCAATTGTTAGCTTTGCCCCCACATATCATTTGTATGGCTATTGCAGAGCTACAGGTGGCCATACACGGGCCAATAAAAGCTGCCAACAGACCGAGTCGGCAGCTTATTGGCCCGTGTATGGGGCCCCCCGACGGGCTTCCCCGATTGAGATCTGGCCAAAAGCCTGCCAGATCTCGATCGAATGGGACTAAAAATCCCGTCGGATTGCGGCCGCATCTGTTCGTTGATGCGGCCCGGCGATCCGACCACCCATAAAGCCACCGTTAGGATCCGATCGTTGGGCCCTAGGGCCCGTGATCGGATCAGCCCGATATTGGCCACCTCAAGGTGGCCATATTGGGGAGAGATCCGCTCGTTTGGCGACATCGCCAAACGAGCGGATCTCTCCGTGTATGGCCACCATAAGGATTCCCCTAGCAGGCTTATTGTTAAGGGGTGCTGTAAGTTCTCTTCCAGTCCCCATAACAAGCCTGATGTGGGTTGCTGTTAATATGTACACCCTCAGTAGGGGCCTATTTATCATGCTGTGTAAAGAGTGGAGTGAAGCATTACCAGTGATGTTACCCACAACATCAACAGCAATGTTTCACTCTACTTTTTTACACAGCATGATAAAGAGACCCCATAATGTGTACTTGATAATCCCTCACATAATGGTTGTTCTAATGGGCAGCATGGAGTAAGTAATCAATGCACTAAACACATATTCCATATTTTACACTTCATGTCCATCCACCAATTCTTCAATGCTTTCGTTAATCCAGTTGCTATGTTTTTTAGCTAATTGTTAAAATAACAGCCCCTTGTTTCCGCATTAGGGTTTGTGCGTGCACAGTAGAGTAACATTTGTCTGAACTTGCTGTGCATGCACGAGTGTCCTTCTGCGTTAGGGGCATCTGGGAAAAGTAAGTAAAAAGGTGGCGCAGAACTCTCCTAGGGTGCCTTACACATTGGCTTTCCTTGTTCATTAAGTACCCTAGTTCTGGAACAAAATGTTTTATTTTACTGCTGAAAGTGCTTTTTATGCCTGCACTGGGAAATCCAGTTAGTGGTAATGGTAACTATTTCTATTTCCTTTCTGGCAAACAAAAGCCTCATCATGTTTTGCGGCAGAGATTCTAGATATACTCTCAGGAAGGGAGACTGTGTCCCACAAGACAAATCAACATCTAATATCCTTCATCTGAATGGCTCATTAAAAAAACACAAAATCGACAATGCTATAACAATAGTGTTTACATATATTACAATATTACATGTATTTGTTATTCCATTTAGGGGCTTTAATGCATGCCCTTATTACTGTTTATACTCCCACAAGAGTAAACATTGTAAATGATTATCTGCTTTATTTGCTACTGCCAGAAGAAAAGATGCACACTCCAAAAAGACATATATTCAGAGGAGGGAAAAAAAGCCAAACATTTGTCTACTTGAGTTTGTTTTAATTTTACATCTAAGCTAGAATTTTTCAAAACATTTCCCAGAATTAAGTGCAGAGGAAACACGAATGATCACAATTTAAACCAGATGGATGTAAGAGACCTGCATTTCACACATACATATTTTTATGCGGTTTCTTTCACAGATCCTGTTACTCAGATAATAGGCCAGATGCAAGTTGATGAGAAAGTTTTATCTCCTTATTCAATTCCAGATTTTCCCATAGAACCAGAAGCAATTCAGTGAGAAAAACTGATCCCACCGGGTGTCATCACTGGGCAAATTTGCCCATAGGTACTTGCCCATGGTTACTTACCCAATCAATAACATTGTTGCATTCATTGTACTCCATGCAGCTGCCTGAAAAAAGCCAAGCTCTGATTGGTTGCTAAGGTTTACTGCCCATGGGAAAATTTGCCCGGTCTTGATAAATAAGCCTCACATGAAAATGTTATTAAAGTCTATGGGAAAAAAACTTGAACTGAATTAGGAGAAAATTATTTTGTCCTCAAATTGAATCTCACCCATACACCCATCATGAGATTAACCATAATATGACATTCTCTCATCAATTTGAATCTGGCCCAATATATTTTGCCTGTTTTCTGCCTTCTGTAGCTTGCATAGTCTCTTGTCTGCTTCCTTCTGACCATTTCTATCTCTTGCAATCACCTTTTCCTCTTGCCTCATACCAAATACTCCCCTTCTCCCTCTGTATTGTGCCTCTCAGTAAACTCATTAGCATCTTACTCCAGCACCATAGCACTTAAACTACACGATGGCTACTAATGCCAACCTAATCATATGTCCACCTAATCATAATGTAAGTAATATGACTTTGCTTCAGTGGTAGAGGCCAAAGGAGAATAATGAAAATGCAGGGAAGCTTAGCCTCCCAAAAAAGAAACTATCTGCTATATATTGATATATTATAATAATAAGCTCACCAATGGAAAACCCTTCTATTGTTTGCCTCCCCAAACAAAAATGTTTCCCACCTCCCCTGATTGATGATTTGGGAGACTGATGGTGCTTGTAGAGCTATTGCATGTAACTAAGGAACATGTGTATCGGCAAAATAAATGGCAGGCACTTTCAACACATGTTTTCTTTACCTGCATAAGTACAATGAAGTAGTTTGAATGCAGGCTAGAGCTTGCATGTTTATAATGTTGCAGATATGTCAATTTTGGGGACTGTCAACAAAAAGTAGGTGAAATGGACAAATGGTAGCCTTTCCAACTTTTGTGTCTATGTCTGCAGGTTGATATTCCAACTTTATATGTTATTGACTTGATACTTATAGACAGTGGTACAGATGTTGAAGGGCTTTAGTAAATTGGAAATTACTTATTGCCTCCTCCATATATTTATGAAACGTAAGAATTCTTGTGCTATTAGGTGCTACTTATAAGTACATTTACATGAAGAAGAACAGAGATTGTTAATTTATTACAATATGTGAAAAGCTGGCCTACTGCATCAACAGCATCTGGCTATGAATTGAACACGGTTATGTTTAATTCATGAAACTGGCTTTTCGGATTTTAGCATACAATTCACCATGGAGAGGTTAACTATACACAGTCATTTTAATTATAATAAATACATTCCAAAACAATATTTGTCAGGCAGACACATGCCATCAGTCCATACGAACAAAGGAAAATGTTGGCTCTAGTTTTCTTACCTTCATTTTACTTTGTGTTTTTTATTTCCACTTAAACAAGTTAAAACATCTTCTTAAAATCCGAGCACAATACAAAATATCAAATCATAAATAACTAAAATGTTGATGCAAAGAATTGTAATTTAAAATCATGTGGATTAGTCAGACTATATACTGTATTTAAAGCATACATATAAAACAATTTAATGCCAGGCTTTCTACACTTAAATGATAAATATGACAAGAAATTCAGATCCGTCCAAGGGAAATAAATGGTTTGCCAAAACGTATTAAAGAAAAATCAGTTATTGTTTTTCCAGATTAACCATACATAAAGAATGAATCATAAACTGGGTACAGAATGTTAAACAGATTTCATTGGACAATTTGTTAGCAATACAAGTTTGTTTTTCAATTCTGGGTGTAATTTAGTTGTCAGTAATGGACGGCGAGCTGCCAAAATTCCTGACATTTTCAAAGTATGCATCTCACAGTTATACAATTCAGTTGCAATGTACAGAGTGGAGATTAAAAGCCAAATTAATAAAATGTCACGTCATGGGGGATATTTACTAAAATCCAATTTTATTTAATATTTTAAATAAAAAAGCTAGACCAAATGCCCATCCCCAATTTTGCCTTATTTTTTAATAAAATAACTCAAATTAATTGGATTGGGAAAAACCCTATTACTTCGAGGAAAAACCTGAATTTTACATTTTTTCAGACTTTTTTTTACCGAATCTTTTGATTTTTTTGTAGTTTTTGCCGAAAAATTTAAATTTATCCAATTATTGGGCTAAATCCAGCACAAACCACAATATCTTCCAATTAGGATAGAGGCATCTCAATTGACTTATACATGACCTTGACAGGTCTAAGTTGGCTGATTTAGGATTCAGGCTTTTTGCAGCATTGGGGTATAATAAATCTCAAAAAATTCGATTTTGCCCCAAAAAACCTGACCAGATTAATTCAAGGTTTAGTAAATAACCCCCATATGTTGATGTGGCTGTCCCAAAATAAGTTAAATCTCTTAACATTTCCTAGAATTGTATAAATTGTACAGGGACACCTGATTTAGCAAAATGTGAGTTCAGAGCTTAATAAATAAAATCTCAACCATGTTCTATTCATTCCTATTGGATTTTTAGAATTGTTTTATTAATGGGTGAAAGTTGGAGTTCAACATTTGATAAATATGGTTCTAAAAATCCTATAGGAATGAATAGAGCACAGGTGATATTTTATTCATTCAGCTCTAAACTCACATTTTGATAAATCTGCCCTTAGGTTATCCTCAGGTTTCTCTTACCAGATCCAAATATTTATCTTATGCCACTGATTTTGATAAATAAATTAGTTAATAACCACTTCTCAGTGGTGGGGTAAGCATATCACTATTTTCACCTTTATAAAAATTGCCTGAAACTTTCCCTTATGGGCAATTGTTTTGCTTGGGTATATGGTAAGCCAGGTTTTAACATTACTATCACCTTCATTACTGCTTTCAGGGAATAGCCTTAAAGGGCATGTAAAGGCAAAAATATAAAATCCCATTTTTACTTTCTTTAATGAAAAAGAAATCTATCTCCAATATACTTTAATTAAAAGATGTCTACAGTTTTTATCATAAACCTGACTGTATGCAGTGCAATTCCCCCTTCTTTTACTGCTGTTGATAGGAATTGTCAGATGGTCCCCAACTGCTGTGCAGGTAAACGATCATACTTTCAAATGCCAGGGGGAGCCCCCCCACCCCGGAGCCCCCCCACCCCCCCCACCTTACTTCCCAGAACTCAAGCAGCATTGTTGGATTCCCTGTAGAGATTTGTATCCAGAGATGCAGTGCAGTCTCTATATTATGATTATTAATCAGTCTTGCTGTTTTGGCTTCTATGGCAGATATTATTTGACTTGTGCTGTTTTGATAACTTATGATGATCCCTAAGCTTAACCTCCCAACTGAAGCCCATACCACACTGAGCATGTGCGAGTCTTGATATTGCAGAAATGTCTAACAAAGTTACAAGATGACAGCCCCCTGCGCCAACTTTGAAAGCATAAATCATTTGTCTTATTAGGCTGCTGGTGCAGTAAGTTCATGTTTATATTTAGTATACATAATACAGCATTTCTAACATTATTCTATTTTAGACTTTAGTTGCCCTTTAAGGTGAAGAGAGGACCATATTTAAATATCCATTAATAATTACTCTTTATTTTTTTTTACCCTTCCTCCCTCTGCTCATAATTAGCCATATTACTTTAAGAAGAGGTAATGATCTATGGCGCAAATTCACTAAGCGCCATAGCGCCGAACGCTAGCGTCCATTTGCTAGCGTTTGGCATTTTCGGTACTTCGCAAATTCACTAACGAACGCTGGCGTAGTTTCGCTAGTGTTACTTCGCACACTTGCGCCAGGCGAATTTTTGCTAGCGATGTAACTACGCAAATTCACTAACTTGCGCAGTGTACTGAACGCTACCTTTTACTCTAGACTTTCTTCGCCACCTCAGACCTGGCGAAGCGCAATAGAGTAGATACGGATTGTTTCCAAAAAAGTCAAATTTTTTTCTAAGTCCCAAAAAACGCTGGCGTGTTTTCTACATGATGGGTGATAGGCTGAAAAAGATCTAAATTTTTTTTGGGGCTCCCCTCCTTCCCCCCTACATTTCCTGACTCATGGCAACTTACCTAGACAGTGGGCACATGTGTAGGGCAAAATAAAATTTATATTTGCTGATTTGAAGGTTTTCTAGGCATTTGTAGTGCAGATACGTATTCCTCCATTGAAATTTGAATTTTGCGCCGTATGCAAATTAACCATCGCTAGCGAAACTTCGCTTCGCTTGGTGAATTAACGCTAGTGCAACTTCGCAAACTAACGCTACCCCTGTGCGCAACTTCGGATTTTAGTGAATTTGCGGATCGCTGGCGAAAATACGCCTGGCGAAGTGCGGCGAAGTTGCGCCTGGCGCAACTTCGCATCTTAGTGAATTTGCCCCTATGTATATTGAGAACCTCCCTGTAATTCTTTTCAGTGTCTCTAGAAGATAACAGAGTTCACTATAAAGGGCTTTTAGCTAGCATAGGGATTTTATTAAATTAATCCCCCCCCAATAATTCATTCCATTTATTCCAACCATCATTTTTCTGGTGAAAGAAAGGGGTTGTACTCTATTGAAAAGATTTGTTCTTCTCTTAATACATTTCCAGCATTGACATTATTTTTATTAGGCTTGTGTTGACTTAAGGGGTACATTGATTTTTTGAGGTGAACTAAAGGTATAGTGATCTATTCCAATTTTTTTTTTTTTAAAGAATGCTTTTTATTGAATTTTAACAACACATAAAAAAATAGGGGGGGAAAGAGGATAGGAAAGAAAGAAGAAAAAAAAAAATAATAGACAGCAATAACTTGGCTGGAGGCGCAAATGACAGTTACAGTGAGGTCGCTAGTGATTCAGTCCATGGAGACCAGACATCTTCAAATTTCCCTGGACACCCTCTCGCCACATATGTAAGTTTGTAAAGTTCCAGTTGAGAATTGACAAGGGCGATCCAGTGCCGCAAAGTCGGGGGTGATGGTCCCATCGAGTGAAGCGCAATGGTCTTTTTACCGTAGAACAAAAGCAGTCTCATTAAGGTTCTAGTTCGGGCTCTGGGTACCATGGAATCTACTAATCCCAACAAACAAGTGGCAGGGTTAAGTACCTGAGGTAAGGCGAGTTCTGTTCCCATAAATTGAGTGACCTGGTGCCAAAACCTTTTCACAGCAGGACAATGCCACATCATATGAGGAAAATCGGCTAGCTGTTCACTACACCTCGGACACTTAGGTAGATCACGTTTACCCATAGCATGCAATTTTTGAGGGGTAAGATAGGTCTGATGCACAATTTTAAACTGAACAAGTTTGTCCTAGTGCTAACAAGGGGTTTGTACAAAGAACCAATAATTTGTCCCAGTCATCTTGAGCTAACTGAATCCCACTGGCTTCCCACTTATATTTAACTCTGGGGCGTGGATCATATTTCCGAGACAGGAGCAGCTTGTAGGACTTTGAGAGGAGCTTCGCCTTAAGTGGGCGGGAGATCAGGTCCTCAATGTCAGGAGACTGCACAAGTGGGGGCGTGGGGAACTGGGTAGTACACAAGCGAGCAATCTGCAGGTATCTGAACTCAGAAAGGTTAGGACGGGAGGTGACCTGTTGCAGGAGGGGAAGGGTATTCAAAACATTGTCAGTGTACAGGTGTTTGATATATTTAACTCCAAGCCTAGCCCACGTCCCGCCTCCGTAAAAGTAGAAAAGTGCACTAGATTACTATTGCCCCACAGAGGCGTTTCGGGAGAAATACTCCCTGTCTTGTCCGTTAGGTGTACCATGACATCCCAAGCTCTTTTAGTAGCATCAAGCACCGGTGGTAAAGGGCTTATATCCTTCCTGCTCCTATACAAAGCATTCTTAAGGCTTTCTATAGAGGTAAAGTAAAGAGCTTCCAAGGTCGATGCTGGATTTTCAGTATCAAAGCATCGCCAATTAGCTATGTGAGTACTCTGTGAAGCTAAATAATACAACTCATAATTAGGGGATGCGAGGCCTAGATGTTCAGGTAAGGCATTCAGAGTTGCACGAGAGAGTGTCGGGGTTTTGTTCCCCCAGATGAATGCGGACTGGATACGATCGATCTCCTGTAGAGATTTTTTCGGGATATGACACGGTGTGTTGCCCAGAACATACAAAAATTTCGGCAGGAAAACCATCTTGCAGATATTGATTCTGCCAATAAGAGTAAGGGGTAGGTTTGCCCAGTGGTCCAGGGTCGATTTGAATTTGTGTAAAATTGGCTGGAGATTGTTTAATAGAAACGTGGACGGATGCCTATGAATGTGTAACCCTAAGAATTTGAAAGAGTGGACTATTTGCAGTTCACATTGAGGGTCCAGCATATCTGGGGACAGATTGTCTAAAGGAAAAATTATAGACTTATCCCAATTTATTTGGAGGCCTGAGAAGTTCCCAAAACGCTTGACAATACCCAAGGAGGACTGCAAAGAGATGTGGTGGTCAGCAAGATAGAGTAGTGTGTCGTCTGCGTACATTGAAATCTTTTCCTCAACTGTTTTATAGAGAAGCCCTCTGACTAGGGGGGACTGCCGAATCTCAATGGCCATAGGCTCGATGGCCAGGGCGAAAAGGAGGGGGGAGAGAGAGGGCAGCCCTGTCGGGTGCCCCGGGATAAGCGAAAGGCAGGTGAAAGTATCCCATTAACCCTGATGGCTGCTTGGGGCTCCCTGTACAGTAATTGGACCCATTTAATGAAAGCAGGGCCGAATCCCATTCTAAACAAAACTTCCCAGAGGTAAGGCCACTCAATGGAATTGAAAGCCTTGGCCGTATCGAGGGAAACCACCAATCTGGATCCTACATTCTCATGAGGCAATTGTAAATTAAGGAATAGCCTTCTAAGGTTAAATGAGGTAGATTTGGCAGGCATGAATCCAGATTGGTCAGGTTCCACCAAAGTCGACACCACCTTGTACAGTCGATTAGCTAACACTTTGGCAAGGATTTTAACCTCCATATTCAGAAGGGAGATTGGGCGATATGAGGAGCATAGTAGTTCATCCTTCCCAGGTTTTGGAATAAGGACAATAGTCGCTTCAGCAAATGATTTTGGAAAGGAGAAGTCCCGAAAGGCAGAGGATAGTGTTTCATGTAGAATGGGGACAAGTTCCTTGACATGAATCTTGTACCAGTCTATAGGAAAACCGTCCGGTCCGGGGGCCTTCCCTGAGGGAAAGGATAAAATGGCTTCAGCCAGCTCAAATTGGGAAATGGGGGCATCTATAAATGTAGCCTGGGCCTGAGAGAGTTTTGGAATGGGTATAGTGTTAAGATAGTCGTGCAGTTCTGCTTCAGAGTAGTGGGCGGTAGAAGCATACAAAGCTTTATAAAACTCACTAAACGCCAAGGAAATATCCTTAGGAGAGGTAAGGATAGCCCCAGAGCACGTTTTAATTTTGGGAATGGCAGTGGAGGTCTCCTGTGCTTTGGCTAGAAACGCCAGGGGTTTTCCATTTTTGTCCCCTAGGGCAAACATTGTGCTAGTGGCATGGAGCATTTTTTTCTTAGTTAGTTCTATCCTGTACAGATTAAGGCGTCGAAGAGCCGACGCAAATTCTGCATGATTGACCAATGATGGGTCAAGTATGTAAGCAGATTCGGATTCCCTCACAGCCAGTTCCAAAGACTCCAAAGCATCCTTACCATGTGCCCTCACCGCAGCTATAGATGCTATTAAGTTACCTCTCAGAACAGCTTTGAGGGCATCCCACGTAATTTGGGGGGAAGCAGATAGTCGGTTATCCTGCCAATAATGTTTAATGTCGCGTTTAAGTTAATAATGTTTAAGTCGCGGAGTTGGTTACCACAGTCTCATTCTTTAACCAGAAGGGGCTAAGTCTCCACTGCCTAGAAGTGGGGTCTGGAATTAAGGCTAGCGAGAGGAGTAAGGGAGCATGGTCGGAGATTGCCCTGGGTAGGTATCGGACCTCACGTACTTTAGGCAAAAGATCGGAGGAGAGCAGAGCCAAGTCTATTCTAGAAAGAGAGTGGTGAGTGGCCGAATAGCAGGAGAACTCTTGTCTCTCAGGGAACTTCCACCTCCAAACATCAGTCAAGCCATAAGCCATTGCCCATTCTGCAAGTTTCGAGGTGGTGGGGCCGCTGTAGAAAGTCTGTCAATAGCAGGATTAAAGCAGGCATTAAAATCTCCCATAATGCAAAGGGGGGCCGGGGGGAGTTGTACTATACCCTGATATATTTCCTTAAGCACCACATCAGTGAAAGGGGGGGGAATGTATACATTCACCAGTAAAAGAGGGCTTCCAGCTATGTTACACGCCAACATCTGGTAACGGCCTAACCTATCAGAGCGAATATCGAGAAAGTCTAAAGGGAGGCCCTTACGGATAATGAGAGACGTACCTCTAGCATAGGAAGAGAACGTGGTATGATACGTATGGGACGCCCAGGGTTTGCGCAAAGCCAGGACCCTATTCCCTGTCAGATGCGTTTCTTGGAGCAAAAGAATGTGAGGGTTGTACGTTTTGAGATAGTTAAAAACCAATGCACGTTTAACCTTATCGTTCAAACCCCTCACATTCCAAGATACAATAGTCACTACAGACATGGTAACCCATAAAGACAATATATACTCACAATCCCCTATTCGACTCCATGGTACCCAGGCGACACCTCGATCATCAAGGTAAGTTGAGAGCAGTTATTCCAGCCAAAACCAAAAAAAAAACTAAAAAGACAGAAGGACAGAGAGAAGAGAGGAGAGAAAGAACACAACACAAACCCATACATACCCCAAAAACACTCCCCACCCTGCCCAGTCCTGAAAGTACGGCGGGCTTAATATCCCAAACGTCATGGAACTGGAGAAAGTGGTTGCCCATAGCTCAGTCGCTGCCAGCTGAGAGATCTGTGAAAGCGTGCCGTGGGCTGGAAATTAGCAGGACCAAAAAACAGCTGATGGACAAAAAATTGTAGGACATCCGAACATGGCAGACACGTTTCCACTGTGCAGACACGGATCTTGGGAGGGTCCCAAACCAAAAATTACTCTTGGCAGAAGGGTGATCAGTGCCTGTGAAGAGGGGGTGGCCACTTGGTAGGTTGTAGAAGGCGTATGACGACGCCGGACTCCGTGTGGGTGGCTAAAACGGACAGGAATAAGGCAACTGTCATGCCGATCAGGCGTGGAGGTAGGGGTATCCTCAGACTCGGCAGCAGGGTAGCCATAAGTCGGGTCAATACAGGGCACAGAGCCACGCTCAGCCATGCGAAGTGAGGAAACTCCCACACAAAGGGAGGCAATCAAGGCACACAGCGGAGTCCAGCTATAGCCATTTGTAAACCAGAAAGGGTAACTCAACATAGAGGACGAGCCACACGCACAAAATCTGTATAACTGCATAGCGTCCGTGTAAAAAAAAGTACAGTAACGGCGTACTAGCCCGTAAACGATACAACAAGTAAGTACCTGTAGGCCCACAGGAGCCAAGCCAAGTGTGAGCGGCCGCACCCAATTAGTGGAGGAGCCAGAGGAGCCCCATACAAATCCAAGTTAGGAAGGGTCCCTGAAGCGACACTGTGGGTCATGGCCTAGGGCTTCGTCTGGGCCTTGCTTCTAGCCACTCCAGGGCGTCTTCCGGAACGGAAAAGAAATGAGCCTTGTTGCCCTCTACGACTTTGAGTCGCGCGGGGTACAGCATGGAGTAAATAAGGTTGCGATCCCGCAGCCTTTTCTTGACTTCAGTGAAAGTGCTGCGTAGTTTCTGCAGGTGCGTGGAATAATCCGGGTACAAGGAGATCGTGGCGCCATTAAACTCAAGCTTCCCCATTGACCGAGCTGCGGTCAAAGCAGTGTCTCTGTCTCTGAAGTGCAAAAGTCGGATAAGGAACGGGCGTGGTGGGGCTCCTGGTGGTCTGGGCCTCCCTGGGACGCGGTGTGCCCTCTCCACAGTGAAGTGCGCTGTGAAAGTGGCCTGTGGCAATGGAGTCTGAAGCCATGAGCCATGAAGTCCACCGCATGAGCCATGAAGTCCACCGCATGCTCACCTTCCGAGCCCTCTGGGAGACCCACCACGCGGACATTGTTCCGCCGCTGACGGTTTTCATAATCATCTAGTTGCGCAGCCTGTAGCTTGAGTTGATGGCGCAGGTCGTCCAACCGCTCTGGCAGTGGCCGATAGGAGTCTTCTAGATTGCTCACTCTAGCCTCAACCTCCGCTGTGCGTTCCCTTATAGTCTGTAGATCGACCTTAATGAGAGACAAATCAACCTTCACCTCGTCAATCCGGGCAGTTAAAGTAGCCTGACAGGTTGCAATGGCGGCCAAAACAGGAGCCATGGCTGTATCAGGCCCAGGCCCCTCTGACGACTCAGGTGGAGAAGGACCGTCGGCGCCATCTTGGGCGGGTCGCCTCACGTATTGATCCATCTTTTGCGACGTATCAGCAGGTTTTTTCGGACCCTTAGAGCCACCCATGTTCACCAGGCAAGGCACAGTACCAAATGGGTATAAAGTCCCAAAAAATTATTCGGTCAGGGTAGAATTAGGATCAATGTGCCCACGGAGCTCACCGCTGTGCGACCAGTTACTTCGGCATTCAGCCACGCCCCCCCGATCTATTCCAATTTTAACAGGAACTTGTCACTATGCATATATAATGCTATAAAGTAATATTGCAGCTGCCTGGGGCAGTTGAGCTTGGCACAACTGTATCAGATGCATTAAACATGCACTCAGTTGAGCTTGTTCTTCAAAGTAAATCGGATGCAATTTCAATGAAAAACTGGCACAATTCTTCAGAACAGAATAGCTGGAGGCATTGGCCCTTTGCAAGGATTCAATGACAACAACTGAAGCCATATTAATATAGGGGATCAGAGAACTCTTGGTTTACCTGTGACTTCATCAAGTCAAGTTACAGGCAGGTGAGTAACCCGATTGGCTAGAAGCCCCAGAACACATCTGGGAAAGTGCCAGGATTTGGAGCCAAATACAGGGGTGGGCCAGCATAGGCTATAAAGAAGCCCCTTGCTGCAGCATCCATCCAGAACCAGAAACTGTGAGATGATTCATGGGATCAGATAGGATTCTGTTTCATCTAGAGTGGAACTCGGCCAAGAGGAAAGTCCCCAGATGTATAGAAAAAGCCCATCCTATTTCCTGCCAAGTTGCTAGACATTAAGGAGGTGAATGGTAAAAGTAATGTGTTAATCAGACAATCAGAGTGATATCTAGTAGTGACTTATATAGGTCCCCACATGTCCCCATTATAATTCTTTACAGTTTTATTTCTTAAGTTTAGATTTGTTTGCTGCAAACTTTGTTTGTTTATTTTTCCTCCCCTGAAGTGTGCTCCTCAATGCCCACCAGGTGGAGGCACTGGCAGTAATCCCAGTTCCTAGTACAGTATCTTTCAAATGAGCAAAGAGGGTTCAGGACTGCTGGATTGCAAATAGTAAACAACTATTTAAGTGATTCTGTTCTACAAGAAAGTGTGCCAAGAAAGGGTTACATTTGCACAACCACAACTGTGTTTATGCTTCATAAAAGAACCCTTCCAGAAGTTGGTCCATATAATTTAATCTTAATAAAAGTGGACCTTCAACAATGACAACAATGACCTTCCACAATT
Source organism: Xenopus petersii (assembly GCA_038501925.1). NCBI lineage: Eukaryota > Metazoa > Chordata > Amphibia > Anura > Pipidae > Xenopus > Xenopus petersii. The sequence continues at coordinate 134,779,984 of CM076672.1, forward strand.
ACTATTTATTTGTTTTCAAGCAATTTCGCCATTATTTCTTGTCATTAAGGCCCAGATCAAAATCATCATTATCAAAATATGAGTTTAGCGCTTAATAAGTAAAAACTCACCCACTTTCTATTCATTCCTATTGGATTTTTAGGATTGTATTTATAAATTGGTGAAAGTTAGAACTCACCATTTGATAATTACAGTTCTAAAAATCCCATAGAAATGAATAGAATGTGGATGTGTTTTTATTTATTATGGTCTAAACTTACATTTTGATAAATCTGCACCTCAATGTCTGCATATGTGGAATATAAATTTACATTTTTGTTTTTATGAGTACAATACAAGAGTGTGGAATGGCCCTTGAGTTCAGTAGGCTTTGAGTGAAGGTTCATAGCCATTGTCCATAGGATTGGGCTGAGAAAAGTTTGGGATTAGTGATGCGCGAATTTATTAGCCAGGCACGAATTAGCTTAGAATTTCCACATTTCGCCGCCGGCAAATAAATTCACGAATTTACCGCAAAAATCCACCGGCGTCAAAGTTTTTATGTCGCCGGCAACGATTAACAGACGCCCATTGACTTTAACGGGCGTCAAATGTCGCCAGGCTTCTGTCTTTTGGGGCTACAGGTGAGGTAATAGAAACTGTTGAGATAGGGAAAGATTTTAGGCAAAGCATCCACCAAGGGGCGATCATTAACTAGTAGATTGGTATAGAGGGGCAGAAGCTCAGCATTGCAAAAGTCTACCCAGGGTTGGGTGTCATGGTAAAAGGAGGTCAAGTCTATGAAAGACAGCACAGGAGCCGATAGGAGTGAGGGAAACAGGAGGAAAATGAGCAATCAGGAGAAAGATCAAGCCGCAGACATACGCAGTGCAGAGACAGTATTCATGGCAGGATAGTTATTAGTAGGCAGAGGCTTTAATGATTTCCCTATTTGTTTCTTCCTTCCTACTGGACTTTCTCCCTAGTTTATTCATCTTTTATAATGTGACTCAAATGTGTTTGCAAACCATCTAGCATTTGGCACATATTATTTCAGCTATATAGAGCCCTCAACCGTGGATTGTCCTCAAATGACCTTTAATTTTTTTGCAGTGCTTTCTGGTAAGCCAGTGTCTGTGCATCTGTTCTTTAAATTTCAAACTGAAGTTTTTATTTTTATGAGAGCAACGCTACAGCAGAATGGCTGTTCTTTCATGCCTGTTGTTCATTAGAAGAAAGAAAAAATATGGACAGTGTATAAATGCAAACAGAAACATGAATGTGGTTATACTGAACTACCAGCGCTTCTATATCAGATGTGCTGTCTTTTCACAGCTTGATAATGAGAACTCATGGTGGACTTGGACAAAGCAATTTCCTCTGGTTAACATTATGAGTGAAAACAAATAGCTGAATAGTATTTGAATGATTGAGTAATCTTCACTTGGCAGCATGTGCTTTTTGGATTAAATTTGCAGAACATTTGTTAAATACAAACTGAACCTAATCCAAGAAGAGGGCAGTATATTCATATTTTAGAAATCTGGAATTCTTCCCACATCCCCTTTGCCACCCCCCAATTAATACCATGCTTCGAATCTCTTTCACATAAGTGCATTATGTGAAGGATTTTGAAGGCTAGAATGCTTAGTCTAAAAATACACAGACAATAACCTTTCAAGTTTTTGATTTACAAAATCTAGCTCTAAATACCTGACTTTCAACATTCTTCTGCATTTAAAAACAACCATTGTATCTATTCCTTTGCATTTAAAGCTTTTACATTTTATGGGGCTCTTTTAAATTGACACATGTTTGTACCTTCCTTGATGTACGGTTCATGGGACCTCCCAAACACTTGGAATTTTAACATGGAAAACACACTGACACAAATAATAACACTGCTCGCATCTGCAGAAAAATGTGATTCGTTATAACAATATTAATTATTTTAATATTGAAATAAAGTTGAATTGTTATTGTTACATAGATTTTTTTTTTGCTTTTGCTTCAAAAATACATCTGTTCAGCTGAATTAAAAATTTTAAGTATACAAGGGCCATATTGGAACACATTCCAAAATATACAGTATGTACCGTGATGTGGCAGAAACCCCATGTTTTTTCTAAAGGTATTTATATGCTAACCACTGCAGGCTTAAAACACACTAGAATCCAGGGTCGGACTGGGCTTGTGGTCCAGATCTGCTCCCTTGATCATTTGGCTCATAAATAACTGCTGCTGTGCTGTTTGATGGTGGGGAGGGGCCCCCCGGTGACTGCCAGGGGGGCCCTTCAATTTGCAGCCCGATGGGCCTCCAATGCACCAATCAGACCCTGCTAGAATCCCATTAACAAAGGATTTAGATCCAAAGAGGTTTTCTTATTGCCAAATGTGTCTGTTTTTTCCATACATTCTTTTTGCCCTAATGGAAATTTTTGGTATGTATTTTGTTATGTACTGAGTTTCATTTATTTGTATTGCATTATGTGAACTTCAGTCATGTTGAAGGCTTTTTGCAAACATACCTTATGGTGATATTTGGTGCTTGAGGTGTGCATTGATTGATTATATTTGATGGTAAATTGTCTGTTCAGCCCTTCGATGCATCTTTCTCTTTCGAACCTAAATTAAACAAAATCTGATAAATATAGAAAATCTTACTTACTGTTTCAATAGAAAATGCTTGAAAAAATATGTTCAGGAGCACATTGTTTTTTTGACAAGAATACCAACATTACAGCTAGAGTCTGTCTATATAGTTGTTGAATTATTGTTTTTTCTTCTTGGAAATGACGGTGTGTACAAAATAAGAAATCAGAAGGGCAACAGTAGGTAAACGTACAGAAATTACATTAAATGAATGTCTCAGATCAAGTCTGGGTACTGATTTTATGTTGGGGGGATTAGCATTTAAGTACTTAGCCATGGCTTAATATTCAAGTAATGGTGGCATCTCCTGGTGTTATATTGGCCTTTTTTTTTATCATTGCCTGCTGAAGAAGAATGGGCTGCTAGATAATGAAAAATTGAACTAAAGAGTCTGCAAAAATATAGGCAGACTTGAAAAATATGTTTAAAAAAGGCAAGCTGGAGCAAGAACAAGGCGGCTTCTATACTCAGTATGATGAATACAGAGGAAGCTGAATGATGGTAGTGGAGCAGAGTAAGCTGAACTGAAGACATTAGATATACAAGCAAACAAATGACTAAGGAAGAAAATTAAGATCATGGTTTAGACTACAAACAAGCACTCAGGACCCAGAAGATGTGACTTTTATGAATAGCAATGCCGGATACCAGCACCAAGTGGCCTACAACAGGGCCCTTTTTATGTTTAGCAGTCACAATTAACAACTGGGACTTACATTCTCATATGCTGCAGCTATTTTTCAGACACTGAGGGCTGCTTAACTAAACTATTGAAAAATACCACCGATATTTTTTTTCATCAGGAATTTATAATACCAAGAGAGGAATAGTAAAAATATTTTGATAGGATGATCAGTCGTAAAGAACAAGGTAACATAAAATTGTAATGTTATTCACAATAAAAGCCAATATAAGTAATACTAAACTTTTCCTGCATTTAGTCTTAGTCTTAGCGTGAAATCACTTTCAAGGGTGATCCATGTAACGCATTGTGTCTCTTTCAAGGTCTCATCGTAGTCTCTTTCAAGCCCCTGCTAGTGCCCAGGACATGGAGCAATGCACACTGCTCCAAATCATGGAACTGCACATGCATCTCAACCCTTACCCCCAAACTGCATAATCTCCCCCCCAGAGAGCTAAATGGTCAGAACTGGAGAGGAGCTTTACATACTTTACATTAACTAAACCTTGAGGCAATTTACAGTTTACAGGAGTGTTTACATTTTTCCAATATGAATTAATATTAAAATCTATTTTGTTGAATAATCAAGTCATACATAGTAACATAATAAACTAGGTTGAAAAAATACACACATCCATAAAGTTCAACCTTAAGTCTATATATAACCTGCCAAACTGCTAGTTGATCCAGAGGAAGGCAAAAAAAAACCCATTTGAAGTCTCTCCAATTTGCTTCAGAGGGGGAAAATTCCTTCCTGACTCCAAGGGGTATATTTATCAAAGAGTGAATTAATAGTGAAGTTCCGCCACTAGAGTGAAATTCCGCCACTTCCCATTAATTTCTATGGGGTTTTTAAAGGCGTATTTATCAAAGGGTGAAATTTCACTTTCACCCATTGATAAATACGCCTTTCAAAATCCCATAGAAATGAATGGAGAGCTCCGGAATTTCACTCTAGTGGCGAAACTTCACTCTTTGATAAATTTACCCCCAAGATGGCTATCTTGGAGTCAGGAACAAGCAAGAACAAGCTGCCTTGTTCTTGCTCTAGTTTGCCTTTTTCAAACCTCTTTTTTAAGTCTGCCTATTTTTTTGCAGACTCCTTAGTACAATTCTTCATTATCTAGCAGCTCATTCTGCTTCAGCAGGCAATTACAAAAATGGCCAATATTACACCAGGGGATGCCACCATTGAATATTAAGTCATGATTAAGTACTTAAATGCTTACCCCCCAACAGAAAATCAGTAACCAGACTTGCTCTTAATTTTGGAGATTAATTTAATGTAGTTACTTTACTTTTGGCCTTCTGATTTATTATTTTGTAAACATCATCATTTCTAAAAAGAAAAAACAATCATTCAACAACTATATACTGTAGAAACGCTCTACCTGTAATGTGGGCGTTTTAACATGTGCACCTGAACATATTTATTCAAGCATTTTTCTATTCATTGAAATGTAAGTAAGATTTTTTAGATTTATCTGATTTTGTTTAATTTAGGTTCAGAAGAGAAAGATGTATCTAAAGGCATCAAAAGTCATGCAAAATTAATATCATGATTATAATAGATATATACCGTATAACTCCACTAAGTTAAACAGAATAACCAACCAGACATGTAGAACTGATTAACAATCAAGGGTTATTACATAATTATACCTTAAAATTCCCCCCTTATTTTGATGCAAAGATCTCCAAAGAAGACAAACAATTACAGATGCTAAAGGTTTATCCTATGAGAACCATTCACACTAACATTATGATAAGTTGACCACACAAAGGCTAAAACGGATCCAATTCAGTTCATATGCAGAGATGGAATATGTGGATTAACCCAATGGAGACAGTTTGACTGGAGACTTTCACAGGTGAGCTATTGAGAATCCCAAATAGAAGAAAGCTGCAGGAATGTAGGCAGGACATGGTTAGGAGGTGGTTGTTTCTCTGCTAGAGAAGACAAATCATGCAGGGCTGTGTAGATAGGAGGGGAATGAATGTTGCATATAAAGGAGAGATGCAGAATAACTGAATTTCTGCATGTAAAATATTTTGATCTAAACTAATTTAAAGAGGATGTTCACCTTTAAAGTTAACTTTTAGTATGTTATAAAATGGTATTCATTTTTTATAGCTTTTGAATGATTTGCCTTTTTCTTATGATTCTTTCCAGTTTTAAATGGGGGTCATTGACCCCATCTAAAAAACAAATGCTCTGTAAGGCTACAAATGTGTTGTTATTGATACTTTTTATTACTCAACTTTCTATTCAGGCCCTCTCCTATTAATAGTCCAGTCTCTTATTCAAATCATTGCAAGGCTTGGACCTTGGCAACCAGATTGCTAAAATTGCTGGAAATCTGCTGAATAAAATGCTAAATAACTTAAAAAAACACAAATATTAAAAAATAAAAAACAATTGGAAATTGTCTCTGAATATCATTTTTTTTCATCATACAAAAATTGAATGCAAAGGTTAACAACTGCTTTAAATATATTATAAACGTTCTTATATTTCACACAGTAGCATAACAATTAGGAAAATCCCCACTGCTTTGCACCTAGGGCCAGATATCCAGTTGAATGCTAGTTGTGGAGTTCAGCCAGACCACAGAGACAAGTGCTTTTTTAATTAGTGATAAGGGGTTCTTTTGCAACCCTTAGGGGCCCATTTACTAACAATCGAATTTTGTTTTTTTCAAGAAATCTCTAAATATCTGGTTTTCCTATTTTTTTAAAAGCTCTAAAAATTTGAGATTTAATAAGTTTAAAACTACGAAAACCACTAAGGGCAGGACTACACGTCCGATTCTGCCGCGATGCTCAAAATCGCAGGCGTCACGTCGGATGTGACTGATAGGGATGTAGCGAACGTCGGAAAAAAAGTTCGCAAACATATTCGCGAACTTGCGCAAAAATGCGAGCGGTTCGCGAACGGTTCGCGAACCCCATAGACTTCAATGGGAAGGCGAACTTTAACATCTAAAAAAGACATTTCTGGCCAGAAAAATGATTTTAAAGTTGTTTAAAGGGTGCAACGACCTGGACAGTGGCATGCCAGAGGGGGATCAAGGGCAAAAATGTATCTGAAAAATCTGCCTGTGTGTGCTTGGAAGAGATAGTGTAGGGGGAGAGCTGTTAGTGATTTCAGGGACAGATGATAGTAAGTTTGCTGGCTAGTAATCTGCTTGATACTGCTCTGTATTGGAACAAAAAAATAAATAAAAGCAGTCCTTACAAGGACTATTGCTATTGCAGCAGTCAGCAGATGAGATCAGAAGCAGGACAGCTGCCCACTGCAGCTACATACAGAGCACTGCAGTAGAAGGTAGATTACTAGCCAGCAAAGCTACCTAAGCTTAAATGTCCCTCAAACCCCTGCAGACTTCTGTCCCTCCAATAACAGAGCAGTATCAACACGATTACTAGCCAGCAAACTTTCAACTGTCCCTGAAATCACTAACAGGCAGCAGCTCTCTCCCTACACTATCTCTTCAGCACACACAGGCAGAGTGAAAAAACGCTGCAGGGCTTCGGTTTTTATAGGGAAGGGGAGTGGTCCAGGGGAGAGCTTCCTGATTGGCTGCCATGTACCTGCTGGTCTGGGGTGAGAGGGCAAAAAAAAGCGCCAACAATGGCGAACCCAAAATGGCGAACGTCACGCGACGTTCGCGAACTTCCGGCGAGCGCGAACACCCGATGTTCGCGCGAACAAGTTCGCCGGCGAACAGTTCGCGCCATCTCTAGTGACTGAAACAAGAAAAGTAATGGCAGTGTCGGATCGTGTCGCATTATTGATGCGACGCGACACAACTAGCGGGTGCAGATGCAGCGTCTGCATCAACAATGCGACACGATGCGACAATTGAATTACTTACCTTGTTTCCATCGTGTCCGACGTGGCTCCTGTGATTTTGTGCAGTGCGTCGGATCGCGGCGAAATCGCCCGTGTAGTCCTGCACTAATACACAACTTTGTCTGGTAAAAGCTGTCAAGGTCCTATAGAAGTCAATGGGAGCTGCTCTGATCCTATTGGACCACTTTAAATCAATTCAGACTTGTAGAGGTTTTCGGATTTCTTTTTTCGCTAGGAATTGTCCGGAAAGTTCTAATTTTTAGAGGTTTTTGAGGTATTCGGATTTTTTTTCCGGTATCGTTCAGCATTTTCCATTTGTTCTTTTCAGATCTTTTAATAAATGTCCTGACATTCGTAGTTTTAGAGTTTGTGAGTTTAGCTGAGGTTTCAAAAACCTCTAAAGCCACTGCTAGTTGATTAATTGACCCTATAGTCTTTCAAGCATTAAATTATAACATTTATTAACTGGCTGCATTAACCATCACATACAGGAGATTTCTGGATATCATATGCTTAAAATAAGGTTTAAAAAACAAAGAATCTAGCTGTATAATGTTTTGAAGATGTTGATAAAATACGAAATCTGGAAGGAATTAGGCTATCTTAAATGAAACTGTTATGATTTAATTTCTGGCACATTATGAACACTGGAATAGGTATTTCCCAGGAGTTAACAATGAGTACAGAACTTGACATGGAGAATTAGGGATCCTATCACCTTGTGGTTAGTCATCTATTTATTAACTCTCTGTAGACTAGTCTGTTTATTCACGCCAGATACCTATCAGGCCAACAGCTATTGCTTTATTCTAATGCTGATGAAACATCTAAGGATCAGGTTGTATAAAGTGGCCTTACTGCTGAATTATTAGTTTAAATATAGTTCTGCATATTTAAACCTGTAATCTATTACATTTATTATTGGATCATGTATTTGTTTAAATGCAAACATTTTCAAAACTCTGATTCAGTCCAAACCAATTCCCACTCGCTGCCAAAACATAATTTAATGGTGTCATATTAGTCAGGTGTTTGGCATGTTTACTTCACCATAGAGATACAGTATTATTCTAATGAATATCTGCACAGTTATCAGAATCAGAATGCTGGTGTCATAGTTACTGATATGAAATTACATGTATAAGCATTCAGCTGTGCTAGAAAATGCCATTACATGTTTTGCCTGATATTATGGCTAAATAATGTTACATTTGAGAAATTAAGTAAGGAAAAACAAGATTTATATAACGCAAGTGATTTGCTATAATAGCTTTTCAGATTAAATGTTTTTTCTTCTGGCTGAATATACAGATGGAGCAACCTGCATCTATATATTAGGCTCACCATGCCCCACCACGTCTCTATATTTAACAGATCATTAAAAAAAATGTTTCCATGAATGGTACACTTAGGGGCACATTTACTTAGGGTCGAATATCGAGGGTTAATTAACCCTCGATATTCGACTGTCAAAGTAAAATCCTTTGACTCCGAATATCGAAGTCGAAGAATTTACCGCATTATAGTACAAGCGAACGATCAAAGGAAACATTGTTAAAAATATCAAGTTAAACTATGCCTTTAAATATCCACAAAACAAAAACTGTTGTACCGTGTTAGCCAGTAGCAAAAATAACAAACAAATACAAAAAGTATTTTGCCCGATGAAGGGGCCTTGGTGCTCTGAAAGTTTGCAATGTATTTTTATTGTTAGCCAATATAGGTATCACTTCTACAATACTTTTTGTATTTGTTTGTTTTTTTATTTGTTATTTTAAATATCCAGAAATATTTTTTTACAGTAGTACACTACTTGATAGTAAACATTGTTTTCAGACAGAACTACTAGTTTATGGAGGAATACTGCATCAAATTAAATATCTCCAAATGTAATTTGATCATTATGAACTGCTGCTGCTTATTCTTTGAACACTCAATCCCTACATTTGAATGAATTGCTTTATCATATAATATAAGCATATTTGTATAACAATATTTACAGAAAAAATCCTATTTGGGCAATAAGCAATTAAAAGATTAAAAATCTTCACATTATTTACAGCCTCCCTCCCAAAAGAAAACTATAGGAAAAACATGTAGTTTCTATGTAGGTATAGTAATTACTCATACCCATCTGCTTTAACTGTCTTAACACTTGATCGGGGATTAAGCACACAGCCTTTGCCATCATAGGCCAAAACCTCAAATTGTGTCAACACTTGTTGTTGTCCAAAGAATGTCTGCCACAAATGCCAAATATTTGGTTGTTAAGTAATACAAACATTTTAGAAAGCTTACAGTAATAATTACCAAGCCAGACAAACTAAAACAAAAATGTTAAGATCAACACAATATATATATATATATATATATATATATATATATATATATATATATATATATACAGGTATATATATATATATATATATACATATTGTCCAGTTCAACATATCACAGATAGAATATGTACTGATGCAATTATTTGGCCAGATTGACAAAAGATTGGAACAAATCATGGCAGACATAACTCAGATATGTGCAGTATGAATGCCAATATAAAGATCAATAAAAAGTCAGTTAAGCCTTATGTGATGTTTTAATATATTTTCTATTGCCCTACACAATCTCCCCATTAGACAATGGTGGTACTTTAGGGGGCAGATTTATTAATGTTCGAGTTGTGTTTTCCACCAAAAATTCAAATTTTCAAGGTTATTTTTGAGTCAAAAATCAAAATTTTTTTCAGAAGGTTTTGCCTGAAAACTGCCTTCTGACCACTCCACTACGCTTATCCTTGTTACATAGACTGTGATTTACTGTTGCCGACCCTGCTTGCCTGAAGCTTCCACAACTGTTTAACCCCTTGATATCCAGCCTCGTTTGGAACGCCTGCCTAATCTCTCTGCGCTGTGAAGTTCGTGACCAATCTTTAACCTTGGGTGAATCTTCAATTCCTGCTGGTCTCCACGCCTGAACTGTTTTCGCCTGACACCAAGGTACTTCCTAAAACCGTTCCCTGCAACTACAGATCTTCCTGTGGTGACCGCCATTAATCCTGTGTTCCTTTGTACTCCTGTCACATTATCCAGCGCCGAAGTCACACTACAGATCGGTGTATCCAGCTAGATTGCAGGCTCCCATACGTCATCTTCACTGGCCTCCCTCCGTACCTATTTGGGGGTAGAACTGGTGAGGGAGCTGTACGGGTTGTCTTCCTCAACGTCAGTGGTTTCACCTGGATTGGTAAGTCTGACATGAGCGAAGCCGTCGCTGGCGAATTTTCGGAGGTTAGTGAATTTGCACCATGGTGTTCACGATAGCAAATAGGAATTCTACCAAAATCTCTCCCATACTGAACTTTAGGCTGAGCCTCTCCAGCCCCAGGGGGATTCTTCCCATGGTTTGGAAAACACTGTTTTAAATATTTATATATTTCTGTCCTCTTGCTTGCTTGCTTTTGAAACCCGTATCCTAGGTGCTGTAATGAGTGAGGACTAAGCTTCACTAATTCTTAGTATTTTCTCATTTGTATATGCAAAACAAAATTCCTGCAAATTTTCTCAAAGACTTTTATCAAAAGAATTATCTGCAAGGAAGTCCCATGATGCAACACTTCTGTCCCTCAGACTTGCTCTGAGATTACTTTTTTTTTTTTGCTGAACCAGGCACTCTTTGTTCTGAGGTTACAAAAGAATCTCCTCTTCAATAGTTATACAATACTAAAGAAGACAAGACTATAGTACCTATAAACTTAGCAGACAGATTTGTACATCTCAGGTAATAAGATAATCCCTCTTCCCTTCCTATTGTATATACCATGCTTTGATCAGAAGAACTGTGATTCTTAGTTCATTATTTGTTTTAGCATAGGAATAAATGAGTCCATGTTATGGAACAGAAAACTTATAATAAACCTGCTCGGCAAGTTAACATTCAGTTTATAAAAGCAATGTGATTGGCACAACAAAAATATGACAACATTTTAAGATTAGAAAGATTAAGATAATAGAGTAAGCTTAATAGCTCCTACTTCAGCCTTAGAAATACTTGATATCAGTTATACTTGTGCGTGCAGGCAGGTTTCTGTCTTCCCTGCTTTGGTTTTCACATATTTTGCAAGTAAGAGGCTTAAATTGTCTTTCTACTAATGTAGGGTGTGGGATTCTCTTAAAAGAAGATGGAACTGGAATGTAATAATGTCTGAGGCGACTATAATAGTTCATAGTACTTAGAGGTAGATGCACGAGCTTCCTGCACATTATTTGTATTCAGAGAGAGAGAAAAGTACATTTATCAATAATTCTTCTTGAAAAAATCTGAGCGACAAAACATCACAACAAAATCGAGCATCAATTTGCATTGTACAATTGATGCTCCAAAACCTTAATTTTATCAAATTTTTGCTGTTCGACAGGTTTGAAATGGAGTATTTTTGGGGGTTTGGATTTTTAGCAGCTTTGGGGTATGATAAATCTCTAAAATATTAGGTTTTTTTCCCATAGAAAAATTAAAGTTTTTCCCCTAAAAACCAAAGCATAAAAAATCAAGGTTTAATAAAGGGCTCCTGTTGTGGGTAGTAGAAAATATATTATGGGGAGGAACTTGCAGTTTAATTTTAGCCAAAGGCTTTTACTACTCTTGTTTTCTCAGATGCAGCATTTGTATAAATGATACAGTATTTGGTATACCAAGTGAATGTTCCGTCATTCAATGTGTAAAAAATCTTTTGCAGGCATGACAAATCCCCTCCTAAAACAAATCAAATAACTTGAGGCGAAATTATATTTTATTATTACCTGGGAATAGTTGCTGCCTGATCCTTAGGGATTGCTGCAAATATTTTGTTACCTAGTGAAAAATTCCTACAGCAACATAGATCAGCTGCTACTTTATGCAGTGTTTCACACGCGTAAAATGTTTTAATAGAGCCATTTTTTTTGTCTTGTAAAACTGCATACCTGTACAGTCTTTCCAAGGTAAAGCGCTGGGAATCATTTATGAACAACAAAAGAACTCTAGATGTAAGCAGCTCCCAAATAATTTAAGTGCACCCTGGTGACATACAGTAGGTGCAACATACATAAACATCCATTGAATACTAAATGGTGGCATCATCTGTAGAGGGTTCCTGATACGTAATGCAAGGTGTTTAGGTCTTTACTGATGCAAAGTTCTCCTAAGATCTCTCCCATGAAATTATCAACTGGAATACAGTGGGCATCTCATTGTGTCAACACTGAAGCCACTTCCAGTTATACAAACATTTCCCAATAAGGTCCTACCTCCCTTAGCACATGCTAAATAAATGATACCCAGGATATCTGCAAATGTTTATATGAATAATACCAAATGTTCTTTCAGCTAGAAGCATATTGTACTTTTAGATCTATTTTCACATTAAGCAAAATGATGAGGCAACCAATAGTTCTTTACAAAATTTCCAACATCATTTGTATAGAACTCACAGGCGCATTGTGATTACTGACATGCCACAGAATGGAGTAATCAAAATGCAGCATATATATTTATTAGAGACCTATTGTTTGCTTAAAAAATGGGTGAAACGTAAACTGAGTTGTGTATTAGTCACATAGTGAAATGTAGAGAAAGCTGCCAAAATGAAAATGTGAAAGCCAAAACAGCAAACTCGGATTTGCTGGATTAAAAAGGTTTTATTTGTTCTGTTTCTATAGATTTTAGTTGCTATGATAACCTGGCTGAATTTCAAAACCCATCTGCGAATGTTAAAATCAGATTCAAATAATAAATAGTTACAAACAGAAGAATGTACGTGTACGTGTGTATGCATGGACGCACTGTAATACACATCCTGGAAGGAAAAACACATTGCAAATAAAATCACAGTGTCACAACAAGCAGCTTTTGCTTCTAAACTGTAAGGTTAATTACTATTACTGAACAGAATCCTTGACCATGACCTTGTTGCTCATAATTCTGTTGGTGAAAGACAGCCAACACCAGCAAAGATCCTTGTGGCCTTCTGAAAGAGAACTCAAAGCAGCACCATTTTTAACTTTGTGAATGTGCCATCCAGATAGTATGCTATCTGTCTGTCTCTCTCACTAATATATATTTGCACTATATTAAAGTACAATGGAAGTGCAAGTGATGTACCACCTATGAGTACCATGACAATATTTTACAATTATGATATTATTATACTAATACCTTACTTATTATAGTACACACCAGTGATTATCACTTATAAACCCTGTTTATAATGATCTAATACACAAGTGCAACGTATATCCTGTAAATGATATCCTTATAAAAGCAGCTTAGTGATGTCATCAGATATAATCAGATATAATCGGAGCTTAGTGATGTCATTTCTGTCACATGACTCACTGAAACTTGTGTATTATAATGAATAAAGTCCCCCCTGTTGCAAAATATGAGGATATTAGAAGTCACCTCTGAGTTCCATGACCTTCGGCCTTGTGCTTTTATATGGTCACGGAACTCCTCTGTACTTTATTCACTGTATAAATTACAGGGTCTCGTGTATTATATAGTGAATAAAGTACCCCCTATTGTAAAATATAAGTCACCGAGGCATTCCATGACAATATAAAATCACGAGGACAAAGGCAGAGTGCTTTTATACAGGTCATGGAACTTTTCCAACAAGGGGTACTTTATTTATTATAAGTCATGTGACAAAAATGACATCACTACTCACCATTTATCACTTATAACATCACTAGTCACCTTTTATAAGGATATAATTTAAAAGATATTTATGACTTTTGTGTATTATACATTTATAAACTGACACAGAAACTTGTCTAGGTGCAGATTAATTTGGTATAACAACAAGTCTCTGCACTCAACAGACCCCATCAGAAAAGGTAAAGGACACAATCCAGTAACCTTTCTTGGGAATAACAAACAGAGCAGAGAGTTGCTCAAACCCTGAAATAGCCAAATGAAAAAGGCAACACACATGAGTCAGTTGCCATGGAAGCTCTGAAGTGATTGTGTGAATGCTAAATAAATTCAAAAAGTACACTGAATGTGAAGGAGTACAGTAGTACTGGGTAACAAACCAAAAGTGAACTGTTAAAAACAAAACCAGAACAAATATGGTTGCCAGTATTTCTTGGTGCGTAGTGGATTAAGTGGCCTATTCTATGGGTATTTTATTTGTGTGCCCTCATTTTGCTGTAAAATGGATCTATTCCACATTCCACTTCATATGTATTTTAAAATGTACACATAGCTTTTTCTTATTTAAGTTGCCTTTGCAACTGGTTTAAATTTGTGCTGAGATAAGTATTTTGGGGTTTGTGCAACTCACTGCTCTGTTTGTTATTCCTCAGAAAACATTTTTTTTCCATTAAACTGGATACATTTTATATAGGGCCTGCTAAGTCAAGTATCTTTTTTCATTTTAGATTGTTTACTGGAACCTGAGTAAATTGTTGTACCAGGTTAACCCTAGAGTAACACTGGAAAATATAAGGGAACATGTACATCTGGAAGTGTAGTTACAGCCCCTGTGATTTCTCTGCACTCAGTTGCGCGTCAAAATACGCTCCTCGCATTTCTGTATAGTTGCTTTTAGGCCCACATGTTACTCGCATGGTCTACTTACTTGCAACGCAAGTAAGTAGACCAGGCAGACTTTGAAAACATTTAGCTCAAATGAACCTCATTTGCGAGGAAGCACACAAACTATTGTGTAGCGCTAAGCGAATTCCCTTTTTGGGACCACAATGATGCTGGAATTCTGGGAAAAAATGCTCATAATTGCACTTTGCTTGCTGCAGTTGCAGATGTACATGTGCCCTATAGAATACCTTCTACTGGCTAATTTAGTGGATTATAAAATGTGAGTTTCCAGGACAATTTAGGTGCTTGCTTAAGGCACACCACAAAGATCCCATTTACACAGTGTTCCTGCGGTGAAATATTTCAGTCTTTACAGTCTTTGTAAATATTGTGGGTTAATGTAATGCTAATTAGCGTTGTACTGATGTCACAGATACAGGACAATTATATTATTTTGCTACAGTTGTGATACAGATACAGTATAGAAGATTTGTGAAAGAAAAGAAATTAGCAATGAAAGAGTATTAAGCACCACAGACATTACAAGAATATAGTGAGTTTAAGTATATATGCTGTGAGAGGCCTAGTATACCAATATTCTATATGCTTCCTAAAGTGGCCAACCATTATTGCAGGGATTGGGTCCCTGGGGGAATATGTACTGTAGATGCATTATTTCAGAAACTTCAATTATATGTTATGAATAGTGAGGATATAATTAATTAGTTACATAAGGACAGGGGTGTAACTACAGAGGAAGCAGACCCTGTGGCTGCAGGGGGGGCCAGGAGGTATAGGGCCCCATGAAGTCCAATAAAGAACAATTTCAACATATATTGGTAAAACATGACAATCTCTGGATAAGTTGGGGGCCCTAAAATGTATTTGCTGCGGGGCCCAGTAATATCTACTTACACCATTTCATAAGGATATGGTATGAGATGAAGATTTTTTGTGGGTAACACTAGATGTTGCAGCCTTGTACTAATCAATTCAGCACCATTTGGGGATACTTGCACTGTGGTTTTTTTGGTTGAAGTATATTGGCTTATATTCCAGTCAACAAAAGGAGTTTATTTTGGAATCAGTGAAATGGGGCAGTATCCATGGTGCAAACATGGTAGTCTCAAACTGAACTAACATTTTTCTCTTGGAAAGTAAACAAACAAGAATAAATTACCATATAAATGGTCCTTTACAAAATAGAACTTTTATAATGACTTTCTTATCTGTTACCTTAAACAGATCCCATGGATAAGTCAAAAGGCTATTAGAAGGATGTCCTGTCGATGGATGAGACCAAAATAAAACTTTTTGGCTTGAATGAAATGTCTTCTATTTGATGAAAGGCTAATACTGCATTCCAGCATAAGAACCTTATTCTATATGTGAACTTGGTGGTGACAGAAACATGTTTTGGGCCTGTTTTGCTGCTTCTGGACCAGGATGGCTTTCCAACATTGATGGAACTATAAATTCAAAATCCTACCAGCAAATTTTACAGGAAGATGTCAGGTATCTGACAGAGAACTGAAGCTAAAGACAAAGGCGCAAATTCACTAAGCGCCGAAGCGCCGAACGCTAGCGTTAATTCGCTAGCGTTTGGCATTTTTCGTTACTGCGCAAATTCACTAACGAACGCTGGCGTAGTTTCGCTAGTGTTACTTCGCACCCTTACGCCAGGCGAATTTTCGCTAGTGACGTAACTACGCAAATTCACTAACTTGCGCAGTGTATTGAACGCTACCTTTTACGCTAGACTTCCTTCGCCACCTCAGACCTGGCGAAGCGCAATAGAGTAGATAGGGATTGTTTCAAAAAAAGTCAAAAAGTCCCAAAAAACGCTGGCGTGTTTTCTACATGATGGGTGATAGGCTGAAAAAGATCGAAAATATTTTTGGGGCTCCCCTCCTTCCCCCCTACATTTCCTGACTCATGGCAACTTACCTAGACAGTGGGCACATGTGTAGGGCAAAATAAAATTTTTATTTGCTGATTTGAAGGTTTTCTAGGCATTTGTAGTGCTAATACGTGTTCCTCCATTGAAATTTGAATGAGAGTGAATTTGCCCCAAAGTGAGTCAAGACAAGCACCCTAAACACAAGTCAGTTTAACAAAGAATGTTTAAAGCAGAAGCATGTTATGTTTTGGAGTGGCCAGTTCTAAGTCTTGACCTCAATGCTATAGAAATGTAGGAGCTGAAAAGACAGTTCATGCGAGGAAGCCCATGAATATCCATGGCAAGACTATTAACCATGTAAATGTGTTACACTTCCTGGAGAATATCTTTGATTAGTCCCTATCCTTGTCAAATCATATTAAAGGGGTGGTTTACCTTTAAGGTAACTTTTATTATGTTATAGAACCAATTCTAAGCAACTTTTCAATAGGTTTTCATTATTTATTTTTTTATGTTTTTATAGTTATTTGTGTTTTTCTTCTGACTTTTGCAGCTTTCAAATGGCCGTCGCTGACTCCCTTTTTATAAACAAATGCTCTGTAAGGCTACTAATGTATTGTTATTGTTAGTTTTTATTTCTGATCCTTCTATTCAGACCCTCTCATATTCATATTCCAGTCTCTTATTCAAATCATTGCATGGTTGATAGGATAATTTGGACCCTAGTTACCCTAGATTGCTAAAGATTCAAATTGAAGAGCTGATGAATAAAAAGCTAAATAATTCAAAAAAACACAAATAATAAAAATGAAAACAAATTTCAAATTGTCTCAATATCACTCTCTGCATCATACTAAAAGTCTCAAAGGCCCATGTAATGCCACTGTCACTTCCTTCACAATATTGCCAAGATATGCCCCTTTCTTTCCCAAGTATCTGCTAAAACAGAAATCCATGCCCTTGTCCTATTCTTCTTATAGGATTGCATTCTCCTGCTAATTGGTATTCCAGACTCCCACCTCTTTCCCCTGCAATCAATCTTAAACTGTGCTGCTAAAAGCCTCCTGCTCTCTCCTGAGGGCCAACTTGTTAGGCAACAGATACATACACAATCCTTCTGCTAACATCCTTCTGCTCCTTGCTATATCTCTTCACCTGTATGCTCCTGGCATTCTCCATTCACACCCATGGGTACAGTATCTCTTGTATAAAATGCCTTAAACATTTTTGCCTTGCTGCTTCTTACCACTGGATCATCTCTGAATTGCTGTGTAGGGGAACACTCTCTCAATATCCTAAAAAAAGAAACTCAGATACTACCTTTTAGATCACGATACCTTTCTATAGTCTAATCAAATCCTGGCACTTATGAACCTATGCCCAAATAGTTTTGCCCTCCACTTTGTGTCTGTATGTTATCCACCCACTTATACTGTAAGCTCAATGGGACAGGGGCCACCTTCCTACTGTGTCTCTAACCACAGGGCACATCATCTCTATATGTTTATACTTATTTTATTATAATGATTGTCCTCCCTATGTACTTTTTTGTATTGTAAAATTGTACAGTGCTGCTTATCCATGTAGCACTTTAAATATACTGTAAAGCCATATATACATCCCTTACTTGAAGCTGTTCTATAAGGAGATATGGTCTAAAGTTCCTCCAAGCCAATGTCCAGGAATGATCAACAGTAACGTAAAATGTTTTGTTGTAGTTAATGACCACATTGCAAAATACCTGAATTTGGATATATTTTTCTCAATAAATAGATAAAGAGGGATTATATATGTGAGTTTTTTTTTAATAACATGTAAAAGAAGCAAACTTTGTACAGACATTTGAAAGAGATGGCTCACCATGTGCGTCTCCACCAAACTTCTCTCCGAGCACGACAACCTATATTGTTGTGGTGGTACAGTATGTTGAAAATGGCCCAAGTACTTACTGCATAAATTGTACTGATTCCCCTACTATGTTTTCCCAGTACCTGCTAACCTCTTTCCAGAAATCTTGAATTTAGGGACACAGGCAGAGGCAATGGATGAGGTCTGCGTGTGGAATCTGTTTGTTAAGGAAGCCATATAGAGACATTTATTTGGAGGTAGCTATGAATTATGTAGTATTTGTAAAGCCATTTCCTGATATTTACTTGCAGACAGTGTTTTCATAACTTGTGAGTGATTTTGTAGTATCTGTGCTGCATCTGTGTCTGGTATGTCTTTTGTCCAGTTAATGAGTGTCTTGTTCAGGTGTTCTGTAGATACTGTATGTTTGTTCTAATTATTCTGTAGATATGTGAGGTTGTTTTCAATGAAGTACAGTTAGGCCATAACCAATTGATACGGATATTGTCGTCTAAGTTCATCAACTATTGTAGTGTTTGTGCAGTGAAGTGTGTTATCTGCAAACGCAGTAGAGAGTGGAGTGTGTGGCTAGGAAAGGGTATTTAGTAAGATGTTCGCTGCAAGATAACAAAGTTTGATAATGTCCTTGATAGTATGCAAGGTCTGTTTTTGCCAGCGGTAGAGAGTTTATATTTTTAATTCATATTGGAAAGTTTGTATTGCCTAGCCAGGTTAGGTTAATGGATATATATTTCCTTACTGTATGCCAGGCTTTATAAGTATTTGCAAAAAGTGGATGCATCTATCATTGTTTTAGGTATATTTTACTTCCTTAGGCGAATTAAGTAAATCATTTAAGAGATAGGCCTTCTGTGAAGCATTGGTCTAGTTCTACCATCATAAATAAGTCTCTATTGAAGAGCCAATCTCTCCCGTGCCTTAGTAGTGTGGCTTCATTCTTTTATGTTTGGGAAATTAACTTCACTATTTTGATTTTAATTGCTGAAATTTAAACAAACTAATTTGTGGTCTCTTCTTCTCCCATATGAATGTTCTTCTGAGTTTTTGTAAGCGATTATAGTCTGGAGTAGTTATAATGTAAGGTGGCATCTGGGTTTTATATAATAATTGTGGGAATATGAACATTTTAACAAAATGTATTCGGCCTAAAAAGGACAGTGATGTGATGCATATTTTGTTGTATTACATCTATTGTTCTACGTATATTTAAGGAATGTATATCTTTACGGTGTTTTGGCAATTTAATTCCCAGATATGTTATGTGGGATTTTGCTTTAGTGAAGGGGAATGTTGGGGCCATGTACTGGTGTCTTGGGGTGGAAGTTACTGGAAAGACCTGCTGCAGTGTGGGCTGGTGGCTACACAACAGCGTGGGATAAGCTGCGGAGTCCCCTCCCTTTGGACTGTGATTCCCCAGAGCTGCACCCCGTGATATGTTCCCTGACTGTTGAACTATAACCCTGTTATCCACCCACAGGAGTGCAGCTGGAATACTCTCTCGCTGTACTGACTGAAAGCTGCAGGTGAATCATATAAGGGACTCTATGTAGCGAGACTATAAAGTAATTACAGGGGAAGTTACCTCCATACTCTGCTTGTGGTCCAAAGAGGACTGGTGGCCCAGGTTTACTAAATAACTGTTATTTGTATATGAGACTTTTTCCTGGGGCCAGGTGCTGCTCATACGGGCTAGGCCACAAATCCAAACTAAGTTGCGCTTGTTTCCTACCAGATACATAAAGGGATTGCTTGTCATTAACGTTTGGTTGTACTGTTAGCTGCCTGTGTGCTTCTTATGTGCCCATAAACCAGTCCTGTGCTCTGTGACAACACAGTGTGCGTTATATCTTAATATATTTTTCGGATAAAGGTTATCTCATCCTGCTGTATCTTGTAAGACAAGTGCTCATCTGTTTTTGCCTTAAAGGAATCATGTAAAAATTGAAATGTTAGAAATAAAATTAATATATTCAAAAATCTACGATAATTAAAAGATTATACATTTTCTAGACTTTTTAATTCTGTAGACAATATAACGTCTACTGCTACTTCATAGAAAAACGCTGCAAATTATTATTATTTTTTTCATCAAATTGTGATTTACAAGTTCATTTTGCTCTTTGGTTTTCTGGGTATTCTATTATTTTCTTTTTAAAGCATTCTTAATATATAAGGGAATTGTTGTTGTCTTGAGTAGCTTCTAGGTGATTCACCCCCTCAAGGTAATATGCATAAAAAATAATGTATTCAAACTTGGCTAGACAACTCGGTGCCAATATTAAACAATATAATTAAAAAGGACTTCAGTGCCACAAAGCGTATCTCAAAAGAAAGTATTTGTCCCCTAGGCCATATGAAGGAAGTAGAGAACCTGATTACAGCAATGCTATACCCTCTAAAAGAAGGGTATATTTCATACTTTATTGCTCCTGCTCATATTGGCACAGAACACAGGTGTATAATATATGTTGGGGGGAACAAAAGCAACAAGTGCACACAAGCAGTAGCAAATCAAGTCTGAAAGGCAAGCACTAAAAATGTTAAGCAGTGTATGCGAGTTACTCAAATATTTGTTCCTAAACTTGGATCTATTCTACATTCACTTTAGAAAACATAGAAGCAGATATAGAAAGGTTTGGTTATGGTTATACTGCATATTTGTTTTCCCTCATTAAAAGCCTTATGCCGAATGACATGCAGAATGAAAATGTAACGGAACAGGCAACTTAAGAACTTCTTTTCTTATAGTGGATTTGTGTGCTTTGAGGTTTCTTGTGATAGAGTCTGTTGCCCCCCAACTCCAAAAGAGGGAGGAATTTTAGATTCATACCCTACAGACATTGTATCCTACAGGGCCCAATAGGGAATATGATCTGTATGCTTTTATATAAATTAGGGATGCACCGAATCCACTTTTTTGGATTCGGCCGAACCCCCGAATCCTTCATGAAGGATTCGGCCGAATACCGAACCGAATCCGAACCCTAATTTGCATATGCAATTAGGGGTGGGAAGGGGAAAACATTTTTTACTTCCTTCTTTTCTGACAAAAAGTCACGCAATTTCCCTCCCCGCCCCTAATTTGCATATGTAAATTAGGATTCGGTTCGGCCGGACAGAAGGATTCGGCCGAATCTGAATCCTGCTGAAAAAGGCCGAATCCTGGCCGAATCCCGAACCGAATCCTGGATTCGGTGCATCCCTAATATAAATACTGAATACTGGGGATGGTGTTTGTGACATTGTTTGCTTTAACACACAGAATAGCTAAGTGCTGTTTAAAAATGTTTGACCTAATTGTTATACAATTGTTGTATGCTGTAATATGACATATGATGTAAAAATTGGGTTTCACTTACTATATTGGAAAACTTTAATTACTGAGTCTTATGTTGAACCTCGTTAAGCATATTTCACATGTCAGGTGTGTTAATCAGTAACCCATAAATAGGATGTGATGTCAATGTGATGTGTATTGCTTTAGAAAGAAGCGTGAGCTTCGAAACACTGCAAGTTTCTATGATAATTTTTTCATGCAATTTTGAACTGGACTTTTTTGTTCAATATATATATATATATATATATATAAGAGAGGTTGGAAGCCGGCACAGCTCGTCAAAAGGTCATCGCTGCCTGGGTGCAAAACGCCCAAAAAATTAAATAACAGAGTAGAAAAGCTCGCACTCACAGGTCATATCAAAGCAAAAAAATTGTGTTTATTTAATAAAAAAACGACTCGTATATATATATATATATATATATATATATATATATATATATATATATAAATATCCCATAGGTGACGGCATCTATGGGATATTTGTATAATTTTACAGACTGGCACCCAGCACTTGGATTTTCACTTATGGTGTGCGTTCCATACTCGTTTGGACTATATATATATATATATGTGTATATATATATATATATATATATATATATATGTATATATATATATATATATATATATAGATAGATATATATATATATATATATAATAGCAGCAATAGAGCAATAACACAGCACTCTCGGGACTTGCTTACAAAAATGTAAAAATCCCTTTTATTGTGCAAAATCAATGTTTCAGTCACATATTCAGACCTTTATCTTGAGTTGTGTTTTCTACGAAAAATTGGAGTTCGAGCAATTCGGCTATCGAATCCGAATAATTTGTACAATTTGGCTTTTCATTTGATTTTATTAAGTTTTTTCCTGGTCCTACTTTTTCAAGTTTATTTTATTGATAAATAAGATAAAATCGTGGAAGGGAGCTTGGTCAAGCATGGTTTAATAAAAATATGAGATAAATTTGTTTTAGTAAATAACCTTCTTAAAGTATGGAGATCCAAATTATAGGAAGATCCCTTATTCAGAAAACCCCAGTTGCTGAGCATTCTGGATGACAGTTCCCATACCTGTATTTGGAAGGTTGTTATAGAAGTTTTCATTTGATTAAAAGAATGAGAAATTGCCCATTTTATTCTTAGTTAAAAAATTTAAAACAAGTTTGCATACACTTTTTTTGCAAGAAAACTATTTTCTTAGTAAAAAGTTTTATCATATACACTTAGGGGCAACTAGCAAGGGTCACATTTCGAGGGTTAATAAACCCTCGAATTCGATCCTCGAATTTAAATCCTTCCAATTCGAATATCGAATTGGAAGGATTTAGCGCAAATCCTTCGGTCGATCGATCGAAGTAAAAATCGTTCTAACGATTCTAATGATTTTAACCGATCTAAGTATTTTTCTTCGATCAAAAAAATGTAAGAAAATAGCTGGAGAAGGTCCCCATAGGCTAACATTGTACCTCGGTAGGTTTAAAGTGCCGAAGTATGAAGTCGAAGTATTTTTTAAAGAGACAGTACTTCGACTATCCAATGTTCGTATAGACGAACGATTTTTAAATTCGGTCGAATTTGACCCATTCGATGGTCGAAGTACCCAAAAAAATACTTTGAAATTCGATTTTTTTTATCATTCGAATTCTTCACTCGAGGTTAGTAAGTGTGCCCCTTAGTTTAGACAGCTACACAACTGTGCAATCTTTTTTCCAGAGGCGAGTAAGCTGTTAAATGCTTTTATAGTTTTGAAAAAGTTCTATTAAAAAACCTTTGAGTATTAAAAAACATCCACTCTGCCGTGATCAGATTTCTGCCTACTTACCACAGACCACTTGCTATTGACATCAGTGGAAAGCACCATGAACCCACTGACATGCAATCTCCTGAAAATGCACCTGCACACATCTTAGAGAAATATTCACAGGTCAACTGAGTTGACTAAAAATGTTTGAAAGAGGCCCCACAGTGACTTTTGCTTAATTCTAAGAAACCTAAGGTTAAGAAACTGGGGCATTCCACACTGCTTTAACTTAATTATTGATATTGACTTTGACAGATTTGAACTTATAATGCCCTATATTTGCTCAGGGGTGTTGTAGGATGGTAATGTTTCTCTTTTTATATTTACCCTTATAGTTTGCATCTGCAGCACCAGAGACAAGCATATTCTCATATAAAGCTTGACACTAGATCAACAGCTCAACAACTTGCACTGTGTTTTGGTGCCACCTGCTGTTTGATGAAACCAAGCCTGATACTTTTTTGTAATAAAGCAGAACTGTATTTTATGTTATAGAGTTACAAATATATAAATGTACATGTGCAAATGTACAATAAATACATGTATTTTTCTCCCTGATGTTACAGTGTTTAAGTATACAGTGATTATCTACAACTTACTTGCTCACTTACTCTTGTGTTCTGTATATAGAAGGATTGGGTCTTTAAGAAAAGGTACAATTTAAAATATAATCAATTAATTCTTAAACTCATTTTCATAGTTATCCATAGGTAAACTGTGAACGTTCTTAGGTATCGAAATGGTACAATTCAAAAATGCCTTGGTGGTGCATTTGTTTATGTTAGATATTTCATTCAAAAACATTCGATACATCAGTGTATTTTCTGTTGTTCTGTTGTGGGTGGTGGCAATTGTTCTATTGTGTTTGTGAAAAGGGACTATGTTGGAGAGAGATGAAAAGCAGAATACAAGTTACATAGTTAAATTGGGTTGAAAAAAGACAAAGTCCATCAAGTTCAACCCATCCAAGTTAATTATTTTAAAACCAACTAATTTCTTTAACTAACCAGCTCCCAGGAACCCTCAAATGAATCAGCTAGACAACCTTTATGACATTTGGCACTTTCTAGTGATATTTGCAAACAAGCAATACTTGCATGGTAGCCTCCCTTTGGAGCTGCAATATTTTGTCTATATATAGGGGTAATTTAATTAAAGGTCTAACGATTGCCCACATCTTGTAACCCATAGCAACTAATCAGATGATTATTTTCAACTAACCAGTAAATATTACCTACTGATTGATTGCTATGGGGTACTATACAAGTAGTAAGCTTAACACCGTTTATTACATTATCTAAACATCTTCTGTGCTACTACTGACTTTTTTTTCTGGCACATTTGAGAAAAAAAAGGTTTTATAGAGAAGGAAAATAATGTGGATGCATTGCCGATTACAAAGTTACACACAATCATTTTTAGTGAAGAAAAAAAGGTGATCTTCCAAAGAGAAATAATATTTTTTTTTCAAGGGCATGATTTCACAATAAGGAGGAGAGTACCGTGCTATTGTTAAGAACACACTGTGGGTAAAAGACTCCACCTTTCGGGAATCAATGCACCAAGCGTTAACTGCAGTGAGGCTTTGCATTTTAACGCCTATCGTTTGATATTTGATTTCACAGACTGAAAGAAACCTTGATACTTGTGCAACTCATACTTCAATATAACTAGTGATGAGCGAAATGTTTCTCCAAATTTTGCTGCGAAAATGACGCCCATATGTGCATCAAAAAAATGTTGTCGCCCATAGAATTTTCGCAGTTTCCCAGATTTTCGGCGAAGTGAAATGGGTCAGATTCGCCAATCACTAAATACAACCCACCCCTCACTCCATTGTGAGGTGGGAATTCTGGCAATTGAAGTTCCTCTAGCTTCCATAGTGGGTGGTACACCGATTCTCTGGACGTCAAATACCAGAATCCATCACTTCAAAATGGAACAGGGTGAGGGAGGGGTGGGATCACTCTGTGAGCCTATCAAGGGATGAGGAACTTGTCCTAGTGAGCACACAATTAAAGGAAAACTATACCCCCCAAACAATGTAGGTCTCTATAAAAAGATATTGCATAGAACAACTCATATGTAAAACCCTGCTTCATGTAAATAAACCATTTTCATAATAATATACTTTTCTAGTAGTATGTGCCATTGGGTAATCATAAATAGAAAATTGCCATTTTAAAAAATAAGGGCCGCCCCCTGGGATCATAGGATTCACTGTACTCACAAACATAGCAACAAACCATACATGTTAGGTCACATGAGCCAATTAACAGACAGAGTTGTGTCTTTTGCTTCCACACTTCTTTCTGTTACAGTTAGAGCTGCAGTATTTCTGGTCAGGTGATCTCTGAGGCAGCACACACAGACCATCACGAAATGGTGGCTCAAGGCAAGAGATGTAAAAGGGCAATATTTACTTAAATATATATTCCAGTTTGTTAAGATTCTTTAATATGCCACTTAATATGATATGAACTATCTGTTGCTTAAGTGTTCATTTTGGGGGTATAGTTTTCCTTTAAGCTATTCCTTTCAGTGTGTGGCATTATGTAGATCTGTGTAAAACATTTTTTTTAAACCTAAGCAATTGAGGAAAAGGGCATGGAGAGCGTCTGTCTGCAGTTTTATAGTCATGAACAGACTTGAGATGATTATTTTCATATTCATTTAATCATTGTTTTTCTGTTCTGATGTTACAGTCAGTATTCAGATATCTGAAGTGCAATCTGCATGACTCCCTGATTCGTTGATTAAACCCCAAATGTTTCCAATCAGAAAGACGTTTCGCATCTTCTTAGGAAACAAACCTCACTGACTAAGAAATAGATTGCCAACATGGCTGCCAAGGTCTGAAATCCTGCCTGAGTACTTCTTTACTATCCAGCATAACCTGCTTAGATCGGTTGCCAGATTTTTATTCTCCCTTGGCAAACTGTAACTACTAGTGGTTCACTTTACAAAGGGGGCAGCGATAATATTTTATGTAATCCAACATGCACCGCAAGCAGCAAACATATTTATTATTCATTTGTAATACTCAGCATAACAAATATAAGTGGAAATGTAAAATACATTTTGTAATGAAATGTGCTTGGAAAATGGAACATCTCTCTGTTGTACAGATACGTTTCAGTTCTTGTTGTTTATTTATAGTGTCTGTAGCTATGTACTGCGTTGTGAGCAAAGTGCAGGGAGAGATACTACCTGTGACACAGATTTCCGCCCACACATTAGGTGTGTACCAGAAAAGAAAACAAAAATGCTTGCAACATGACAAAGTAGCTGCTTGCGTGCAAGATACAGAGTCGTAAACAGATATTGGGCAAATGTTAAAATGTCACATTTCGGACTTGCTGGGGTTTCCCTTCACGTCTGCCCATTTCTATGGTAACTGCCACTACAACCTGAAAACAGTCACCTCCGTTTTGTCCTTTCCACCAGGCCTCCCACAGTGGGGATTCTTGTTTATAGTTTGGTTACCACGGAAGCTGTTTCTGATCTGTTTTGCATAGGTTCTGCCATTTACTTTCCCTGCAGAAAGATTATCAGATAGAGATTTAGCAAACTCTCTGAATAGAGAATTCAAAGCAGGATTTGTCATATATCAATATAAATGAGTTGTGGTTCCTTCAAAGAGAAAACGTACTTGGTTTATTTTCATTGTATTTTCCTTTAACTACTTGTTCCTGATATGTACTGTATGATACTTCTTATACATAAGTAGGGACTGATTGCATCAGTGGAAGTTTCAGATTACTGGAAAATGGCACCTCTATTTGTTATAATGTATTCACTTTTTTAATTTGTAGCCATAGAATATACCTGATACAAGGAATATGGGGGTAAATGGGGTGAAAATAAAGCTTACCTTATTTTGCCAAAGGGAAATACCACAGCTCCTTATTCACTTCCACAGTTGGGAGCATATTTATGAAAGGGTCAAAATAGAGCAAATTCTATTTTATCCCCTTTATACACATGCCCCTAAAAATAAAACTGACTAAAGGAGTTCCACCTGGCAAGCTCTATATTTACTTTTTAATAAATGTAACACTTTAACCTGTTTGTTATGCCATTAAATGATTTCTGGACTTCTGCGACATATTTTAATATGCAGGATTGCACACCAGTAAATATGTAATATATATTTAAGGGTAAATTAAGATAAACGGCATTTATCAATATGACGTATTAACTGTCATTTACGAACATAGTGCAGTGTGCAAAGTGCAATTTTCAGACTTAATTCATATTAAAACCAGAATGCAGCATTTTCCCCTCAAAATTCCAGCATAATAAGGTCCAAGCTCTGAGTTAAATCTGTAATTGTTACATTATATTGTTCTTTTAGACTGGGTAGAAACTCTGACAAATAAAGAAAAAATACAAAAACATTCTTTGACACCTGGCTAACCTACATAAACACTCTACCACCTACAACCAGACTATTAACCATAAAAATGTTTCAACATACCACATTGTATGAAACAGAACTAATAAGAGACACTGAACCTATCCAGGAAGCAGAACAACTACTTATGAGGGCAGAAAATCTGCAAAACTAACTACATTGGAAGCCCCCCAGGAGTCACAGCCTCAACAGACTGCTAAGAAGTCACTGAATACAAAGGTACTAGTACCTACACTAAGCGAATTGATAAAGTTGTTTATACTTTCAAACAAGATAGAGGTAAACTTGAAATGTTCTGATGGTCACTTTGACAAGACGTAGAAATGTTAATTC
Organism: Xenopus petersii; assembly: GCA_038501925.1. Classification (NCBI taxonomy): domain Eukaryota; kingdom Metazoa; phylum Chordata; class Amphibia; order Anura; family Pipidae; genus Xenopus; species Xenopus petersii. Next base: position 134,808,392 of record CM076672.1, read on the forward strand.
TTATTTGACTTCATATAATTTGACATGTACTTGATAATTGTTTATTTTATTTGTTATTTGTAATTATATTTGTAAAGTAAAGGACAATAAAAACATTATGGAAAAAAATATGTAATTGCTCCTGAAAGGAACACAATAGAATATGATTTTTTCTGTGTATCTGGTGTGGGAACTCGTCCATTACCGCTGTGTTTTGGGTAGCAGCAGCTCCAGGATTCCTGAGCAACAGTACATGCACTTGAGTACAATTCAGCAGAAGGACAAGAAGTACGCAATGGCACTTAGTGCAACTTTACAGAATTGCAAGGAGAGCGTTTAGACTGAATTACCTTTAATGAGTTACTTCTTACATGCAACATTTGGGCTGAACTTGCAGCTTTATTTGTAAATGACTCTGGGTTTTTCATTTAAAGTTCTTCCACAATATTTCTGAAACAATTTTGAACAGTGCATGTTGCATAGTTACATAGTTAAATCGGGAAATAATCTTTCATAATCCTTAGGATTTATGTCCATTATCATTTTTTATTATATATAAATGGACTTAAAAGAATAAAGTTATTGTTTTATCATACAAAGAGAATACTTTTGAGCTGATATTATACAAAAAAATTAAAATAACCAAGCAGAAAAAAAAGACATTTTTCGCAAACCTTGCTATTTTAGTCAGAATTTAAGCCATGTAAGCAAACATTGTACTTAATCTATCAAAAACATTATAAATCCTCTCAGTATCCCATAAATTTGTTACAAGGCCGTTACAGATAACTTTCTGTTTCCTATATTTGTTACATCTAATGCAGAGATAAACACATTGGTGGACAGACAGTGAAACAGACCATTCATGGACTTTTCTATAATCCTTACTGGGCAAGTGCTTTCCAAAGCAGAAAACATGAGGCTTGTTTTCTTAATGCACGCCAGTTGCACTTGGCCAGAGGCAGTTGTGTACAAAATTCCATATGTACTTTTGTCAACAAGTGCTCCTTGCACTTCCATACAGTTGCACTCACCACAGCTGCCTTCCTCCTGTTCTGAAATAATTGAGTGCAGTTGCGCCTATTGACAGAAACCTCTGTTGAGAATCCTGAAGCTATTGCCACCTCCAAACCAGGCAGTAGCTCCAGGGTTCCCACAACAGACTGCATTAATGGCTGATTCTTTTGTTTCAACTGCACTGTGGCCATTAATGCATGCTGTTGAGGGAACCCTGGCACTACTGCTTGGTTTGGAGGCGGCAATAGCTTCAATTCAGAATTTTTCTGCGCAAATGCATCTGATTCATGTTGAATTTCAAGTGCATCTGTGTCCATTCTAGATAGTAGCACTTGTCTGTTGAGTTCAACCTTTTATGTGTAAGTGAAACCTGCCTAACTGCTAGTTGACCCAGAGGAAGGGAAAAAACCCCATCTGAAGTATATATTTATACATAGATATCATATCCCCCTTAAGTGTAAACAACTCCAACTTGGCCAGTATTTCCTGATAACTGAGATTCCCCACAAACTTAGCTGCCCTTCTCTGTACCCTCTTCAATTCAATAATATCCAATTTGAGCGCTGGAGACCAAAACTGTACGGCATACTTTAGATGGGAGAATAACCCCCTCCTCCCATAAATCCATTCCTCTTTTAATACAGCTCAAGACCTTGTTTGCCCTTAAAGCTGCTGACCGGCATTGCTAGCTACAACCAAGTTTATTATTTACAAGGATTCCTTCTCATTAGGGGTTTGTCTAAAGCCAACCCTAAGGTGTACAATTGGTGAGCTCACGCGTTGACTGCAATTGTGTTAGGCAAAACTCCCCCTGTGAACTGCAATGATGGTTGAGAAATTGTGCTACATTGTGAGAAAAAAATAAATTGCACTTTGTCCACTGTGGTGCAGTAAGTAAATGACTCCTAAGCACTGTAACGAGAAAGAGACCAGAAACTTTGAACTAGAAAATCTGACTCTTAAAACGGATGGCTCACCTTTAAGTTAACTTTTAGTATAGAATGGCCAATTCTAAGCAATGTTTCACTTGGTCTTCATTATTTATTTATTTTTATAGTTTTTTCTTATTTATCTTTACTCTCCTATTCATATTCAGTCTTTTATCCAAATCAATGCATGGTTGCTAGGGAAATTGGACCCTAGAAACCAGATTGCTGAAATTGCAAACTGAAGAGCTGCCGAATAAAAAGCTAAATAACTCAAAAAACACAAATACTAGAGATTAAAACCAGTTGCAAATTGTCTCAGAATATCAGTCTCTACATCATACTAAAAGCTCAAAGGTGAACAACCCCCTTGTAGGGGCAGATTTACTACGCTCGAGTGAGTAGTTCGAATACAAAAATATTCGAATTGCGAAGTAATTTTTTGGGTACTTCGACCATCGAATTGGTTAGATTCGATCGAATCGAATGATTCGAATGATTCAAAGTAAAAATTGTTCGACCATTCGAAAATCGAAGTACTGTCTCTTTAAAAAATCCTTCGACTTAATACTTCGCCAAATAAAAGCTACCGAATTGAATGTTAGCCTATGGGGACATTGTAGATAGGTTTTGGGCACTTTTTATGATCGAATAAAAATCATTTGATCGATCGCTTAAAATAGTTTGATTCGAACGATTTTATCGTTCGATCGCACAATTTTAATTTGATTTTTCGATCGAACCTTTTGCGCTAAAATCCTTCGAAATTCGATATTCAAAAGATTTTACTTAGAGGGTTGAATTTGAGGGTTTTTTAACCCTCGAAATTCAACCCTTGATAAATCTGCTTTGTTTGTATGAATGTTTGAATGTTTGTATGACATTCATTGTCATTGAAATAAAATTTCACATAAAATCTGGTGAATACATACACTAATATATATGAGGAATACATATTGAAGAAGCCTGCATTGAGAGCTGCAAACTTTGCACTTGATTTATAAACACTTTAACATAACAACAAAATAATGTGAGGTATGATAAAAGGATTGTTTATGCGTTCAGCTATTGGCTGGTTTGATATATTACCCAAAGTAATACAGTATATTGCTTGTTTCTTGACAAAAACATAGTCAACTCTTCTTTTACCTCCACCCAGCCTGCTGGAAACAGTGGTGATTTTGCTTTATGCTATTGAATTCACACTTTGTCCCTCAAAACTGTCAAATAATACTGCTAAAATTTTAGGGCTCCCAATAGATTCCATGTAAATTAAAAAGAACAGGCAGTCCATTTCAAAATGCAATAACAATTTTAGTCATTTGTTACCCATAGTTAAAGAATTAACATGGAATGAAGCTATGACCAGTGCTATTTGGCAAAGCTAAGGCACCATCTGGTTAAGTGGATGGACTAAGGCCCCAGAGGAATATGCTGCAAGCAAGCCCAGTGACCTATTGCATATGTACCTAAATATGAGCTTCAGGTAAACACCAATCTATTGGAAATGGTGGCCTGCCAGCTGGGACCTTAAGCCTTTTTGGAACAGTGCTGCTGTCTATCTTTTCATCGTAACATAGATTACGTATCCTTGGGTTGCAGTCTTGGGAATGGCCACAGCCCAGTTTCCATGATATCATAATGCTAGTATGTTGTATTGTTATAAAATGGATTTTATCACATCTTTTTATGCATAAAAATACAAGAAGCAACTTTTAGAATAAAAGCGAGGCAAAGAAAATTGCAAGATCACATAAGGGACTACAGCCTGGCAGGTTTTGGGCACTCCCACTCTTAATCACAGGCTTGTGCTCAAGAAGCCATAATGCCACCAATAGGGGTCACTCTAATCTCACTCTACATGGGTATAACTAGTTTAAAAAATAATAAATAAAAAGATTATTACTTGCTGTGTGCAAAGTGCAATTTCAGATGCAATACACCTTAATTTTTTATCCAGAATGCAGTGTCTTCCCCTCACACTTCCAGCATAATAGTAGCCCCGAGAGAGAGTTGTGCCCAACTGTGTACAACTGTGCTTATTTTTAGGATGAGATACCATCATTTCAACCATTTACCATCAAAATTATGACTACATTTGCTTTAATGGCAGCGATAAATCTCTGCTTCTGTGGGCAACTAATCTCCTGTAAAAGCTTTTCACTGGCAAAAATATGAATCGCTGGTGGTAAAACCCATGTGTTGCTACAGTCTCCTTTTGAGGCAACTTCAAGTCTCTTGCAGAAGCATATATTTATCGCTGGCAATTAATTTCCTGGTGTGCCATTGACCTTAGAGAGAGCTTCACAGGGGACAGCACTAGATTTAAATTCTCTCATCTTGGTGCAGCTCCTGTTTCTTCATGTAGACTTGTCGGGTGGGTGCAGTTCCTTATTGGCTTTTTCTTTCGTGCGAGCACCTGCATGTGTGTGCCCATCTGGAAAGGGTACAGGGCGGCAAGCTAGGTATGTGATCACCAGCCTAGGGGCACAAACCTTTTAAATTCAACTCTAAGCTGAAGAGCTCCTCTGCATCAATATGAGTGAGTGATTCAGCAAAGAAGAAAGGACAACGCACTGGTGTTGAGCACAACTACATGGAAATAGAGGGATCATCTTTGGACCTTTAATGAATGGGGTCAATCCAAGCAATGACTGCATCAATTTTTGCTTGACTGCAACTGAGGTTGTTGTAAATGAGCCCTATTGTGAGATATTTCAGTAAATCACTGCAGACCTGAATATAATGCAATATCTAAAACATAGTTTCCATAAAATGCATGTCATTTTAAATCTTACATTAAGACCCATGGGTCATGGGTTAAAATTCAAAATACTTCCCATAAATGTAGCGCAATGGATTCTTTCAAAAGATTTGTCCAGCATATAATTTATGGCAGGGTTATTATATAAGTCTGGAATATATGTTTTAATAATGTCACAAATGTATTTATATATACCTTACTATACTTAGGGGCAGATTTATCAAGGGTTGAAGTGAATTCAAGGGAATTTTCGAAGTAAAAAAATTTGAAATTTAAAGTAATTTTTTGGATACTTCGACCATCGAATAGGATACTACGACTTTAAATTTACTTTAACTACGATTCGAAGGAAAAATCGTTACAACATTCGACCATTCGATAATCGAAGTCCTGTCTCTTTAAAAAAACTTCGACTTCAATACTTCGCCAACTTAAACCTGCCGAAGTGCTATGTTACCCTTTGGGGACCTTCTACAACATTTTTCTAAGTCTTTACACATCGAATAAAAATCCTTCAATCGTACGCTAAAATCGTTCGATTCGAACGATTTAATTGTTCGATCAAACATTTTTTATTCGACTGCAGGATTGCCAGATTTGCTAAATAAACGTTGAATTCGATATTCGAATTCAACGTTTTTTAATTCGATGGTCAAATTTAGAAGTTTTTTGTACTTCGAAATCCGACCCTTGATAAATCTGCCCCTAAGTATCAGTATAGATTTTTTTATTGCTAATGCTCACTGTTCTATTGAAACTAGTGGGCCTCAGTACAGCTATGGGATCAATTATCTGTTTCTATCTATTTGTCTCCATTATAATGGAATAATCACATTTTTTTAAAAAAATATTTCCCTTTTCAACCTGTTATTCAGGTTGAAAAATGTTATTCAAATAAATCAATGGATGAACAATTTCACCTATACCTATACAATTGGTCATATGGAATACTAGTCAGTATATGCTCGATGACTGCTAGAAGAATGGTATTTGCACTTGGCCTCCAATATACAGTACCTTGTATATAATAGTGCCAGAAAGAAAACATGCCAGCATGTCTCTCAACCAATTTGTGGTTATTAGCAGCTAGCCTGCATATTAAATTTAACGTTTTAGAAAGGCAGTTTTAAAAAACTACACAGTAAAAAAAAATCAAAGACCATATGCAACATTGCTAAGATATTAAAAGTCTAATTTAATAACACAAAGTTGGTCTGTGCCAGTGCCAAATACCATGGCAAACAGGCATTTATTTTAGTTACAGAATAGTTTTAGGCTGAAAAAATACCATCCATTAATTTCAACCTACTGTCTCTGCCAGTATAATCAGTTCAGGGAGAGAATTCCACATCTTCTCACTGTAAACCCCCTTTTTTGCATTGTGAAGTCAACTTTTATTATGTTATAGAATGACTTTTTCTAAGAAACTTTTCAATTGGCCTTCATTTTTTCTTTTTTTATAGTTTTGACTTCCAGCTTTAAAATGGGGGGTCACTGACCCCATCTAAAAAATGCTCCTTAATGCTATACATGTATTGTTATTGCTACTTTCTATTACTCGTCTTTCTATTCAGGCCCTCTCCTATTCATATTCCAGCCTGCTAAATTAAAAGCTAAATAACTCAAAAACCACAAATAAAAAATGAAAAACAATTGCAAATGGTGTCAAAATATCACTCTCTACATCATAAAATTTAATCAGAGGTAAAAAAACACCTTTAAGATGGAACCGTTTTTATTCTAGACCCTGCCGGAAGGGTCTACTGGTAAATAAAGCATCAGAGAGAGAATTGTATGCTTAGATTATACTGTATATTTGTTACAGTTATCATATACTGTAACTACTGCTACAGTCTAAACAATCCTCTTGGCAAGCCTTTCTTCACCTACACTTATGTCTAGGGAAAAGTCAGGAACACATTGGCTGACTGTCAAGATAAATGTATCAGATCCCTTATCTGGAAACCCATTATTTAGAAAAGTGCAGATTTACACGAAGGCCATCTCCCATAGACTCCATTCTAAGCAAATAATTCACATTTTTAAAAATGATTTCCCTTTTCTTTGTAGTAATAACACAGTACCTTGCACTTGATCCAAACTAAGCTGCATGAATACATATCAGATTTTATTTTATGTTTTATCAGACTTAAGGTATAGTGATCCAGATTTCTTAAAGATCCCTTAAGCTGAAAGCCACAGGTCCCAGCATTCTGGATAATAGATTCTATACTTGTATATGACTGAATGAACTACACAATTATTTGTTGAATATTATGCAATTTGGGAGAATGGATTTACATGTGGATCAGCATTTCTAGGTGAGTTACATAAACTCACTGTTTGGTGTCTAAAACTATCCTAGCTTTTCATTTGATCTCTTCAGCACTGAGGCAGTCTGGGAACACAGAAGGCAATGGTGCATGTGGCAGGATAAATACAGATTGGAGAGTATCTCACATAGTATGGGCAATAGTCTAGCCAATCAGCAACCATCAACAAAAGCCTGATCCTCAGTCCTTACCTGATATATGAGTAAATGTCAACAATAAAATTAAAGCCACAGAGGTCAAATGGATGGAAAGATTAATTTGATATCTGAAAATTGCAGAAAGATGAGCTAAAACCTAAGAAAAAGAATTCCATGAATTCACTTAGGGGCCTCTTTATCAGTGTCCAAGAACAAAACATACAGGCAGGTTAACTGTCTTCTGATAAAATTGACCCTACTGTGTGTGATTATGATAGGGGCCTTAGACTGTATGCTTCACAAGGACTTGGATTTATGTAAACAATGAATAATCTCTGGGAAATGTGTTGGCAATACAGGTATGGGACCTGTTCTCCAAAATGCTTGGGTCCTGGGGTTTTCTGGATAAGGGATCTTTCCGTAATTTGAATCTCCATACATCTAGGGGCACATTTACTAAGCTCGAGTGAAGGATTTGAATGAAAAAAACGTATTTATTTTTTTGGGTAAAAAAGGCTATTACGACCTTCGACTTCGATTTGAACGGTTCAAACTAAAAATCCTTCGACTATTCGACTGTCGAAGTACTGTCTCTTTAAAAAATACTTTGACTACATACTTCGGCAGTTTAAACCTACCGTTCAATGTTAGCCTATGGGGACCTTCCCCAGCACTTTCCTAACCTTTTTTTGATCGAAGAAAAATCCTCTGATCGATCGCTTAAAATCGTTCGAATTGAAGGATTTTATTGTTCGATCTAACGATTTTTATTTTGATCGATCGATCGAATTTGATATTCGAAGGATTTAAATTCGAGGGAGGAATTTGAGGGTTTATTAACCCTCGATTTCGAACCTTGATAAATGTACCCCATAGTCTTTGGCAAACGGTCGTTACTCCGCAAATTCACGAAGATGCGAATTTAACTGAATGTTATGTCTTTTACCAGAGTTTACTTCGCCACCTCAGACCAGGTGAACTGATAAAATGAAGCTACATCTTCCTCAATCCTATGTCAGCAACATCATATCCTGTATGCCGGAAATGCATTAATGTCGTACAAAAATGCTGGCACCTTTTTTTTTTCTAAAGCGGGATTGCCTTCAAAAGGGAGCATGCCACATTTGTTTTAGGGTGGGCTCATGTTTAGAACATAAGAGGATCTCTTCTGTCTTTATTACGGCTCTATGGCATGTGTTTGAAAAAGTGGCCACTTTAAGCATTTGCACCAACATTACTAATAAAGATGTCAATATGACTTTTAGGTACCTGCCCTATTCAAATTAACCTAAGCGCTACAAGTGCTAGCGAAGTTTCACTAGGCAGAAATGAATGCTATGAAATGCTCGCCCAGCCTAAGTAACGCTAGTGAAAATTCGAAGGGTTAGGCTGCTGAGACACAACTTTGCATTTTAGTGAATTAGCGTAGTAGTAATGAATTTGTGCCTGGCAAAATTGGCCCATTATCTGTGTGTGTATATATATATATATATATATATATATATATATATATATATATATATATATATATATGTAATAGATATCCCTCAAACACATTCTAAACTGCAGTATTGCAGTTCTTATATGACTCATAAATAACCTTGATGCACTAGTTTCTTTTTCTTTTTTGAGAATAAATGTGAACAAAAGACTGTAAGGTAGAGCTTTGACCTTCAATTGTCAGAAAGTGTAGAAAATCAGTAGACTAAAAGGTATGAAGGCATAGCTTAGAGGACATAAAGAATTCCTTATCTGAATTATTATCTACCCTATATTATTTTCTAAAGCAGTGGTTCCCAGACTTTTTTCGTTGAAGGCCCCCTTCGATAATTTCGTCTGGAAGCTGATCTTATAACAATGTTAAAAATGTATTTAAACATTTACTGTATTTTCCATTCAGCATAGTTCCAATAATACCTACCAAATAATTGTTCACCCCAATCTGATTTGAAATGACCTTCAAGGTCAACTTCCTAGAGCTAAAATAGACATTCTCAGAAATGTCACTCTAACTGATCTTAAAACTCCAACCAAGGCTCCAGTTATTACTGACCTTAGGGCTCATTTACTACATGCAGGGAGGGGTGAAAAGTGTAACAAATATAATGACAAGTGGGAAGTTAGGGGAAAATAGGTTACATAAGAATCTGGGCATAATAAAGAAAAATGAGAGTGAAGAAATGTGTGGGGATGTCAAATATGTCTGGAAGGACAAGATGCCATATCTAGGAAATATAATAGCTGATATATACACATTTTAATGGTATTAGGTTTTTTTTACCTAAAAAGTATTGTATTACCCAGTATGACTTATTATTTTATTTTGATTTTATTGCATTTTAACAATTTTATTGTAGTGTTAATTGCTTGATTGCACTTTTTTATGAAATATTCACTGCATAGAAAGACTACCAGAAATAACATTTTGACCACCAGTCTCACTGTTCCATAATATTTTGTATTGCTTTTATGAGATTTTTATTGATATAATTGTTTTTCATATACAGTATAGTTTTTGCCATCCAAACATTAGTTTCATTCTGAACTTTCTATAAGCTCTACCTATCTTATTGATAATGGTTTATCGTTGTACATAAGAATATGTGGGGAATATAATTCTGTAAAGGTCAAGCTTTGAGGCAAGTTTCAGAATTTTAATAAAACTTGCTGTTGATAGTTTGGAATAAAAAAGACATTTACCCATTTTAAATTTGTCAGAAAATGTGTTTTCTAAAAATACATATATGGTTTTCGAGTGTCAATCGTTAGGGGCGTAAGTATCCTTATTTGTAGTGTGGTGCTTTAAAAATGCAGCATGTTACTGGTATTTATCTGCCAGGAATCTCCATAAAACTATACATATTTGGTTTTGGTGCGCTCACAAGTCATAGGGATTTTCTAATCTGTTGTATTTTTGTGCATATAATAAAAATAGTTTAAAATAGTTTAAACAATATGCATTCTTATAATTTATTGATATTTTAGTCATGTATATTGTTACAGATGTAGAACTGTAAGTTGTTTTAAAAGATTTAAAAATAACTTTTCCTAGGAAAATTGCAAGTTCCCCTAGGAATGGTCTTAGAGTGAAAGAGAACAAAACTAGCCAGGATTTATAAAAAAAATTGGTTGGACTAAAAGGGCTAAAGAAAACCCTGTTTTGTAATATTTTATTCATGTTGATAAATACAGTATTTCTTTTCATTAGAAAGGACTATAATTATCATTGTTCTATGCAGTTTTATATTCAAAGATTTTTTATAGTGTATAATACATAGACATTTGCTGCCATCTTCTGTTTGGAATTAACAATGCCATAGAACTTCGTAATTTGCATTTAAAACCACATTTAAATGACTGTGAAACACATTTCCAATAATTGCAACTAAATAAGTAATTAACTCTCAAATGTATTTAATAAAACAGGATCGAAAATCAATGTTTTATATTCATTTCATACTTATCTCAGTGAGCAAATGAAGTGACTTGATTATTATAATACTTATCAAATATAATAATGTTTCTTCTTTCTCTTTCTTAAACCTTAATGAATAAAGGGATCAGAATATTTGTCTTTTCTTAAGTATCTTAAAACAAGTCAAGTCAAATACACTGGGGCTGCCAATGTGTTAGTCCCTCCCCCTCCACCCTGAATATAATTGCATACAAATGCCTGGGTACTACTATCCTTTGAGCACTGCACCACCATCTTTACTGATGTCACTGCAATCCTCCTTGTTGTCCTGGATAATAAAGTTATTGGAGCTTCTCGGCCTGTCTTGACCTGTTACCCCTTACCCATTTGCCCTTGCCTCAGCCTAGTAGAGTACAATTCAGCACCTCTACTAGGATATCAGAAGAGATGCTGGTGGGTTCTGGGGATAGTACCCTGGGCCAGTACACTTATCAGTGAATAGAAGCATGGGCCATGGGTCACTTGGGGGTCCATAACACATTTACACCCCTCCACCCAGTGAATGTGACATGTCCTTTAATGTCTCTAATCCTGGGATAGAAACCTGTGTGCTATATGGGCTCCTTGCCTTTTTTTAATAATACTCTACTACATAAACTAACTAACATCTGAATAACTGGTGTTAAGTTTACTGTGAATAAAAACTGTCCCTATGTCCATCTTCAAGTCCTATGTGGACGTCCAGGGGACTATTTATCATGCTGTGTCAAAAAGTGGAGAAAAACTTCACTGGTGATGTTGACCATAGCAAAAAATTAGGTCTTTAATTTTTTTGTTTTCCAAGTTGTAGGTAAAATCTATTTGCTGATTGGTTGCTATGGACATCATCATCACCATAGATATTTTCTCCAATATTTTACACAGAATGTTAAATAGGCCCCTTGGGCAGATTTATTTTTTCTCATTTTGTGGAAAATTGCTAGGAAAACACAAATTGTCATATTTTAAAAGAGAACTCAGCATAAATGGCAGAGTTTCTATACAAGTCCATGGGAATTGTCTCAAACAACTTTATTTATTTATTTGTCTGTTTATTTCTTCATTTTCCCAGTTTATTAAAACATTTCAGATGTTCAGCCTCACTGAAAATTTATGGAAAAATATGATTTTCTCTCTTGTATGACTTTTCTTCCACAAAAAAAAGTGTGGTTGTTACTATTCTGTCCAAGTTTTCTTAAATAAGCTAATAGTAAAATGTTGGTGCATAATCATTAATACAATAACATTTTCTTCCACTCAAACCCAAAAACTGATAAATTGGCCATGTTCAGCCAAAGACCTCCTTGTCAGGTATTGCTGGGATTCAAGCCAGGGATCTTTGGGTTTCTGGCTCGATCCCTTAACCATTTGGCCAGGTGAGCAGCCTGTAGGGTTGCTCGCTATGTGTTACCTGGCCTCTGCAGTCCCAGCCCAGCTGCAGCCTGTTTAGCCTCTACAGCCCCATCCCAGCTGCTGCCTAGTTGCAATCAGCCAATCAGGGCTGACTCTTCCCTATTTAAGGGCAGCACTAAGAACACTCCTTGCCAGAACATTACATTGTTTCTCCCTAGTACTGCGGCAGCGCCCCTAACTAGGTAGTTCTAGCTCTTTTCCCTTATTATTCCTCCTTGCCTTTGTCTGCCTGTCCTTGTCTAGTCTTGCTTTACCCTATCTTGTACCTTCCCAGCTTTGACCTTGATCTGACCCTTGCCTGTTCTCATTTCCTATTCCACCTTGTACCTTTCACTCACTTCATCTTGTACCTGCCTTGCTGGTTCCTGCTTCCTGACCTGCTCTGCTTTGTACCCTGTCTTATTGCTTCCCTAGTCTCCCTCTGCTATCTTGCTATCCAGTCTCCCTCTGCTCCAGTCCTCTACCGCTATCCTGCTCTCCAGTCCTCTCATGCTAACCACTCTAGTCTCCCTCTGCACTCTATCCCCAGTTTGATCTGATCCACGCCGCACCGTCCTGCCTCATCCAGTCTGTATCCTGTCCTCCCACTGTCTTGTCCCCCGATCTACGCCCTCTTCGTCCTGTCCAGTCTGGTCTTGACCTTCGCATGCTCTGTCCTGCTTCACTCTGCACCTGTTCCAGTTCAACTACGCCCTCTTCTCCCTGTTCCTGCCTTTCACTTTGTGTTCTGTGGACACAGCCAGTCCCTGCTTAAAGGACTCGCCTTCAGTCTCTACAGCGCCCCCTACCTAATCCTTGACACTCCTGTAGCACTTGTGTAAGCTAAGGGGTCAATCTTTATCTACCAAAGATATACAAACAAGCTTATTGCAACCCCACCAGTGGAAATTAAATAGCCAAAAAATTGCATCGCATGCTCTTTGGATGTTGGCAAATGTCATTACTTTATACATATAAGTAGATATTTTATGAGTATGTATGACACATCTGCATATTGAGCTTACCCCATTTTATATAGGTGCCAGTGCAACTATTTCCAGGCACAGACTTTAGTATTACATTTTGCTTCTCCGTAATGTAAATGAACAGATAAACGCCAACTTCTACGTTCAGTGCTCATAAATTGTAACTGTATTACATATGCAATAAATTAGCTCTGGTTACTTGCTGTGACTGCCCTTTCCATATACACTGTCTCCAGATGGCCACTTTTTGCACTCCTTGAAAATGATTAGTGGTGTTCAGTCTGTGGAACTGCTTTATTGCTCACTTGTCATTTACCTAATGAAGTCCAAACAAATATGCTTGCTTGCAGTCTGAGCCTCTGTTAGGGAAAGGAGTCAGGTCCTCTGGCATGTTCTTGTACATGCAAACAAGTAAAAATGTAGTGCACCATTCCAAAATGAAGGGGTGAATAAATTTTATATTGCAGAAAGTTATTTACTGTATGTAACATGAAACATCATTGGTGTGACATTGGACGATCATGTCATAATTCTGGACATGTAGGCAATTCTATAACTAAAGAAACATTTGCTTACGTGAGCTGCTATGTGAAAGGGAAACAAAAGAAGCAATGCATTCAATAAAATATATATTTATAATTACTGTCTCCAGGCCAATAACATTCATAAATCTCTCAATAATGGACACTTCATATTAAACAAATGGTTGTTTCTTTATTCTCCAGCTGTTCCAGTATTTGGATACATACAGTTGTATGTACATACTTGCTGCAAAAGATGTAGTGGTACAGAACATTACAATGTTTACGTTACAAATATCCGATCAATGTCCACAATCCCTATATAACCATTAATTTATTCTATATTTGTAGATTGTATATTATAGCTATATAAATCTCAAGCTTCTCAAGTGAAACGTGTGTCAGACGCATCTGTTTCCGATGGCAGGGGTGTCAAAACTCTTGCCGATGTTGAGGCAAAGACACTGAATCGGGCGGGACTGTTGGGCATCAGAAGAAGGGCTTTTGCAAGGGGAGTTGATGTGTTTTATAGTAACTTTCTGACCAGGGTCATCTGATCTCATAGGTTGAATTGTATTGACAACTTTGATGTTTTTTTTTTTTAATTATTCATATCAATTCACCATAATTTACAAGGCAAACAAAAGATAAAGAAACAGAAATATAGTAGAAAAAGAAAGCAAAGCCTTTACATTCTAAGTAAAAATAACATGAGAAAGAAAACAAGAAATAGAATAGAATCTCTCCATTTTCTCTCATGTCCAATGCATCTGGAGACAGTTTATTACTAATACAGTATTACTACAATGGAAGTAAAGCCCTCCCATAATTGTACCTTGTACTTGATAGTAACTAAACTGCATAAATCCATATTGGTAGATTATTAAACGTTGGGTTTATTAAATGTTTAAATGATTTTAGCAAATTTAAGGTGATCCAAATTACAGAAAGATCAATTAACTAGAAACGGTCCCAAGCATTTCAGATAATAGATCCTGTACCTGTGTATGCTAATTTTTTTTATAAAATCTCCAATTTGTGTAGTTAAATAATTAGTGCATGGCTAAAGTGTTTTAGTATTTGTTTTCTTTTTAAAGCTGAAGGCTATTAACATTTTTCTTTGCTAAAATCAATATTTTTTTCTATAGCAGTAAATTCACTCAATGATAACACGTTGGTGCGTTGGTGTCGAATCTGTTCTGAGTTTATTGCATTTGCCAAGTTTCAAAGTCTCAATACATATTTCACAACAGTAATATTACAAGTGCTAACCAATGTCATGCAAATGCGTCTGTGCCATGAGATAGAAGGTATGGCAGATTCCGTAAATGCAGTTGTTTTCAGACTTTTTCAGTTGGAGCGCCCATTTGAGGTCCAACATTTGGTAAGGGCTTATTAGACATACATAATATATGAAAATGTACCTGTTACATCTATTTAGTCATAGGGTGAGGGACACTGAGTGCAGAGACGTGGGTCTCCCTTCACATATACAGCCCTGACTGTATAAGTACTGGATTAATGAGGGGCAGACTGGAACCCCTCCCACCCTGTACCATCAGAGCTGCAAAGTAGGGAGAGGTGGCCTGCATCTGGGCCCTGTTATGGCAGGGTTGAGCTGCACCTCCCAACACTCAATGCAGAAAATCCAAGCCCTGGGGTTTGTCTTAGAATACTGTTGTGTAAATCTTATTAAAAGTTCACTAGTAGCTTTTACTACAACTCATACTTCTTATTATTGATGATGCCTATAAACAAGGAGTAACAGATAAAAGATAAATAAAATGACCCATTTCATCACTTAATACACACAACAAAAATCTAATTTGCTATGGGAACATTTTTGTAACTGTATGATTTTTTTATCTGACCTATGAACAAAGACTGGGTTGGGCAGATGTAATTAAATACCCGTCAACATTTAGGGGCAGATTTATCAATTCATCAAATGAAAATACTTTGACTTTGAATATCTAAGTCGAAGGATTTTTCACTGAATTTGGAAATCGGCCGATCGAAGTAAAATCGTTAGATCATACGATTAAATCGTTTGAATCGAACGATTCAAACTATTTCAGCGATCGATCTAAGGATTTTCCTTCGACCTTTAAAGACTTAGAAAAATGTTGTAGAAGGTCCCCATAGGCTAACATAGGACTTCGGCAGGTTTAATTTGGCAAAGTATTGAAGTCAAAGTTTTTTTAAAGAGACAGTACTTCGATTATCGAATGGTCGAATATTCAAACTATTTTACTTCAAATCGAAGTCAAAGTAAATTCAAAGTCGTAGTATCATATTAGATGGTCAAAGTATCCAAAAAATTACTTTGAATTTTTTTACTTCGAAAATTCCCTCAAATTCACTTCGACCCTTGATAAATCTGCCCCTTAATAGCTGTAAGAAATTGTGATATTTTAATATAATCAGATTTTTGTGTAGTAATCTGACATGCTACTGAATCATTGCTCTATAAACTGTCCTTAGTATAAACCTTTTTTTCCCTATTTGTGCCCTCTCTTTTTCACTCACAATTTTTCTCATGGTTTTCCCAACTATTATATTTATAGTTGGTTCCTAAGCTTAGATACTTGACAATGGCCTAGAACATATAATGTGGATCAGCAGAAAAGAAACTAGGGAGCATTGGGTGCATTGGGTGCATCAGGGACACATACTGTATCTTGTGTGGCCTTGGGTTGATACGAAAGCCGAAAACATAAGATAAAGCATTTATAGCCGACTTTCTTGTAGAGATGTATTTTTTTCTTGCCTGCAGTGGCAGGGGGTTAGAATTGCTGTTTCACTACACTTGGGTTGTGGGTTGCCATTTTGCTCAAGTCAGTAGGGCTTATTTGCCAACTCAGTATGACATTGAACAGTGTTTTGAACCAGTAATTGTGAGCACATAGTTTCAGCCACTTCAACTTGCAAATGATGCACTAATATGTATGTAGATTAGCATCAACTGTTGAAAATTGCATGCAAGTTGCCCTTACATTTGCCCCTGCAAAGGAGTGATGCAAATAACTTTCTGAAAAGCAAAGTGTGCAGTTTGGTTTCCAATTTAATCTTTGTACTTGCAAGGTTTTCTCGTCTTCTCCCACATTTACAAACAAAGATTAGTAGGTTAATTGTCTCACAAGGAAACTTCGGGGGACTTCGGAAAACGCAGCGCCACATGTGCTTTAGCGCATTATAGCAGATGGGAAGACACGAGGAGGCAGTTCGGGGAGATTGTCGCCCAGAAGAAGAGGCGATTAGTCGTCAGGCGACAAAATCTCCCCGAATCTCCTTGGGTGAACTAACCCTTAATGACACTGAGGCTCATTTATAAACACTGGTCCCAATTTGCTCCTGGGCAGTAATCTATAGTAACCAATCAGCGAACACAAAGCAGTCATCTGATTAGTTGTCATGGGTTACTGCCCAGAAGCCAGTGTTTACAAATGAGCCCCAGTGACTAGTGTTTACATAGAAAAGACAGAATGAATAATGAATCAATATATTTATATATTAAACAAACAAACAAAACAATAACTAGTTAACAACACTGGAACTTATAATGATCCTTGAATAAATTCTCTGGTGCTGGTAGACAAGAAAGATGGCAATATGATGGCACAGCAGGTTTCTGATGCTACAGCTTTGCCAACATCTTGCCTTCTCTCAAGTACTAAGTTGATTTAAGAAGCCCATACACGTTTTCAGGTATGTCGTTGGCATGAGTAGAAAGACGAGACTAAAAAAAACAGAAGAAAATGTAGATGTTAACCACAGCAAACCATAAGAGCAACACATGTGGGTGACTTAGATGTTGTTTGTTAGAAAATTATGTTCACATTAAAGATATTCCATATTGGTAAATAAGTATAACATGTGTGAGTTCTGCAGAATTGATTCCATTTTGGCTGCCATGTTATATGGCCAGTCATACTTCGCAAACAATTTGATGCTTTCCTTAACTGTAGAAGAAGCTAATTGGCTGCTATGGATTATATGAAACTGGTTGTATGCTTAAGTATAACCTTGCTGAAGCTGAAAGAGTTTGATGCCATCAGTAACATAACAATCCAAGTCTGGAGCTTTAAGTAATTAATGCTGCCTACATTATATGTAAAAAGTGGAATAAGTACCATTTTGATAACTGGATAGTTTGTTTTCTATTTATTTATAGTCTCATTTGCAAAAATATATTTGTTATAAATATGTAAAGAAAAAAAATCAAACAAGGTGAGGAAAGGTTATGTTACAATGTGGTATATATGTGTGTAAAGATTTTGTTTAATAGATTATTATATGTAACAGAAAAATGTATGTTACACCAAAACAAATGTAACACCTGATAAGTTGTTCACCTGATAAGTTATATATATATAAAGCACTGCGTATCTTGACAGCGCTATATAAATAAATGATGATGAAATGATGATGATGTATGATATATATATATATGATATATATGTATTGAGGATATAAGTCTATGAATAAGTACCTATATAGGTATCAAACAAGTCTGCATAAAGTTTTCATAATGCTTGATTTTGTTACATTTGGTTGCCATCATATATTTTTGTAAGTTTTATAAGTTTATTCTTTCAGTTTTAAACATCACACAGGGACCTGCAGCAATTCAGAGAACTGCACTTTGTACCCTGTCTAGCAGTTTGTAAATTATACCCCCATATTGCAGACAAATGCTTGTGTACCAACTTTAGTAATGAGATATAATGCTCTGAAAATAAACAAGCTTGGGCAGAGCATAGAGATCAAAGGTATGGCCTGATATTATGCGAGAATAAGAGAGGAATATTACATTCTAAGCCTGCCTATAGACTATACAAAGATATGACCAGTAGCATATACATTGTCTGTGTTAGGCAGAGTTAAGCAAAGGCACTTCGAGAAGTTCATGTAATTTTTCTCATGATTGCACCGGAAAATTTCCTGGTGCAACTCATTCAACCCTTTTGTTAAGCATCAACATGCATTCATATTAATTCTAGCATGCAAATGTTTGCACATCCACCACCCGAGCCTCTGGCTATAGAAACATAATACATGTGATTTCTATAAAAATATATTCACTTCTATATGCATCCAAATGTGATTACCAGATGCTGTATGTGCACAGTACTAACCAAAATGTTATTTAGATTATCCTGAGTACTACAGTGTTGTGTAGGTTTGGCTGCAGAATAAGGGAAGTGAATTAATATCAAATTCCACAAGAAGACCAAGGGACCTATATTCAGGGGCTGATTTATCAAAAATCGTGTTGGGTTCTTTTTTTCTGGATTCAAGAAAAACACGGATGCAAAAAAAACAAGCAAGTATTTTCCAAAACCTTGAATAGTTGGAATTTACTAAAGGAAAAACCACGAAAAGTCTCTTTTCGGTGACACTGTATAGAAATCAATGGGAATGTTCTCTAACAACTTTATTCATTTATTTTCCCAGTTTATTTAAATTTCCAGATCTTCAGCCTCATTGAAAATGAATGGCATTCATCTTTTTTTTTTCGCAAAAAACACACGCATAGGAATATTTTGTCATGTTTTTTTCTTAAAAAAAGCTAGCTTTCGTTAAAAAAGTCCCACAAGTTTTGTCAGCTTTTTTTCCCTTGTCCGGGTTTTTTTTTATGAACTTGACTTTTGATAAATCTGCTCCCCAAAGAAGAACATCAAATTCTAATTGTAAAATGATTCATCTCCTACACTCTACAATATTGCACCATGAAAGGTAGGCCAGGAAAGCACTATCTACGCAAACCAGACATTCATTGTGTTCCAATAAATGCTAAAATTGCTGAAAGAGGACTCAACTGTCAATCAAAATGTGACTCTGACATACAGGGGCCGATTCACTAACTTCGAGTGAAGGATTCGAAGTAAAAAAACTTCGAATTTCGAAGTGTTTTTTGGGCTACTTCGACCATCGAATGGGCTACTTCGACCTTCGACTTCGAATCGAGGGATTCAAACTAAAAATCGTAGTACTGTCTCTTTAAGAAAAAACTTCGACCCCCTAGTTCGCCATCTAAAAGCTACCGAAGTCAATGTTAGCCTATGGGGAAGGTCCCCATAGGCTTTCCTAAGTTTTTTTGGTCGAAGGATAATCCTTCAATCGTTGGATTAAAAATCTTCGATTCGAAGGATTTAATCGTTCGATCGAAGGATTATTCCTTCGATCATTCGATCGAACTATTTGCGCTAAAATCCTTCGATTTCGATATTCGAAGTCGAAGGATTTTAATTCCCAGTCGAATATCGAGGGTTAATTAACCCTCGATATTCGACCCTTGGTGAATCGGCCCCTAAGAGTAACTTTATTATTTCAGGAACAGTGTAGAAATGTTAATGGATTATCTTTAGGAAGTACCTTATTTCAGTGAGATAAATAAGTATGCCTTAACAATTTGTGCAATAATAAAATCTTCGCAACCCTTGAGCTTATTTCATGAACAATATATATATATATATATATATATATATATATATATATATATATATATATATATTTTTTTTATATATATATATATATATATATATATATATATATATATATATATATATAATATTATAGGTGGTTCTGCCAACTTTACAGCCACTGATGAACATGTTGTTACCTGGTAAGGAAAGCCATTACTGATGTTCCATTCCTGATGTTTTGTTTGGTCCCTATTTGTGGAAATCTTTTAGACTCCAACCTTGCTTTACTTAGCAAAATGTTCCTGTGAACTCTGGCATATCTAGCGTTGCCTCCGGCTGAGGAGCGAAGTTCTTTCTTTTCATAAGAGAAAGCAATGTAGGGCAATAGTGATATCTGTGGCATTGTACTCCACCCTCAATGACTCAGCTTGGCATCCAGATAACTTTATCATTTATATTTTCTAAGAGTGCAAAAAAGTATACTGGCAATGCAAACACGGTAAACAAAATGCCAAAGGCTTTCCTTGGCATCCCAAAACAATGACTCATTGAGCTCATTAATAGCCCTGGCCTTCACAAAATGTAACATGCACCAATATGATCTGCATCATTCAGGAAAATATTCAGAGAAGATATAGTTAAGATATAGCTAAATAGAAAAGTTTCTAGTTGCTACAGAAGTCCTTGTGTGACAGCCTGTGAGAACTGTAATGGGATACCAATAATAGCAGCTTGCATTAAGATATCTAAAATTTGTGATCCAAATAACTTTGATCGAGCAGCAATTCATTTAAATGCAGTTTACAGATTGTAATGGTTAAAAAAGTAACAAAAGAGGCATTTGGCACTTACCTGTGTTTTGTCACTGGGAGTAAAACTACAGCACCAAAGAACCCCATATGCAAATTCTGTATCACCAGCAGTACTAGCTGTTCTATAAAGGCCCTAATTGCTCAAATCTTCGTAATGATGAGTCTGTGCATAACAAAATATAGTAAAATATTTAATATTGATTTAAAATTGAAGTTATAGTCTGTATCCCAGATCCTTCAAGGTTTTTTGTAAGACTATTATTAGATGACATGACCAGCTAATTTCACACATAGATACAGTGTCTTAAACCCTTGCCATATGTTTTATTACAATAATCATTTCAACGTATTACTTGGAGAATGTGCCATGTGTTATAGTAGAATTTATAGTTAGGTCCATAAATCTTTGGACAGAGACAACCTTTTTTCTAATTTTGATTCTGTACATTACCACAATGAATTTTAAATGAAACAACTCAGATGCAGTTCAACTACAGACTTTCAGAATGATTGCATAAAAATGTGAGGAACTAAAGCCTTTTTTTAACATAATCACTTCATTTCAGGGGCTCAGAAGTAATTAGACTATTTCATGGGCAGGTGTGGGCAATTCCTTCATTATGTCTATCAATGAAGCAGATTAAAGCCCTGGAGTTGATTTGAGGGGGGTCCTTGTATGTGGAAGATTTTGCTGTGAACAGACAACATGCAGGTGAAACAAGCCATCCTTAAGCTGCAAAAACAGAAAAAACCCACCCGAGAAATTGCTACAATATTAGAAGTGGTAATTCAACCCACTGAATTAAAGCTGAAAGTCTGCAGTTCAACTGCATCTGTTTCATTTAAAATTTATTGTGGTAATATACAGAACCAAAATTAGAAAAAAGTTGTCTCTGACCAAATATTTATGGACCTAACTGTATATGATAGTTGACCATAACACCATTATAGTCAATGTGATCTCATTATTGGGTACAAAAACCACACACTAAACAGGTACAGAATTTGTTATCCAGAAACCCAATATCCAAAAAGCTCTAAACTATAGGAAAGGGGTCTCTTATAGATTCAATCTTAAGAAATTTGAAATTGAATGAGCATACTTGATTTTAGCTGGATTGTTTTATTGTTAATGCGTTTCAAATTAAAAGAAAAATACATTTTACACAACTCTTATCCTAAGGCACAGCAACCTATTCTGAATTATGATGGCTGTTATTCTACCTCCAATGGTTCTTGACCTCACCTAATCTGTACGCTTTGTGTTTTGATTGTACATTAGTGATGAGTGAATCTGTCCCGAAAAATTAGCAAAACGCATTGAAGTCAAAGTGTGGCAAAAATGTTCAAGAGCGTGACAATTTTTTCTCACTCCAAGCGCATTAAAGTCAATGGGCTTTTTTTTTGTAGTGGCAACTTTTTCGTCTATGCAACTTTTTTGTCCAAATGCATTAAAGTCAATGAGCATTTTTTCTTTTTTTCTGTGCGCTAATCTACTGCACAGTGCACACTGGTATGATTCATTGTAGTCCCTCTTTTTTTCCATTTTTCACCTGAACACATACAGTTCTTCGTATTTCCTAACTTCACATTGGATGACTCTCTCTGATGAGCACTTATTCCTAGTAACATCCTTTCATGCATAACATAAGCCTTTCTAAAGATATTTTTTAAATGTATTTATAGTTACAGCAGTATTTAAATATATATATATATATATATATATATATATATATATATATGTAAAAGCAAAAAAGTATACACTCAACAAGAGCACATAATATTCTGGAATTTCGATAGAATAATTTTAATATATTTTTTTAATATTTTTGCTGATTTTATTTGCTTTTATATATACAATAATGCTGCGGTTACAGCCGAAACGGTAGTGTGCTATTTGCAATAATTATTTTATTTTCATAAGCCCTGTGAGTGCCACTTTTTCTACTTTGGTTAATGAAATTAAAACATAGTGAGCACCCAGGCAAGAATTGATCTATAAACAGGAGTGCTGGTGATTGAATATATATTTATATATTGAGAGAGAGACTTTTTAATATTCTATCGATCAATATTTCCTTTTTACATGCTAAACATAACATTAGGTTTCAAAAGAAGCTTCAGAATCACTACTGTACATTTTTACACTTGTAAAACATAAAAACAAAAAGATACATAACTTTGAACATAGCATAAAATCTCTCCTTGATATAATATTTGTACAGCTGCTGATACATCCCTGTCAATGATAGGAATGTGTGACTGTATTTTTTTTGGAACAAGCCCACCCTCCAGTATTTTCTTAAGGTAGTCTATGGTCAAGTCATTCTTGGCTCTTAGTTGTAAGTCCAACAGCAATATTGACTTGTTCATCGCCAATTCATCAGTAATTTTAAGGGAAATATACCCATTGCACACTCTAGATTTCAAAAGTAGGTGCCCAAATTAATTATAAATAAGCAAGGATTCTCAGTTGACAAATCTGTCAACATATGTCGATGACTTATGGAGATGACTATAAATTCTGGCTTTTCAATTATATACTGTAATAAAACATAAAGAGGGCTGTGAAAGAGCTGTTTGGGTGCAAAATGCTTACAAAAGTTTCCAGCTCAGATTGCAGGGAAGTGGGTCTATGCTGAGTTAGCAGGTTTCTTATTATAGAATTGTTTTGCAGTTATTATGCTGCTGGCCCTGGTGAGCAGCAAAAAATATGTTATCACGCCTTATTGCTTTAGTAATAGAACCCTGATGCTCTTGTACTACATCCACAGCTTGTTTGAACATATGGTCATATTTTTTTATATGTTATGATGTGTAGTTAAATTGTTAAAATTAGGTAAAGTATGGCAAAACAGTTTTTTAATCCCCTTCGATATCAGCATAATAATTGTGGTATTAGCCAAGCTGTCACAAAATAATAAATCAAATACAAATGTGTCAATAGTTTTATGTTTTAAAATAATTAGTATTATACTACATATCCTATGGGATCTATTATCTGGAATTCTTGCTATGGGATCTATTATCTGGAGTTCTTGCTATAATTTGGAGCACCATCTCTTAAAGGGGTGGTTCACCTTTAAATTAAATTTTAGTATGTTAAAATATGTTTAATTCTAAGCAACTTTTTAATTGGTCTTTTGATCTTTTGTATAGTTTTTGAATTATTTGCTGTCTACTTCTGACTCTTTCCAACTTTCAATTAGGGGCCACTAACCCTGTCTATAAACAAAAGCTCTGTAAGGCTACACATTTAGGGGCACATTTACTTAGCTCGAGTGAAGGAATAGAAGAAAAAATACTTCGAATTTCTAACGGTTTTTTGGCTACTTCGGCCATCGAATTGGCTACTTCGACCTTTGACTACGACTTTGAATCGAACAATTCAAACTAAAAATCGTTCGACTATTCGACCATTCAAAAGTCGAAGTACTGTCTCTTTAAAAAAAACTTCGACCCCCTACTTCAACAAGTAAAACCTACCGAACCTCAATGTTAGCCTATGGGGAAGGTCCCCATAGGCTTTCTAAGCTTTTTTTGATCGAAGGAATTTCGTTTGATTCAAAGGATTTAATCGTTCGATCAAACGATTATTCCTTCGATCGTTCGATCAAACGAACATCTGTAAATCCTTCGACTTGGATATTCAAAGTCGAAGGATTTAACTTCGACAGTCGAATATCGAGGGTTAATTAACCCTCGCAATTCGACCCTAAGTAAATGTGCCCCTTATTGTCACTGTTACTTTTTATTACTCATCTTTCTGTTTAGGCCTCTTGTATTCATATTCCAGTCTTATTCAAATCAGTGCATGGTTGCTAGGGCAATTTGGACCCTGGCAACAAGATTAGTGAAACTGCAAACTGGAGAGCTGCTGAATAAAAAGTTAACTCAAAAACCACAAATAATAAAAACCAGTTGCAAATAGTGTCACAATATACTAAAAGTTTATTTAAAGGTGAACAACCCCTTATAAAATGGCATTGTTTTGCAATCAGACAATAATATATGCTTAATTGCCCATTATTATACAAAAAAATCATATTAATAAAAATTAATGATTTTTCTCTAAATAGGGAATTATGGAGGATTGCATTGGCATATATTGTACATTTTTGGAATCATGTTAGCACTACATAAGGAAAAAGATTGAGAGGGGTGAAACTGTAAGATACCCCTTTGTGAATATTAAATACACTATGCCAGGTCATTTGTCTTGATGGAAGATAAAAATAGGTAAGCAAATGTCAGTTCCTCTGGTTATTCTTATCGCTTTTTTAGCCTAAGACGCAGAGAAAATGCTATGCTTCGCTTACTATAATATTCACAAGTGTTCTTACAAACGGGTAAATATAAAAAAAAAAGGGTTTCTCAATTTTTTGATAGGATTCTGATGATCTTGTTTTGAGATGATTTCAGCATAACGTGATAAAATACATCTAGTTGAGCTCTGTGCTTCTTATCCACTTTATTTATTAAATACTTAACATTCATACTTACATATTGCAACAATTAATTAATTTTCCAATTTTTCTAAGAAATCTTTACTAGATAGTGAGATAATGTTTGGTAGGCAAGATTTTTGATAGCCCCATTAAATTCACTGACAGACCTGAAGAATGCATAGTATAGGTTTTTAAAACACTTCTCTTTAGGTGGTAGCTATTTCTTCAGATACCAAATTTTCAAATTCCCCAAGTCTTCAAGAAAATCAATTTCTTGCACAGCTTCTCAAATGTTGCTATTATTACAGCCCATATTTTATTGGAAAAAATATCACAATCACAATTTGCTATAATAAAATAAGAGTACCATAGCCTTTATCATATACATCTAGTGATCATTTATCTCTTGCTATCTATCTATCTATCTATCTATCTATCTTTAATTCTGTCAGTCTATAGTTCCACTGATTCTGAAGTGATCAGACGTGCCCCACATCAGTCTAAAAATAAGCTATAATAATTATCTCTATTTTATTTTATAAGAATAATTATAAATAAAAACATCTGATTTAGGAGTTTCATGAAAATGTTAACCATTATGTTCATTGCACTTTATGGTGATAGTCTGAAACTTATTGCCCAACTTTGATTGCATTTTTTATTCTTAATATGACTGATTCTTACTTTGCAGCGTTGATTCTGTCAAATTATGCATTTGTTTAGAACTTGAATAAAAGCATAGTAAAAATGAGGTTAAAATGCAAGATATATTTACATTTTTATTATATTTAATTTATCAGCAACATATTCCACACTGATTTAACCATAAACTGGGGAAAACACAAACAGTGTGACAGACAGAAACAGATCAATTACAAATTATAGAAACACTAATGGAAATTAAATCTTAAAATCTAGCTGCAATGGTAGATGGTTTAAAAAATATGAGGGTTACCACTTGGTGTAAAGCTGTTTCTAGACTTGATGTGTACAGGCAAAATGTGTTTCTTTTGGCAGTCCAGATGTTTACTATTGTTTCCCCACTCTCTTATTTTCCATCACAATCAATAACTAGAAGAATAGTGAAAAGGTTTAACATTGCACTAAATTTAATCTAATAAAAACACATTAGAAAATGCCTAACATTTTTCTATCCTGCAGGTGCACCTCACTATAGGGTCTATTTATTAATCCCCTCTCAGCTTTAATAGTTATCGCTAGTTCAGTGTACAGAGTCTTTAGCATAATGTACCATCTCCCCTAAAAGGAATAATCAGTAAATGGTTAATGTTTCAACCTCTAACTGCTTATTGGAGTAGTACCACTGTATTCATGTGGGTGCCGGATTACACATGGATTTATATTATGGCAAAATGGCTGAGATTTTTTTTCCCAGAACAAACTACATATATCAATATGTTTTATAAGAAAGAGAGAGGTAAAACCCCTGAAATATCCTTGGATGGATTGCTGCATATTGAAAACTTAAAATTCATAATTTAACATAATAAAACAAATGTAGAAGCTATCAGTATAGCTATGTTGCATGCAATTTCATCAAATTACAGATTAACAATTATAAAAATATAATTACCAATAAAATTAAGAATGTTCAGGCATTTGTATTTGCTGGTTAAAAACATTTAAAATTTACGGGAATTAATTTTAGTTGATTGTTTAGATTTTTATTTCTTGTAAGAATATGGTGGTTATTTATCAAAGTCTGAATTTATCTCAATAATTTCAACTACATCAGCTACAAACGCTGATCAAATCCGCTTTGGTTTTTTCCACTTATTTATTATTACATTTTCCCAAAAATTAGCATTGCAGGAAAAAAAAATCAGATTTTCACAATTTTTTCGAATTTCATTAGATTTTCACAAATTTTTCGGATTTTTCATTCAATTTTCATGATTTTCACAAATTTTTCGGATTTTTTTTACCCGAAAACTTTGGGGTATTGCACTAAATCCAGTGCAAATCAAAAAATCACACATTTTTCGTCATTTTTACATTTGGAGTTTAGTAAATAACCCCCTATAAGTCTGTGCATAAGATCATGCTTGATTTTTAAAAATATACAAAGTACAATATACTGTGCTGAAGCAGAAAGCTGATTAATATGATCTGTGTTTGCTCAATGTAAATGTTTTATGATAAAAGTAAAATATTAAACTTTAAGCAATTCTGTCTCCCATTTCTTATTAGCATATTGATTTTAAACCCTGGTACCAGTAAGCTTTAGGTACATTACCTAAAGGACAAACAAGGTTACTATGAAAGGTCTTTTTTATGTTTAAACCAATGCTTCTTAAAGCAAAAAGTAATACTAAAGCTTTTTCTGCATATCTGCTGATTTACTAATGTTCAACACGATTTTTCTTTATTTTCCTATTTAATAAGTCTGCAGGAAGTTATTTGTGAATGTATGTTTTCCAGCTATTTACTAAAGCAATAAAAGTTTTTCCTCAGGGCATTTTTTAGTATTTTAGCAAGTTTTGCAGAAATCTATCAATATCCTGATTTAAAAAGTAATTAAGATTTTCTTTGCAGCAGGAGAAATTTTCCTATAAGGATGTAAAAGTGAAACACATGGTCGGGGGATGATTTTTTTTCCAATCATTTTTCCCCCAGGAAAGAATAGTTATACTGTAATGTTGATATTAGGAACATTGAAAAATGATCTTGTAAATTAGTAAATCTACCCCTAACACTAACACGGGTAAATGTAACATACCTTTATAGTTTTGTTCCACCTTTACCAATAAAGATTGCATCCTTACTAGTTGCTATGCATGGTTGGTGCATTCCAAACTGACAGCTTAAGGGGGGCACTAGAATAAAGGTATGCCAGTTTACAGTTTCTCAGGGTGGAAAGAAGTACTTTATACACAAAAAATGTTTTATTAAAATTTGGCATTGAAGTTAAATATATTGTATCTAGCAAATGCTAACACCACTGGACACTGATACTAAGGCAGAATTGGAGCAATTTTAGCATAAAGTCTTCATTTCCTATTTATAATCAGAAAATACTGCATGCAGTAGCATTTCTGCGTGTGGCTACAGATGTCCACTTACCACATGTTAGCCTATAAAAATACTGTTCAGTGCTTTGTTTATGCCCACATTTTTCAGGTTCTTTTATTTTATGATGTAGTTGTACCAGCATTATACAGCATGAAGACTTTTGTAAGCGTTCAAAAAAAGATAAGTAGATTCACAATTTTCAGTGTTTATAATTGATCTTTTAGCCTGTGCTATGGAAAGAATCCAGGGTCAATGCAACGCTATGTTTTACAAGTGTACATACTGTATATGTGTTATCATTATCCAAATTTCGTGAAAAATATAAAGTAAAATGTTAACAGAGAGGCCTGTTAGAACTTAGCATAAGGAAATTAAACACGCATTGAAATAAGCCATCCACAGAAATGATACTTTTAACAGTTTCATGACAAAGGATATAGCACAGCAGTATATAAGACAATATAACACAGGAGGAATCAATATTTAATATCTGCAGATTTGACATTTTTAAAAACCATTTGCCAGTTTTATTGACAACTATTTAAAGCATTCCTAGTCAGTAGGACATTTTAATGGTCCATACCAGAAAAAGTTAATTATTTTATACTCCTCCACTGTAGTGGACATGTGGACTGAAAAATGCACATTTCTCAAGGCTTAATCTGCTGCTACGATACATTATCCTGTGGCCTTACATATTCAGAAGCTGAAATATGATCTGCAGATATTTATTTGTATGCCTGATAAAATGTGCACTTTCATGAACTTTATAATACACCTTGCTAGTCTCAGGTT
This sequence comes from Xenopus petersii, assembly GCA_038501925.1. Taxonomy (NCBI): domain Eukaryota; kingdom Metazoa; phylum Chordata; class Amphibia; order Anura; family Pipidae; genus Xenopus; species Xenopus petersii. Next base: position 134,837,417 of record CM076672.1, read on the forward strand.
TCTATCTAGCCTTTCAGTTTTTAATCTATATATTAGAAAATAGTAATTTCTTGCATCTTTAAAAAACAAAAAAAATGTTTAATAACTGTACCATAATAATACCACAAGCAGAATATTATACATATTTATAATTATACATATGCATACAATTCCATGACTTGTTGGGCTGTTTTTATCTAAAATAGTAATCACAGCTTTTCAAGAGGTTGCATCCACCTGTTTTTTTACCCAGATCAGCATAATGACTAACCTTTGCATTCAGAAGCATTAGCATTTTTAATACTGAGGTTAGACCTTTGCAAAAATGTGCCCTTGTGAATAACCACATTGTTATGGATCCAAGCTTACCTTAAAATATGGTGAAGATCAATTCAGAGTGGTTCAGTGGGATCAAGGTGTGAACATTCAGTTCATCGACGGTAGTGTCCCAGTGGAGCTGTGCAAGTGCTGAAGCTGTTATACCTGTGTGACTATGTATGGCAGGGAGGAGGCAACCTGGGAGGAGCTGCGTTCAGGTGTTTGAAGAGGAGGAGGAGGAGAAGGAATCGGGTGCATTGTACTCTGCACACCTTGCTATGTGCAAATTCATTGCAAAGTTTTTAATAATTTTTTTCCTATGACATTATTAATTTACAAAATATTTAAGTTTAAAAACATTATCTAGTGATTAAGCTTCCCAACTCCTATGTTACTTTAAAAAACAGAATACTTTCTAAAGATGGTGTAAATATTGAGCAGTTAATATTGCATTTTAAATGTAAAACTAAACTATATTTCCTAATACAATATTGCATATTTTTAGGTACATTGTGTCCTTTTTGTCACGAATACCATCAATATTCTGTGTTTATAAAGAATACACACTATGCAGTGAAGTGTTGTGCAGCTAAAAAAAACATAAATAGCTATACACAAAACACCCATGATCAGGAGGACTACTGACTAACTGACTATCTATCTATCTATCTATCTATCTATCTATCTATCTATCTATCTATCTATCTATCTATCTATCTATCTATCTATCATCTGTCTTTTTATCTAGCAAAAAAAGTATTTGCAAAATTGTATAAATTATATACATATATATATTTTTCTTCTTTTTTTAATGTAGTTCTCAGGATGGTCGCAACAAATTTATATTAAGGCCCATTAACACCAATGGGTTATTCCTGCTTAAGCTGGCCATACACTTTAGGGTCCATTTGGGCAGGCCATCATGGAGGTCCTCCTCATAAATAGCTCTATAAGATAGTGACTCTGTCTTTGATAAAACCTTTTTCTAGCTGTCTAGGACCAGTAGCCCAGTCCTGTGTTCTCTGCTGTGTTCATTCTGTTTCACCTTATTTTGATTACAATGTATGTATTATTTGGATAAAATGGAGTTTATTGAAGACAGCCTTTTCATAATTCGAAGCTTTCTGTGTAATGGGTTTCCAGATAATGAATCCAATACCTGTAATAACTGTACAGAAATCTTATTATGACACAAAGCATCAAGATGACCTATATAATGATGTGTAATCTAAGAAAATGCCTAATTATGTAAATATGAAATGCCATGAGTGGAAATTAAAAGGCATGAATGGGATAGTTTAAGGGAATAAGAATTCCTCATGAATTCAGATTTTTGCATTTGGTAGTTGTCCCTAATGTAAAAATACACGTTACTGTGATTGTGTACTACATGCAGTAAATACATTTTCAAACCATTTAATATAACTTTAATGTGTTCTTCTTAAGTTGTTATTTTGAGCCCTTGTCATTAAGTGGAAATAGGAAGAGAGAGTTTCCTTTTTGCTACAGGCTATTAACTATGGGAGTTCCCCAGCCAGCTCAAAAATTTTGACGTTCGTATAAGTAATATATGCTGGCCTGTGGGCTTGGGTGTTGCACCAAAGTATTACATAGGAAAGTATGAACTTTCCAAAGTTACAATTTCAGAACATATTGCAATTAAATAAATATCAAATTTAAATGTGCACCTGTCAATTTTTAGAAAGATGAATCCGTAGCATTAATCATTGTTTCCCTGAAAACGCTCTAGTAGATCAGGCTGTTTCATTGACATTTGAGTTCATGATGCAAGCATAAAATAAGCATGAAATGAAGTATATAGTAAAGAACATGCATTAAAGGCACACTTAACTACAATATACCCTTTGTATTGGTATAATTGTAATATTACATAGACATACTCACATATTTGGATAATTCTGTTCAGCAAATTACTTTTTCTTCTTTTGCATACTACTGGATTCTTCTGGATCACATCGCACAGCCCCAAATGCCTTTGCAGTGCATAAACCTACCACTAACTCTATAAACAAAAATGGCATGTATGTCTGCTCCGAAGTAGTACGTTTACATGTAAAGTTACAAAAATCACATTGCGGTCTCATGACAAAGGATCCCAATCTGAAGGTTGCCAAGAATTGGAAAACTCAAAAATAATTTAAAAAGTCCCACTAATAGTAAATGCAGTAGCAAGAGTAATTATATAATTAAAAAATGCTTATTAGGACATGTGTAGCCTAACGTGTTTCGTGCCAATAGGCGCTTACTCATAGGCTGCCTATGTCCATTTCGCACAAAATGCTTTAGGCTAGTATAATACTATTTGATTCATGCTGTTATGTTTATCCTAGTCTTTGTAGTCCATAACAACCACAAATCTGTTTGGAAAAATTGTTATTCCACATAGATATCATAACCTAGTAGTAGGGTTGCCAACATTCCCAAAATATCATCCTGACAGGTACATGAAGAGGCCTTGATGTCATCAGGTGGGTAGGTGACATCACAGGGTCAAGGATTGAACAGATTAGGGTGGGATTATGCATGTCACTGGGATTAGGATGGTTAAAGTGTGAGACTACATAGATTGAAGGTGTAACTGAATATGGTAACCAGTGGAATGATAGGGAATTATACATTTTACAGGTAGATATCTAACACTGGCTTTGGCCTTACATTGTGATTTACCAGATGGGTGGTATACGACCCAACAATGACACTGCCACAGCCACCACATGTAAGTGCTTACAGAGAAATACAGGCATAAAATATATTATCCTGAATTGGATACTTCTGTAATTTTGATTAATGTACATTAGTGTAAATAATCTAAACATTAAAGGGATTCTGTCATGATTTTCATGGCATAGTTTTCATTGCTAAATTATACTGTGTACATTGCATGTAATTTATCATTTAATTGTTTTTCTTAACCATAAAAGTATTTTGCTTAGCTGTAATATTGGTGTGTAGGCAGCCATCTCGGTCATTTTTTTTGGTAATGTGCTTTCAGAAAGAGCCAGCACTTCATTTTGTAACTGCTTTCAGATAAGCTATTGTTTCTCTTGCTCAATGTAACTGAATGAGATGTGACTTGGATTAACCAGACTTGGATTTTAGCATTGAGTGCTGTTCTCATATCTACTACTAGGGCACATGGAAGCATTTTTAGCAATGCAGGTGTCAGGGAGCTGCTATCTGGTAACCTTCACATTGTTCTGTTGATGATTTGCTGAAATTTATTTGCTTTTTCTGTAATAAGAAACAGTACCTTATACTTGATCCAAACTAAGTTATAATTAATCCTACTGGGTTTAATGTTTAAATTAATTTCAATTATATTTATTGTATGAAGATTAAAGAATACAGAATTACAAATTAGATCCCGTATCCTGAAAACCCCAGATCCCGATCATTCTGCATAATTGGATCTATACCTGTATTTTTAAAAATTAGATATTTTCAAAATAGACTATATGGGAGAATGCCTTCCCATAATTTGGAGCTTTCTGCAAACCGAGTTTCCAGATAAGGGATCCCATTCCACTATATCTATCTGCACTCTTTTTTTTGAGGAATACAAATTAGGAACACTGTCATACACCCATGTAGGCACAATTCTTGTGTTTTATGTAAAATAATAACCCAAATCTTTGCTCACTAGAATCTATAAATTGTGATTGCTCTTCTGTTCGAGTTTATGGCTGCTCAGATATTGCAGCATTGCAAACTTCCCCAAGCTAACAAAAGAAGATATATTAGTATGTGGCCAGAGTTATCAAAAGTAAGCAGAGGGGCAGTTATATAAAAGTAAATAGAGCAGATACCAAAAGCAGAGAGAATTACATAAAAAGTAAGGTGCATTGTACTTGTATATCTTTTGACTCTTTATAAAAGAATGTTATATTTATTAGAGGTCACTATTTATTCATTGAAACACCAGCAAATTTTGTACGTGACTGGGCTCTCTATCATATACAGGGGGTGCAAAGGTGCTAAGTTTGCAACAGGTCTAATCACCTACAGCAACCAATCAACAGCTAGCATTTACTGGTCACCTGTTTAAAAGCAAAAATCTTACTGGGCAAACTTAGTGCCTTTTGCTATTACATATTTGGATTAGGTGCCAAAATGTAACAACATACTGTACTCATACAGACATATTGATACACGTATGCTGAATGCTGTTTTCATCTACAATGCCTAAACTAAGTGACTGATTTTTCATGTTTTCTAAAATGGATAGAGCAAAAATATCTGTCAGTGATATGAAATATGCTGTGAACCCTTTCAATTCATATATCCATTCATACATTTATTCATTCACATTTTATCCACTTTGTTTCACAATAACCAGTGTTCTGGATTCACAAATTGTATGTCAGATCTAATGACTCATATCCTGAGTTAGTCACCATCACCAGGCACCTCACCTATTCACATACCAACACCCACAGATAAAACAATTAATAGAATGCATGAAGGTTTTACCTGGTTTTACACTCTGATGATTACACAGCAAGTTAGCTGGCGGGCTATAGTGCACAAAGACATAGTTCATGAAACCAATATGATTAAAATGCTGTATTTAATTTCTAAAACAATAGCAGACCAGCTGAATATAATACTAAGGGAAATGACAAACTAAGGCAGAGAAATTATATCTCCATTTGCAGCACAGTATTTAACTCTCCCCCAAAGGTTTATTGGAAAAGCCTTTTCATCCTGAAGTACAGAACTATTCCAGTGCTTTCTCTCTCTTTATACTCCCCATTATTGAATCACTCACTGCCAGAGGCATATCTCTTCACAAATATACATATAGATCTTGCTTTCTAATATACAGTTAAAGGTAAATCGACATCTCACTTCTGCCACTTCAGAAACATCATAAAGTGACATTTAGGGCTTCTTTATGAATGAAGAGTTCAAAGCAGATGCAATGTTTGTCCCACACACTAACAGCTCAATTTCAGCCATATGAGGATTTGCATCGAATGCGTTAAAATGTGTACAAATGATGCTGGATGGTATCATTATCATGGTGTGATTCTTTAGGTTCAAGTCTGCTGTGCGTACTGACACTGACCGCAGTGGGAACCCTAGATTTACTACTTGAACTATACAATATCCTCTTTCTCACAGCCTCTCACGCAAGAATCATTGGTGCTGGATAGAGAGGTCGGCACCTCTTCCACTGTTACACCAACAAATAATACAGAGCACACAAAGACAATGAAAAACAAATAGTCAGACAAAGGAGCCTGCCATCGAAATGTAACATTTGACGCAATAAACGTGCAGGGGTTTTACCCCGCTTTAATTGCCTTTGTGTGATTGGTACTATTTGTTGGAACCCTAGCATTACTGCCAATAGGTGCAGTAGTATATGATTCATCAGAATAAACTGTTGAGGGGATTGTGTTTAGGAACAAGTGCCTTTAGTGAATGACCAGTGTCGGACTGGGACACCAGGGGCCCACCCAAAAACCTTAGACCAGGGGCCCACTCTCATTACTATTATTCTTCCTCTCCACACTCAACCTCTATTTTTCTAGTCTCTTTTCTTTACGTACTATAATCTGTTATCCATCTATTTAGCCTCTTTGTTCTCATTGAAATAGGAAATGACCATGAAATAGGCCAAATGTTTAGCAGCATGATAGCCCACTGACACCTGGAGTTTTCCTGGTATCCAGGTGGGCCAGTCAACACTGTGAATGACATTAATGTATGCAACAACTGCATCCATTTTTATCTATGAGAACTTCAGAGCATAATGTGACTTTGCTAAACATTTGCTGTATTGAATGTGCACGGGAAATTTGGTCAGAGCTTGAACTCATCCCAGGTTTAATCCAGTGTATTGACACTAATGAAATTAACATTTTAAGAATATTTTAATATGAAATAAATAGTCAATGCACATTTTTACAATTAATTTTTTTTTAGCTTCTCACTTGTCACATAGAGACAGCAAAGCTTTGGTTTGAGTGGAAAGGGTTGGGAGGGTGCACTCCTTAAAGGAACAGTAACCCTAAAAACATTTTTTGTGACAAATCCACTCTAAACTGCTTCAATAAAAGCTCTATTGTGCATAAAGTTTATTATATTCAATGCTTTGTCCAAAAAACATATTAAATCTCTGCTTCCGGATGTACACTGTAGAATGGCGAAAGGGCGATTCTGCAAAATCCGAGGTGTGGCGCTCCACATCTCTGCCTAGACTGCTGAAGCTAGTTCTTGCTGCTGTACTGAGGATTTTACAGACCTCTGCAGGACTTACTTCTGTGCTGCAAGCAGGGAAGAGTACTTTTGTGAGTGCTGCGAGTGGAGAAGGAATGTCCACAGCGGTTATTCCTAAGCTTGCTTTAGCTCGTTCAGTGCTGCGAACAGTAAAGGTAGATCAGCCTTAAATCGAACACACAGGACCCAGTAAATTACCGCTGCTGACATTCCTTCTTCACTTGCAGCACTCGCAGAAGTAAATTACGTTGTGAACTAGCTTCCGGTTCAGCAGTCTAGGCAGAGATGTGGAGCGCCACACCTCGGATTTTGCAGAATCGCCCTTTCGCCATTCTACAGTGTACATCCGGAAGCAGAGATTTAATATGTTTTTTGGACAAAGCATTGAATATAATAAACTTTATGCACAATATAGCTTTTATTGAAGCAGTTTAGAATGGATTTGGCACATAAATTTTTTTAGTATTACTGTTCCTTTAAACATAGATGAAATTTTGTTTTGATGAAAAGCAGGGGAAGATGAATAACAGAAAAAAAGTGCTGCACAATCTGAAAAAAATAGGAATATCTAAAACCTCTAAAAATATTAGTTTCTCAGACTATTAAAAACCAAAAAAAAATTGAAAATGTCTGAAAGTCTGAATGGCTAAAACAAAGGTCCAATAGCATAAACACTGTTCCCATTGACTTCTATGGGGCCTTGACTGTTGTTACTTGGCAAAGTTTTGCATTAGAGGTTTTTGTGATTTTTATACTTAATAAATCTAAATTTTTAGAGTTTTAGAGAATTTTTTTTTTTTAAAAAAACTATTTTTTAGACAAAAAAATTGTGTAGGGGACCAGAGAAACCCTTCCCCAGTTTTTCTGTCTGTGACATCATCCAGCCCAGTTACAGGCTGGAGAGCCATCCGATTGGCTGGGCACCCCAGTGCATCCTTGGAAGAGAGAGTGTGCCTGACTTTGGAGCCTTTTTCATAGGGTCTCTGACAGACCTTAACAGGGGTTGTGTGGTGAAAGATCCAGCCAGAACCAAGTCTTGTGAAACTGTCCAAGCTGTTGAATCTGTGGAAGTACAGAGAGAGCCCATCCTGTTCCCTGCCAAGCTGCAAGAGACCCAGAAGGAGAAAGGTGTCACTGGTGAGATTGATCCTGCTGCAGAGCTGCCTGTAATCTCCAGTGTGATTGCCTCTGAGAGCACCCCAGTGAGTGAGCCACCCAAGGGAGGATACTGGCAAGAATACAAGTGTGACAGGTCTTGTGCATTTACCTGCTACGTGGGAGCAGCCGCTAAGTTCCAAAGGGAGAGGTACTTTTGGGAAAGGTAGTGCTACCTGGGGTATAAGAGCTCTGGGGAAGGTACATTTCAATTGAACTGAACCACTTCCGGAGGATTGGGACTTTGATAATAAAAAAGACTGTGTTGGAGAAACAGTCAGGTACCTAATAGTGAGTTAGGTAGGTCCCACGTGTCCCCAGTGCAGGAGTTTATTGTGTATTAGTTTGCCCAAGTTCTTTCACTACTGTTTATATATACCTGTATATATGTTTCATAAGTTTATATCTGTTACATTTTGCAAACTGTGTGTTTTATTTGTCCTCGTGGAAATTCCATGAGGTGTGCTCCTCAGTGTTCCCTAGGTGGAGGCACTGTGCTGTAAATCCCAGTTCCCAGTACTTTTCATATGCAAAAGGGACTCAGGGCCCCTGGATTGCCAAGGGTTAATTGTGATTTAAAGAGACAGTAAGCAAATTAGGGTTACATTTCAATGGTCTGAGAGAGCCAACCCACCAGCTGAGGCTAAGAAAGTTCCTAAGTGTTACCAGTGTGGCAAGCTTGGCCACATCCAGCCAAACTGTCCAGTTCCTGATGAAGGTGAAACCCAATCCGCACTGTGTAAAGTATGCCACAGGTATAGAAGATTCTATGGAAATGCCAAGTGATGGGTCATCAGGCCCAGAGTTGTTAAACTTACAAAAGTTCTACAGTACAGAAGTCATCTGTGAGATTGACTCCCCTGAAGAGAAAAGGGTGTTGAGTCGAGAGAAAACTACTGTGGAGAACCCTGTTGGCAAATAGATCTAAAGAACTGGGTCTGGGTAAGCGCAGGTCTCCAGGTAAGTCCATATTAGGGTCTCAGGTAACAGTAGTGATACAGACATTATTGACTGTTTTGCTGACCAGGCATGCCAGGGCATATGGCAAGCGAGGACATTGCCGGTTTGTCCATGGGGAGAATTGCGATTTAAAGAGACATTAACCAAATTAGGGTTACAATAGAATTTGTGGAAAAAAAAAGAAATCCAAATCTTATTAAATAGGTCCCATGTGTTCGTTTTGTAGCTTAATTCTTTATTAAGCATTTAGTTCTTCTTTTAGGCAGTATTGTCTCTTCTCTGCTGGCTGAAAAATGCTGGTGCAGAGTATGCCCATCATGGGATGAAAAAAGGGGGACCATATTTCTACAATTTTTGGGGGCAATTTAATAAAAGGCACAATGTTCGGAGCAATAACCCACAGCAACCAATCAGCAGGTAGAATCTACTGGTCATCTGTTTAAAATCAAACAGTTGCTATTAGGGATCGGCAAATTTTTTCACCCTGTTTTGCTGTGAAAATTATGTCAATAGACTTGTATGGCATCGTGCATCAAAAAAATGCGCGTCAAAAGAATTTTTGGATGCCCATTGACTTTAATGGGCCTCGGCGACATTTCACCGGCGGCAAATTTTTGGCAAAACTAAATGGGTCAAATTCGCCCATCCCTAATTGCTATGGATTACTGCGCCTGGGCAAACTTAGTGCCTTTTATTACATATGGGGGGTTTGTATATGAAAAACAGCATTGGTAAGAGAAAAGACATTTTTATGGAAACTATAAAATATTGTTCAACCTGTTGGTTTTTAGGAAGCACAGATATAGCATTTCTAAAAAAGGAAAATAAAATTATAGCAATCTACCTGTCTGTCATCACCCAGTACAGACTTCTGACTGAAATGTAGGGGTGTTATTGGCACAAATCAATGGCATGTCCAGTGTAATAAAATTGGTGGATACTTTGGCAAACAAAATGTTACAAATAAGCAAAATCCTCCAACTTCTCCCTGTAAATAAGAATATGCATACTGCCCTAAATTATCTGGATACATCTGAAGTTGCTAAGCCACTATAACACAGGCCCTGTTACTTTAACAAATAAAAGTTACAAGATTTCTGGAATTCAACAGCAGTAACAAGTCTGAGTCATGCATACCTCTATTAATCGGCATAAAGGTCTTGAAATCATCAGGTTTCAACAAGTATTTAACAATGCGTATTTCCCTACGAGTGACTCATCACTGTCATAATGTAGGGAAAAAAAGTAATTCAAAGTATGTAATTTTCAGCTGGTGATGAAGCTAAAGTACGCTAATGTGAACATTATAGGAGTGTCACTGTGTCTTTGGCTGTACTGATGTCATACCCATTGCCATTTTAACTTGGGATGGGCAGATCAATTTGGATGTGTCAACTAGGCTATTTTTTTACGGTGTCTAGTGGCCAAGTAATAAAAAGGTTACATTACCCAAATAGGAAGTTTGCTTTTTAAGTATTATTTAAAAACCTTTATTGTACAGTATTGTACAGGTATGAGACCTGTTATCCAGAATGCTCGGGACCTGGGGTTTTCCTGATAATGTACCTTTCTCTAATTTAGATCTTCATATTTGGCACTCAAGCACTTTTTTCATGCTTGTGTTGCTCCCCAGCTAATTTTTCTTCTGAATGTTGCTCACAGGTTCAGAAGGTTGGGGATCCCTGCCTTAAGTCTTCTAGAAAATCATAAAAACTGTAAATAAACCAAATAGGCTGATTTTGCTTAATTGTATCAGATGCAGATTTTGTTTGAAATAAAAGAAATGTAAATTCTGTAGTAAATTTGTATTCTTCAGTTGCTTACTGAAACTGTACAAAAAACTTTTACAAAGACCTCTAGGGCCGGCAGCACAACTAATGAAAGAGTTCTGAGAGAATTCTACCTATTTTCTATACACAATATTCTTTCTCCTAACTTTCATACAATCTAGGTATTGAACACATGTTTACTAGCTCCGAACACCTAAACACTTCAGTAATTATATTGCTCATTTAACAGACAAAAACTGCACAGTAATCTCAATACATGTGATAACAAGTTGACTGAGATAACACTAGTAGACATAATTCTCATCTGCAAATCCTCTTTCATCTGAAAAAACAGTCAGTTTTTGTGAAGGTACTCTGTGTCCTCTGTATCTGTTTATCTATAAAATGTATTTTACAAGTCATGATAACTGATGCTAAAAAACAGCGATCCAGTGCCTAGACGCACATCTCGTGTTCTTAGCTGTAGAATTAATCATAATAAGTCTTCCTTCACTTTCTGTTAGATGCAATTTCACAGCTTTTAAAAAGGGCTAGTCCACTCTCTGGTGCAATCCTCATATACAGTCAGGGAGAGTCTCTAAAAGGACAAATGTATATTACTATTCAGAACGATTTGTGCCTTTTTACATGGAAAATATCTCTATTTTATTCAAACCAGCTTATGACACAATCTGAGTCCTAATTTTGTTGATGATGCTCTTTTAAGATTATTTGTCATCCTGCAAACTAATATTCATTTATGGGGACGCTAATAAAGTGCAATCTTGGATAACTATAGCATGTATCATTAACCTAGACATTGTAGTTATGTTAATAGTGCTTTTACATGGAATGTATCATATTTCGTCATTATCCTTCTTAAAAGTAATTAACAAAATCCATGCTGAAAAGCCTTTATGAAACCTGAACTGACCTACTATTTATGTAGATTTCCTTCTTTCTCTTACATAATGTTTAACATGGCTGACTCATACCAGTAGTTAAACTACTTAAAATTTAAATAGAGATGATTAGACATCAAACAAAATACCAGACATAATAAAGCAAGGTGACTTAAATAATGACATACTGTATATTACAAGAACCTTATAACCAATTTTCTTAAAATACCTTGAGTCGAAATATATAAATAATTGGGGGCGTGGCTAGCCAGGCAACGAGAATGGCCGCATGATTTTGGCTCTCCTGGGGCTCCGCACGCTATAGTGCCCCACACCACTATCCCAGTTTACCCAGCTCCCATCCAGTGGATCCGGATAACTTTGGGGCCGTTCCGCTGTCATTCTGCAGCAACAGCGAGTCCCGGTGAGCGCCATAATTCAAAGCTCCGCAAGTCAAGCCACGGCCTTGCGTGATCGCGGTCCCCGGCCTAGGACGCACCAACGGCGCGGTCCCTCCCAGAGCTGGTTGGAAAGCTCTGAAAAGTGTCAGCACGACTGCTGGGGAGCTCTGGTGGAGTGGAGCTGGAGTCCTGAGGGCCCCTTATTTTGCCTTTTAAAATAAGAACTTTGCTTGTTCCAGTGGGTGCTGCTCTCACACCCATAGCCTGCAGCTAGAGACCAGGCCAAGAGAAGGTGAACAATCCGATGCCTAGGAGACTCCTTGCACCACACTTTGCACCTGAGTCTTGCATTAGTAACAACACTGTTGTGTCCAAGCATTTTGAGGACTATCACCCATTCTACAGCATGTATTACCAGTGCTGCAGGCAGGTCAACTTGCCCAGGAATCATTAATGCGACTACAACAACTGCAGAGGGGTTCTATATCAGATATTTTGCTTACCAGAATTTACTCTGCATAATTGACCCCCTGCCAGCCTGGGGCCTAATTTAAAGGCTAAGTAAAGACCCCCAGGGGCGTGGCTACCACATCTATGTGAGAGGTTGCATCTCTGTTGGTTTCCGCCCAGCCAACACAAAATTCCTCCCCAGTGAGATAAAGTGCCGCTCCATTACTGTCTATTCGGACCTCTTTGACCAGCCCTGCCTTCCTATTACAAGATGGGCCCCAGTAAAACCTTCAAGAAAGCCCCAGAGGCAGCTGCGCGACTGGCATGATTCGCCCAAGATAGTGGGCCTATCAAAGATAATGGAAATCAATCTGCGTCTTCCTCTCCAGATTCCTCTCCCGCGCATAGCCCTGCTGCAGCACAGGAACCACGCTAGCTGATCTGCTTGCAGAGATAAAAGCGACCAGGGAAACCTGCACAACACTGATTACTGCCAAAACTGAAGAGCTTAAAGGGGAGTTTTCCATACTTAAGCAGGACATTCAAAAGCTTTGGGAGCGCACGGTAGAATCTGAGCACCGTATTATCACATTGGAAAATACATGTGCGCCTGTCCCACAACAGATTAGTGAACTCCAGCAGGCACTCAAAGTGTGTCAAGCAAAATCAGATGATTTGGAGAACCGTCTGTGCCTGAATAATGTACGGTTTGTGGGCTTCCCTGAAAAAAGTTCCTAGAATCCTGTATACGAGACACCTTTGAAGTGCCCTTACTCTCTCCTGTCTTCACAGTAGAAAGGGCCCACAGGATCCCGATGCGCCCTCCTATTCTAGGCGCCCCCCTTAGGGCTTTAGTTGCACGGCTATTAAATGCTAAAGACAGAGATGCCTTACTTAGGATGATCGTGGGGACCTTAGGGTATCTTCTCCTGGGTGACTACTATTCACGTGAGCATGTGGTTCATTTCTTACTAATGCTATTTACTTTCACATACAGGACACTGTACGACTTTTCTGAATGGATCCATGATGACATCTTTTAGATGCATTGGTGTCGCAATATACTTTTTTTTTAGTTTATATTCATTCTAGCATGGATTATCCAGCTTTTTGCTTTGTCTCTCTACCACTGACTCACACTATGGGGCAAATTCACTAAGATGCGAAGTTGCGCCAGGCGCAACTTCACCGCACTTCGCCGCACTTCGCCAGGCGTATTTTCGCCAGCACTCCGCAAATTCACTAAAATCCGAAGTTGCGCACAGGGGTAGCGTTAGTTTGCGAAGTTGCGCTAGCGTTAATTCGCCAAGCAAAGCGAAGTTTCGCTAGCGATGGTTAATTTGCATACGGCGCGAAATTCAAATTTCAATGGAGGAATACGTATCTGCAGTACAAATGCCTAGAAAACCTTCAAATCAGCAAATATAAATTTTATTTTGCCCTACACATGTGCCCACTGTCTAGGTAAGTTGCCATGAGTCAGGAAATGTAGGGGGGAAGGAGGGGAGCCCCATCATGTAGAAAACACGCCAGCGTTTTTTGGGACTTAGAAAAAAAATTGACTTTTTTGGAAACAATCCCTATCTACTCTATTGCGCTTCGCCAGGTCTGAGGTGGCGAAGGAAGTCTAGCGTAAAAGATAGCGTTCAGTACACTGCGCAAGTTAGTGAATTTGCGTAGTTACATCGCTAGCGAAAATTCGCCTGGCGTAAGTGTGCGAAGTAACGCATTTACGCCAGCGTTCGTTAGTGAATTTAAGAAGTACCGAAAATGCCAAACGCTAGCGAATTGACGCTAGCGTTTGACGCTTAGTGAATTTGCGCCTATGCATCCTGGCTGTTGGCCGGCGGACCCTGTATAATTTAACTGTTCTCAGACTCCTCTCAGCTGTCAAGTACAGCATTTCAACGGTTTAACTACCTTTCAATAAAAATGTGTTTTTTTTTGTTGGTAGGTTTAGGGATGAAATTCTGCCACAGTTGGGTCTCGGCAGACAGGGAGGGACTCCCCACACTTCTGTGCAGGGGACGGGAGTTAATCAGTTATTTAGTTTGAAAGTTAAACGGGTAGCTCTAGAGTGTTTACATGTCTATATTACTTACAGGCTCAAGAGGTTTTTGTGCCTTATCTCCAGGATCACGTTCAATCACGTTCAAATGCAAGTTATACACTAAATGGCAGTGTGTTGGGAGTTTCCTTAAATGAGAAGGATCTAGGGGTCTTTGTAGATAACACGTTGTCTAATTCTGGGCAGTGTCATTCTGTGGCTACTAAAGCAAATAAAGTTCTGTCTTGCATAAAAAAGGGCATTAACTCAAGGGATGAAAACATAATTATGCCTCTTTATAGGTCCCTGGTAAGGCCTCATCTGGAGTATGCAGTTCAGTTTTGGACTCCAGTCCTTAAGAGGGATATAAATGAGCTGGAGAGAGTGCAAAGACATGCAACTAAATTGGTTAGAGGGATGGAAGACTTAAATTATGAGGGTAGACTGTCAAGGTTGGGGTTGTTTTCTCTGGAAAAAAGGCGCTTGCGAGGGGACATGATTACACTTTACAAGTACATTAGAGGACATTATAGACAAATGGCAGGGGACCTTTTTACCCGTAAAGAGGATCACCGTACCAGAGGCCACCCCTTTAGACTAGAAGAAAAGAACTTTCATTTGAAGCAACGTAGGGGGTTCTTCACAGTCAGGACAGTGAGGTTGTGGAATGCACTGCCGGGTGATGTTGTGATGGCTGATTCAGTTAATGCCTTTAAGAATGGCTTGGATGATTTTTTGGACAGACATAATATCAAAGGCTATTGTGATACTAAGCTCCATAGTTAGTATAGGTATGGGTATATAGAATTTAATTAAAAGTAGGGAGGGGTGTATGTATGGATGCTGGGTTTTCATTTGGAGGGGTTGAACTTGATGGACTTTGTCTTTTTTCAACCCAATTTAACTATGTAACTACTATGTGTCACTGAAATGTTTGCATGTCTTTGTATGCCACATGTCTAAGTGGTTCTTTGTAACAAACAAGGGAAAGTTGTGCTCACCACTATTTTTTAAAACCATTAGGCGGGGGTGCAATGAGGGTGTGACCACAAAATACATATAGTCAACTACAAGAGGTCCTCTGCACTCAACCCATTATCAATATATTTAAGACAGCGACATTTTGTGCATACTGCTACTAAAAAATGCCTTACCCTTTAAACAACACAGGGATTGTTTGTCCATATATTGCAATATATTCAATTCAATTGAATTCTTAATGAATCAGATGAAAATTAAGCGTAGGACTGGCCAGATATGGGATGACTTTGACGTAGTTGGCCAGCTTAAATATATTGCAATATATGGACAAACAATCCCTGTGTTGTTTAAAGGGTAAGGCATTTTTTAGTAGCAGTATGCACAAAATGTCGCTGTCTTAAATATATTGATAATGGGTTGAGTGCAGAGGACCTCTTGTAGTTGACTATAAGTGGTTCTTTGTGCCTTATCCCCAAGACCACAATGTATACAGTACCTCCTCATGGCTTCCAACTTAAAATTTTCCCTACTCTCCTGGAATGTAAGGGGCTTAAATGATCGGATTAAGAGAAAGTTGGTGCTAGATCATGTCAAATCGCTTGATGCGGAAATAATACTGTTACAAGAAACCCACCTTACAGGAAGTAAGATTTTATCCCTTAGATGTCCCTGGGTGGGTTGGGCCTTTCACGCCACATATTATCCTTACACTGGGGGGGGGTATCAATCTTGGTTAAAAAATCTGTGAACTTCCAGTTACTATCTTTGAGGTCTGACCCCAAGGGCAGGTTCATCTTTCTGAATTGTAAGATTAACTCTGTAAATACTGTTTTGGCAAATATGTACATTCCGCCTCCGTACACGGATGAGTGTGTTATTCAATTTGTAAATTATGTAGCGGATTTCCCATATGCCCAAATTATATGTGGTGGCGATTTTAACACAGTTTTAAATAACTGTTTGGATAGAGTAAGGAGCTCTGGAGCTACTTCCAGTACCAGAACATGTAACTTAGCAGCTTTGATGGTGGATGTCTCTTTGGTGGAGGCGTGGCGTCACTGCCACCCCTCGCAGCCCGGTTTCTCCTGCTTCTCCACAACTCACATGTCCCTATCAAGGTTAGACATGGTGTTTCTCTCCAAAGGTCTCCTTTCGAATATACAAGGAGCTGATTATCAAACACGAGGTATCTCAGACCATGCTCCGCTTAAGATAACATGGCACACTGGCCCCGCTTCCCAAGGTACTAGACAATGGTCTTTCAACCCAGTCTGGCTCAATATTATAAATTAAGATGCATCAATTGCCAGCTCCATTACAGAATACTTTTCCTTAGATCACACCCCTGTTAATACCCCAACAGTTTGGGAGGCCTTTAAGGCCACTCTCCGATCTACTCTTCACACTGAGATTACAGCCGTTAAAAAAGCCTCACGCCATCTTGAGATGCAGTTAAGCAGAGAAGTTGATACCCTTACTGTTAGTGTGCAAGAAAACCCCTCTCCACCCACATTATTAGCGTTACACCAAGCGGAACAGGCATATGCTGCGCATATGCATGAAAAAACCAAGAGGAAACTGCTCTTCTCTAAGGCCAACTTTTATGAGCAAGGTGAGCGGGCCGGAAAACTAGTAGCATATATGGCCAAGGTACAAGCCACCCCCCTGGTAATTACTGAGCTTTATAATTCACAGGGAGTGTTACATAGCCAACCTAGGGAGGTGCTAGGGATTTTGCAAGATTTTTATACCCACCTCTATACTTCTAAAACTACAGCTTCCCCTGAGGCAATGGCAGCATATTTTACTTATATTCGCCTAACTAGCCTAACTGAAGAGCAGGTCAGGACCCTGGATGCAGATATCTCAGTCCAAGAACTCTCTAAGGCTATTGATGCTTTCCCTAATGGTAAGGCATCTGGCCCAGACGATTCAAAAAAGAAATTACCCCATAATTGTGCAAGACCCTTAAGGATGCGGTGCAACACGGATCGAGCAAAAGTTTGAAGATGCCGGTTCAAGTGAGGTGCTGGAGCAGGCCAGGAAACTGATGAGGCAAGGCTGAGAAAAGGTAGAAGGACTGGGAACAGGAGACTGCAGGCAACATGATTCTTGACATGAAGATCTTGGAGCATGAGAGACACCAGCCTTACTTCCAGATGGAGTAAGTATAACTGCGCATCGTTACTGCACCTGTGCAAACTTAAATAGGCTGAGGGGGAGGCGGCCGCAAGCTCCATGACAGAGCTGCGGTGCCTTATACTAACGTCCTAAAGGTCTTAGCAGAATTTGGTGATGTCTCTGGATTGGTAATAAATAAATCCAAATCCACTGCCCTTATGCTAGACCCGCTTGCGGAGGAGGAAGACATGTCTACCTTTCCTCTTAAAATAGTCTCGGAATTTACTTACCTAGGAGTCAAGGTTACAGCCCTCCCCCAGCAATACTTGAATCTTAACTTAGACCCGTTGAATGATTGGATGTCCCAAAAACTTAAAGGAAAACTATACCCCCAAAATGAATACTTAAGCAACAGATAGTTTATATCAAATTGAATGACATATTAAAGAATCTTACCAAACTGGAATATATATTTACATAAATATTGCCCTTTTACATCTCTTGCCTTGAACCACCATTTCGTGACTCTATCTGTGCTGCCACAGAGATCACCTGACCAGAAATACTACAACACTAACTGTAACAGGAAGAAGTGAGGAAGCAAAAGACAGAACTCTGTCTGTTAATTGGCTCATGTGACCATACATGTGGTTTGTATGTGTGCACAGTGAATCTTACGATCTCAGGGGGCGGCCCTTATTTTTTAGTTGCTACAAGAAGTGCACAAAAACAACCTAGATGGGCTACGATCAAAATGGGAGGTAGATGTGGGCACAATCCTGGATGAGGAATGGCAAGAAGCGCAGGAATCCCCTCAGTTAGTATCCCCCAACCATAGATTATGGCTAATTCAACTGTATATTCTCCATAGGGCTTATTACATCCCTGTCAGACTTCACTATATTAATGCCAGCACCCCAAATGTTTGCACTAGGTGTGTTTTGGAAAGGGGAACTCTGTTAAACATACTGTGGAGCTGCACTAAGCTCTCCGCATACTGGAGGGAAGTCCTAGACACCTTAGATGCGGTGCTCCAGGTGACAATTACCAGGTCACCAAAGGTGTGCGTCCTGGCCATAATTCAAGACTTAAAGCTGAATCATCATCAGTCATTTTTCCTTCTTGAGGCCTTACTACTAGCTAAGAGATTAATCACTCAGAATTGGAGAGCGGTGGCTCCTCCTACCTTCTCTACCTGGAAAGCAATAATGCAGGATAGCTGTAATACTGAATACCTAAAAAGGGGAGTCCCCACCAAATTTCTTAAAATTTGGGGACCCTGGACCGACATTTACCCCCAACATCCAAGACAACTTCCAGCAGTTTAGGCTGACAGGGTTCAGGGAAGGTGAAAGGTGTAATAACTGTACTCGTCCAATTAGGTCTGAATCCCTAGTTAGAGGAAGACCCCAATAAAGTTGTGAACAGTTGTGCCTATGACGTAATAATTGCTGCATGTTATACTTTCTGCATTATGTTTTGTCTAAGACATGTAACATGTGATACAATGTTCTTCCTTATTTTGTAAACTGCTTATTTTATCTACTCAATAAACTACCCGAATTTTTTTTTTTAAAAAAAAAGGAAATAATTCATTTATTATACATTAAATGCATTTTTTTAATCACTGGTGGGAAAAACCATTTACACTGCATTTCTAGAGGCAGACAACTTTCTTCAAAACACTCAAATTTTCAACCCAACATAATAACAACCATTCCTACAAACTCAGCATTACCCCTCTATCTTCAAGTTTTATTCAAGAAAATGCTATATTGTAGGAAAAAAAATTTGGATTGTGCTGAATGTTTGATATCACATCCGGATCTAAATGATTTTGAAGTCATGTGGATGTTCTTTTAATTTGTGTGGATTACATATCCTATGAAACGAAACACGTCAGGATGTCAGTATGTTTCAACTGCTGAAATAAAGTTAGTTTTTATCTACTTGGAGGCAGAAGGCATGCTCATCTATTTTGCTTGCTTTTGCATTTCCTCCACATCCAGCTATGGGTTTAGGCCGATACAACTGGGCCACCAAAAAGTAACAGTGAGTGAGTTTATTTCCTCTTGAAGAGTGAAGCGGATTTGTACCAGAAGATCCATAAGTGCGGGGCCAGGTTCTATATACACCCAGGTCAATTATTCTGCTGGGTAAGTGTTTGATGTTGCTGATGCAGGTATGGAATCTGTTATCCGGAAACATGTTACCCAGAAAGCTCAGAATTACGGAAAAGTCATCTCCCATATTATCCAAATAATCCAAAGTTTTAAAAATGATTTCCTATTTTTCTTTAATAATAAAACAGCACCTTGTACTTGATACCAACTAAGATATAATTAATTCTAATTGGAAACAAAATCAGCCAATTGGGTGTATTTAGTGTTTACATGATTTTCTAATAGACGTAAGGCATAGAGGTCCAAATTATGGAACCATCCATTATCCGGAAAACCCCAGGTCCCCGAGCATTCTAGATAACAGGTCCCATACCTGTATAATATTTTCATTGTGTTTTATTAACCTTCCCTTCCTCTTACGAATCCTACTTGGTCTCTGTGTATCCAACTAGGGAGGAGTGGATTCAATCTTTGCGCTATTATTCTTGAGTATAATTTCCTGTCTATGGGCCTATAGCTCCCACAGTTGGTGAGGTCCTTGCCTTGAATGGCCATAAAAAAAAAAAACTTTGGTGGAGTTTATTTCGTTTATGAAATTTAAGAATACAGAGGCCAGTTGGGGAGAGACAGTTTTGTAGATCTTTCCAGTAAACCTGTCTCGTCCATTTCCCCTGATTTATTTCCGTGTTCGTAGTATTTTTGCTTTTTTGATCATATTTTGTTTGGCTGTGAAGCAATTCTTCGAGCTCAGTTCTTTTTTCTGTGAGGGTTTTTAAGGTGGATAGTGCTAAATCAGTTTTAAGTTGTAATTCTAACTTCTGTATTTCTGTAATAAATGTCTCTGTTTTTTGAGGCGGGTATCATGTTTGATTAATAAACCTCTTATTACACATTTTAGTGCTTTCTTCTTTTATGTGTGGTTGGGTCATTTTGAACATTATGTTTATATTCTTTAATATAAGTATTTATGATCTTTGCTTTGCATTCAGGGCCATCTAGTAGGCTGTTGCTTAGTTTCTAATTCCATATAGGCTGGGGTATATTTGGAATCATAATAAGGGCAGAAACTGTGGCGTGGTCATAATATATTGTCTAGACGAGCCAACTTGAGCCAGTGTAAGTGATGTTGTGAATATCTATTTTGGGAGCTGGAATAAAAGGTGAATTGTCTTGTAGAGGGGTAAAGGGATCTTCATGTGTCTATTAGTCTATGTCTATGAGAACCCTGGAGGCCTTTTTTAATTATAATGGGGATAACATAGAATCGCCTTAAAGAGTATAAGTATCTATGATAGGATTCAAGGCAAGTTGAGATTTCCACCAATTATCATTGTGACTTGGCGATTTTGGCTATTAAGGAAAGCAAAAGAACTGGGATTGAGTTGGGGAAATATATACTTCCTATAGTACAGAGTGTATGGCATAGTAGCTTTTTAATGAATATATATCTCCCATTCTAGTTTATCATAGAATCAATTAATTGAAAATCTATTGATTTTCGTATTGCTATAGCAACACCTTTTGTCTTCTGGGGTTGTTACTAAAGTACGATTTGGAGTAATTACCATGTTTGTATAATAAAGGGGCATCTTTGTTAAAGTGTGTCTCGTGGAGTAGAATGATGTCCCATTTATTTATTTTTTTTCATGATATTAACAATTTCTTTTTTCAGGCACACTTAATGTTTAAGGAAATAACTTTAAGCTACTCTCCATTTTGTCTATCAAGGCAAGTAAAAATGATGGCAATCAACTCATGCACTTTATTTGTGCTGCCAGATCGAGGAAGTCTTGCTTTGTGGGTAGTGGTTTTTAGAAGCTGATTGTGTTACGATCTGAATTTACATCATGAGAGTCTGGATTGATTCCACCTGGTCATGTTGGCGCAACTCCCGGGTCCCGAGTGTTAATGTCTTGCTCTGCCAAGGCTGAAAACTTTTTCAGAGCCTTCATCGATTCAGTAAGTTTATGTCATCTGGGGTCCTCTTTCTGTGAATCCCTGGGTTTACCGTGTTCTCCCATTGTACATGTATATTTTACACTGTTTGTCAGAGCAGCAAAAGAGAATTAGAGCTATGTGTAGACCATGTTGAGTGGATAGTCACACCCCAATATCAAATGTTAAGTTCCTATTAGCTTCCTGTTTCATTCTCCAGCTCTGCTCCTTGTTTTCCCAATTCTGCTTGTAAAACATGCCATTATTTTATCCTTTTGTTAAACATTTCTTCCTATTTATCTATATTTATCTATGTAAGACTGACACTTTCACCTTCCTTTTTGGAATCATAAAGAACCTTGCATTATCTTAGTAGTTCATGGGCACAGTTTGATGACATCTGTGTTACAAGGAAGTGCGTGCACATGTTTATAGCTCTCATAAGCCTCTGACCCAGATAATAACTAATAAAGTTGGTGACAAGTACATCTTGCACAACATCTTCTTTAAAAATAATCCATAGAAAAACATTGGACTTCTGCAACACATTGAAAATCCAATATTTAACACATATTGAAAGAGTGTGTGCTTAAAACCTCGAGACAATTATCACCTGACCTAATTCTATGTTTAGCATCAACCTTGAAGGAAATTGTCATATGCTGTATCTAAAATTATCACTGCAGTCTGCCATGGAGTCACTAAATGGAGCCAAGTATTCTAGTGAGTAGGCGTTAAGGTATCTTTTAATCAGAATGTGTAATTTTCTTTCTACCGCAAATGTAGCTGCTTTGTAAAGCAAAGCTAATAATGAATCTCTTCCTGCTTCTTCATGTATACTTATAAGCAAGTGTTTATTAACAGGTGTGCATAACCTAACATTTTATTTAAAATTGCAGTTTGGGATGTGGGCTTTCTGGTTTATCTGTATATAAAACTGGATCAACAATATGTAATACACTACCTGTTCTCTGCTTTAAAAAATGTGTCTGGTTTTTCAGACTTGTGTGTTCTCAATAATAGTGCATACCCAGTGCCATTTAAACCTTTAAGTGCCAGCAGAAATTCACATTTTATTTGCACGCAGTTCTAAGAAACTTTCCAATATACATTTATATAAAAATTTCAGTGCTTTTAGTTATTTGCAAAAACAATTGCTATTGAAAGTAGCATTTGCTTAACTCTTGGGTTGTTATTTTCCAAACAATGTTGCAAAAGTCTTTAGTTCCCCAGCAAAGACAGGTCTGTTAATCAGCTGCCTTGTCTTACATTGTCTGAGCCACCAGGACAAAGACTAGTAAGGGACAAACACTGCTTTAAATAGCAATACATACTGTATACAAATGACTTAAAACCCAAAAGCAAACTTGCTTAGAATTAAGATCTAATTAAGTAATTATTTTTGGGTTGACATTCCCTTTAAAGCATTTTATCTCCCACATGCCATTAGGTAACAAAATAAAACATCCCAAATATGAATGCCAGGGGTCCACCAAACAGTTTTATGTGTATAAGATTACCAAAGTATATGGCATGTAGAGACTTCAGAATCTTAATTGTGGTGACACAAGCTAAGATTCTGGGGAGATTAGTTGCACAGTGACAGTTGCCTCTTTTTCAGGCTACTAATCTCCCCTGCCTTCTGCCGGCTTAAATGTAAATTGCCGGTGGGATGGCACTCGGAAAGCTTCATTTTCCGAAATCCCCGAAGTTGTCTCTAGAGGAAACTTTGGGCGACTTCGGGAAAAAAACCGCTTTGAGTGCCATCCCATCGGAGACTTACATTCTAGCCAGCAGGAAAGCATTTAGGGGAGATTAGTCACCTGAAGAAGAGGCGATTTGCCGCTGGGCGACTAATCTCCCCAGAATCTTAGTGTGTGTCACCACCCTAATAGTGTATACAAATTGTCATGGTGTTCCCACAAGCTTACAAAGAACACAATAACATTTACGCCATTATCATCACAATAATTGTTACATTATGACTTCACAAATGCATTTCATCCTCATTATAACACCATGTTAATTGAGATTTTATTGGTACCACAATAAAATATGTGCCATTAGGACTTTTGTTTTTTTTAGGACATTTGTTGTGGAGTTTGTGCTTTTCATGCAGCTCATCAAAATATACAGTAAAGCTGTGGCTGTGTGCCTCTATAATTGCTTTACCTTGCAGAATAGAAATAAGGCTGAGTGAAGTGAATACAAGAGAAGCCCAATAAGGGCTGTGTGTAGTAACATGCCAGATGACACCAGTCTGGGTGGCTGGAGAAGGGAAATCAGTCTGGGGGTCCATTGTTTGTAAACACTGGGCTGGCTGCTGGAAAAGGTAGTGAAACCAGTCTGGGGGTTTTCTGTTGGAAAACATTAGGCTGCTACAGAGGCAGGAAAATCTGGGGATGGGACTAGGATAACAAGGGTACTTAGAGTGGTAGTGAACAGAGAGGCATCATAGCTTAATTGTAATATTTCTGGAGAAACATGTTTGTGCCACAGCTAAGGATCCATCTGAGGAATGGAGCAGCAGAAGCAAGATATTCAGCATGAACAGAATCTAAATGACATTTCTATGGGGTGCCGTTTGTCCCAAATACATTCTGTATACAAAACTATCCCTAATACACAGAATGAATGTCTCTCATGTTATATAAGTATTTGTGACCATACACAGAGAAAAAAAATATACAAAAGACTTATTTCTATTAAAGAATGAAAACAAAATCTGGTTAGTGCACAAAAGGATGTCATTATATCACAAACTCCATTCTGTACAGTTTAACAAGCTTCTGTACAGTTTAACCTCCATGTAACGGACATACTTATGTGCAAAGTTACTTACAGAATGAATTATGTAAAAACAAAGTTGGACATAATATATAATAGTGTAACTAACTAGTGCTTGTCAAGCTAGATTTGACTGACAAAATAGAAATCTGTGACAGAAAGCAAGATTTTATAGTACAGGATTCATTCTTTCCACAAAATGACAGTTTTGTTTCACAAAACAGATAAAATAACCATTCTGTGAAGCAACACTGTCAGTCACATTCCTGAACCAATAAGAACAAAGCTTAGTGCCATATACAAACAAGATGAGATGTGGCCAGCTCTGCTCCACATGGCTAAGGCAAAGTATCTGACCTGCTATAGAGGGTGCCCTCTAATGTCCCCTGTGCTGCATATCAATAAACATGAACAAACCTTTCCTAAAAGAGCTGCTGTTAAACACTACAGGATCATTAATGGAAGTTTTTACAAATGCCTGAGAAATATAATGCTGCACTTATAATGATTGTAGAGAAAGAAAAGTATGCAAAACATAAATATGATCATTTTAGGTGATATGGCTATTATTATTGTAGTAACCTGCTTGTGTGGCCATTTTGGTTAAGGGCATTCCTGCTGTTTTGCCATTATCTTATGACTCACTCCTGTTCCTGTCTAAGCTGAGAGCAATAATGGCACAGGCCACACCCACCTGCGATGTTGTATTAAATGTACCAGAAGTTACTGTGCTTGTCTGGCTGCTTTGCCTGACTCTCAGAGTCAGTTATAAGTTTTGTATATGATAGTTAGACTCCAATGTCTCCTCCTAGTTGTAATCTTGCACCAATTAGCTTGTAGTCGTCTCCTAATAATGTGCTTAGCTATAGTTCAACTACTACATAATAGGTTTAGCCAGTGCAAGGAGCAAGCAAGCAAGAAAGCAGCTGAGAAGGGAAATATTGATTCCCTGTTGCTTTAAGGAGGCTCCTGGAATCCCACCTTTAAGCATTTAAGCATTCTATCTAAGATCCTTTAGGGGCTGCGAGTGCCAATGGCAGAGGATGACGTAGGGCTACCCATTAACAAGCTAGCATTTCTAGGAATAGAAATAGATTTGGATTTTTGGCTTGTATAGGTGCCAGAAGAAAAAAATGGAAAGCTAAGGGAGGTAAGCAATATACTCATGCAAAAAAAAAATCAAGGCTACCCTTAAGGAAGTTGTCAGCACTACGTTTTTTTTTTACTTTGCCTGCAATGTGATACCAGTGGGGAGGATTTTTTAATCACAGGTTTGAAATATTGTTAGCGGGACTGATTGTAAACTATAAAATTAGGCTTACTCACACAGTCAAGCTTGATCTCAGGGTTTGGGAGTTTATTTAATGGGGTTTTAGTTGGGCAGATGAGCCTACTCTGCAAACAAAAAAAATGCGCCTGCTCACAGACACTGCTGAAGGATATGGTTTTGGAGCCAACTTTGATGGTCAGCAGTATGCAGAAAGTGAGAAAAGAATCGAGCATCCCCTAATTACATGAAAAACATGGCATTGCTTTAGCTTTTCTTAATAGTAGTGGCAACAGAGGTATGGGGCAGGGCTGGGGAGCAAGTGCATGGCATTTTGGTTAGATAACAGGAAAGGTGTTGTGACAATCAATTACTTGTCATTAAGCTTCTAGCTGGTTGTATCTGTGTTAAGAAATGTAGGTCTCCGGTGTCTACAACATAACAATGCATTTAGGATGAAACATGTCCCAAAAGGGAAAAAAATGTGTTACTGCTCTGCCCTAGGGGTAACATGGCAATTTTCACAGGGAGGCTCCAGTATCCAATAAGCAGAGAAAAATGTTTCTTAACCTTCTTTGCCAGATTTTCCCAGGTAAATGATCTTATTAAGGACTCCTTTACACTGGAATCAAGTGGTGATGGTAAGACTGGTCACAGTTCCCTGCTGCACTACATAGTCTTTCTAAAGGAGAAAAAAATGTCTTGGACATGTTGCTGCAGCTCAAACATGTTAATCCTACCAGAGCGATAGGTGGTAGTGACACTTTTGAGTTACCACTCATCAAAGCTGCCTTATGGGCACTTTTCATAAGTGAGCTATTAGCAAGTAACAAATCAGCATTATCTTCTGGATTACAGGTTGGCCAAATCAGACTGTCACTATCTGTGGTAGTATATTTTATAGAGTGAAGAAAAAACTGGTCAGCTGCAGTAGGGTCTTGGAGTAGCTTCAAAGCCACTAGCGAAGTAACATGTCCCTGATAGGGATGTAGCGAACGTCGGAAAAAAAGTTCGCGAACATATTCGCGAACTTGCGCAAAAATGCGAGCGGTTCTCGAACGGTTCGCGAACCCCATAGACTTCAATGGGAAGGCGAACTTTAACATCTAAAAAAGACATTTCTGTCCAGAAAAATGATTTTAAAGTTGTTTAAAGGGTGCAACGACCTGGACAGTGGCATGCCAGAGGGGGATCAAGGGCAAAAATGTATCTGAAAAATCTGCCTGTGTGTGCTTGGAAGAGATAGTGTAGGGGGAGAGCTGTTAGTGATTTCAGGGACAGATGATAGTAAGTTTGCTGGCTAGTAATCTGCTTGATACTGCTCTGTATTGGAGGGACAGAAGTCTGCAGGGATTTGAGGGACATTTTAGCTTAGGTAGCTTTGCTGGCTAGTAATCTACTGTTCTCTTTAAACAACTGCCATACGTTGACCTTGTAGGCATTGTTTGCCCAGTTTTTTTGGACGCAGCCACTGAAGCACAGTTGCCAGAAAAAATATGCCATATAAATGCTGAAAATAGTCATTTTTCGCCATACGTTGACCTTGTAGACATTGTTTGCCCAGTTTTTTTTGGACGCAGCCACTGAAGCACAGTTGCCAGAAAAAATATGCCATATAAATGCTGAAAATAGTAATTTTTCGCCATACGTTGACCTTGTAGACATTGTTTGCCCAGTTTTTTGGACGCAGCCACTGAAGCACAGTTGCCAGAAAAAATATGCCATATAAATGCTGAAAATAGTCATTTTTTGCCATACGTTGACCTTGTAGGCATTGTTTGCCCAGTTTTTTTGGTCGCAGCCACTGAAGCACAGTTGCCAGAAAAAATATGCCATATAAATGCTGAAAATAGTCATTTTTTGCCATATACGTTGAGTCAACGTATGGCAAAAAATGACTATTTTCAGCATTTATATGGCATATTTTTTCTGGCCTCTGTGCTTCAGTGGCTGCGGCCAAAAAAACTGGGCAAACAATGCCTACAAGGTCAACGACGTTGACCTTGTAGGCATTGTTTGCCCAGTTTTTTTGGCCGCAGCCACTGAAGCACAGAGGCCAGAAAAAATATGCCATATAAATGCTGAAAATAGTCATTTTTTTGGTCGCAGCCACTGAAGCACAGTTGCCAGAAAAATTATGCCATATAAATGCTGAAAATATAAATTTTTTTGGTTGCAGCCACTGAAGCACAGAGGCCAGAAAAATTATGCCATATAAATGCAGAAAATATGCATTTTTTTGGTCGCAGCCACTGAAGCACAGTTGCCAGAAAAATTATGCCATATAAATGCTGAAAATATAAATTTTTTTGGTTGCAGCCACTGAAGCACAGAGGCCAGAAAAATTATGCCATATAAATGCAGAAAATATAAATTTTTTTGGTTGCAGCCACTGAAGCACAGAGGCCAGAAAAATTATGCCATATAAATGCAGAAAATATGCATTTTTTTGGACGCAGCCACTGAAGCACAGTTGACAGAAAAATTATGCCATATAAATGCTGAAAATATAAATTTTTTTGGTTGCAGCCACTGAAGCACAGAGGCCAGAAAAATTATGCCATATAAATGCAGAAAATATGCATTTTTTTGGACGCAGCCACTGAAGCACAGTTGCCAGAAAAAATATGCCATATAAATGCTGAAAATAGTCATTTTTCGCCATACGTTGACCTTGTAGACATTGTTTGCCCAGTTTTTTTGGTTGCAGCCACTGAAGCACAGAGGCCAGAAAAAATTAAACCAGTAGGGTTTGCACCCTAGTTTGTAACGGTGGCGGAGGGAGGAGGACGCTAAAGGACAGCTGTGTGTGGAGTCATGAGGCTTGAAGAGAAGGACAGCTGCATAGAAGTCAGAACAAGTCTTCCGGCGTGCAGTAACCCTCCGAGATCCACCCCTCATTCATTTTAATAAAGGTCAGGTAATCGACACTTTTGTGACCTAGGCGAGTTCTCTTCTCAGTTACAATCCCTCCTGCTGCACTGAAGGTCCTTTCTGAGAGCACACTTGAGGCTGGGCAAGACAAGAGGTTCATGGCAAATTGTGACAGCTCTGGCCACAGATCAAGCCTGCGCACCCAGTAGTCCAGGGGTTCATCGCTCCTCAGAGTGTCGATATCTGCAGTTAATGCCAGGTAGTCCGCTACCTGCCGGTCGAGGCGTTCTTTGAGGGTGGATCCAGAAGGGTTGTGGCGCTGCCTTGGACAGAAAAACATTTGCATGTCTGACGTTACAGACCGGCCAAAGGGCTTTGTCCTTGCAGGTGTGCTCGTGGCAGGATTACTGGCACCTCTGCCCCTGGAATGTTGATGAGTTCCTGAAGTGACATCACCCTTAAAAGCATTGTACAACATGTTTTGCAGGCTGGTTTGTAAATGCCGCATCTTTTCGGACTTGTGGTATGTTGGTAACATTTCTGACACTTTATGCTTGTACCGAGGGTCTAGTAGCGTTGCGACCCAGTACAGGTCCTTCTCCTTAAGCCTCTTGATACGGGGGTCCTTCAACAGGCATGACAGCATGAAAGACCCCATTCTCACAAGGTTGGATGCAGAGCTATCCATCTCCGCTTCCTCATTATCAAGGACTGCATCATCCACGGTCTCCTCCCCCCAGCCAAGTACAAGACCAGGGGTCCCCAAAAGGTCACCACTAGCCCCCTGGGAAGCCTGCTCCTGTTGGTCCTCCTCCTCCTCCTCCACAAAGCCACCTTCCTCCTCTGACTCCACTTCTGGCACCTCTCCCTGCGTTGCAGCAGGTGCCTGGGTTCGTTCTGGTGATTCCGACCATAAATCGTGTGCTTCCAGCTCCTCGTCACGCTGGTCTACAGCCTCATCTGTCACTCGTCGCACGGCACGCTCCAGGAAGAAAGCGAAGGGTATTAGGTCGCTGATGGTGCCTTCGGTGCGACTGACCATATTTGTCACCTCTTCAAAAGGTCGCATGAGCCTGCAGGCATCGCGCATAAGCACCCAGTAACGGGGGAAAAAAATCCCCAGCTCTGCAGATCCAGTCCTACCACCCAGTTCAAAAAGGTACTCGTTGACGGCCCTTTGTTGTTGCAGCAGACGTTCCAACATAAGGAGCGTTGAATTCCAGCGAGTCTGGCTGTCAGAAATCAAACGCCTGACTGGCATGTTGTAGCGCTGCTGAATGTCAGCAAGGCGTGCCATGGCTGTGTAGGAACGTCTGAAATGGGCCGACACCTTTCTGGACTGGGTGAGAACGTCCTGGAATCCTGGGTACTTGGAGACAAAACGTTGGACTATTAAATTTAACACATGTGCCATGCAGGGCACATGTGTTAAATTTCCCAGTCTCAACGCTGCCAACAGATTGCTTCCATTGTCACACACCACTTTTCCGATCTGCAGTTGGTGTGGGGTCAGCCACCGATCGGCCTGTGACTGCAGAGATGACAGGAGTACAGATCCGGTATGGTTTTTGCTTTCCAGGCACGTCATCCCCAAGACAGCGTGACAACGGCGTACCTGGCACGTCGAATAGCCTAGGGGGAGCTGGGGGTGCACAGGTGTGGAGGAGGAGAAGGAGGACCCAGCAGCAGAGTAAGAAGAAGAAGAGGAAGAAGACGAGGTAGAGAGCGATGGAGGAGTAGAGGTGGTGGCAGAACCGCGTGCAATCCGTGGCGGTGACACCAACTCCACTGTTGTTGTTGTTGTTGAGCTACCCATTCCCTGCTTCCCATTCCCAGCCATTACCAAGTTCACCCAGTGGGCAGTGTAGGTGACATACCTGCCCTGACCATGCTTGGAGGACCATGCGTCAGTAGTCATATGGACCTTTGGCCCAACACTAAGTGACAGAGATGCGGTAACTTGGCTCTGCACATGTTGGTACAGGTGTGGTATTCCCTTTTTAGAAAAAAAATTGCGGCTGGGTACCTTCCACTGCGGTGTCCCAATTGCTACAAATTTGCGGAAGGCCTCAGAGTCCACCAGCTGGTATGGTAAAAGCTGGCGGGCTAAGAGTGCAGACAAGCCAGCTGTCAGACGCCGGGCAAGGGGGTGACAGTCAGACATTGGCTTCTTACGCTCAAACATGGCCTTCACAGAAACTTGGCTGGTGGCAGATGACTGGGAATGGGAACAGGTGGTCAAGGTGGAAGGCGGAGTGGAGGGTGGTTCAGATGGGTCAAGGAGAGCAGAGGTAGAGCAGTAAGATGCTGGACCAGAAGGAGTGTGGCTTTTAGTTTGCCTGTTGCCTTTGAGGTGTTGCTCCCAAAGTGCTTTGTGCTTGCCGCTCATGTGCCTTCGCATAGAAGTTGTACCTATGTGGCTGTTGGGCTTACCAAGGCTCAGTTTCTGACTGCACTCATTGCAAATTACAATGCTTTTGTCAGAGGCACACACATTAAAAAAATCCCACACTGCTGACTTTTTGGAAGTGTGCGATCTGGCGGTAACAGTAGAAGTTGGCGGCATTGGCGGCAATGGCGGGTGCGTTGGCCGGCTGAACACAGGTGCCGATACATGTTGTTGCCCTACTGATCCCTGCGGGCTGTCCTCCCTGCTTCTTCTAAGTCTTATTCTCCTACTGTCTCTCTGACTCTCCGTCTCTCCATCTGAACTACCATCCTCTTGCTCTCTTCTACTAGGCACCCACAAAACATCAATCTCCTCATCATCATTCTCCTCAGATGCATCAATTTCTTCTGACACATCACAGAAGGAAGCAGCAGCGGGGACCTCCTCCTCATCACTCATCATTATGTCCATCTCTGTCGTGTTCTCTGCCAGAATTAAATCTGGTGTAACGTCCTCATCTCCTTCATCTTCTTCTGCCAATAATGGTTGCGCATTACTCAGTTCAAGAAACTCATGGGAAAATAACTCCTCTGATTCCAGTGAAGAAGGGGCACCGGTGGTGGAGGAAGTGTTACGTGGGGTGGCCATAGCAGTGGAGGATGAGGAGGATGTTGTGGTAAAGTTAGAAACGGTAGAGGATGGGGTGTGCTGTGTAAGCCAGTCAACTACCTCTTCAGCATTTTGGGAGTTCAGGGTCATTGGCTTTTTAAAACTGGGCAATTTGCTAGGGCCACAGGATTGCATAGCAGCACGGCCCCTAGCACGGCCTCTGCGTGGCGGCCTGCCTTTGCCTGGCATTATTTTTAAAAAAACAACAACAAAAACTCAGTTGTTTTTTCTGGAAACGATAATACACACAGCTAGATGGCAGTTTGAAGAAAACAGTGTGCAAATAATGCCTACAAGGTCAACGTATACACAGCGGTGGATACGGATTACGTAAAATATAAGAATGCTGCTTGAAAAAAAGTAACTCAAGTGGTTTTTCTAGAGACGATAATATTATCAATATTTAGACAAAATGTGAACAAGCTCACACAGCTAGATGGCGGTTTGAAGAAAACACTGTGCAAATAATGCCTACAAGGTCAACGTATACACAGCGGTGGATACGGATTACGTAAAATATAAGAATGCTGCTTGAAAAAAAGTAACTCAAGTGGTTTTTCTAGAGACGATAATATTATCAATATTTAGACAAAATGTGAACAAGCTCACACAGCTAGATGGCGGTTTGAAGAAAACACTGTGCAAATAATGCCCACAAGATCAACGTATACACTACTACAGCGATGGATACGGATTACGTAAAATTTATTATGGCTGCTTGAAAACAGTCACTCCGGTGTTTTTTCTGGAGACGGTAATATTATGGATATTTAGACAGAATGTGAACAAGGTCACACAGCTAGATGGCAGTTGGTTGAATAACACACTGGGCAAAAAATGCCTACAGGGCAAATAATGCCTAAAAGGTCAACTTATACACTACTACAGCGATGGATACGGATTACGTAAAATTTATTATGGCTGCTTGAAAACAGTCACTCCGGTGTTTTTTCTGGAGACGGTAATATTATGGATATTTAGACAGAATGTGAACAAGGTCACACAGCTAGATGGCAGTTGGTTGAATAACACACTGGGCAAAAAATGCCTACAGGGCAAATAATGCCTAAAAGGTCAACTTATACACTACTACAGCGATGGATACGGATTACGTAAAATTTATTATGGCTGCTTGAAAACAGTCACTCTGGTGTTTTTTCTGGAGACGGTAATATTATGGATATTTAGACAGAATGTGAACAAGGTCACACAGCTAGATGGCAGTTGGTTGAATAACACACTGGGCAAATAATGCCTAAAAGGTCAACTTATACACTACTACAGCGATGGATACGGATTACGTAAAATTTATTATGGCTGCTTGAAAACAGTCACTCCGGTGTTTTTTCTGGAGACGGTAATATTATGGATATTTAGACAGAATGTGAACAAGGTCACACAGCTAGATGGCAGTTGGTTGAATAACACACTGGGCAAAAAATGCCTACAGGGCAAATAATGCCTAAAAGGTCAACTTATACACTACTACAGCGATGGATACGGATTACGTAAAATTTATTATGGCTGCTTGAAAACAGTCACTCCGGTGTTTTTTCTGGAGACGGTAATATTATGGATATTTAGACAGAATGTGAACAAGGTCACACAGCTAGATGGCAGTTGGTTGAATAACACACTGGGCAAAAAATGCCTACAGGGCAAATAATGCCTAAAAGGTCAACTTATACACTACTACAGCGATGGATACGGATTACGTAAAATTTATTATGGCTGCTTGAAAACAGTCACTCCGGTGTTTTTTCTGGAGACGGTAATATTATGGATATTTAGACAGAATGTGAACAAGGTCACACAGCTAGATGGCAGTTGGTTGAATAACACACTGGGCAAAAAATGCCTACAGGGCAAATAATGCCTAAAAGGTCAACTTATACACTACTACAGCGGTAGTAAAATAAAAAAAAGTAAAATAAAAAAAATGAATATTAAAAAAAACAAATTACAGTTGGTGCTGCTGAACTACTAGGAGCAGCAGATTAGCACACCAGTCCCACTCCCCAACACTGCTAGACTAATAGCACTGGGCTCTTATAGTAGTAGTAGTAGTAGTAGTAGTAGTAAAACAACAAAAAAATAAATAAAAGCAGTCCTTACAAGGACTACTGTTATTGCAGCAGTCAGCAGATGAGATCAGAAGCAGGACAGCTGCCCACTGCAGCTACATACAGAGCACTGCAGTAGAAGGTAGATTACTAGCCAGCAAAGCTACCTAAGCTTAAATGTCCCTCAAACCCCTGCAGACTTCTGTCCCTCCAATAACAGAGCAGTATCAACACGATTACTAGCCAGCAAACTTTCAACTGTCCCTGAAATCACTAACAGGCAGCAGCTCTCTCCCTACACTATCTCTTCAGCACACACAGGCAGAGTGAAAAAACGCTGCAGGGCTTCGGTTTTTATAGGGAAGGGGAGTGGTCCTGGGGAGAGCTTCCTGATTGGCTGCCATGTACCTGCTGGTCTGGGGTGAGAGGGCAAAAAAAAGCGCCAACAATGGCGAACCCAAAATGGCGAACGTCGCGCGACGTTCGCGAACTTCCGGCGAGCGCGAACACCCGATGTTCGCGCGAACAAGTTCGCCGGCGAACAGTTCGCGCCATCTCTAGTCCCTGATAAGTAGTGGAAGACTACTGAAAGGACCAGTAACAGTAATTTTTTTTAAAAAAAGTTTCTTTTTAACGAAAAAAAAAAACATCAACACAGTTGGTAAACTTTTAATTCGTAAAGCTTTTATCAAAAAAATTACTTACCGATTTCTTGAATGGAACGCCAAGCTGTACAGCTGTTCTGACACAAATTAGCTGGCTGAACTTTTCCTTCACCCACAATGGTCTGGTTTTGTAAATGCCCTACAATGAGCTATTCCAATGTGAGATGTCTCTGCAACATTCAATAACTCAATTTCATTTCTACTTCCAATACCCAAACCCCTTATTAAAAAAAAAACATGCTCCTTTCTCCGTTTTAAATGGTTATGGACAGGTTGAGCAGAACTACTAAATTCAGTTCCATCCACTAGAGGTCAGTAGTGTGAGTCCTATGAGAAACCTGTTACGCATTACTGTTAATAATGAATTGTAACTTTGGGGAGGGGGTAGGGTTGCCACCTTTTGTAGAAAAAAATACCGGCCTTCCTATGTTTTTATGGTTTTTCCCTATACTTAACATTGCAATCAAGCAACATTTTTACGGGCCAGGCCGGTAAAATACCAGCCAGGTGGCGGGTATTTTTACTCAGCAACGTAACTAGAGGGGGGCGGGACGTGCAGTGGGGCCCCCAGCCCCCCTCCGTACACCCGGAACCAGTGGAATTCATGGCGCACGAGCTGCCGGGGGGGGGGCCTGAGGGGGTGCAAGCCCTGGCCCAATCGCACCCCCTGCTCCACTGGTAGTTACACCACTGTTTTTACTGTTTTATTGCTGATCTCTGTGTGGGGTGGGCAGGATCTGTGATGGGGCTTTGGCCAAGTGGGGACCGAATGTTGTCGTATGGGGCCCTGTGATTTCTGATGGCGGTCCTGATTGTACTTGTGAGAGGCTGTGGTGCACAATAGTGCCAGGACATGCATCTCCATCTTATCTGTGCACTGGTAATCCAATTATCAATCAAGATTTGAAGAACCAAGCATGGAGTAGCTTCAATTTCCCATTTGCCCAATTTAACTCAAGAA
This sequence comes from Xenopus petersii, assembly GCA_038501925.1. Taxonomy (NCBI): domain Eukaryota; kingdom Metazoa; phylum Chordata; class Amphibia; order Anura; family Pipidae; genus Xenopus; species Xenopus petersii. Next base: position 134,872,479 of record CM076672.1, read on the forward strand.
ACAATAACACCAGTAAATGTAATATATTAAAACAAAAGAACAAAAGTCTGTTCAGCACCAGCCCTATTCGTTCAATTTAGGTTAAACAAGGGGCTATGCCATACCTCCCAACATTTTGGAAGTAAAAAGAGGGACAAAAAAAATGTTTCCGCACGTAGCGCAGCAATTTTTTTGACTACACCCCTTTCTGTGGCCACACCCCCTAATTACCATGTTTGTTTTACAAAATTTGGCAGGTTATGAAAGTTTGAAAATATTTCTCCTATTTTGTGTCTCAAAATTGTTGCAAAGTATCTTATTTGCACCTGTTAGTTGTTCTGGGCTCTCTACTAAAAGCCAATTAAGTAAGAAACTTTGTTTCTTTTTCTGGCTGTTCAGTGCAGAGAAAAGAGGGACTTTCCAGTACAAATGAGGGACTGCGGGTTGAGCTGTCAAAAGAGGGACTGTCCCTCCTAAAAAGGGACAGTTGGGAGGTATGCTATGCTGTCGGCCATTGTATTCAGAAATCAGACCATCTCTTAAAGGGCCAGTAAAATCAACTAATGATACAGCTTGTAAGGTTTTAAATCTACTAGATTTCAGACAAATAATATACTATGTTGCCATTGGGTGGTGTGGGATCAAATATTCGTTGGGGCTGACATATATGTTGTTTGGAATTATTCTAATTGATATAAAATATACCGGAATATTAAAATAAATAGAAAGCGTTTCGTTGGACGATGTGAGTGGCCCTTTAAGGGGCGTGTGCAATAGTGCATCTCGGGGCTTCCTTGCGAACCAACATGGCTGCAGTCTGTACAGTGAAGGTGGGTTTCTTGCAGAATTCAGTAGCTCCTCCAGACCGTTCTCTCCTGCTCCTTCAAGCCCTCTAACCCGCTCCTGAGACGCATATTGTGCAATGCCGAGCGAACTCAATGTAACGCGGGGAGCTTTACTGAATGCGCCAGTCACAGGGGCTGCTCTGCGTCTCACAGAAACAACATGGTTAATGCGATTAGGCCGCTAGTGTTTTTTTCCACTTTGCTCCAACCTCCTAAAGAGATTAGGCAACTTTACCCTCTATTGGATACGGTTGATATTGGAAATGGAAGCGCCAATAACACCACGTGTTTAATCAGGAAGCTGAGGCCATTTGAGCGGCGGGGCGGAATGCAGCGCGACTGATCACGTGATGGCTTGCAGATTAGACGAGACAAAAAGAGACATTGAACTAGATAAAAAAAAACAATGCTGCCCAGTGCAAAGTACTATTCGAATGCAGGAGATTTGGACTTCTGATAAATGCCTTTCTTTTGGTGGTGTCTTTTAAAATATAAATGAGGCGTTACCCAGATATCTGTTACGTGACTTAGCTCCATCTTAAACATAATTTTCCTTTGTTAACAATAGATTTGCATTACAGTTACATGCAATTGCCAGTGAGTTTAGGCTCCTAACTTGTTCCCCTCCTGTGTGCACAGATAAATGCCTGATCACACCTCCAGCATGCCCACTTTTGTCTCCATTCTATGCCAATGGCAGCTCACCGACCGATCCACTAGACCCCACATCTTCCTCTCCAACTAGGGTTGCCACATTTTCTGGAAGAAAATACCGGCCTTCCTATATTCTTGCCGTATTTTCCTATTAACAGTAACACCAAGCATCATTTTTACCAGCCAGGCTGGTAAAATACTGGCCAGGTGGCAACCCAGTCTGCAACCCTAGTAGGAGATATTTTAATTTGGTAAAAATTTTTAACCTAACAGACCTTTGTCTGCTTCAACTATTAAGTAATCATGTGAAAGTAGGGTGGCCAACTTTTCTGAAAAAAAAGATACCAGCCCTCCTATGTATTTATCTTTTTTCCCTATTAATAACATTGGGATCAACCATAATTTTTACCCGCCAGGCTGGTAAAATACCGGCCAGGTGGCAAACCTATGTGAAAGTACAAAATTCTAAATCACTTGTCACCCCAAAGTGTCGGCGCACTTCTTCAAAATATTTTTAGCAGGGCACCCCATCACCATGTTCTCTTCTCACATGCGGTCTGCAAAATTAATATAGTGCACATGATTAGACACTGTATTTGAAGTCTTAAAGGGCCACCTGGCTAAAGGTAGCGAGAACACTCTCCTGAAAAGTATCTCAGGCTGCTTTACTTTTTACAGGAAAAAATGCACAGGATAGAAAATAAAGTTATTTTAGTCATTCTGTGGAGGAGGGGGGCTAAAAAAAACTGGCACTTACTGATTTTTGCGTTTCTTTGTCTTTTAAAAAACTTGCCTTGATACTGTGACGAGCTAGATAATAGAGCTCTGATTTTGTACATTGCTTGCTAGAGCCCAGGACTTCCACACCACTCGGTCTCATACTCCGTAGAACAAATATTTTGAACAAATATAATGTAGAAACGCTGAACATATAGGGAGGACTTTTGAGGATATGTGAGACAAACTAGAGTGAAAAACTTTAGCCTCATACCACGTTTTTTTTTTTTTTTTTTATACCCTCACTGAAGCTGCTTAGATATAAGTCTTACGGGGGAATGTAATAAAAGTCAGTAACAGAAAAACTATTCGCAATGCAAAAAGTTATTCCTTTGCATTAACAAATTTAGCTTTGTGCGAATTTAATATAGCTTTTGCGAACCCGGAAACTATTTAGCGACCACTTCCAACAGTGGAAGACAGTTTGCGGATTTTATAGTTTGCGCCAATGCACAGTAAATGTTATAAAATTTCCTACTGACAAAGTCGTTATGTTTGCTCCAAAAGAGTGACATCTTCAAGCACTTCTTAAGAGTGCACAATTAAAATTCGCAATGTGCAACTAAAATTCGAAATGCAATAACAATTTAAGGAACAATATTACATTGCGAGATGTGGATTGTTATTCTTATTGGTGCAAATTGTTTTTCTCTTTGCGACTTTAATTGCATTCCCCCTTAGAGTTTTGGTGTTTACTTGCCCATTTCTCATTTCATAAACGTACAACTAATTATTTTTAAGATTTATTTTGTGGTAAATGTTGATACAAATGACGTTTTTTTTCTTCTTAACAGATATGAAGTAATAACCAGCCATGATCTAATACGTTCATTTTTATCCCTTAAACAGGTTGGGATTATCGGTGGATCTGGTTTGGATGACCCTGATATTTTGGAAGGAAGATTAGAGAAATATGTTGACACCCCATTTGGCAAGGTTCAAACTTTTATTGGCTAGTATTCATTAACTGCTATTGCCTAATGCAACTTAATGAAACCTTGTGGGCTTACTGGATTAGTTGTGTATTTGTAACAATCTTCTATTTTCTGTCTGCCAAACCCTTTAGAGGTAAATATTGATTAGAGTAGTGGGCATTGTGAGCGTTTCCTGGAGGAGTGCAGAGGTTAAGTTATACTGTTCCAGCTCATCATGCACATGCAGTGTGGGGATAATGCTGATTCAAACATTAAGCACTGTTCTGTCCAAGCAGGTGCTTTGTCATGAGTTCAGATCAAGCCACAACTAAGGCTGTGAGCTATGGCACATGGGGAGTTCGTACTCTGGTGAAGAAGTACCCAAGACCAAGTATTCAAAATCACCACAGCAATTAAGTACAAAATTGTGAAAAACAAACTCTTGTCATACCACATGGTAGTGTCTTCCCCTGTCCACAAATCTCATCTGTTTATACGGTGTACATTGTAAATAATTCATTGCACAATTTAAAATTTTACTTTTGAACCAATACCGTATAAGCCGAGTTTTTCAGCCCCCAAAATATGCTGAAAAACTCTACCTCGGCTTATACTCAGGTCAAGCGCAAAAACGGACGCCGGCGCCTAAGAATAGTAGCCGGCGCCTTAGAATATTCGCCGGCGCCTTAGAATATTCGCCGGCGCCTAAGAATAGTAGCCGGCGCCTAAGAATATTCGCCGGCGCCTAAGAATATTCGCCGGCGCCTTAGAATATTCGCCGGCGCCTTAGAATATTCGTCGGCGCCTTAGAATATTCGCCGGCGCCTTAGAATAGTAGCTGGCGCCTTAGAATAGTAGCCGGCGCCTAAGAATATTCCTTTGGGTGTACCAGTTTTTGTCTCAATGTGTTGCTAGGTTTGAAAAACACAGGGACATGGTGTTTGTTGAAAATCCTCCTGAGTTTCTCTGACACTCCAGCTACATATGGAATGACTATGTTACATACAATACTGTTCTAACATCTGTACCCTGGCGGATTCAGAACACTTCAGACATCCATTCATGCAACTCTCACAAGTAACACCTGTATCTAGGAGTTGCATGACACATTGGATAATCCTATCACAACTACACAGAATCAACACCTCTGAGTTTCTTCAGATGTCACCTCTTTGAAGAGTTATAATGTGCCATTGTAAATGGATTAGTGGAAGAGTTTATATGCCGAGAACTTCCCACACCAGTCAGTTGAACTGAAGAAGCTGCTCGGATGAGTAGTGAAACGTCTTCATTGATTACTCAGCAAGTCCAGTTGTTTTTAGATTGACCTATACTAGATATACTATGGATGAATGAAAATCTTCATAGTCATATACTCGAGTATATACGGTAAGTGTGTTTTTTTTATCTGTAATATTGGTGTGGAGGCCGCCATCTCCGGTCATTTTGCCTGATCATGTACTTTCAGAAAGAGCCAGCATTTCGCGATGGAACTGCTTTATTTCTCCTACTCAATGTTGCAGACGGGTATATATGCTCTCATATATACCACTAGGTTGGACATGGGAGCGATTTAACAATGCTGGGATCAGGGACCTGTTACTTTGCCATTGTTCTGTTCATAGACTGAGGGGGGTGATATCACTCCAACTTACAGTGCAGCAGTAAACCGTAACTGAAGAGCACAAGTCACATGGCTGGGAAACTGGGAAACTAAGAGCATGTCTAGCACCAGGGCAGGTATCAAAATTGAATATAAAAAATCTAAATTAAAGGAGAACGAAAGGCAAAAATTACTTCTCTCATTCTGTAGTCCTCATATAGTCCTCCTGAATCTCTGCTTATTTTTTTAAATTATATTTATTTTTTCAATAAATCTAACCACTGAAGTTGCAGGCTGCTGAAGGTAATTCAGCTGCCATCTTACTATAGGCTTCCCTTCTGCCTCCAGCCACTATCAATTACTGCTCAGGCGCAAGAATCCCTCCCCCTGACTTCGGGCAGCGTCTTTATTAACATATGATTATCTATGCAGAGCAGCACGGAATTCAGGACTTGCACCTGCATCATCTTCCCCCATCAATATACTTTTAAACCTCTTATTATTTATTATATGCCTTTACAGAAGATTTGCAAATAAATATTAGTAATATTGGCCCCTCACAGCACTACAAATATTATCCACCTTGTAGTGCTTGTGATAATATAGAGCTCCCTGCTAGCCTGCAGCTCTGTGTAGTACTGAAAGGACTTGTCCTTTAAAGGAAAACTATATCCCCAAAATGAACACTTAAGCAACAGATAGTTCATATCATATTAAGTGGCATATTAAAGAATCTCACCAAACTGGTATATATATTTAAGTAAATGTTGCCCTTTTACATCTCTTGCCTTGAGCCACCATTTTGTGATGGTCTCTGTGCTGTCTCAGAGATCACCTGATCAGAAATACTTCACCTCTAACTGTAACAGGAAGAAGTGTGGAAGCAAAAGACACCACTCTGTCTGTTAATTGGCTCATGTGACCTAACATGTATGGTTTGTTGGTATTTTTGTGAGTACAGTGAATCCTACGATCCCAGGGGGCGGCCCTTATTTTTAAAATGGCAATTTTCTATTTATGATTACCCAATGGCACATACTACTAGAAAAGTATATTATTATGAAAATGGTTTATTTACATGAAGCAGGATTTTACATATGAGCTGTTTTATGCAATATCTTTTTATCGAGACCTACATTGTTTGGGGGGGGGGGTATAGTTTTCCTAAAAAAAAAAAAATCTGTTTGCTCTTTTGAAACATGCATTTCAATGTAGGATTCTGCTGGAGGAGCATTTTGTAAAACATGTGTTTTCTGGTGATTGAACCCCTTTGACACTATTAGTTCAGCCTGAAAGTTCCATAAATTGCATTTTTGGGCTGAGAACAGTACCAGGGGAGTTACTATTGAAGTCAGTGGCCACAATTATCTGGCAGTGCAAACACCTTGTGCCATTTACTTGATGACATGGGCAGTTTACTGGTGGAGAAGCCCCTCCAAATAACTCCCACCACCTCTTATTGATTTGAGTGGAAATGCCAGATATTTCCATTAGTGGTGGTTCAGGGCTGGAAAACACCCACTAAAACCACAAAAGTACAGTAGTTGCCTGTAGAAAGGCATGGCTGCGCTGCATTAGAATTCTAGGATCACCCCTGTTGACTAGAGTCCATTTGAAGTGTGCAAGCAAAGTCACGTGTTAACATTTAGCAAGATTTTCAAATGTGCAATATATTTTGTTCTTGCCAAAGATGGTATTTGCATTTAGCATATTTTAAGAAATAAGTAGTATTCTCAATGGTGAGTTTTCTATAAATACATTTTTTTGTCAATAGAATTCACACAATTCATTTTTTGTGTCTAGGGGGGCAGTGAGACAGCATTATGGTCCGCTTATAAAAGCAGATTCGATTGGTTTAAATGTCAAGAACTGTAGGCATGTAATCACTAGGTGGCACTGCAAGCACAAAGATGAAAAGATACTAACAATTGTACACCAAAGCTGTCTGTTCCACTCCAACACATTTTGTGAGGATTCAGCCTTCATCTGCAGTGATGTGCATTATATTCTTTGTAGTATGTGCCAAACCGTGATAAAGGGCGTGTATCATTTAAGATCATTTAAGGGTGGTAGAACGAATTTTTATTTTAATAATTATCACAGTTTTTCAGTATGGTAGTTCAATAACATTTGGAATTGCATGAATACTGTATAATTTATCTGTGTCAAATTTTTGTTGTTGAAAAGTGTTATGGTGGGCGAGGGCATCAGGGATATGGCAAAATGTCTCTGATTTTAGAAATGTTCTACTAATGCGGTTGTGGAACACTGCTTTGTTTCCATGCAAGCATCACTTTGCAGATACTGAATTCAATATAGTGGTACAGAGATAATTAGTAAAAGGTATAATTATGTAGAAGCACAGTTATAACTGGTATAATGCTGTTAAGCGTCTGACCCACAACTTAACCTTTAAACAACATACATTAAGGCATTCCTTTAAACAACTGAGTACTGTAACAGATATATTTGCCATAAATTCATTAGCTTGTGACGGTAATAAAAGGATATTAATCGTTATTTTTTTCTGCTTTCTTTAAAGCCGTCCGATGCTTTGGTTTTGGGAAAGATAAAAAATGTGGACTGTGTTCTGCTTGCAAGGTAATCTCTTATTTCATTTATTCAAACAATAGAGTCCGAGGCATTCTTATTTGTGGTAAAGTTTTTCTGTACCTTGAAATAGTTCAATTTCTTCTATTGGTTTTCCATATGTCCTCAAGTAATTTTTCAGCTTTTCCTTTCATTTTAATATATCTGTACTTTTGAGAAGACGGTTTATAGCTTAGGAGATACCCAGTTTAAACATAGAATAAGTTAATCTTATGTGCAGATTTATCAAGGTCGAATTGAAAATTGAAATTTTTTTTATGGCCAAAACTGTCGAATAGAGTTTTTTGAAAAATTCAAATTTATCATACGTTAGCCCTTTAAGAACTCGAATTTAACTATTCGCCACCTAAAACCTGCCAAATTGCAGTTTTAGTCAATGAGAGATGTCCAGCAATCAATTTATAGTTTGCAGCCTGACTGACATTCGAGTTTTTTTTTCTAAGAAAATATATATTCATAGCACAGGTATGCGATCCATTATCTTTAAACCTGTTATCCAGAAAGCCATCTTCCCCCCGTACTCTATTTAAATCAAATTATTAAAATGGTTAAAATTCTTTCCTTTTTCTCTGTAATAATAAAATAGTAACTTGTACTTGATCCCAAATAAGCTACAATTAATTGGTATTAGTGACAAAACAATCTTATTGGGTTAATTTAACATTTAAATTATTATTTTTTTAAGTCAAGTCAAGTCTGATTTATTGTCATCTCATCTACATGTAAAAACATACACAATGGGATATACGTTTTTCAGGACTAAACAATACAACACATATTACAATCCGCAGCATCATACAGAGCAAAAATTATGTTCAGAATTCAAACTAGAATTTTCACTTCCCAATTTTACAACATATCAACACTTCACAAAATTGTTCTGTTTCATTTATATTTTGCACAATAAAGACCTTATCTATTAAACTTCCTCCCAATCTATAAAGTGCATATAATTTTATATAACTATATAATATGTGCAGATAAAGCACATTTCTCTGTCATCTCTGGGGGACACAGGGAACAGCTGGGGTTAAGCTCCACCCTCCGGAGGCAGGACACTTGAATAATTAATTAAAGGGGCGTGACCTAGGGTCTGGCTTAACCCGGTGCTACGCCAACCTATTCAGTTTTTAAGTGTCCTGCTTCCAGGAGGTCAGGCAGACAATCCTGTGAGGGGAATCTTCGGTCAGCACTATGTTGGCACCCGGGGTGAGACCAGGAGTAGGGTTACCTATATCCAGAATGGTTAACCCCCGACTAGAAGGAGCCACCAGGGTCTTTTCCACATTCCCACTCGGTGGACCTCCACGTCTAGAAAGAGGCCCGGCATAGCGCTGGCACAAGGGGCCTCACCAGGAACAGGGCTACCTGTATGCTCTGGGGGGGGCCTCCCTCGTGGGAAACCCTACCGGGGTCATTTTCCTAGCCCCAGGGCTATAACGACCACCCAGATGTACCTGCTCCCGGGTAGGGAGGACAGATGGTTTGGCCGGTAGAGACGACATGTGAGAAGAATTATCTATACCTACTCCCAGGCTCCCTGGTTGCTCTCCCCCGGGTAACTTGCTGTCCTGCCTCAGCCTGTCTGTTTATCTTTCCCCCGCGCTCCGCTCCTCTGACCCAATGGTGTCCTCCTCGCTTTTTCAGTCAACTTCAGGGACTTACTGCTATTCTAGCCTGATATGCTCCTTCAGTACACATCCCCATGGTCCACGGGGGGCAGAGAGGAGCGGACGAGATCGGAAAGAGAAGGGCAGAGCAGTCGCCTGATCAGGAGACCGGAGCTCTGACGCTGGGAGCAGGAGTTGTGAGTACTAGGCGCCTAAGCTGGAACGCACTGCTCCCGCCCTAATGATTGCGTTCCAGGCACCATTTTACCTGAGGTGAAACGCTGCTCAGTGTAAGACCGGCAATCCAATTGAGTTTTATCTCAGCGTTCATAACCTTAACAGGACCCCAGGGGCGCCTCTACCCTCATATCCTCGAGATGGTCTTAAGGGCAGCAGCTAGGCACAAAGGCTTAGCGAGTTATTTCTAGCAATGGTTACCCTCCCTCGCTACCTGTTCAGCGGGTGTCAGAAGGGGGCTCACTGCCTTGTCAGAAGGTAGGTCAGGAGGCTTATTCCCTAGGGCGGGGGCAAGAGCACCAGCAGTGGCAACAGCGCAAGTAACCCATTCATGTGCATAAAATGCCAATCTAAATGCCAGGGGGGTCGGGGCAAATTGCTCTGCAGACCCTGTGCCAGGGGGCAAGGAGCTGTAGCCACTCCAGAGGGTATTCCTCACTCCCAAGGCAGGCCAGTCTGGGAACACCAATCAGAAATACATGTTACAGGAGAATGTTGCTGGCATTCTTAGACCCACCCGTGGTGTTTATACAGTTGGCCTGTAGGTGTCTTTGTGCACTTGAGTTATACTGTGTATGCATAGTACCCTGTACTGCTTAGAGTGATAGAGTTGAAAGTTCCTGTTGAAGTGTATTGACTTAATGAACTTGCTAATAAAGCACTGTTATCTCTACTCATTCCTAGCCACCAAACATAACTCTACCAGCTCCCTTCTGGACAATCCAGCCCTTGCAATTACTTGTTTCACTGCGGAGCATACCCTCCAAAATAAAAAAATATATATATAACAAACAAGGGAAAGTTGTGCTCACCACTATTTTTTAAAACCATTAGGCGGGGGTGCAATGAGGGTGTGACCACAAAATACATATAGTCAACTACAAGAGGTCCTCTGCACTCAACCCATTATCAATATATTTAAGACAGAGACATTTTGTGCATACTGCTACTAAAAAATGCCTTACCCTTTAAACAACACAGGGATTGTTTGTCCATATATTGCAATATATTTAAGCTGGCCAACTACGTCAAAGTCATCCCATATCTGGCCAGTCCTACGCTTAATTTTCATCTGATTCATTAAGAATTAAATTGCTTAATTATACATTTTACAAAGGGACTAAGTTTTACCTGCAACTTACTAGCTGCTTTCAAAGTAAAACTCCCAAACTTGGCTGCCCTTTTATTGGCAGGTTGAGTGCAGAGGACCTCTTGTAGTTAGTGTGTATGTATATATATGTATATATATATATATATATATATATATATATATATATATATATATATATATATATATATATATAACCAGTGGGAAGTGCAAGTCTGAGAGGGGCCACATGATATGACAATATCATTAAGGGAGCACCAGAGGTACCTAAAGTCTCGGACAACAAACTACAAGTCTATCGAAAGACAGCAGGTTTCCCATCACACAAGCAACTTCCCTGCATTTTACAGTTGTACAGGAAAATCGCCAGACAAGTGGTCAATGTCCCCAACAGGTGATGATTCGTGGTCTAGGAGCATAATCTGAATCCATGCTCAAAGACTTACTGGAGGGCTTTTCCAGTTCGGAACTCAGGCCATCAGCATAGCCCGTAGCAAAAGATTAATTTATCTGTGTGACACCACCCTGGATGTTGCACAGATTACTGCTCGTATATCTGCATTCTCAATGCAGCTCCCCGAACACTATGGTTCAGGGTCATACAGACATGGGCCGAATTCCTAACCTAAGGCATCCAAGGCGGAGTCTCTAGATCTGAACTTCTTACCATGGCACAGGCGATGGCAGAGTCGTCAGTTTATCATCCCTATCGGTAGCCGCCTGTAGAACCCGAGGGCTGAAGAGTTGGACAACTGACCTCAGTCGAAGAAGTCCCTTACCTCACTTTGGAATCCCAACTGAGTCACCAGTCAACAAATCCACTTCAGTTTGACGGGGCACTATCCCCAGTGTCTCGGTAACTAATTGGGGGTAGTGTACCTGAATTCCGGGAGGTATGGAACCGATTTCAGACAATCGGGTCAATGAAATTATTTCAGAAGCCTAGCATCTGGACTCCCTGCCCATTCCCCCGGAAAACTCCGGATGTCCAGAGTTCCGACCACTCCATCCACAGCTCGAGCATTCTTGACTGCATATCCAGAATGGAACATAACGGGTCGATTGTGCCAGTGCCTTTGTCTGGGGAATTCTCTGGGTTCTACTCCAATCTATTCCTGGTTTCCAAGAGAGGTGGATTATTCAGACCAGTCCTCGGCCTGAATTACCTGAGCCAACACATATGTTCCATGCGACTCAAAATGCAGACCTTACGATTGGTGATTCGAGGGATGGAACCGGAACTACTGATGATGTCCTTGGCCATCAAGGTCATCATCACTTCCTGAGAATTGCCTTCAAGAACCTTCCCTATCAGCTGAGACCCTTTCCCTTGAGTTGTCACTCTCCCCCAGGGTCTTCACCAAACTACTGCGTTGACTGCAGTCTCCTCACAGCCTCAAGGAATCTCAGTGACACCCTACCTGGACAATCTCCTGCTGAAGTCCAGGATAAGGGAGTATTGCAGAGCAGATCTCCAGAAGATGATACTACTGCCCCAGGACTTCGGCGACACCATCAACTAGTACAAGTCCAGTCTACTCCTCAGCCGCCAGATGGCATTTTTGGGTCTAAAATCCAGCACCCTCACACAGTGGGTGACCTTACCACAAACAGATGAGGATTAGAGATCAGGTTAACAAACTAACCTATGTTACCGCACACTTAAAAGATCACCCCAGCCAGCCTACTGGATTGGGGGGGGGGGAACATGTACGGACAGGGTCCATAGTCCTGCCCGCAGCAAAATTCCCAGAAACACATTAGAACTCCTGACAGTACGATTGGCTATCCATCACTGGGCGCACCAATTGCATACAAGATCAGCGAGAGTTCAGACTGACAATTCCACCACAGTAGCTTATAGAAACCCGCAGCAAAGCAGCTCTAGCAGAAGCTCAACAGATTTTGACGTGGGCGGAACTCAACCTGATAAGACTATTGCTATCCATATCCCTGGAGTGGACAACACGAAAACGTTCTTCCTCAGCCGGAAACAACTATATCCAGGAGAATGGGAGATTCACCAGGAGGTATTCTCACAAATTGTCAGTCATTAGGGGCGATTCCAGATCGACCTGATTGCCCCAGAACCAATCGCAAGGGGTAGAAAAATTTTCACTCACTCGCGGGACCCGTTAGCAGTAGTGGTGGATGCCATGACTCAAATGGCATTTCGATCTAGCCTACATTCCTTCCTCTTCTCATGTTGCCTCAGTCCTCGAGAGATCAAACGATTGCACACCACTGTGATTGTAATAGCTCTGTATTGACCCAGGAGAACATGATTCTCCGATCTTCCAGAAGGGTCGGCAACACATCCGATTCATCTAACATCCAGGAATGATCTCCTGTGCCAGGGAATCATAGTCCATCACATTCCGGGCATATTTGCTTGACAGGATGGCTATTGAAGCAGACATTTACCGACGGCGAGTCATAGCTGAAGAGGTCATTGCCGCAAGGTTTAAACCGCGCAACCCACCTCATCTAACAAGTATCATAGGGTATGACACCGCTTTGGAACTGGTGCCAGGAGGCACAGTTACCCTTCCTCGAGGGCACCATTCCAAGAATATTATCCTCTCTACAAAGAGGATTCTGCTCTTAAGCTGAGTTTATTGAAGGTACAAGTATCAGCACTGTCGGCTAATTTTTTCACTCACATCTAGCTCTGGTAGATCCCGTTCATACCGTCCCGCTGTGAGTTACTCTTCTGGCACCACCTTTTCGCCTTCTGACCCCAGGATGGGATATCAGCCTGATACTGCAAGCCTTACCGGACAAGTGGCTCATCTGTAAGGTGGTGTTCCTAGTGGCGTTTTCATCGGCCAGAAGAGTCTCAGCTTAGTGACTTATCGTATGAATCCGATTACATAGTCCCGTTGTTCATACCTAACGTAGTGTCTTCATTCACATGAATCAGGAAATTGTGGTACCATCCCTGTGTCCGGAACCCAAGATTTCTTAGGAATACGACTTCATAATCTGAATGTAGTCAGAACCCTTCGTTGGTTTTTCTAGAAATCCAAGTTTTTTGATGTTCCCAAAGACTGTTGTAATTCCAACAGGGCCTCCAACCAAGACTTCTATGGCAAGTTAGCTGAAGGAAATCATGTCAGACCTACATTTCCAGGGGAAGATTGCCACAATGCGCGAGATCAATGGGAGCTTCCTGGGCATGGCGCCATTCGGCATCCCTGGACCTGATCCGCAGATAGGCCCGCCTGGTCGTCTGTTCACACATCCAACACAATTACAGTCTAGACACCTTCTTCCTCAGAGGCCTTCCTTGGCCACAAGGTATTACAATTCTGGTACTATAATGTGTCAATCTCTCTCGCTCCCACCCTGCTTTTCTCTGGGCTGCTTTGTTAAGTCCCCAGCTATTCCCTGTGTCCCCCAGACACAACAGAGAAAATAGGATTTTTGATACTCACCGTTAAATCCGTTTCTCTGTAGTCGATAGGGGGACACAGGGCTTCCCGCCCCGCGGCGAGATGTTGACCACATGTTCCATGAGGGAATACTCCCTGAGTTACGAGTTCTGCTAGTTTTTATTATCTTGTTCAGCAGGTAGCAGGTTCTTTGGTACAAACTGAATAGGTTGGCGTAGCACCGGGTTAAGCCAGACCCTAGGTCACGCCCCTTTAATTAATTATTCAAGTGTCCTGCCTCCGGAGGGTGGAGCTTAACCCCAGCTGTTCCCTGTGTCCCCCTATCGACTACAGAGAAACGGATTTAACGGTGAATATCAAAAATCCTGTTTTCCATTAAGTTTAGCCTCCTAAAGTATGATGATCCAAACTGCAGAAAGACCCCTTATCCAGAAAAATACAGGTCCCCAGCATTATGGATAATAAATCCCAGACCTTACTTAAGTAACCAGCCAGAATAGATAAAATGAAGTTAAATGAACTATCTTTTATAAAAAGTCAGGTGGCAAACCTTTACTGAAGAAGCTAATGGGATCAAAATTTAGTCTATGCCAGACGTCACAAAATAACAAACAGAAAACATCACCTCATAAGTGATATTTAAAGGGGAACTATCGCAAAAATGAAAATGTAATATAAGCTTTCTCATAAGAAACTTCTAAATATAAATAGAATTTTTAATTGATTGTATTTAGAAAGCTTCTTATTTCAGTATGCTGAAGCTAATATTTTCATTTTCGCTATAGTTCCACCTTTAAACCTTGACCAAGAATCTGTGAATACATTTGAAAGAACCCTAAACACACAAGCTAACTAATTCCAATAATTTGCTTGGTTATACAAGTGTGGGACCTGTTATCCAGAATGCTTGGCAGCTAGGGTTTTCCAGATAGGAATCTTCCTGTAATTTGGCTCTTCATACCTTAAGTCTAATAGAAAATCCTGTAAAAGATTCAATTAACCCAATAGGCAATAAGGATTAATTATATTTTGGTTTGAATCAAGTACAATGTACTGTTTTATTATTACAGAGAAAAAGGAAATCATTTTGAAAAATCTGGATTTGGTAAAAAATGGAGTCTACTGGAGATGGCTTTCCTGTAATGCTGAACTTTCTGGATAACAAATTCTGTGCCTACAAACAGAGTTGCATCATAGAGAAATGCATTTTGAATTAAATTGCACTTAAATATCAGCAGATGCACTCAAGCACCTTTATGTAAGGGCCATATATATATCTTATCTTTCAATAGAGGGTATGTTATACTGTAATTTGGTCATATTTATCCTTGCTAGCGACCACCCTTTTATATTTGTATTCTTGAGCAAGCTCTATAATTGGGACGCTGTTATTGAAAATGTCTGTATGTGCTATATAAAATTTTCCAAAAAACAGTTACTGCATTTTGGGAGCTTGCATATTGTCTAAATATATTTACTTTTTGTTTTTCCTTTTGTAGGCATGGTAGGCAGCATACTATAGCACCCACTAATGTCAACTATCGTGCCAACATCTGGGCACTGAAATCAGAGGGATGTACGCATATTTTAGTAACTACAGCTTGTGGATCCCTGCGGGAGGAAATTCAGCCTGGCGATATAGTCATGGTGGACCAATTTATTGATAGGTGATAGTCTTTGTTTTAATATAAATACAAGTTGCTTTTTTGTTTTGTTTTTTATGAAAACACCTTCCATATGCTGCTTAATATCCATCTTCCATCCATATCCTTCCATACATATCACCATATGTATATGAATTTAAGATACACGCATGCAGGATGTGGACTGACTGTTGTGTGCTTTTCTCCCAAGTATGTTATGGTGGTGAGATCACCGCACTCATGTCAGCATTCAAAATTTTGGTGTAGGTAAAAGAATTACAAACATTTTCTTAAAGGGGTTATTGACCTTTAAATTCGCTTTTTGTGTGATGTTAGAGAGTGATATTATTTGTGGATTTTGCGTTTTTTAGCTTTTTATTCAGCAAGTCTCCAGTTTTCAACTTTAGCAATCTGGTTGCTAGGGTCCAATTTTCCCTATCAACCATGCATTGATATCAGTAAGAGACTGGAATATGAATAGGAGAGGGCCTGAATAAAAAATCGGTAACAAAAAGTAAATGTGTAGCTTTACAGAGCATTTCTTTTCTTGGATGGGGCGAGTGACCACCGTTTGAAAGCTGGAAAGAGTCAGAAAAAGGCAAATGTCAAAAAATATTTTTAAAAAAAAATGAAGACCAGCTGAAAAGTTGCTTAGAATTAGCCATTTTCTAACATGCAAAAAGTTAACTTAAAGGTTAACCAACCCTTTAAACTGATTATTAAATATATATTCAAAAATTCACAGCAATGCTAACATTGGTGAAATCTCTTTTTATGAGTTCTGCATAAATATATAAAACACACTGTGTTTGTTTTGTTTACAGGACTACTAAAAGAGCGCAAACATTTTATGATGGTGGACCTTCTTGCCTACCTGGAGTGTGTCACATTCCCATGGCTGAACCATTTTGTGCCAAAACAAGAGAGGTTGGTTGAATTACAGATGTATTTGTAACTTTAAGTACAGATGGAACAAACTTGACATTTGACTTGTGTGTAAACTGGATTGAGAGAAACCCCAATATAGATGAAGTTTCATTATGGCGCCTTTCCACTGAAAAAAATGCTGTAACATTTTGTGTCATGGTCAACCATGTTTCTATATTTCATCTGTGTTACATTTAAACAAACTGTCTCCTACCCACATTAATAACTCAACTGTTCGTTAACTCTCACTATGCATAACAGTGGTAGAATATTTTTGCTAAGATTTAAAAAAAAAAAAAAAAAATCTACTGCTTTCATCAATGCCTTTAAAAATTCACCAGTCTTGGCCCTCCCCATTACAGTGCTTGATTTTTTTTTTTTATCCATCTACTCCATCCTAGCCATACTATTGCACACTATATTCATGAATTCCATTGGCTTACTAGCAAGCCTTGTTTGGCACAGTAGTTGCCTTTCAAATTTTAACTATTCATGTCCTTCCTATACGGCACTTCAGTTCACCAGAAAGCCTTATTTACAAGAAATGGTTGGAATATCGAAGTCGAAGGATTTACCGCAAATACTTTGATCGATCGAAGGAAAAATTGTTCGCCTATAGCCTATTCGGTGGTCGAAGTACCCAAAAAAAAGTTTTACTTTGAATCCTTCAGTCGAGCTTAGTAAATTTGCCCCTTGGTGTTCAGCAATCTGTTTAAAATTGCTCATTCTGTGGCCTGTTATACGGACACTTCATCATTGATTTTATTAATCTTACATTTTGTTTTCTTTAGATCTTAATAGACATTGGCAAAAGATTGGGTATTAAGTGCCATTCTAAAGGCGCAATGATCACAATTGAAGGGCCACGTTTCAGTTCCAAAGCAGAAAGCCACATGTTTCGTCTCTGGGGAGCTGATGTCATCAACATGACCACAGTGCCTGAAGTTGTCCTTGCAAAAGAAGCTGGAATTTGTTATGCGAGCATTGCTATGGCAACTGATTATGACTGCTGGAAGGAACATGAAGAAGCTGTGAGTGCATATGATGTCGAATGATTATGGATTGTGCATATTTTCCAATTTTTTTTGGCTAAGTAGCCACAGTTGCATGTTTGAAACTTTCATCTGAGCACATTAAGTAGAAAACATACTGTAATTTTCTCCATAGTGTTTTTATATAAGTATGACCCTGAAAACCGCCCATAGAATCATCTTACCCACAAACTCCTCATACTCATCAGATTAAACATTCACTTAATGCCATTCCTTTCCTTCATATTATATTTGTTTCATATTTGTTTAGTGGCAAATAAATATGCACGTCTGCCACCTTTGCTTCACACTTGAAGTGGTTTTTATTTTACCAACATGAAATATTCTGTTCCCTTGTGTGGGCAGCTATGTGCACATACTAACTGCAACTTGTGTGATTACACCTGTGGACTTTTGCTTTAGTTGTCTTATTCTGGCAGCCAATCACAGAACTGATTTAGCCTGATCTGTTAAATTACACATCTTAACTACAGTAGAACCCCCATTTTACCCCCATTTTACATCCCCTGATTTTAAATTTTCCCTTAATTTACATTGTTGTTTTGTGGTCCCACCTATATATTATGCATAATCCATTTCCCTGATTTTACATTTTCCAGGATTTTACACCATTTTTCTCTGGTCCCCTGAAAAACGTAAAATGGGGGTTCTACTGTATTTACATTCAGTTGTGAAGAAGTTGTGCAGTCTGTTAATTATGCAATTCAAGATTGATAGCTCCAGGTTGTTTTCAAGTATCTTTACAGTTGTAAATTATTATTATAATTCAGCTGCAACATGCCTGTAAACATGTACAGATATACAAATTCACTAACAAGGACCTTTTTAGATAATAAATATAGATGTATTACTTTGATTTTGGGTGCAGACCTGAGTTATAAGTACTATGCGTGCAAATACATTTAATTTGTAGGTCTTCTTTAACATAGATGCTAAGTTGCTTAAGTGTGCTTGGTAACCAATTGGCAGTTAGTTTGTACCCCTAGTAATTAAGGCCCAGGCAATATCCATGAGGAACTGCACAATTGTGCTATTTACCTTAATTCATCTTTAAATTCTGAATTTGCAGCATCATTTTCATGGACAAATGAGTATTTGGAGATGTGAAATTAAAATCATGGTTCTATCTGCAGGTATCTGTTGACAGAGTTTTAAAGACCTTAAAAGAAAATGCAAACAAGGCAACAAGCATCCTTCTTACAGCTATACCTCAAATAGCTGCTATGGATTGGACAGAGACCCTTCAGAGCATGAAGGTATTGGAGTCTTCACCCAATATGTATCTGAAATTTTGCCAAAGAAAGAACACAAATGCATCCCCTTTGTACTTGTTTCACATGAAATATAAAGACATCACTTAGTAGGGGCAACATTTGACCCAGTTCAGCTGCAAAGAACTAGATTTAGGTCAGAGAATTAAAAGATAAATGTCACACTTTAAAGGAGTTCAAGAACTAACTTAATTGATTATTGGTGGTGTCCTTTATTACTCCAATAACAACAATAGCAAAACATGTTCCTTGTCCCACACTTGCCTAAAATTGCCTTAAATTCTGGAGGGGACTGTAATAATAATCTTGAGGAAAAGGTTTTGAATAAATAAGAACAGAAAACCGCATTTCTCAATTAGTTTTTCATTACAGCATTATTATATTGCAAGTTTTCACATATCACATTCTTAAGGCTTGCTTAAAACACCCAAACCTTGTCTTCTGCGGTATTAAGTAATGGTTGTTGTATGCTTCACTAGACCAGAACTCGTGCATAATCTGGATAGGCTGCTTCCCCAGTTGATTCCTCCTCCATGTCCTAGTGTATTCCAAATGGAATAAGGAATTTGCATTCTGGTTTTCTTAACCTGGATTTTTTTCTAAGGCAGCTGTCAATAGTTCTATTACTACACCATAGTGAAATAGTTGCTGTGCCTATAGGTCCTGGACCTATTAAAAAATGAATCTTTTATAACATACAGTGTGGTCATTGGTTTAAAATGTACCTGTAAAATCAGTAAATTGAGCAAAATTTTAAAACGAAGTGATTGTTGAATATAAATAAACTTGTCAGTATAAAAGTAACCTTAGAATCCAATGATAAGTCAAAAGGTGACTTCTGATTTAGCTTTTATTGCTCACTTGCCATGCAATCTCAAAATCTATAAAACTTTAAAAGGTGAAAAGAAGTTTTTCAGAGCGTTATTCTCCGTTGCAGCAGTCGTTTAGACCTAAAAGGACCAAGTTCCTTGCAAAAGGCCTTGGATTCTGTTTTTCTTAAATTTCTTAGGCCTTTGATTTTTTTTTTCTTTCAGGCGACAAACTAAAGCAATCACTAAAGTCTGCCTTTTTTGGGTTGTTCTGACCCGTTAGTTCATATATGCGTTAATACAGCATCAATGAGAAAAAAAAGTGAATGTGCGGCTTTTAGAATCAATATAATATAATCAACACTTCAATAACCAATCTCTTTTTATAGTGCTTGAGATGAGTGTAATCGAATGAGTCTAATTTTGTTGTATCATATCTCGGTGAAATATTTAAAATGGCAATTGTGAGTGAATGAAATACTGCCCTTAAAAGTGGGCAGATTCACAGGACTGGTTACTTTACCTAGCTCGCTTGAATTAGCTGTTAATAGTTTAGGTGTGTTTGTTTCAGGCAAAGCATATTTAGCTAATGTCTAACTGGTGAATGTCTTACCTATATTCTTTACATGTTTTTTCTGCAAATCCTTAAAGGAGAAGGAAAGGAGAAAAACCATACCTTGCTCATAATATAGTACTCCCCCAGACCTCCTGAACCGCTATATTGGAATTGCCATTGCGTGATGAAATCCGTTATAACCGATGTTACTGTGCGCAACGGTTCAATATGCACGCAGGCGCCATATTAGTGCAGGTGCGCCCTCTTCCTGTACTTCTTAGTTATTAATGCGCATGCGCAAGAAAAAAAAACAATCGCATATGCTGATTACTATGCGCGTCATCATGGCTTGAGGAAAGGAAGCGCCCACTGTACTTGCGCAGTGGATGTTAATTGTACACAATGCACATCGAGGCTGCCTCTGGCAGCCTGAAACAAGATGCCTCTGCAAAGCGTGACGTCACCCCACTCTGCCACTGCAGTCTGCGTTTGAGAGCAACAGCTTACTGTCCATTGAACGGATTAATATTTTCAAAGGCTGTGTAAGTACTATTTGTAAAAGCCTTTGATTAGAGGCCTATTTATCCTTTGCCTTTCCTTCTCCTTTAAAGGAATACTGTCATGGGAAAACATGTTCAGTTAATAGTGCTGCTCCAGCAGCTTTCTGCACTGAAATCCGTTTTCAAAAGAGCAAATTGATTTTTTTTTTTTATATTTAATTCTGAAATCTGACATGGGGCTAGACATACTGCCAGTTTCCCCGCTGCCCCCAGTCATGTGACTTGTGCTCTGATAAACTTCAGTCACTGTTTACTGCTGCACTGCAAGTTGGAGTGATATGACCTCCTCCCCAGAAGTTATCAGCAGAACAATGTGAAGGTAACCAGATATATATGCGAATAGCAGTCAATAGTAAAAATCCTTGTCCCACTGCAACTACTTCAGTTCAGAAACAATATCCTGACCGAAAGCAGTTCCTTAGTGCAGCGCTTTCTGACAGCATATGACCTGAGATGGCTGCATACATATCAATATTACAACTTAAAAAAATACACTTGTTGGGTTAGGAATGAAATTTTATATGGTGGAGTGAATTATTTGCAGTGTAATTTAGAAGTAAAAACGACACCATAAAAATTATGACGAATCCCTTCAAGCTGATAGCATATAAATTACTTTAAAGCTGGTTTAAAATCCTCCCATGTGTATCAACCCTAAAGGCTTTTTAATTATTGCTCAAGCCTCCGGGCTCCAGCAATGGTTTCTTTCAATCACCCGTGAGTTTCTGAACTCGTGTGTTTTTTTCATCCAATTAATTTGGTTTCATTTTGAACTGGTTTATGTTTTCCAAGCTTTTTATTTTGTTTTTTTCAAAACCATCTTTCATAAAGCAAGTAAACTCTAATGAAACTGTAGAAGTACCAGAGAACTTTGTTTATATAAGTACCATCATAGATAAATGTTTAATACTGGTTACATCTTGTATTTCAGGCCACCGTACAACTTTCCGTTATGTTGCCCAGGCACTGAAATTTCTTTGATGAACTGAAGAATGAAACACATTTCAAGATGAACTTGGAAAACAACCTTATAGCACTCTAGTAATCATACCCAGGGTTTGCACTTATATGCCTTCCAGAACCTTATCAAATGATTGAAATGTACTGTATGCTATTGCATCTTGCATCATGTGTATGTTCAGCATGACCAAAGAAATAAAGTAGGTGCTGCATTTGTTACCTTTTACCAAAGGCAGTTCTCCGTACAAAAGTTTAGACGCCTGTGGTCCAACTGTTTCACGTTACAGTGCATATTATACTGAATGTATAATTACTTTATTAAAGGTTAAAACAATACATTTAGTGCATACAGTCTGTTATTACATGCAAGATCCTCCAAACATATAACATTCCAAAATATGTTCAATCTCCTACGTAATAAATCTTTACTTTTAACCGTTAAATGAGAAAGTGTTAGGGAGCCTGTGCCCAAAGTCGCCCCAGAGAACACCGTCTTGGCCATCTGTGTCCATTTATTGTCATCTGAAAAAAATTCCATAATAAAAAAACGAGATGAAAGAAAAAAAAAATAGAAAAGAATTTTGAATTGAAAAAACATCGACATTTGAATTCAAAAAGACCAACCGAATTCAAAAGTCGTTTTTTTTTGGGTCAAATAGGTCAGTTTTCAATCGTATAGGTACGTATTCGGCCAAAATAGTTTGAATTGATTCTAAGTTTTTCCCAAAAAAACCTTAGATTTTTCAAAGTCCATCAATTGTCCCCCATAGGCTAAAACTGCAATTCGGCAGGTTTTAGATGGCGAATGTTTTTAGTCGAATTGTTAAAGAGACAGTACGTGATAAATTTTGATATTTTAATTTTTTTCAAATTCGAATCAAATTTGGACTATTCCCTAGTCGAACTACACAAAAAAGCTTGAAATTCAAATTTTTTTCATTCGATAATTCACCACGACCTTTGATAAATCTGCCCCTAAATCACTAGTCCCAAATCTAACCAGAGAATTAACCAAAAACTACATCAAGCAAAGAATATCAATCATTGTTATAGTCAAGGGCTATAAGAAATGGAGTGTCCACCAACAAATCAATTTGTATATACATATACCAAAGTTGGGACTTAACCTTGAATCATATGCCCTTGAATGCTGAAATGCTATAGATAATCCAGTCCATATGGACGTGGTACATATCTGATACGATTTGGCTCAGGGGTGAAATATCCGGATATACGTTCTGTGTATTTATCTTTCTATTTTTGGGTTGAGCAGGAAATTACTATCATTGAAATCCGTGTTCGCACTATACTCGCATTATCGGGGCTAGTCCCTTTGTCCACAAACAAATGGAATTAACACGATATATGTTGTTGTGCACCTTATTGCACATGATCAATGTTGACACTTATATATATATCATTTAGGCAGATCTGCCCTTCAGTGCACTGTGTAACATATATAAAACAGTAGTTGGCTTATGCAATTTCTATGTAACATGCATTTTCCTCCCATCTCATTTGTTCAAATCTGGTGGTGGGGTCAAGCATTCCAAGAAGAGGGAGCCCTCCTCCCATATACAGCACCTTCCTGTTTTAATTGGTTGTAACATGTATCATTTTGGCACGGTTGTGAATAAATATTGCCTTTTTAGTAATCTTGTCTGGATTATCTATAGCATTTCAGCATTCCAGGGCATATGATTGGAGGTTAAGTCCCAACTTTGGCATGTATTAGGCTTAAACATTGTTTTTCTGTTTTATTTTTGTCAAAAAAATCTTACTTTATGGCAGTGATTCTAGAAATACTTTCAGAATTAGAGCCAGTGTCCCACTCTACAAAGAATAATGATAACACTTTTTGGAATTCAAAGGAAAACTATACCCCCCAAACAGACCAGGAAATTGGGTTCAATGCAAGAGATGTAAAAGGGCACTATTTACTTAAATATGTATATTCCAGTTTGGTAAGATTCTTTATTATGCCACATAATATGATGTAAACTATCTGTTGCCTAAGTATTCATTTTGGGGGCATAGTTTTCCTATAAAAGCAAAAATGTGCTTTGAAAAGTAAAGATTTTTCTTGCTGATTTTACACCACTTGTGTATTTAATTCCTGTTCCAGAACATCATCATGAAACACCACATTTTTAGAGGTAAAAAATAGGATTTTTTTTAAAAAAATATGAATGTTATTATCACTTCTATTCATCTAATGCCATTATTTAACCTTGGTATTTCTGTTATGTAAACATGCTGCTAAGGAGTATATGACAAAAACATTCCTGACGGCTGTACTTAAATATGTAGAGACTGCACTAGGCACACACCATACTTGTTATAAAGGTGTGTAAATATCTGAGGTGTCAATTACTTTCACTTTCCATTCAGCACTTCATAGATGTCACTGCCCTTCTCACATTACCCCTCCCATCTAATGCTCTATAATTGTGTTGGGCACTTTGTATGGGCATTAGGTCCCCCATTTTGGTGCATATACAAGATTTTGAGGTGATACACAACTTGTCTTACTAACATTGTCCACAAAATGGCTCCTACTTGTGTGCTATGATTGTGTAACTCCAAGACTAAAGGAAAACATTTTAAATAATAAATGTAGTATAAGTACATTATATTTTGCTCAACTAACATGATACAAAATAACGTGGAATTATTTCTTAGTGTGACAGGTCCCCTTTAAGTCTACTAAATAATAATGAAACCATTACATAAACCCAAATAGGATTGTTTTGCCACCAATATGGATTCCTGCAGCTTAAGTACAAGCTACTGTGTTGTTGTTATTATTATGGAGAAAAAAGAAAATTGTTTGTAAAAATTTGAATTATTACTTAATAATCTGTAGGAGATGGCATTTCTATAATTCAGAGCTTTGTGGATAACTGGTTTCCAGATAATGCCAGAAGTTATGGAGGGCAGACCTGAGTGTGTGAGAGGGGTTGAGACAGCAGTCGGCTGACCATTTGGGAAGCAGGGTAGCAGCGATCTCCTGCCTCCCTCCCAAGAAGATTAGGTAATAGTAAAGATTAAGGGGTGGATATATAATATTAAAAAATAAAAAAACGGAAATGAAATGGGTGGTGGCCCAAGGTATGGCTGTCAGCGGTTGTGGTTTATGGGAACAGGTAGTTGCAGCTCGTAGGTTTCCCACAGGTACTTTAAGGAAAACTATACCCCTCAAATAATGTAGGTTACTATAAAAATATATCACAAAACATGTAAAACCCTGCTTCAGGTAAATAAACCATTTTAATAATATACCTTTTTAGTAGTATGTGCCTTGGGTTATCATAAATAGAAAACTGCCATTTAAAAAAGAAAAAGGGGCACTCCCTGGGATCGTATGATTCATGGTGCACTAGTGATGTGCGGTTTGGGATTTCCCTAACCCGCCCTCCCATAGCCCGCGCCCACTTCCACACTTCCGGATTGCTTTTATAGTATAATGTGTCCTGCAACTCCTAGAAAGAGAAGCCACACCATGTTTATACAGACTCCCCAAGATACACAAAGAAGGAGCCCCACTAAGACCCATTGTCAGCAGCATAAATTCAGTGACATACGACATTGCAAAATTCTTGGCTAACATCTTAGCCCTGTTGGTAGGCAATACAGTGCATCATATCCAGAATGCCAAAGAGTTTGTAACCAAGATTCACGGCATTACAAAAGAGGCAGAAGAAACAATGGTATCATATGATGTCACTTCTTTGTTCACATGTATACCTACTACAGAGGCAATTGAGACTGTAAGAAATTGACTGCAACAAGATAACACCCTCATCAGCAGAACGAAGCTCAGTCCCAACCAAGAATGTTTGTTGAGAAACCATCCCTGAACAGAGGCGGGGGCCTTCAACACTACCTGTCTGCTACATACAATGCTGTTCTAACATCTGTACCACAGCAGTTTCAGAACACTTGACACGTCCATTCATGCAACTCTCACAAGTAACCCCTCTTTCTAGGAGTTGCATAACACATTGGATAATCCTATCACAGTAACTACACAGAATCTACACCTCTGTGAATTTCTTCAGATTTCCTCTTTGAAGAGTTACAATGTACCATTGTGATTGGATAAGTGGAAGAGTTTATATGCCGTTAACTTCCCACACCAGTCAGTTGAACTGAAGAAGCTGCTCGGATGAGTAGTGAAACTTCTTCATTGATTACTCAGCAAGTCCAGTTGTTTTTAGATTAACCTATTCTAGATATAGGCGCAAATTCACTAAGCGCCGAACGCTAGCGTTAATTCGCTAGCGTTTGGCATTTTTTGTTACTGCGCAAATTCACTAACGAACGCTGGTGTAGTTTTGCTATTGTTACTTCGCACCCTTACGCCAGACGAATTTTCGCTAGCGACGTAACTATGCAAATTCACTAATTTGCGCAGTGTACTGAACGCTACCTTTTACGCTAGACTTCCTTCGCCACCTCAGACCTGGCGAAGCGCAATAGAGTAGATAGGGATTGTTTCAAAAAAAGTCAAATTTTTTTCTAAGTCCCAAAAAACGCTGGCGTGTTTTCTATATGATGGGTGATAGGCTGAAAAAGATCGAAAATATTTTTGGGGCTCCCCTCCTTCCCCCCTACATTTCCTGACTCATGGCAACTTACCTAGACAGTGGGCACATGTGTAGGGCAAAATAAAATTTTTATTTGCTGATTTGAAGGTTTTCTAGGCATTTGTAGTGCTAATACGTGTTCCTCCATTGAAATTTGAATTTCGCGCCGTAAGCAAATTAGCTTTCGCTAGCGTAACTTCGCTTTACATAGTGAATCAACGCTAGCGCAACTTCGCAACCTTACGCTACCCCTGTGCGCAACTTTGGATTTTAGTGAATTTGCGAAGCGCTGGCGAAACTACGCCTGGCGAAGTGCGGCGAAGTTGCGCCTTTCTACAGAGATATATTTGGGTCCCCTTGGGTAATGGTCTCACACCTGGTGGCAGGTTAGAGTAAGTTTGGTGGCCAGCACTTGGTGTGGTTGCGGCTTGCAAGTAGCGTTTTGGTTGGTCAGCTATGGCGGGAGCCAGTCTAGGTCAGACATTTGGGCAGTTCCATGGGCCATTTGCCAAGGAGGAAAAGGTAGTAAGGTGTTTTTGTTAGTTAACTAATAACTTGTTATTTGCTGTTGATATATTATTGCAAAAAACACTGTGGCCTATGTGATCCACGGTCACACGTGTTTTGTGTGTTTTTTCAAAATAGTTGTAGTAGTGGAGCAGTAGTAAGGTAATAGAAAATGGGAGAGTTTGCAATACTGTTGCCATGTATTTCAGTTTCACATAAAATTTTTCAAAAGTTAGAATTCAAAATCCAGAATATTACAAGAAAGAAACTTCTGTTTATTGAAGAGTCTAGCTATTGTTTAGCTGACTGCCTAGCTACGCACACACACAGTACAGTGTCATGAGGGCAGTACACTGAGGACGTATTCCTATGAATAACTATACCTAAGAATAAAAGACTGCATGTTACTTCACCATCCATGGTTTTAGCCTTAATCTTGCCTTTGACTCATGATTTCTAACAAAAAATAATAAGCCCCCAGAGTCTTTTTTTTTTTGTTTACTCACCACTGGTATTCTCGGAGAGGCTTAAAGTTTTCAGCGTTTAAACTGTCTATGGTTAACAAGCAAAGATTAAACTGACCAGTGCCTGGGGAGTATGAGAAGAACTGGGTAATTAATCCCCACTCTGCAAATCCTGAAATCACAAGGGAAACTTCCAGTTTGTGTTAAATAGTGCCATCTTTGCTGCAAGAAATTGGTTAGAGAAATCATTAAAGGACAAGGAATGCTAAGACTGCTCTGTGTTGCTCTTCCATGTGTATCTCAGGCTGGTGTCATTTTCTGCTAACAGGAGCACCTGATTGGGGTATCAAGTATGGATGCACCAAATCCGGATACGGTCTGGTATTCGGCCAGGATTCGTCCCTTTTAGGATTCAGTAGAATCCTTGTGTCTGGCTGAATCGAATTTGAATCCTTGAAATCGTGTGACTTTTTGTCACCAAACACTCTTTTTCCCTCCCCCTAACTGATTTGCATACACAAATTAGTGTTAGGATTCGGTTTGTTATTTGGCCAAATCCAAAATAGTGGATTCAGTGCATCCCTAGTATCAAGTAAGTGATTAGGATTACTGGGGGGTTCACTCTTTATGGTAACACTAATAAAACACCTTCATTCAGCTGCTATTTAAGAGGTAAAAATTTATAGATCAATAATGTGGTTTTAGTCCATTTTTCTTTTCTATTGGGCAAAGCAGGATTTCTCTATTACCTCAATGTTATGTGCAATTCATCACTTGGCCTTTAGTATCAGACAATCTAGTCAAAGAGTTGCTTTATAGTACACCCCTGGAATATAAGATTGCTCTGTATGTAAAGGACCTTTTATTGTTTGTAGCTGACCCGATGTCTGAACATCGGACATGACGGTCTTCTGGTTAAAAGTACAGTAGAAGCAGAAAGAGTAAGATGTGTATAAATGGCTATACAGGTATATGATCTGTTATCCAGAATGCTTGGTACATGGGGTTTTCCTGATAATGGATCTTTCTGTCATTTGAATCGCCATACCTTAGAACTACTAAGAAACATTTCAACATTTAGGGGCCCATTTACTTAGCTCGAGTGAAGGAATAGAGGAACAAATTTTTGAATGTTTTTTTTGGCTACTTCGACCATCGAACGGGCTACTTCGACCTTTGACTTCGAATTGAACTAAAAATCGTTCGACTATTCAACCATTCGATAGTCAAATTACTGTCTCTTTAAAAAAAACTTTGACTCCCTAGTTCGCCATAGCTACCAAAGTCAATGTTAGCCTACGGGGAAGGTCCCCATAGGCTTTGCTAGCTTTTTTAGCTCAAAGAAAAATCGTTTGATCAATGAATTAAAATCAGATATTCGAAGTCGAAGGATTTCAATTCGGCAGTCGAATATCGAGGGTTAATTAACCCTCGATATTCGACCGTAAAGGAATACTGTCATCGGAAAACATGTTTTTTTAAAACGCATCAGTTAATAGTGCTACTCCAGCAGAATTCTGCACTGAAATCCATTTCTCAAAAGAGCAAACAGATTTTTTTATATTCAATTTTGAAATCTGACATGTGGCTAGACATTTTGTCAATTTCCCAGCTGCCCCTGGTCATGTGACTTGTGCCTGCACTTTAGGAGAGAAATGCTTTCTGGCAGGCTGCTGTTTTTCCTTCTCAATGTAACTGAATGTGTCTCAGTGGGACATGGGTTTTTAGTTTTACTATTGAGTGTTGTTCTTAGATCTACCAGGCCACTGTTATCTTGTGTTAGGGAGCTGTTATCTGGTTACCTTCCCATTGTTCTGTTGTTAGGCTGCTGGGGGGGAGGGAGCGGGTGATACTGGGGCAGCTGGGAAATTGACAATATGTCTAGCCCCATGTCAGATTTCAAAACTGAATATAAAAAAATCTGTTTACTCTTTTGAGAAATGGATTTCAGTGCAGAATTCTGCTACTGATTAATTTTGAAAAAACATTTTTTTCCCATGACAGTATCCCTTTAAGTAAATTTGCCCCTAAATAAACCCAATAGGATTGTTTTGCCACTAATATGGATTCTTGAAGGTCAGGAAAACTTGAGCCAGCAATGGGCATTGAAAAGCTCCAAAAAACTATATTAATTTTGAATTTTCACACTAAAGTGACGTCACTTCCACTGATGTCACAATGTGGTGCCAACATCATTGCACATTTGCGCGTTTAGAGGTTAGAGTGTTTAGAGGAAGGAACATGCGTCAATCTCCTGATGCACATCACAATGACACTCTAATAAACCCTTTAAATGGGTAATTTATGAAAACAAAATAAAAAATAAAAACATGTAGAGGTACTTCTCTTAATACTGGTGATAAAATCTTGAAATTATTTTTAAAAGCTTTTAGAATAGAAACTGACATTTCTGTATGGATGTATGATCAAGATCATTGAATGTCTTACATAGAAGTGGTGGATTAAGTTTTTGATTTAGTTATATGAATTCAGATATTGGACCTATTATTCAGAATGCTCAGGACCTGGGGTTTTCTGGATAATGGATCTTTCCGTAAATTTAGATCTTCATACCTTAGGTCTACTAAAAAATCATGCAAACATTAAATAAACCCAATAAGATGATTTTGCTTCCAATAAGGATTAATTATATCTTAATTGGGATCAAGTACAAGCTCCTGTTTTATTATTACAGGGAAATCATTTTGAAAAATTTGGATTATTTGTATAAAAGGAAGTTTATGGGAGACGGCCTTTCTGTAATTTCTGTAAATTTTTGGATAACCGGTTTCTGGATAACAGATCCCATACCTGTACTTTTGTGTAAATTTTCATTACAAATGTTCTGTGCATAATGTACATGTTGAGTGCTGAATTGTTGTTGTAAGTGATGTGGTTGACTAATGTAGTGTACATATGGTTTACATTGGGCCCAAAAGATTAGATGGGTCAGTTTAGCTACAATCTACCTTGTGCTACAGGAGAAGTATTATATGAACAATTCACAATAATAATTTGAAGTGGCAGCATTTGTTCTTGAGGAACAAGCCTAACTAGGCTAATTAAAGTAATTTGCCTCATGTGTGGCAGGCACAGACAGGCTTCTTTTGGTAGAATTAGCAAGTCGAGTTGCACAGTAACTGGGAGTTTTGATAAAATAGACCCAATCTCACTTGGCCCCAGTATATGTTTGATTCAAAACTGGCATATAATTGCATTAAGGCTTTTCAGCTTCTACAATCCTCAAGCAGTGGGGGTGCAGGATCCCATACACTGGATATGCATAAAGCAGACTTTATCGAAGCATCTGCCATGAAAAGTCACACCCTTTTCCCAACTGAAATGAATGCTGCTGTTATAGGAGTCTACTCAATCACATGGCAGGTGCACAGGAGCTTAGTCGTGGCTTGTCAGTAGCTGCTCTCTTTCACTTTGAGATGAGTCCTGTAACTGGGTCCTGCCAGGTCTTAAAGGACAGAAATATCTGCAAAGTCATTTGACTTCTCTCTTACATGCTCATTCCCTTTCAAGACAATTTTAAGTCTGTTGGGACCCCTTCTACCATAAGGTGTTTGTAACCCCCTGATGGTGGCCCTGCATAGTGTAGGAGGCTGCACCCTGACATACAATTTTACAGTGCAGTACAGGTATGGAATACATAATCCGGAAACCCTTTATCCAGAAAGATCTGAATTACAGGAAGACCATCTCCCATAGACTCCATTTTAATCAAATAATACAAATTTTTAAAAATGTTTTCCTTTTTCTCTGTAATAATAAAACAGTACCTTGTACTTTATCCAAACTAAGATATAATTAATCCTTATTGAAGGCAAAACAATCCTATTGGGTTTATTTAGGTCCTATTTACTAATTTTAGAGGTCAAGGGGATAACAATGCGCATGTCAAAAAAGCAACAAAACTTGTGCAATTTTTTTCTATAAGGGCTCTTACTCACTGGCATTCTGACCTGCGCTCCCCTGCGTTCCGTTTTTTGGCGTTCAGCCGCAGGGGAGCGCAGGAATAGACGCATGTCATTATTTCAAATGGGGCTGTACTCACTCAGGCATGTGTAGGCGCCGAACGCAGGTTGAGACGCAACATGCTGCATTTTTCCTGCGTTCGGCGCCTACACGCGTCTGAGTGAGTACAGCCCCATTTGAAATAATGACATGCGTCTATTCCTGCGCTCCCCTGCGGCTGAACGCCAAAAAACGGAACGCAGGGGAGCGCAGGTCAGAACGCCAGTGAGTAAGAGCCCTAACACTAGCTTATTTAAGGGGAAAAAAAAGAATATGTTATTGTCTGCTTTTTAGACCAAAAAAAAAGTCACATCGACAATCACACTGTTCCATTCATTTTCAATAAGGGTGAAAAACTTGAGTGTTTTAATGAACTGGGAAAATAAATTAATATATTTGTTAGAAACAATTCCCACTGACTTCTGCTGAACCTTGCCAGCTTTTGCCTGTTTTTTCTGGTGACTATTCGTGGGGTTTTTACTGTAATAAATACCAACTATTTGAGGTTCCGAAGATTATGCTTGAGTGTATTTTTTATTTTTTTAAATCGTGAAAAAAAAACCAAACTCCAGTTTTGATAAATCAGCCCCTACATGTTTAAATGTTTTTTAGTAGATTTAAGGCATGAAGATCCAAATTATGGAAAGACCCCTTATTTGGAAACCCCAGGTCCCAAGCATTCTGGATAAGAGGGTCCATACCTATACTAGAAAGTGCTTAAATCAAATGGGGGTAACATACACAATTACCAATGAATTTATGGAGCATGCAAAGTGGAATTTGTAGGGCTCTTACTCGTGAGCGTTTTTACCTGCGCTCCCCTGTGTTCCGTTTTTCGTCGTTCAGCCGCAGGGGAGTGCAGGAATAGACGCATTTCATTTTTTCAAATGGGGCTGTACTCACACAGGCGCATGTAGGCGCCGAACGCAGGTTGAGATGCAACATGCTGCATTTTTCCTGTGCGCCTGTGTGAGTACAGCCCCATTTGAAAAAATGAAATGCGTCTATTCCTGCGCTCCCCTGCGGCTGAACGCCGAAAAACGGAATGCAGGGGAGCGCAGGTAAAAACGCTCATGAGTAAGAGCCCTTACTCAATGTACTTGTAAATCTTGGACTCGTTTGCATAAAACACACAAAATTACTGACTACTGTTTAATGTATGTGTTTGTAGCAGATCATTATCCTAATTGTCCTGTAGCATGGTGGCTAAAAACTTTCATTAAATAAGATTATCTTGCACTCTTATATGAGAGCAACATGTCTTGAAACTTTACTAACCCTTTAAACACAATAGTAGACGTGCCGTCGAGAAAAAGACATGACGCATGCAAATGAAACTGCCATAAATATGTCTGTTGTAGATTTCAATCCGTAACTCAGTTTGTATCGGCTGATATAATTCAGTTTGGCCTGTGAATCAGCAGTGTTGAAAATAATAAAGCTGTAGTTGGCATTTGTGATACTGACTCTACACTGGGGAATCAAAGTGGCACAATTGTTTTCCTTTAAATGATCTATTTCACTTGCTGCCACTTTAAAAAAAATTGACTCAGCAGCAACTGGCGGGCGTGAGAAAATTTGGGAAGTTTATAAGAGAAGAATAACTGGACTTTCCAGTGCTTGGTTCAGACATGTGACAGACAATGCAATGGGCAACGCCTATGTCTCAACTGCCAATAAGATACTAACAGATCATTCTCTGGTGCTAGCCTGTTCTTCCATCTCAACGTCTCACCAAGAAATGAAAGCCCATCAAGCCCAGGAGAAAAATACGCAAACTGTGGCAGAGGATTTACAAATGTATCACTTTAACTTTATTTCATCATTGTAATAAACCAGCACAGCCTTAAAAGCTTAGTGCATGTAACAGCATTCCATTCAAGCTTCTCATAGAGAATAATGTACAGCTTCTGTAGGATAACTTGAAAGTCTTTGAAAGGTCACTGGGAAAAACATATCAAGACTTTTTTCTTGTTGCACTGTGTCCTGCAAAATATGTAGCTCTAATTCAAGGACTTGTAGCCGAGGATGGTTTTGTATGGAGATGAACACTAGATGGCATTGTTGTTTCTGAATTATCACTTGTAATGCGGATCTTCATCTATACAGTAAGGGGGTTTTTGTGACTCTTGTTGTCTGTCCTGCTTTTGTTTAAATTTGTAGGCGATTATGTGTGCTTCATTTGTTACTGTAGATATATATATATAAATTTGCCTATTTAGCAGTCTTTTAAATATGGCATTTCCACATTTAGTAGCTCTGTGTAATGGAAATTATCCAGCAACCCATTAGAAAGAAATTCTTGATCTGTGACAATAAATTCCCATTTTATTTTATTTTTTTGCTTAACTCCTGTGAGTGCTTTGTTTTATACATGTACTGTATGTATAAATTGTGCAGACACACATATATATATATATATTATACAATCATATACATACAGTTAAGGGATCAGTTGCCCGGAAATTTCAGAATTACAGGAAGGCCACCTCCCATAGACTCCATTTTAATCAAATAATTAAATTTTTCTAAAATAATCTGCTTTTCCTCTGTAATAATAAAACAGTACCTTGTACTTGATCCAAACTAAGATGTAATTATTCCTTATTAGATGCAAAACAATCCTATTTGATTTATTTTTAATAGCGTTAACGTACTGTAATCCAAATTATGGAAATACCCCTTATTTGGAAAACCCCAGGTCCCGAGGTCCCATGCCTGGGGACCTATACTAGCTATACCAAATACATATTGTATAAAATAGGATTTACTGGTAATACCACAATTTATTAGACATATTCCGGTCAGTATTTTAAAGCCTCTCCACTATTACCTTACACTATTATTTTTAATAAGATAATTAAAGATTAACGAAACTAAAAAAGGTAAAAAAAAATGATCAGAACTCTTGTAGGAAATGAAAGTAGTTTCGCTTCATTTAATGAGTGTTTGCACATTATACTGTATTATATAGTTCTGACAAATAAGCAAGCAAAACAATATCATTTAGTACAGTTTTATTATTACAGTTTAGATAAAATAGGGTCAATTTTGTCTGATGTAACAGTTATTTAACTATGAACTATGAAAGAGAATAGACTTATTTATACATGTTTACTATATTACAAAGGTTCAGGAACTCAGACAAATCATTTCTTACTATAGCAGAGATTACTTTGGGAAGTGAGAGAAACTATAGTACATATGGGTATGGTACCTGTTATCCAGAATGTGGATTTCCGGATAATGGATCTTTCTGTATTTTGGATCTCCATACCTTAAGTCTACTAGAATAGGCTGGTTTTGCTTCCAATAAGGATTAATTATATATATATATATATATATATATATATATATATATATATAGTTTGGATCAAGTACAAGCTACTGTTTTTTATTACAGAGAAAAAGGAAATCACTTTTAAAATTTGGATTATTTGGATAATATGGAAACATATGGGGCATTTCTGTAATTCAAAGCTTTCTGCATAAAGGGTTTTACGGATACCTGATCTCATACCTGTACTTATATATAGCATGTCTAGGGGGGTTATTTATCAATGTCCGATTCTACCTTAACATTTTCTACTGCAAACTCCGATGAAATCCGCTCGAGATTTTTACACTTGTTTATTACATTTTCCCGAAAATTTGCTTTGCTGGAAAAAATCTAATTTTCACAATTTTTTGGGGATTTTTCACCCAAAAACTTTGGGGGCGTTGCACGAAACTCAACGCACATCAAAAAATCATTGGGACTTCTCCAATTGACTTATATGCAGCCTTGACAGGTCTGAGATGCTGGATTTCCTAAACATTCGTGATTTTTTTAAAGTCCGATTTTATAAAAAAAAATCACTAATAGTTTGGGATTTTTCCGTTCGGAGTTTAGTAAATAACCCCCTACATGTTGCGGAGAATCGTTTTAGATATTAGGTTTTCTTAATATGGGGCCTATAATATATATATAATCTATAATATATATATATACAGGCATCAGGAATGTCAAATTGCTATTTTGGATGTCACATTTAGATGTATGTAATTTATATTATTGGACCCTGTAAACCAGCCATTACCTGTCTTGGATAGGGTGTTCTTATTATTTTTATTGTCAGGCCTCTAGACTCTTCTTCTACCTAAATGAAATATGGCCCACAATCTTTTATACTGTTTTGTATCAAATATTTTCTGGGATATTTTTATGACAATGCTAATTTTTAACCAATTAACTATAATGTTATACTTCAGGAAGTGAGGGGAATCTTGTCACTAAACAGAAAATGCAAAATGTAGAGGTCCTGTATAAGTCAGTGGGAGAGGCACCTATCTCAATTTGAAGTTTTTGTGGTCTGCGCTGAGTTTAGTCTGAAAATCTGACTTTTTGGGGTTTTTGTGGCAACAACTAGAAATAATCTAGCAAATTGGGAAAAAAGTTATAGAAATTAAATTCTAAATTATAGAAATTTGGTTTTCACTCGATCTTATAGAGTTTTTCCGCAATCCAAATAAATTTAGGGTTTTTTTTAATAAATAAGCTAAAATCGAGCATGGGAGTTTGGTTGTGGTTTTTTAAAATAAAATATGAGATAAATTCGTATTTTAGTAAATAACCCCCTATACAGTATGTTTTCAAAGTGTAACAAGGAATTTAGTAGGGTTCTTCAGATGGTTTACTCACTTATAATAAGCAGGCCACAGAGAAGAGAGCCATTTTGCACATATTGTGTTATTCTGCGAAAGCCATTCACAAGAACTACAACTTCTAACATCATTCCAACACCATTTCCATTATTTATGTTGCAAGAAAAATGGTTCTGGTAAATCTGTTTGTACATTATATATCATTTATACTATATTATTATAGTTTGTTTAATATTCCAAATTAAATATTATATTTACATATGCTTGTTAACGGCTTACTTGTTAACTCGGCCTGCAAAATCCCCTTGCTGTGTGAAGATCCACATTACAGATGATGACAGACTACACTGCCATCTAGTGTTGATGTCCACACATATTCATAACCATCTAATTTGATATTTAGCTAAAACGTACATAAGGGAACCTTTGCCTTACCTTTACCTTACCATACCTTTTCAGTATGTAACAATGTTATTATTGTTCACCGAACCTTCATGGGCATTTCCTGGTCAGACACGATGATGTCAGACTCAATTGGCAGAACTGAATGATGCATTAATATCTTATTGGCAGCTGAGTCGCGGGCGTTGCCCTCTATATAGTCTATACACATAAAGTAACCACGGAAAGTTAAGTTATTCTTTTGTTATGAGCCAATGCACATTTACTGTAAATGCACTTCCCAAATATCTCACTACAGGCAGATATTATTTAAAGCTCCACAAAATGTAGAATGGGATGTTGTTGTGGATGCAGCAGTTTGAGCGAGGCTTCAAGATGGAAAAAAAATTAGAGGACATTCTTACACTGGCTTAGGGCTCAAAGGGCAATATAATAATGTGGTTTTAAATGGGTTGTTCATCTTTGAATTAACTTTTAGTATGGCGTAGGCTGTGCTATTCATTTGCAATTGGTTTTCATTTTTTATTATTTGTGGTTTTTGAGATACTTAGCTTTTTATTCAGCCGTAGTTTCAGCTACTTTCAGTCCAGATTGCCCTAGCAACCATTCATTGATTTGAATATGAATAGGAGAGTCCAGGCTATAAAGATAAGTAATAAAAACTACCAATAACAATACATTTGTAGCTTACAGAGCATTTGTTTTTAGATGGGGTCAGCAACCCCCCATTTGAAAGCTGGAAATATTCATAAAAAGAAGGCAAATAATTAAAAAACTGTAAAATATAAAAAATTAAGTCCAATTGAAAGGTTGCTTAGAATTAACCATTCTACACCATACTAAAAGTTAACTTGAAGGTGAAATACCCCTTTAATCTCAATGCCATTAAATACACACACATATATGCTATGTATGTATTTTCTAATACTCTCAATATGGCTTGATTGAATTGTATGAATCCAATGTATGACATAGCACTGCCACTTAGAAATTATTTTTAAATAAAAAGCCTTTATTAGGACATTTGGCTTCTGATCAGTAATATACAACGTTTCTGGCCTAATCTCGGCCCTTTGCTGATAAAGGTCCGAGATTAGGCCAGAAACGTTGTATGTTCCGGATCAGAAGCCAAATGTCCTAATAAAGGCTTTTTATTTAAAAATAATTTCTAAGTGGCAGTGCTGTGTCATACATTGGATTCATATTACTGAAGTGGAGAGTGGACCACGAGACACGGGCACTTGCAAACACTGAAATCAAACGCTGGTGACTGCTGACTGAACAACTTTATTGAATTGTAACCTATCTCTCTACCTTGTGCTGAAAAACTGTATTTGTTATTTTAATCTGTGTTTTTAATTTACTCTAAATAACACATTTTAGTGTCATCCTGTTCACCTAGTATAAATAAAACCTCTGCAAATGTTTTGTGCTGCAAAATTTTTTTTTCTACTGTTGAAATCTTCCTCCAAATGTTCCAATGTGAGTTTTAAAAATATCACAGGCATATATTATATATATAAATATACACACAACAACAGAAGTATTATGTATAGCAGGGGTCCCCAACCTTTTTCACCCATGAGCAACATTCAGATTTAAAAAAGAGTTGGGGAGCAACACAAGCAAGGAAAATGTTCCTGGGTGGTGTCAAAAAAGGGCTGTGATTGCCTATTGGGCGCCCGTATGTGGACTGACAGCCTAAAGGAGACTCTGATTGGCAGTACATCTGGTTTTTAAGCAACCAAAACCTGCCTCCAAGCCTGGAATTTAAAAAAAAAAACACCTGCTTTGAGGCCACTGGGAGCAACATCCAAGGGGTTGGAGAGTAACATGTTGCTCACGAGCTACTGGTTGGGGATCACTGATGTATAGTTTCCAAAAAATGCTGTTGCACTCTAGGGACTTTTGCAGTAGGGTTGAAACGTCGATTCCAATAAAGCTTTTTTTTATATATATATATATATATATATATATATATATATATATATATATATACGAAATCCAAATTTGCACTCCGTTAACTACGTCGAAACCTGGGTGCCAGCCAAAGTAAATGGATATTTGCAGAAGAAAGCGACACTCACAGGAAGTTTTTGATGCAAAATACTAGTGTATTTATTCCACTGAACGTTTCGATCCCCCACAGGGATCTTCGTCAGGAGATTACAAACAAAATTTTTTTTTTTTTTGTTTGTAATCTCCTGACGAAGATCCCTGTGGGGGATCGAAACGTTGAGTGGAATAAATACACTAGTATTTTGCATCAAAAACTTCCTGTGGGTGTCGCTTTCTTCTGCAAATATATATATATATATATCTATATCTATATATATATATATATATATATATATATATATATATATATATATATATATAAATTCCAACTCACTAGCACTCACGAAAAACTCTACTTAGATGACTGGGTGCACGATTAGTAAATACTTTATGTAAACCAAAAAAGAAGATCAGCACTCACAGGACTTAAAAATAAATAATGATTTAAAAATAAAATCATTATTTGTTATTTTTAAGTCCTGTGAGTGCTGATCTTCTTTTTTGGTGTATATATATATATATATATATATACATACAGTATATATGTGTTTGTGTATACGGGCCATGTGAGGGTCAGTATCTGTATTTTAATGTGAATTTAAATAAAAAAAAGCCTTGGGACAGATATCTTTTGATATAAATTTTTTTCTGTATACGGGATCACCAGTTATCCAGAAAGCTCAGAATTAAGAAAGGCCGTCTTCCATAGACTCTATTTTATCCCTATTTTAAGAAATGACTTCCCTTTTCTCTGTAATAATAAAACAGTACCTTGCACTTGATTCATCACTATAATTCATCCTTATTGGAAACAAAACCAGCTTATTGGGTTTATTTATTTCTAGCAGACTTAAGGTATGAAAATCAAAATTACAGAAAGATCCTTTATCCAGAAAACCCCAGATCCCAAGCATTATATATATATATATATATATATATATATATATATATATATATATATATATATATATATATATATATACTGTATATAAAAGACAGATTAACGGCACTCACGATTATTCAGTATGTTCTGCCTGGGTGTCAACCACGAAATGGTTGTAGTAAGAAGTCACACTCACAGGACTTAGCAATTTTATTAACAACGCCTTAAAAACGCAACTAATGTTTTGGCTGATTCCAGAAAGGCTGTGGAATCATCCGAAACGTTAGTTGCGCCTTTGAGGGCGTTGTTAATAAAATTGCTTTTGTTCCTGCTAGTGTGACTTCTTACTATAACATATATATATATATATATATATATATATATATATATATATATATATATATATATAAACAAACAAGCTGAAATGCTGCTCCTCACCTTTCTTATTGGGTGCACGTGGGCAAGGCTTAATTTACATACTAAACAAGGTAGCCCCAGCACTCTAATATATAACCCCCTGAAAAAATATTCTTGCACAACTGAACTGTAACTTTCTTAAAAAAGACACTTTTAGTTACAAAGTTTGTACAAAGCATGCATAAGCTGATGCGCCCCATCAAGGCAGTGTCCATGCGTCAGTCCTATCCTAAGTGAAAAAAATAAAGTGTTACCTTTGGGGGGAGACAGACCATACCTAACAAGGACCAAAACGTTGGACATTGGTACAATAGAAATAAACAATTGAGAATTTTTACATGGGAGTGCCAGTTCTCTTGAATACAATGTTATATATATTTTGACCGTGCACCCCAGCTATATAGGCTGCAACAGTTTTTGTCTTGGAGTGCGTATACTCACTATATACACACACACATATTTTTCCCTTTATATAAATATACAGCTGCAAGGAACCATTTATTTACTATAATACAACCAGACAAGGAGGTGCCAACTTTATGAAATATATGATTTGGGATTAATAATTAGGATTAAGGTGCAGATAATAGGGCGATTTAACAACTTTACGATCATAGACATCTAATTAAAAAAATCCTGTTTTTTGCAGACAATGAATTACTAATGAAATATGGTGCAAGATAATAAGCATGAAGCTCTGTATTAGTTATATGTGTGTGTAGCTGTGCAAAGATTTCTGCCGGATTTGTTGCACTTCCAATATGTAGTTTATTTAGCTTTGGAGTGTGCCCACAACACTCACTGCAATTTGCCATGGTCACAAAGATTTACATATTTACACTGTACATGTGTTTCCATATTAGATATGGGAGACGGAACAAAAGAAGGAAAGAACGAAGGCAAAATTTATGGAACAGAAAAGCAGCCAAAATTTGGAGCTAAAAAAACTG
This sequence comes from Xenopus petersii, assembly GCA_038501925.1. Lineage (NCBI taxonomy): Eukaryota > Metazoa > Chordata > Amphibia > Anura > Pipidae > Xenopus > Xenopus petersii. The sequence continues at coordinate 134,912,926 of CM076672.1, forward strand.
GGAGGAGAAAGGAGGATCCTGGAAGCATATAATAGTTAAACAAAAGACGGGTGTAGAAATGTTATTTAAGAGGAATAGAAAATGTGAAATAAAAAAGGGGGTGGTAGGAAATAAGAGTAATTACATTACTTGAAGGAAAAATGGGAAATTATAAGAAAATGAAAAAGCACAGAAAAAAGGAAAACATAACAAGAAGGTATAAGAAAAACACAAAAAGCAATAAATTACTACCATGTGCTCCATTCACCTTTGCTAGTATTTTATATTACAATTGTATAATAATATTTTAACACCAACAGGAGAAAAAAAAGTAAAAAAAGTCAGTGATATCCTAGCAACAGTAATTTTGCTTTTAGGTCTGGTGAAGCCAGGTCTATGGGTCGCTGACCATAGTTGTCCCGTGGTTCGTAGAGATTTGCCCCATTCCTCAGCAGCACTAGCAGAGTGTCCAAAAAGCCTTCACGGGCTGCATCATGAGTTGGGCAGGTTCCTGTACTGGGGTCAGGAACACTTGGGTCAGCGCCGTAATCCAGCAGCAATTCAGCCATTTGAGGACTGCCCATCATCATGACCTAAATAATAAAAATAATAGGAAAAATTAACAGTTCATTATTATGTTTTTTTTTTATTTGGTACAAATTATTCCAGTTAAGCAAACTGTAAACTGCAGTTGATACAGGATTGTTTTAATGTTATTAGATTGAAGTGATTATTTAAAAACATGGTGTACAGGCTGTAATTATTTTATTTGTAATGATGGTTGATGATGAACAAAGATATATTAAAGATATATATATATATATATATATACATTTAAATAATTTGAAAATCATTTGTAGAAAAATGCTGCAGAAAATAAAAATTTCCCAAGCAAAGGAAAGTGTAAATTTTCTGTGCCTGAAAGAATTTTTTCCTACTAAATTATTCTACCAATTATTTTTAATATTTCTTATATCTGTTTTATTATATCTGTTATTTGAAATATATATATATATATATATATATAGACCGTAAATAAATATTTTTCTATTATTTTAAGATTCCAGAGAGTGCGATACCTTCCGGATCATGATATACAGTAGAAACTTGCCTTAGCAGTTAATTACACATGCTTATATATTTGGTTGCAACTTGATTTAGACTGTTTAAATCGTTTCTCATTTTTGTGACGACTGAAAGCACACGCTTTTTAAGGGGCCATACTTTGAATGACAAGTGTAAACAGTAATTATTTAATGCATTATGAAATCAATGCGACTTAAATATAAGGAAACTTTTCTTCTTTTTTTTTTTTTTACTTTAGAACACTTTTGAATTATCGTAGCAAATTAATTGCTGTGAAGGCATATTGTCTGACCTCATGACAAATCATCCTCGTTTCACAATCATCCTTAAAACTGCCGTTAACTGTGTATGTATTGGATTCTTTTTTGGAGAATATTTTTAAACAAAACATAAACATTTAACAATCTAGTAGCTTAGGATATTTTTGCAGATAATAATTATTCAATAACTATCTGGGCTATCCCATCAGGTCTAATTAATTGAGAAGGAAGTGCTGCAAATAAATCAGTCAAGTAAGTACAAGATCTTTTAGTTCAGTGTATTCACTTGTTACAATGCATTGATTTTGGTTACAATAAAACACACTCAAAGATATACACATATTAAGCATTAATAATTATCAATTCTCTGCATTTTGGATTATTGTGTATATATATATATAAAAACTTTTGCTGTACAACAATAAGCTATTTTGACTTAATTTATCCTGCATGACTAGAATAACTGTGAGCTCACAAAAAAAACATAAACTCACAACAATAAAAACATATGATAATTAGAAAAGGTATTTCCTGGTAATTGCAGTTTGTATTATGACAATATCCGTTAGTTTGCTTTGTACATGAGAGCAGATTTATGATGGTTGTTAAATAACAAGCAGGATTTATATACCAAATAGTTGTAAATCATAGTAGCACAGAAGATTCAATTATTTTGACCAAATTGTTAATTTTTAAGATGTATTTCATTCATTGTGAAACGCCTATCGTCCCTGGGATTAAATGATTTGGTAGGGTGTTAGAGTTTAGAGCTAACACTCAATAGCACATAAAGTTTGACTGCTTTGAGGTCAAAAATTATTTGATAATTTGCTTTGATAATGTAATAAAATCAACTCATGAAACTAAACAGAGTGTTAGAATCTTGGAAACATTGCTGGAAATCTGTCTGGATTCCCCAATGCAATATTTGGTAAATATTCCACTAAGTATTTGATCTGTTCATTTTATATACAAAGACACAGAATAAACATACACGGAACTGGAATAAGGGTTTTATAGGTCTATTTGTACTGACTATAATTTGCCTGCTAGCAATGTTTGTCAGTTTATTTTCCCTCTTACCTCTATACAGATATTTCTGTCTGTTATGAATCTTCACTACTCTGTTGCAAATTCTACGTTGCAAATACCTTGTTGAATTTATCTTGTTGTATATATATGGATATACTGAAATAAATGTATATACAGCTATGAGACTTCAGAATCCAGAATGCTCAGTACCTGGGGGTTTCTGGATAACAGATCTTTCTGTAATTTGGATCTTCATGCCTTAAGTCTACTAGCAAATCATGTAAACATTAAATAAACCCAATAGGCTGGATTTGCTTACGATATGGATTAATTATATCTTAGTTTGTATTAAGTACAATGTACTGTTTTATTATTACAGAGAAAAAGGAAATTATTTTTAAACATTTAGATTATTTGGATAAAATGGAGTCTATGGGAGTACCTTTCTGTAATTCGGAGCTTTCTGGATAATGGGTTTCCCGATTATGGATCTCATACCTGTATTTTGTTTGACTACAAAATGTTCTAGAAAATATAGAATGAAAAGCGATAGAAAATCCTTCTCCCTGGGCAAGATTATTACCTTTCTGGTAAAGTGGCTCTAAATCTGTTAATTGATAGAATTCTATTAATAATGCTGTGTACATTTGTTCACATTTGCATTATAAGGTGTAGCCAGCCATTTCTGTCAGACACAATCTGTGTCTTCTAGCAAATATTTAGGGAGTTATTTACTAAACTCAAGTTTATCTCAGTTTTTATTTAAGTCGACTTAATTCCCATCCACAAATTTAATTTCATTTATATAATTCTTCTCGAAAAAGTCAAACCTAAAAAATCTTGCGACAAGTTTGAGAGTCAATTCCGATTTTGTACGATTGACGATCTGAAAACTCGACTTTATCAAATTGTCACTGTGAACTCATCTTTATTGGATTATCGGACAAAAACAAGCACAGATAACAATGCCAAGAAACTTCAGGGACATTTGGTATTGACTTCTACATGACCTAGACAGGTTTGAGATGGAGTACTTTCGGATTTGGATTTTTAGCAGCTTTTGGGGTATAATAAATCTCTAAATATTATAGTTTTTTTTCCTCTAAAAATTTTGAGTTTTCCCCTTTGAAAATCGTGACCATAAAATTTGAAGTTTGATAAAAGGGTCCCTACAGTATATGTATTTCCTACAGGGACAGCAAGCAAAAACAATCTACCTGCAGTAGCAGTTAATCTTTTGTTATTTCTACTATTACAGGTTCCTGGGCAGCACATTCCTCCCAACATTGCTGCACAATTGCAGTACAAGGAGTATGTCAAATACTTTTCTACATTTTTCAGTGAAAGAATGATAACAAAACAATGGATATGTGTTATGTACTTAAATTTCCTTGTGTGTGTGTATATATATATATATATATATATATATATATATATATATATATATATATATATATATATATTTCAGATAGTCCTGTCATGTATACATAGTTATCCAGCCATGCTATCAGACTACTATTTGAACCAGCTTTCAGTGGGATGCTTACCATTCACATTGCAAATACTGTATTAATCCAAAGGTTTCAAAATAAAGAAAGTTACTGAGATCAGCATTGCAACACTTGTTTGTGATATAGGAAGACTTGGAGCTCTCAGCTTTTAGATTTGAAGGGGACACCACCTGCAAGGTGGTCTAGGTGGGTCTCCTCCGGGTACTCCATTTTTCTCCAACACTCCATAAGCGTACAGGCAGGTTAATTGCTTCTTGTTAAACTGCTCCAATTGAGTGTGAATGTGATAGGGACCTTAGGTTGTAAATTCCATTGTGGCAGGAACTGATGTGAATGGTGTATAATCTATGGAAAGTGCTGCTGAAAAGTGTTGGTGCTACACTATATATTTTTCTACGCAAATGTGAATACACTTCAAATTTATGTTATGGGATTTAGTGGAAATAAATAATACATATAAGGTATATATATACATATATACATATATATATATATATGTATGTATATATATATATATATATATATATATATATATATATATATATATATATATATACACACACACCCATGTATTTTTTAGAGCAACCCCCCCCAAAGGTCAAAAATGATCATTAATAGCGCAATAGATAACATACTATACTTAATAAGTGTATGAGTGATGGTCTGTATTTTGTTATTTATATCTAATTTGTTGTTTTGGAAAGGCCGCAGACAGGAACAAACAAGTTAACATTATTTTGAAAGGACTATTAAGCTGCTTGGATCAAATTTGGAGGGTGTAGCTACCATAATATTAAATATATATAAAATACATATAAAAATATGCCTAATTATTAGAGGAAAAGTAAAGCAAGCAAAAAATAAGATATTCTTGCTTAAACAGGAAAACAGATTTTCATTCCTATAGTTTTAAAGTTTCTTTGCAAAGAATCTGTAGATTATTATTATCATTATTATGAGTGATGGTCTGTATTTTGTTATTTATATATAATTTATTGTTTTGGAAAGGCCGCAGGCAGGAACAAACAAGTTAACATTATTTTGAAAGGACTATTAAGCTGCTTGGATCAAATTTGGAGGGTGTAGCTACCATAATATTAAATATATATAAAATACATATAAAAATATGCCTAATTATTAGAGGAAAAGTAAAGCAAGCAAAAAATAAGATATTCTTGCTTAAACAGGAAAACAGATTTTCATTCCTTTAGTTTTAAAGTTTCTTTGCAAATAATCTGTAGATTATTATTATCATTATTATGGGCCGTTCTACATTATGGAGAGTCTAAGTGGTAGTAAATACATTCCTTAGTCTATGAGTTGAATTACAGTGTATCTTGTGTAGAATTGGGTAACACTCACCTGGATTGGGGTCCTTCCCTGAGAGTTTGGGGCATTTACTGGGATACCACTCTGTAGCATCTGTCTTGCCAGATTCACATCACCCCGGGCACTAGCACAGCACAGTGTGTTGGCATTGAAATCCATAGTTCAAATTGGCTAGGCTCAGCTGATTATCCCAAACAAGGCTCCTTCCATATAGAGCTTATACCCATTCTCCTACAGTGCCATCTCTTGAAGTTCATCAAATCCCTCCCTGTAGGCTCCTGTTTCTGTGAAGGATGAAATGGCATTGCTGTTTTATTGAAGATCGGTAACATTTTTCACTTCCCCTTTTTCATGCTGTGACATGTCCATGCAGTTAGTCACCACTGACTATGAACTTGCATTTGGCTTACGTGCACCCTCTAGTGTTTATCCATTTTACAGCATCAGAAACCGAAACCACTGTTTACTATAGTACAGTAGTATCATATGAAACCATGCAGTATCATATGAAACCATGTAAACTTTACAGAACTCAAACTCAAAATATACAGTACACCGCATTAGAATAAAGGGTATGTTAAATTCACTGGGTTAAATTCACTGGGTACAAGCCCATGCATACTCAATTGATTCCAGGGAATAGAAGTATGACGGTAGCTTGGCACTTCCTTAAATAAAATCCCCAGGTCAGTGTATTTATACTGAAAAGAGCACTGGCTACAGATGAAAAAACAACACTCTGTTTGGCTCGCTAGAGTGAATAAGCCTTTACTTATCCGTTAAAATATTCGAAGCCACACTGAAACAAAAAAACTCTTTTGCATGCATTTATTAAACCTGTTGGAATTGCTTTAACACTACTTCAAAAAGTATTCCTTAAAGTTGTCACTGGCTCTGGGCCAGCACTTCTGTTATATCAAAAATGCACCAGCCTGGCATATTATACTTCTAGTGTTTCTCCACCATCTTCTAGCATTTCCCAAGAGTTACTTGTGATGATTTGTGTTTTTATGGTCATGGTCAAAATTTCAGGGTAGCAGTTATCCATTTGTGCAATTTCTTACTGGGATGTCTGGAGTTAATGGAGTGCTCATTGGCCATTTCTGCAGTGATCTTACTGGCATGTCTGGGGTTTTTAATGTTGTTTTATGGCCATGATATTTGTTGGACATGGTCAAAATTTCAGAGTGGCATTTCATTATGTCCCATGTTGGGAGGTTTGTAAACATTCTTTGAGCACTTATAGGAATACCTGGGAGATGCTTGAAGATGGCATTACGGCACTAAAAGAAAAGAGAACAAAAGTGCTGACTTGGGGTCCCAGGTTAGTGGGTAAATTTACTATTAAATTGACAAACCTACCCTAGTCAAAAGCATTTTCCTTGTCTTTTTAAATCCAAAAAGTCTATACATTTTAAAAAAAAAATCTTATTTTAATGTAAGGGACACTGACTGATTTTTAAAATTGTGTCTTTGGCATACACTGGACCCACTATCTTGGGTAAAACACCCCAACTTTTATCCTATGGTTCCTTGAACTTCACTACAGAGAACCAGAAGTCAGGTTTGCTGCCTGCTTTTCTATACAAAAGCCTCAACTTCCTAAAGATTTTATACTGCTGTATAAATTGTGTAATTTGAAAAAAATAAAGGAGTTGAATATCCCTTTTACCTGTATTTCTCTTGTTTGAATGGTGATGGGCACATGGGCTAATTCTCTATCCATATTTTTTTCTGCTAAAGGCGAACATTGTGCCCTGTGAGAATTGAAAGAAAACGAAAGTGAAACTGTTGCTCTTATTTGAACAGAAAATACATGTTTTACTTATGTCTATTGGCAATTTTCATAGGTGACAGTAAGGAGGTCTGTCATTGAAACTTGGTTGAAAGCCAATAGTGAAAATAAATAACATTTATATATTAGCATGGGAAAAAACCATACTCGCTGTCACAGAAATCCACCAATATATCAGGGAAATTTAAAATCTTTTTTTATTTATTTCTTTATTTATTGATAGCACTGCTTAGCACCCTGGGGGTTGTCTTTATTGCTCACTGTATGTACTGTATGTATTCCACATGAATGGTCTTTTCATACAAACTAATATAACTGCAAGACATTAAAGGAGAACTAAAGCTTAACAAAAAGTAGGGTAGAAACGCTGTCTATTATGTTTTGGGTATCTGTACAGCCCTTTGGCAGGGAAGATCTGTACCTCTGAAGAAGCCCCAGTAGTTCCCCATAATATGCTGATTCACTGCACATGCTATGTGCTGCTAATTAGTGATTAATTCAGATTCTCATTACATGTCTGCTCAATGCATTCTGCATCAGAATTTAATAATCAGACCTGTAACATCAACTCCTATGACAGACAAACCTCATTTTCTGCTTGATTTGCAATGACCCCAAAGTTTAGCTTGTCAACAGCAACAGCTGCCCAGAGCACATTGAAATGTGAAAATACTACATTTCTAGCTATATTTATATTTAGAATTTAGGCTTTCTTCTTTATCTGAACACTAGATTATATGTATGGCCCATTACAGTGATTACCTTGACTGGTCATAAAACCAGATAGAGAGCTGAAAAGCAGGAAGTTGTGAAGTGTTCTGTTATGTTACACATCCAGTCACTCCAGCCTTTATACAATACAATTTTGGATAACTAACTATATTAGGAATATTTTTTTTTTATTTTTACACTGAACACTAGGGCCCAAAACTGCACCACATACACAAGATTAGACTTACATAGAGTTACAAATGTGTTATCCAGAAAAAATTCCAAACCCTTCTCAATTAAAGAGAGCCCCAACACACTACTAAGTGTATCACTATAGTTCATTTTATTTATAGTAAACCCTGTGCACCTAATTATTGCATTCTAACTTCTCTGAGTGCAGCTACTAATACTACTTGTATTTAAGTTAACTGAAGAAAATGGATTTTCACCTAAATTGTTTTGGCCGAAGCAGCAACTTCCCCCTTCACTCTTAGGCATAATGGCAAATTGTATATTTTCCATGCTTTCTCTATGCTTGTCCTTGAGTATTTCACAAAACTAAGATTTTTCCCAGTCGAATATTCACACAGAGTTTCTAACTTTGCAGAATGATGTCACTCATCAATACCTCAATTCCTGAAGCTTACAGGTTTTCTTTTGGTTGTATTAACTCAATACTGCAGACTATCTTGATTTTCCTTTTGCTTATTCCTGCTCAATGCCAATTACTAATCATTCCTGTGGCATGTCAATTTCATAGGTATCTGGTTAGATATACATTATTCATTTGTCCTTTAAATTATGCCACATTTATTTAGGAAAGGCACTACTGCATCTTTTTTTCATCTACAGTTGAAGAGAAATCCGGTTGGCCACAGTATATTTTCAGTCCTTCCTTTATTTCTGGACTGGAACCTTCTCAGGTCCTAGGAAAAGTCTCAGCTTCTGTGACCTAGTGTATCCTGTGTTCCTGAACTTCAGAAAGGACTGTTTTCCATGCATGGCCTGCTGTTGACATACCTCTAAATAACTCCATGCTGACTTTGTGCTTACAAACATCATTTAGTTTGCATGTAACCTATTTGCTCTCTGCCAGCAAGAATTGTTTCCAGTAAGACAGTGTAGGTGAGCACTGGTGATTTCTTTCTTTGTTTTGCCTGAAATTGCAGCTGCATTTCTCAGTTTACATATGTTAATGAATTACCAGTTCACTTGCAACGTACCTGTTGTAGCAATTCCTTACTGTGCTTCGCTGCCCAGAAAGAGTTGTTACCTGCACCAAGACCAGAAATGTCAATAAGGAGAAAGATAACTTGTGACAATTTGTATCTTTCCCAGCACCCACAAGTAAACAGATGTCCAATTTAAACGAGAGAGGTTATTATTTTAATGTCCTGTAGAGAACCATAAATGCCATTTGATCTTTTTATCTTGCTGTGCCAGAGCTAAACCCATTGTGTTCTACATAGCTTATCTGTTACTTGCTGAGTAAACATGTGCCTTTTTGCCTTATTCAGTTTCAATGGCTGCTCCCATGGCTACTTATATAAATCTGAATCTGCCTCTAAGGCAAACACAATTTTTATTTATGCAGGAATAAAACACATTATACTGTATTTATGCATATGAAACTTCTTGGTGTTAAGCTTTGTTTATACTTGCCTACCAGTTTACATTGAGACTGTACAATCCCTACTTCTGCAAACCTTTTTCTGGGAAGCTACTTGTACTTTCATATTATTACTCACCTGGCACTGAGGCTGTTTCTCATTCTCTGCAGCACCTGTTTGGAAAAAAGTTTTATAACATACACTGCACACTGGTGCAAATATTAATATTCACACGCTTGCTTCCATTGTCAGAGGTGGTCACTAAACAGTTTATTGCTTCACAAAAGCTATATTAAAGCAGTTGTTAAAGCTATATTAAAGGGGCTGGATGATTTTTTCTTTAGCGATAAAAAAAGGACAACACCTGCCGAGGCTTTTAATTTTTTGTTTGGGAAAAAAACGATTGGCAGCAAGCCAATGTATTTGGGTACAGAAACCCAAAGTTTATTAAAATTGAAGATGATGATTTTTTTTCCTGTGATTCCATTAATATTCAATGCAAAAAAAATAATCACAGATGTATTCAAATTTTTCCATGGGTTTTTCAACTCTAATTCTCTAGGTTCTTCAAATATTAATGGGGGTAAGTATTTGAACATTCAGGCAAATTATACTTTTTTCATTTGAGTTTATTAAAGTGGTTTGAAAATATTTAACACTTTTGAATTTCTTCTTAAATAAGCTTGTGATCAAGGAAAGGAAATATGATGTGGAAAACAGGTTGGTGAATTTTAACAATTTCAATAAAATTGTAGCCTCACAAAGCAAAAGAAAGCAAAAAGCAAAGCAAATAATTCAAAAATATAAAAAAACAAAAACAAAGACCAACTGAAAATTTGCTAAGAACTGGGCTTTCTATAACATACTCAAAGTTGATTAAAGGTGAAAGTATCTATGTTTACAGCAAATGACATATGTGTCTGTTATAGGGTTTGTGAGAATGACTCATTTGGTTTCTGTTTCTGAAATGTGGAGTGATTTACTGCATGTGATTTAGCAGAAAACGAGAGGAGATCCATGTGCAGAGGGCAACTGTGCTGAAGATAACTGGGACAGACGAATCATTTATAAGGTACAAGGAGGCCAATAAATCATGCAAAGAAACTATAAGGCAAGCTAAAATTGATATAGAAAAGGATATTGCAGCAAGCAGTAAAAAAAATCCAAAATTATTTTTTAAATATGTTAATAGTAAAAAAATGAAACAGGAAGGGGTGGGACCAGCTGGTTGATGAAAACAAAATAAAAGCACAGATTCTGAACTCATATTTTTCATCTGTCTACACAAATGAGGAACCAGTAAGTGAAGGTTTCCTTCTTAATAGTCCCAATTCTAGTAATACAACTAATGATGCATGGTTCACACATGAGGAAATTCAAAAGAGACTAGAACATGTTAAGATTAACAAAGGTCCAGGGCCAGATGGTATTCATCCCAGGGTACTTAGCGAGCTTAGCTCTGTGATTGCCAAACCTCTTTACTTAATTTTTCAGGATTCATTGAGATCTGGCATAGTGCCGAGAGACTGGCGAATTGCTAATGTGGTGCCTCTATTCAAAAAAGGATCCAGTTCTCAGCCTCAAAACTATAGGCCAGTTAGTCTGACGTCAGTGGTAGGAAAGCTTTTCGAAGGGTCAATAAAGGATAAGATGGACTTCATAGCAAATCATAATACTATGAGTTTGTGCCAGCATGGTTTTATGCGTAATAGATCTTGCCAGACTAACTTAATTTCTTTTTATGAGAAGGTAAGTAGAGACCTCGATTCTGGGATGGCAGTGGATGTGATTTACTTAGACTTTGCTAAAGCATTTGATACAGTGCCGCACAAAAGGTTACTGGTTAAATTAAGGAATGTTGGTCTGGAACATAGCATTTGTACCTGGATAGATAACTGTCTAAAAGATAGACTACAAAGAGTGGTGGTAAATGGAACATTTTCTAATTGGACCACTGTTGTTAGTGGGGTACCGCAGGGCTCTGTACTAGGTCCCTTGCTTTTCAGCTTCTTTATTTATGACCTGGAGGTGGGCACTTTGGCAAAAATAATATAAATGCAAGTTATACACTAAATGGCAGTGTGTTGGGAGTTTCCTTAAATGAGAAGGACCTAGGGGGGACCTAAGTTGTCTAATTCTGGGCAGTGTCATTCTGTGGCTACTAAAGCAAAATAAAGTTCTGTCTTGCATAAAAAAGGGCATCAACTCAAGGGATGAAAACATAATTATGCCTCTTTATAGGTCCCTGGTGAGGCCTCATCTGGAGTATGCAGTGCAGTTTTGGACTCCAGTCCTTAAGAGGGATATAAATGAGCTGGAGAGAGTGCAGAGAAGTGCAACTAAATTGGTTAGAGGGATGGAAGACTTAAATTATGAGGGTAGACTGTCAAGGTTGGGGTTGTTTTCTCTGGAAAAAAGGCACTTGCGAGGGGACATAATTACACTTTACAAGTACATTAGAGGACATTATAGACAAAATAGCTGGGGACCTTTTTACCCATAAAGTGGATCACCGTACCAGAGGCCACCCCTTTAGACTAGAAGAAAAGAACTTTCATTTGAAGCAACGTAGGGGGTTCTTCACGAGGTTGTGGAATGCACTGCCGAGTGATGTTGTGATTTCTGATTCAGTTAATGCCTTTAAGAATGGCTTGGATGATTTTTTGGACAGACATAATATCAAAGGCTATTGTGATACTAAGCTCTATAGTTAGTATAGATATGGGTATATAGAATTTATGTAAAAGTAGGGAGGGTGTGTGTATGGATGCTGGGTTTTCATTTGGAGGGGTTGAACTTGATGAACTTTGTCTTTTTCCAACCCAATTTAACTATATAACTATGTAACCAACAATGAGGCAGATTTACTAAAGGGTGAAGTGGCCATTGCTAGCAAAAATTCACCAGAAATATCATCCACAGGAACATCACCAATTTACTAAGAGGCGTAGAGCAAAGAGACTGTTGCTAGTGCAATTTAGCTCTATTTAGCCAGGCCAGGCAAGCGATTTTTGCTCCAGAAATTCAGAATTTTACAGAATGTTACCTCTTTCGCCAGATTTTCCTTTACCAACTTAGACCTGACGAACTGATAATATGAAGCTACTGTACATCCTCCTCGATCTTGTCAGTGATATCAAATCCTGAAAAGTCATACAAATTATATTTGTTAAAGCGGGATTGTCTTTAAAAGTTGTAACAAACAGGCGTGTTTACTGCAGGAGTAGGGGTAAATTCCAAGTGGGAGGTGGGGGGAGCGAGGGCCTGGACTAGGGGTACTGTTTAATTTATTAAATTAATTTGGTGAAAAAAAAAGGAATCTCATTATCATTGTTTATTGCAGAGAGGTTAATCATTCACATTGGTCACTGTCCCTCTGGAAAATACAATCATATTTTCCTATCACAATGTTGTAAATTAACTCACCCTTGAATCAGTTTCTTCAGGAGACATCATAACTGTTTATGGGCTGTGGATGGAAGCTAGAACATACGGAGTAAACCCATAAAAACACAGGTAGAACATGGGTACTGTTGGGAAAGAACCAAACTCTAGCACTACGAAGCAACAATGCTATCCAATAAGCCACTGTGAAAACAAATCTTAAAAGCAAAATTGCATTTTTCTATAATTATCCCTAATGTTATTATTTCTTTAGATAAGAGAAGTTTCAGTATTCTACATGATAACAAGGAGTAATTAAAGTCTAGGCTTAAATGTAATTGTAGCTGAAGGTGTTCTAAACAGCACTACAGGGTGCAATAAGCTCATTTATTTTGTCATATTTGGAGAACCTGCAAATTGTAACAACAGTTACTGCTTGGTAAAATTATGGGTTTTTTTTCCTCAGTTTACTTTGTTCCCAAGAACCATTAGTTCTAGCATGTCAAATAAATCACCCAGTACTTTCTCCACTTTTGGAATTTACATATGCTGTTGAGCTGCATATTGAGTACTTATGCTACTACTGACAAGTAACAATTAATTTGTATAGAGCAAAATTTTGCATTTCTTACTAATTTCTGCAGGGGTTATAGAGGGAAGGGAGATATTGGCAAGGATCAGCATCCCTAGTTTTATTGGCTGTCCCTGTGGATGGTGGACCACATCACATTTTCACATGACAACCACTAGTTTCATTTCTCCTAAGACTTACACATAATACCTGTTATTAACACAGTTACAGGGTTGACATTCCACCCAGCTCCAGGAAGTTACAAGGTAAGGAGGCTCGAGATATTCATGAGTAACCTTATCTTACGGGAGATGTGTTGGGTACAAAGATTGCATGACTCCTAATCAATTGCTTATATTATATGTGACAAATGTTCCTTTTTTTAATGCTTCTTTATAAATATCATCTGTCAAAATATTTTCTTGTATTTTTAATATATTACATAATCAAACAAAAAAGTTACTAGTTTGAAACCAATACCAGGTTTAAAAAAGATACAAAGTGCATTCATGGAATTGTTATCCTTATTACTTTTTATGACAGCATATTTAAAACCCTTGGACTTTGAACATATTTTCTTTGTTACTAAAAATTATGTGAGGCGTGTGCATTTCTGTCAGCTGTTGGAGTGAGATAAAGGCTGCAGTCAGCTGAGAGCTGCAAGATATTTTTTTTTAACCCAGAGCACGCTGCCCTATAATCTAGATAGCCTCCATATTACAGCACAAGTATGAAGTAGCGCTTTGGTATTTGAAATTTTAAAAGAAAGTGTTAGTCTGATATATTTCCCCTCCCAAACAGGAATAGAACAATCTTTAAAAGCAGTACAAAATGTTCTCTTTAACAGTTATCTTTATTCTTTAAGTTTATCAATATTAAGTGTTTCATGTATCTTGTGCTCTGTGGTTAAGGAAGTGTATATTTACTAACATGTAGCCTAGATAGATAGATAGATAGATAGATAGATAGATAGATAGATAGATAGATAGATAGATAGATAGATAAAAATACACAATAAGATCAGAATTTCCCCATTTTCTAGATTAATTCCTTTTCCCCCCACAGATACTCACCAGGTAAAACCTGCCAAACTGCACTGTTATGCCTGAACTTAAGCTAATAATAATAAATTTGCCTGCAGGTTTGCAAGGTGCTCATTGTTTGCAATAAATTGATAAATTAGTTAGTATTGATTAATTAGCCCATTCTGTTCACAGTCCTGTGTATAAAGCAGGTCAAGAGATTCTCCCTTCCCTTTATCCACATGGTATACCAGAAGTAATGGAGACCATACACAGACTGACCTGCTTGTCTCCATGTGACGAATAGTTGGATATGACAGCATTTGGCATTCAACAAGGATGGTCTAATATATTGACTGATCTAGGACAACAGCCAGTCTCCAGCCTCTTTTTGTATGAATAAGAACACATGCACAGTATAGGATGCACAACACATCAGTTTCTACTACTACCAGTGTGCCAGTGCAACCTATATTTCCGTAGCAACATACATGACACCTCTCAAACTCATCTTCTCCAAAGAAAACAAACCCAGCATTGATTGTCTTATCTGGTAACTTAAATATTCTATTTTATTTAACAGTTTAGTTGTACATCCATTGGTCTGGCATCAAAACCCACACTGCATAGTTAGGGTGTGATCTTACTATTCTATCTAGCTATAAACATTCTTAAATATGCCTGCATTTCTTGAATGAATGCTGTTTTGTACAAAAGAAAGCCCTTTATATGCTTTACAAGAAACACGTAGAGCTGCAAATTCTGTTATCCACAATAACCTAAAATGTTATACCACTCATAGAAACTGAAGTTAGTCAGATGACTGGTGACATATTTTCAGTACTACTTGGGAAGTCAGCCATATTCTTTTGGTGTGATGTCACTTCCTGCCTGAGTCTCTCCCTGCTCACGCATAACTTAGATTACAGCAGAGAGGGGAGAAAGGAGGGGGTTAAAGGTAGGGGGAGATGGAGAGAGGAGCAAACTGAGCATGTTCAAGCCGTAGCCCTGGAGGTTTAAGCTGAAAACAGAAAGTCTGATACAGAAGCCCATGTGTACACAAAGGAAAGAAATGTAGTGTTTTTTTTGACAGGGGACTCAGAGCAGCATTACTTTGAGGGGTTACTGGTATATTTAAATAAAGCTTAATTCATTTTCTCCTTTAAGACATAACCCCTTCTCCTTTAAGACAAAACTCCATTACTGATCATTCAAAGTTCCACCTGCCCTGTTCAAAATGAATATTCATTGTCCACTTAGCAACATTTTGCAAATCTGCAGTAACAAATGGCAACTAATTATATATGCACTTTCATTGTTCTACCTGAAACTGTCTGAAAAGATAATAGCAGACTGGTTGTTACGGCCCCGGTGAAAATTTCTCAGCGCTTAAAAATAATCTTAATATATTTTTTAGAATTATTTGAAGCTGTATAGTTCCATAGACAAAATTTGAATACTATTTTACCAGGTATATGCATTTAAGAGATAACTTTCCTCAGAATACTGTGTAGGCCTAGTACAGGTATAGGATCTGTATAAGCTCCAAATTACTGGTAGGCCATCTCCCATAGAAACAGATTTACTTTTTTCTCTATATTAATAAAACATTACCATGCACTTGTTCCCAACTAAGATATAATTAATCCATATTGAAGGCAAAACAAGTCTAATGGATTTTATTAATGTTTAAATATTTTTTTAGTAGAATTAAGGTATGGATATCCAAATTACAGAAAGATCCCTTATCTGGAAAACCACACGCCCGAACATTCTAGATAACAGGATCCATACCTATATAAGCATTCACAGCAAGTGAAGGCTTGCAAACAAAAAACATGCAGTATATGTTTTTAAAACAAGCTCTTAGTTTTACTTGCTTCACAAAGAACATAGATTAATATTAGATAGATTAATATTGTTTGTTAAAAATATATGCAAATAATAGGTTCAACTTGTTAACAAACCTTAAGTAGGATAAAGGCGGCCTGCTTTGGTCTTATGGGAACATAATAGCATAAACTTCACTGCAAGAACAGATAAGTTTACATTTTTTACTACTTGCTTGATAAAGGAAAATGTATTTGATTTACAAATAAATACCAAGCCCCAGTTCCTGAATTCTGTGAAAATGTCAGAACACAGAAATGTTTCTTAGAATGTCTCTTAGTAGAGAAAACAAAGCAAAACCACCAACTACTGATGAGAAAAAAACTAATATCACAAAATGGCTTTCAAGAGAGACACCATATTACAGAAAACACAGTCAGGAATGTTAGCCTTTTTTAAACCTTTTCCCAGTTTTGGCTTTCCTTACTTTACTTTACCAAAGTAACATGGAAAGTCAAACACAATGTGTGCCTTGCTGTAGAATACTCATTCTGTCATTCATTCATTCTGTCATTCATCCTCCCTGTTTCATTATGGACACCAAAGAAGCTGAGCACAATGGTGCAGGTAAACCCCTGTACCAGAAACATTGTGCTCTTCTTTAATGGTGGAAAAGCCCTGACCCCATGAGGTCAAAGGTCAGGTCTTCATATCAATACCTTCAGGTCTTCCACAGTAGTAGTAAAAAACTGACATATATGTGCTTTGAATACATTACAAATGCTTTGCTAGTTACACTTCAATATACAATGTTTCTGTGTGATTTAGGAAAGATTTTATGTTAAAGATAATATCACCAGATATTATCAGTTAATAGTACTGTTCCAACAGAATTCTGCAAAAAATGCTGCAAAAAATGCTACAAAAAATGCGAAGACCGCACACTCAAAGTATATGAAAAATTATTTATTACATCAAAAAAGCAAAATTACAAGAAATGGCCCCAAAGCATAGGCCCTACGCGTTTCGACCAAAAAGGTCTTCAGCGGGGGCTAAAAAGTCCAAAATTAATAAAAAGGCAGAATTCTGCACTGAAATCTGTTTTATAATAGAGCAAACACAT
Source organism: Xenopus petersii (assembly GCA_038501925.1). Lineage (NCBI taxonomy): Eukaryota > Metazoa > Chordata > Amphibia > Anura > Pipidae > Xenopus > Xenopus petersii. The sequence goes on from CM076672.1 coordinate 134,930,169, forward strand.
TTTCTGATTTTCCTTCTAGCAGACTCAAGGACATTCATTGAGATTAGACAAAAACAGGTTCCATCTTTTTTCCTTCCTAAATCAATTGGTTTCATCTAGAAAAATAGGTTAAACCTGGTGAAGATAAGTATTTTTTTTACTTATGTTACTGATCCTCAAAAAAAGGTGGATACTCTTCTCGTATGGGTTAAACTATCGCATTTTGGAAGAGTGCTTATCAATGCTTCATTTTGTTTTATAATTTCACCAGTTCTTTTTATTGCTTGTCTCTTCTGACCCTTCTGGTGTTGCCTATGAAAAAGCTGTGAGATATGTTCTTAGAATTAGTGTGATTCTTTTTTTAACCCACTGTATTTCTTGTAATCTTCCTGTATTTTGTTTTCAGGAGTTTCCCCGCAGAACTTAGTTAAGTCTTACAGTATCTTAATCACATTAATGCTAACTTTATAAGGTACAAAGCAGATAAAAATTTTATAAAGCTGACATGCATACAAAGGATTACACTTTGATCTGCATATCATAAAATCAGACTCTTTGTAAAGTAACACTAAGGTGGTGTATTTATAGATGCATACAGTATGTCATGTCAGCTCCAAATGAGGAAAACCCTCACTCCAGGAAAGTTCTTATATTAGAAACTAAAAGGTAATACAGTTATCAGCTTTCATACCACTTGTAACAGAAAGGTAAAAGAAGGGAATATTTCTGGCTGGTTGAAAATAACTTCCGTTTTGTAGAACAAATCACACAATTTGACGTAGTATTGGTTTTATTCCCATATTATCAATGTATTTCTATATCATACAATAGGTGGAATATTATTGGAAAAGATCTTCCTCCATATTTCTGTATCCCTTCCCCAAAATTATTTTAAAGAATGCAAATACTTGACATCAGACAGTTTAATTAATTCTAACAAAAATATGAGACATAGGGTCAGATTCACTTCCAAGAGAAAACGTTACTTTATAGTTTATCATCTAAAAACTTATGAGTGAGATTTAAATTCTCCCAGTTCAGTTCCATTTTCCCCATGTGATAAACAGCGAGTTAAAGAGATTCTGCCATGATTTTTATGGTGTAATTTTTATTTGTAAATTACACGGTTTACACTGCAAATAATTCACTCTACCATATAAAATGTAATTCCTGAACCAATAAGTGTATTTTTTTGTAATATTGGTGTGTAGGCAGCCATCTCAGATCATTTTGCTTGGTCATGGGCTTTCAGAAAAAGCTAGCACTTCATGATGGCTCTGCTTTCTGGCAGGCTGTTGTTTCTCCTACTCAATGTAACTGAATGTGTCAAAGTAGTTCCTGGATTTTTACTATTGTGTGCTGTTCTTATATCTACCACAGAGCTGTTATCTAGTTACATTGCCATTGTTGAGTTGTTAGGCTGCTGGGGGCTGGGTCGGCAGGACACCAGGAAAAAACCCGGTGAGCCCCGGCCACCATGGCCCGGTTGGGCCAGACCTGCTCCCCTATCAGGCGAAACTAAAAAAATATATATTTGGCGCGGTGCGGGATGTGCACGGACTTTTGCACATGCGCGCGACGCTCCGTTTCTTGCGCAGCAATCTGTTTCTTGCACATGCCCACAATGTGCCGGGTTTTTGCATATGCGCACACAGCCCCAGTTTTTGTGCATGCGCATGGGGCCCCCAAAGTTAGGAGCCTGGTGGGCCCCAAATGCGCCAGTCCGACCCTGCCTGCGGGGGGAAAGGGATTGGGTGATATCACTCCAATTTGCAGAGTGACTGAAGTTTATCAGAGCACAAGTAACGTGACTAGGGGCAGCTGGGACAATATGTCTAGCCCCATATTAGATTTCAAAATTGAATATAAAAAAAAAATCTATTTGCTCTTTTGAAAAACAGATTTAAGTGCAGAAATCTGGTGGAACAGCTCTATTAAGTAATGTGTTTTGAAAAACAATGTTTCCCATGTCAGTATCCTTTTAAGGTTTCTCATTTAATTACATATGGCTGTATGAGGAATTGAATTAGGAGATAAGCTTTTCTTATCAATTTGCATTATTTTTTTTAAATAGCTACAGTTTTTTTTTCCTTTTTGGGATGTTAGCCAAAGTTAGGACATGGGTCAACCTCTTGGACACCATTCAGGGTTGACCTGTTTATTGTCTTCTTAAAAATGCCAATTTACATTTATTGTGTGAAGATTATTAGTCTAGTTCCATGGCTTTAAGAATAAGGTAACTTTGTATATCACAGATAGTATCTCAAAGAGGATGAATATGGGAGCTGTTTACATAGAAAGGCTGAATATACATAGATAAACTAATTTTTTTTTTTATAACGCTAACGTATTTCTACCTTGAAAGGGTAGCAATGTTCATCTCAAAGGGCAGGGTGAGAGATCCATATTAAATATACCAGTATGGAAAACCCATTATCCAGAAAGCTCCAAACTATGGGAAAACAGTCACCCATAGGCTCCATTTTCATCAAAGAATTCAGATTTTTAAAATTGATTTCAATTTTTTTCTGTAATAAGAAAACAGTAATTGATCCCAAGTAAGATATATTGGGGAAAATTCACTATGCGCCGAAGCGCCTAACGCTAGCGTCAATTCGCTAGCATTGGGCATTTTCGTTAGTTCGCAAATTTACTAACGGACGCTGGCGTAACTTCGCTAGTGTAACTCCGCACCCTTACGCCTGGCGAATTTGCGCAACGGACGTAACTACGCAAATTCACTAACGCGTGCATTGTTCTGAACGGTACCTTTTACGCTAGACTTCCTTCGCCACCTCAGACCAGACGAAGCGCAATAGAGTAGATAGGGATTTCTTCAAAAAAAGTTAACATTTTTTCTACGTTTTTTCTATATTATGGGTGATAGGCTGAAAAAGATCGAAATTTTTTTTGGGAATCCCCTCCTTCCCCCCTACATCTCCTAACTCATGGCAACTTAACTATACAGTGGGGCACATGTGTAAGGCAAAATAAAAATTTTATTTTATGTTTTGAAGGTTTCCCAGGCATTTGTAGTGCTGCTACATATTTCTCCATTGAAATTTGAATTTGGCGCCGTATGCAAATTAACCATCGCTAGCGTAACTGGCGAAGTGTAGCAATGAGTGCGGATCGGTCGCTGGCAAATTGCCCTCAAGTAAATCTGCCCCCATGCAGATTTACGACCAGGCTGTTTGCCATAAAATGTACCAATAAAGGCATTTTAAATTGATTGGTGCTATACGAAAATTTCTTCTCTAAAACTTTAATGTCATAACATTTATTAAAAGATCTGAATAAAAAAGGTACGAATGGGAAATAATGTTGAATGATCTGAAAAATAAATACAAGAAGTTTTTTATACAATTCTTAGCGAAAAAAATCCTCTAAAAGTCCAAATTGATTAAATCGGTCCAATAGGATCGGCGCAGCTCCTATTGACGTCTATAAGACCTCGACAACTTTTACCTGGTAACATTTTTTATTTGAGGTTTTCGTGTTTTTTACAATTAAGAAATCTCAAGTTTTTTACAGCTTTTAAAGAAAAATAGGAAAACCACAAATTTATAGAGATTAGTGGGGGGGAAAATTACAATTCAATTGTTAGTAAATCAGCCCCATAATGTATAGCGATCCAATTATTATCCAGAAAACCCCAGGTCTAGAGCATTCTGCATAATTGATAGTCATACCTGAATATACAACAAATTCAATTTGGAATCAAAAATGATCTTTTCCTTCATGCAAATATCTGTACCTCATATTTCCTTCTGAATTAAACTCTTTCTAAAAATAGATTCCTGAAAAAACTGTTTTCATTTGGAAGTCATTTACCTAAGAAATGTGCTTTTTGCTGGCAGTCCAGCACTAACCTCTTCATGGAGAGGGTTGGCAAACCCCAATACCCCTGATATGCCCCTGAGATGCTGATGCATATTTTGGCTGTATCACCTCTAGAGCATTGAGTGGTGCTGTTATAGTGCACCAATACATTCTAGACCTGCACTTGTGGATGCTCAGCATGGGACAAGGTTCTTTTTTCTCCACAACCAGGTTTTTAAATAATAATAGTAATAATAACCTTGCACCTCTGATGGGGAATTTATTTTTAATAACAGGTATCCTTTCATATGTTAATCCATAAGTGTGCCGCCCATTGGGCTTATATAGCTCTTTATATATATATTGATAGCCCAATTATATTACAGTGACTTAGTTACTTCATTCAGAGCTTCTAGCTTTAAATTTGCTAGCCAATACCTCACTACCACTGATTCAAGGGAGTCATGTGATCATAGGGCAGCCGTTATTTCCCTTCACAGTGGCAGCCATTCATACCTGTTCAGCTTAGGGTGAGAAGGTATTCTGTTTTTATCTCGAGGATACAGTTTTCTTTTGGATTACAATTGCTTGCAACAATTCTACAATTAAAGCCAAGGAATTAAAGCTCATCTAATGCTGTGTTCTTGTGAGTAAGCTACTGTCAAATGTAAGTTCATCCATTTCTACAATTTACTGGAGGCAGAATAGTAAAAACAGAACCTTGCACCCTTTGCTAGTGAAGACAAAGGCTTGCACCCTGTACTAGTAAAGACAGCAAGATTGAGACTTGTTTCTTGTTATACAACAAGCCTGCTCACAGAATCGTATCAAGAATTGCTTAAGTCTGCTTATGCTTTGCTAACGTGGGACTGTTAAAAATCAAATGCCTATGTCTGTTGACAGCTGCTGACAGATATAATTTCTCTACTTGTCATAAATCCGTGGATTTCATTATCTATAGAAGTTTATATTGTTTTGAATTTTCACAGCTTAAGGATTACAGTTTATTTGCTCTTATTGAGAGGATCAAGTTACAAACTTATACTGGACTCTTTTTGCCTGCAAGGTGGTAATAATTTTCATCACACCCAGCTTTCTGTCAAATATATATAATGTCTTTACAAGGATTTGAATGTTCAAGTAATGCAAATATTCAAGAAATGGCATCTGCAAAAGGATTAAATCAAATGTCTGTTATGCCAAAGCGTGCAACCAAACCTTCCCAAAAGGTGATAGAAAACTATGAGACCGAAAAAGATCTTATTTTAGGGAAGCTGGATGATATTTGGAAGAAGAATGTTCATTGTATGTCACTTTTTAATGCCAATTCTGATAATTCCAGTGAGCTGAATGATGTTCTAAAACGTTTAAGAAATGCCTTTGACTGTTTTCAAACACTGTCTGAGAGATATCTTGCATTTTTAAACAGATCAGGTATTAAAGGTTTATCTGAGGAGAAGAATAGAATTTATCTCATTAAAGAGCAACGGTGTAACACTGTTCTTGAGGTAATAATGAAGATTGAACATAGGATTGCGGATTTACATGAAGTTAGATCACATAGGAGTGTATCTTCAAAACACACATCCAGGTCCTCTAAATCTTCCAGATCTGCCTATTCACACCATTCCACAGTCAGTGAAAGGCTTATTCAAGCACGTGCAGATGCGGAAGTAGCAAAATTATTATCAAAGTTCTCTGTAAAAGAGGCTATGCTTAAAGCTTCTCAAACACAAATGCAAGCAGATCTTGCATTTAAACAAGCTGAAGCAGAAATTCTTCAACGGGAAAGAGATGAGGCTGCAGCTTTAGCAAGGCTGAGGGTGTATGAGGAGGCCGTAAAAGGACAAAGTGGGGAGGAATCAATAAGTATTGCTGCTTCACTTGCCTCAGAGGACTCACTGAAGCGTACTAGAGACTATCTTGCAAGTCTTAGCAGTAGGCAAGCAGTAGACAATGCCTCAGAGGAGCATGAATTTACACATAAAGTTCAGGAGCAGTCCCAACAAGAAGCATACATTTTGTCCAGTAACAAAGGTCAAATTACTGCGGATACAAATATTAATGCTAGAAGCCTCTACAGTGCTCAATCCATGCAGCTACAGATGGGTGCACTACAACAGGTTGGCATCACAAGTTTGGATACACCGCATGACACAAAGGCCTTTTCCCTGGGACAAACACTTCTAAGTGATATGGCTCCCTCGCAGAGACAAGCGAGAACAACACTCATTGAACCTCCTCCAGGACTGAACACCTTTGCACCTCCATACATTCCTGCAACCTCAAGTGTAACAAATACAGATACCAGGCTAGAACACGCTCCTCAGATCATTAAGACGGAAAGGTCAGAGATGTCTGAATTTGCCAAGTATATGATCCGACGTGAGCTTATAAGCACTGGTCTTACAAACTTTGATGATTATCCTGAAAACTACAGATCTTGGAAGTCAACTTTCAAAACAACAATGGAGGATTTGGGAATCTCTGCAAAAGAAGAACTTGACCTACTGGTAAAATGGTTAGGCTCAGAGTCTTCTAAACATGTTGTTCAGATCAGAAGAGTGCATGTGCACAATTCTACAGCAGCCCTCAGTGCTGCTTGGGAAATTTTAGAGCAGACATATGGCAGCTCAGAAGTTATAGAAAATGCCCTGTTCAAGAGAATACAGGATTTCCCAAAAATCTCCAACAGGGAAAATCTTAAATTTCAAGAACTGAGTCATCTTCTTCAGGAATTACAACTTGCTAAAGAAGACCCTTGCTTACCAGGCCTCAGTTATCTTGATACTGCACATGGAGTTAATCCAGTGGTTGAGAAACTGCCTTTCAACCTTCAAGATAAGTGGACATTTTTAGGTTCAAAATACAAACAGGAGCACCATGTCTCCTTTCCACCTTTCTCTTACTTCTGTAAGTTCATCAAGGATATAGCCAGAGCCAAGAATGACCCAAGCTTCATATACACTGACTCAAGAGTACCTACGTCTCCTTCTTCTAAGTCACAGAAGCCAGATTCCAGGTAGAAGAGAAAACTGGGCCAGTATTTGTTCAGAAAACAGATGTTATTCAAAGAGAAAAGGTTGAGAATCCAGACAGACAATGTCCTCTTCATAAAAAACCTCATGCTCTTAAGAAGTGTAGAGGATTCAGGGACAAAACCCTCAAGGAACGCAAAGAGCTTCTTCAAAAATATGGCATTTGCTACAGGTGCTGTGCATCAACAGAACACTTTGCTAAAGAGTGTAAGGCTGCCATCAAATGTTCAGAGTGTGAAAGTATTAAGCATGTTTCTGCCCTTCATCCAGAGCCTCTCAATCCTTCGTCTGGGCAACAGATAACCCCTGCAGCAGAGAATGGCGGGGAGGACGCAGTGTTAACCACTACATCTCCCATGGTTTCTTCTACATGCACACAAGTTTGTGGAGATCGCCTTCATAGCAAGTCATGTGCCAAAATATGTCTTGTTAATGTGCATCCTAAAGGGCATCCTGAGAAAACTGTGAGAATGTACGCTATCTTGGATGATCAAAGCAATCGATCACTAGCTAGATCTGAATTCTTTGAACTGTTCAATATTAATGGGAACACTGAACCCTACACACTTGGAACATGTGCTGGTGTAACAGAATCAATCGGAAGAAGAGCAAATGGCTTCATAATAGCATCACTTAACAACACTTTGAAGTTACCACTGCCAACTTTAATAGAGTGTAATCAGTTACCAAACAATAGAGATGAGATTCCAACACGTGAAGCTGCAAGTCTTCATCCCCACCTGATGCACATAGCTGACCAGATACCAGCTGTAGACAAAAATGCCAACATACTACTTCTTCTGGGCAGAGACATCTTGCGGGTCCACAAGGTTCGTCAGTATTGCAATGGTCCTAGAAATGCCCCTTATGCCCAGAGACTCGATCTTGGATGGGTGATAGTTGGAAAAGTGTGCATTAGTAAGGTAGACCCACCAGATAGAATCAGTACATGGAAGACTAACGTGCTAGAGAATGGTCGCACTTCTTTTTTCAAGCCATGTAAAAATCATTATTATGTGAAGGAAAAACCTAAAACTGGCTTTGAGTCATCCCTCTTCACTCAGGAACAGTTAATGTCCTCAACGTATTTCAAAGACCAGCTTGAAAACACAATATTTCAAGTTACAGTGGATGACAACAAACCAGCTCCATCTATCGAAGATAAAGAGTTTATTAAGATAATGGACAAAGAATTCTTTAGAGATGATTCTAACAGCTGGGTAGCTCCTCTACCATTCCGTGTCCCAAGACAAAGGTTGCCAAACAATCGAGAACAAGCACTCTTGAGATTTGTTTCACTACAACGTTCCCTGAAGAAAAATCCAGAGATGAGAGAACATTTTGGGAATTTTATGAAAAAGATCTTTGACAATAGATGCAGAATTGAACTATTGTTTGTTTTATTGGTTCTTAGATGTACATACATATTTATGTTGATATATCTAAAAAGTTTAATTAGATATATAATTTTTAAATAATAGTGGTATCTACAGATACCAAGCGGGGAGTGTGCCGCCCATTGGGCTTATATAGCTCTTTATATATATATTGATAGCCCAATTATATTACAGTGACTTAGTTACTTCATTCAGAGCTTCTAGCTTTAAATTTGCTAGCCAATACCTCACTACCACTGATTCAAGGGAGTCATGTGATCATAGGGCAGCCGTTATTTCCCTTCACAGTGGCAGCCATTCATACCTGTTCAGCTTAGGGTGAGAAGGTATTCTGTTTTTATCTCGAGGATACAGTTTTCTTTTGGATTACAATTGCTTGCAACAATTCTACAATTAAAGCCAAGGAATTAAAGCTCATCTAATGCTGTGTTCTTGTGAGTAAGCTACTGTCAAATGTAAGTTCATCCATTTCTACAATTTACTGGAGGCAGAATAATAAGTCTGTACTGGCATGAGCCAAAATCCAAAACATTTACCAAAAAGAGGTACATAGAAACCAGAAAATCATTAACTAAACAATGCCAAAGTTGAGTCTGTTTTCCAAAAAGAAATTCCTGAGGAAAAACATGATCTTTTACAGATGGGTCTTTCCCAGAGATCGCCCATCCCTTGGTTCTCCCCTTCCTTGGGTGTCATTCAGAAAGTAAAGGGAAAGCGCACCAATGAAATACACATTGGTGAATCAGTATTTGTAAGGGTGATATTGTGCAGTGCCAAACACTATCACACCATAGAGCAGAATGGTATTTGACTACTCAAAGCTGTCAAGCATGTTCTGCCAAACTGATATAGGTATTGAATGTAATAATTTCAATCAAAAGGCAAATCAAATTTAAGATCCCCTTAATGATGCAACGAATCTCACCCAGTTAACTTATATAGTTTATTGAATTAAAGTGCCCTCCCTTAGTGTGTTTTTGTGTCAGCAAATGGTTACACCCAGACCTTTCTGACACACCCATGTTTCCTATAAACTGTTAAATACAGTAAATACCAATAAACTGAACCTGTCTTGTTTCCTGTTCTTAGAACTGCAGTTGTAATTTTATCAACCTCACACAAAGACCTCTGACATATATTATGCAGCATTATTATGTGGGATAGCCTTATGTGATATAACACTTGTCACCTGCCCACATGTATGGAATGCCCAGGTACTAGAACATTGCTATGCCTGCCATTGCCCTGAACTGAAAAACTGCTTAATACACATCTGTATAGAAACTTAAAAAATGTTCCACATTTTCATGTATGTAATATATAGCCTGATTTACATGGGAAATTAACAAAATTACATCTAGTTCTGTTTTGGCAGAAATAGCATGGTTTTTTTTTGAGTCCATAAAGTAAACCAGGAATGTGACATTTCTTTTGTGTTATATTTAATTCCATGAGTGGTGATAAGCAAATCTGCCCATTTCACAGAAAAATTTGTGAAACGCATATGCATTGCTCCTCATTGGGTGTTTTTTTCTCACTCCAAATGCATTAGTCAATGGCATTTTTTTCCTCAAGTTTTTTCTCATTCCAAATGTATTAAAGTAAGTGGGTTTTTTTGAATTTCTGTTTTCATTTCATTTCATTTTCGCAAAAAAATTTGCACAAGGTGAAATGCAGAATTTCACTAAGAATCTGGTGTCCATTGCCCCCTGTTACGGGTGTGGACACTGTCCCTTGTTATGGTTTCTGGTTCAAGTGGCCACTGGCCCTTGTTATGGCTTTTGGCTCATTAGTCGCTGGCTCTGGCCTTTGGCCCACATGGCTGCTGGCTATTGTTATGGCCTTTGGGCTTGCATGGTCATTGGCCCTCAGCTCTGGTGAACTTTGGTCCTTGTTATGGTTTTTGACTTGAATGGCTGCTGTCTCTTGTGATCTTTGACTTGTGTGGCCACTGTCAGTTTTTGTGGACTTTGGCTTGAGTGGCCATTGGCCCTCAGCTCTGGTGCCCATTTGCTCTTGTTATGGCCTTTGGCTCAGCTGGCTGCGTGGCCTTGTTATGTCTTTTGACTTTGCTGTTCGCTGGCCCTTGTTACGGCGTTTGGATCTGCTGAACCTTGTTATGGCCTTTGGCTCGGCTGACCTTTAGCTCTGGTGGCCACTGGCTCTTGCTATGGCCCTTTGCTCAAGGGGTTGCTGGCCTTTTTTAGGACCCTTGGCTCACAAGGAAGGTGGCCTTTGGTGTGATGTGGGTGTTGACCTTGGCAGTGGCCCTTGGCACTGGCCTTTGCATGGTGATTGACTTGCACCAGTATTTTATAAGCTCCAGTGTAAATTTACATGCTAGATGGTCGTTGCCCTGAGTTGTGTGAGCAGTAGCTAGTTCCTGTGCTGGTTTTCAGCAGCAGCTGTTTTTTTTATCTGAATATTGTTCCAGTCTCTGTTTTTGGACTTGTGTGCTGCTACTTTACCAGCAATAGCTGGTCTGTGGGCCAGTACTATTGCATTAGTGTCTGCATGTGTAGAAGGTGTTTTTTGCATCAGGAGCTGCAAGTGCTGTGCTACTTTTTTGCTTATGTGCTAGTGGCCTTTATTTCTTGGGGTTGACATGCACTGCAGCTGGCTTGGGAATCAATGTCTAGGGATGGGCGAATTTGACCCATTTAGTTTCGGCAAAAATTCGCCCTGGGCGAAATGCCGCAGACGCCATTAAAGTCTATGTCACGCAGCGAAATTGTTTTGACTTTGTCTTTTTTTTGTTTTTTGACGCACACTGCCATAGTCTATGGGCGTCATTTTTTCGGCAAAACAAGGCGAAAAAATGTGCCCATCCCTAGTCTACATGTGTGACAGCTGTTCATGTGTGTTTATGTTTGTATGGCTTGTGTGCCAGTGGTTGCATGTGTGGTATTTCTCTTGTGCTGCTAAAGGTCATGCATGATGGCTAGAGTTTGCAACACATGTAGCTTGTGCATTGGTTGGCCTAGGCTAAAGGTTATGTTCATGATGGCTGGCTGGTGCACCAGTCATTTCACAAATGATTGCTGGTTGGTACCAGGGGTTTGCAGGCTGCTTAGATAACCTAGAATCAGCAGTTGGTATGTGCAGTACCTGAGGTTGGCACCAGTTTTTTGCCTGTTGAGGTCAGTAGTTTGGTCCTAGCCTTGCATATGCTAAAGGTTGATTTCTGACAACACTGTATGGGCTGCTACCAGTGGTCTGTGTTTTCTAGATCACTTGTTAGTACTGTTTAGATGTGGGCAACCATGTTTGGTCAGTGAGAACCCATTAAGCAGGGAATTGGCTTTTTCTGCTTTGTAATGCTTGATCCTTTTTGTATGCTATATTTGATAGTTACAGTTAGAGGCATATTTATTATTAAAACAGCGGGATAATACACCACACATCGCCGTGTAAAAAACAACATAAAAAATGTTTTTACAAGTTTTTTCTTAAAGTGATTTCTGCTGGAAGTAATGTAAAATAACGTCACACAGCAGAATAATGCTATGGTTTGTAGAGTTTTTCAGCTTCTGTTTTCAGGGGCTATGTTTTCTGGCTGTGATGCTAGTCTTGTCAGCCATGACCTTTTTTGTTTCTTCTTTTTTTTGTTCCCACCCCTTATGGATTTGGGGCAGTGCTTGGCAATTCCCAACTGTACTGACATGGAGGGACACTGAAGAAAATTTGAATTTCACTTACCTTCTTACCATAAATTCCATTTCTTCTAGTCCTGACATGTCAGTACAAATTATTATTTTCTGTACTGCTATGTCATATATATATAACACTGGTGAGGAGGAAGTCAGGTGGTCTTATAGGTCATGTTTAATTTTGATTGGCTATGTTATAGGTCCTACCACCTTTTCTGGGCAGGGCAACACAACCCGTCTGTACTAACATGTCGGGACTAGAAAAAATGGACTTTACAGTAAGGTCAGTGAAATCCTCAGTTATACTACAGATCACGGTACTAGCCAGACATAAGTGTGTCTCATGGTCTTTCCCAATTTTGTTAAGGGGAAGAAGCCCTTGGCAACTAAATTATGTTTTAACTGTTTCTACAAGGAGTAGGAATTGAATGCCATTATTTTAAGGGATTGTACCAGATGACAGTAAATGACATTGCGTGTGTAAATATTTTTATTTATGTTTTATGGACTCTGGTTAATGTGCAAAGCAATATGATAGCCTTGTTTATTCCACTAGTACAATGTACAATCGTTTTGTTTACAGCATAGCACTGGCATTAGTCAGTAACTAATCTCTAAATGTTTCGATTGCTGGCAGTAAGTGGAAGGTGTGCATTGTGAGTCCAGCCAGTTAGTGTTAGCCTTTATAAGGATTACAATATGATTATGCTGTCACACTGTTTATAGCCCTGCTGTTTACGGTATTGACAATTACAGATTAGCATATTAAAGAGCTCTGAAATGCTGTGACGAGATAGCTTTGGATAATGAAGCACTATCACTATGTGGGCAATTTCTTTACTAAGACACACTGATCTTTGAACCTAATAAACATTTATTTATAAAAAATCAGTTCAGTAGGAAACCCTCCTGGTTTTTTTTTTGGTTACTATTTATAAGTGCCCTTCGGTTGTTCAGTAAATAAAAAAATATAAAATTCCATGTAGTCTCAATGGATTCCACAGAGTCCTCTGGGAATATTGCTACCGTGTTACCACTGGAATCATTTTCTTACAGGTAAATCTACAGATGCACCTCTATTTCCTGCCACTTATTTCTGGAGCATTTGTGCAGTACAATCTCTTATTTTTAGGTCTTTCATCCAGAAAATACAAAAATCCACTCACCAAGAAAACGAACTTGACGTGTATCGTTTTATAAATACCTACTGGGTTATTATACAGTACAAAGATGAAATGCCAACATATAATAAAATGCACTAAATTTGCCCGATTGCATTAACCAATAGTAACCATTAAGATGTTTCGTTTTAAGCAGGTAACCTGTAAATGTTAATGTGCTTATTGCACCATTTAGTTGACATTTTTAAATTCCAGTGGGTTCAAATGTTGCCCAAAAAAATTATCAAATGTTTTAGTCCCAGATGCACCATTTTTTTCTGGATATAATCATGTGTCAATGTAAGTTTACAATATATTAAACATGACATTTATCTCGTTTTGTGACAAAAAGCCATCTTCAAAAGCAGGGCAAATGTGCTAATATCTGAGACATTCAACACAAACATGATTTTTCATCTGTGTCTTCATAACACTGGATGATCTTATCTATCTGTCAGCCTTTGAAAAATGCAAAATATATTTAGAAACATTTCCAAGAGAATGTTGGCTGACTTTACAGACAGAAAGATGTACTGTAAATACTTTAGCATAGTTCTTTTGCCTGCTGAATCACCAGTTTTCATGACCTTATGATGTGTTATGTAAGTTTACAATATTAATATTGCCCATAATAATGCCAGCATTTTATGCAATGCTTTGTACAAATTTTACTTCTGAGAACTATCACTCATCTGAATTCTTATTCAGACACAACCAATTTAAAGATGGTTGACCTCTGTAACTGATGTTGCTAAATGCAAAAAGGCTGTGGATTGCACCAACTTGCTGAAATCTGAAACAGGTCATAAACTGCAGTTGGTTTTGTTAAAGCTGCTCTGTGATGCAGTGCTATGTGTTATGACTCTGCAGAAAGGAAGACATCATTTTTGGTGCACGTAGGTGGAGGTAAAGTTGGGCTAGGCATATTACTAATGTGCTGTTGAGCAGTGTAGTTACATAGTTAAATCGGGTTGAAACAAGACAAAGTCCATCAAGTTCAACCCCTCCAAATGAAAACCCAGCATCCATACACACACCCCTCCCTACTTTCACATAAATGATATATACTCATATCTATACAAACTATAGAGTTTAGTATCACAATAGCCTTTGATATTATGTCTGTACAAAAAGTCATCCAAGTCCCTCTTAAAGGCATTAACTGAATCAGCCATCACAACATCACCTGGTAAAGCAAAGTAAGGGGCATTTTTCACCATTACTGTTGGTATTTGTGCATATGAATAAAAAGCAATTTTCTACAGAGTAATGCCTTAGAATAAATATATGTGTGCGTGTGTAAATGTATTTTCAGACAACTGGTGATTAGCACAGATGACATTTATCACGTGTTGTGACAAAAAGCCATCTTCAAAAGCAGGGCAAATGTGCTAATATCTGAGACATTCAACACAAACATGATTTTCCATCTGTGTCTTCATAACACTGGATGATCTTATCTATCTGTCAGCCTTTGAAAAATGCAAAATATATTTAGAAACATTTCCAAGAGAATGTTGGCTGACTTTACAGACAGAAAGATGTACTGTAAATACTTTAGCATAGTTCTTTTGCCTGCTGAATCACCAGTTTTCCAGAGGCCAACAGCATTGATGTCACTATAGAAATATGAGAGAAATGCTCACTAGAATACCTTTGTACTTTTTGTAGTTCTGAAAATGGAATCTGAACCACCTCATATCATCTATAGAAGGAGAGGGAATCTGCGCTCAGCCAATTAACTCTTTATAGATGAATGCATCAATCCTCTTAAATAGATGTACCGAACATCCAAAACTGTTAGACTTTCAGTGAAAATTAATATTTATTTAAGCTGCTGTACACGACATGCTGTAATTGCCCTTTCTCAAGTGAGAAAGGGCACTTGATAAAGGGCAATTACAGCCTGAAACATGTCGTGTACAGCAGCTTAAATAAATATAAATCACAAGCAGTTAATCTGCATCAGAGTGCTCTCCTCTTCCTCATTGAAACTCATATAATCTATGCAGGTTTTAACATTTTATATTATGTAGACTATGGGGCATATTTATGATTCTTGTCCAAGTTGGGGCCAATTGCAGAAAATGATTGCCTAACCACACTCACATTTCATTCATTTCAATTCATTGCTTTGGCTTGCTGTTGAATGGGCTTTTTTAAAAAATAGAAGTGGGGTTTGTGGAAAAGTCCTGCAGCAGTTCAGTAACATTTTTTACATATCTTTCTACCCAGGAAATGGTTTACTAATGGTTTCTCTCTGGTGATAAATTAAATAATTTAACTATGCAATATATAAGCCCTAAACCACTTTATATCACACACACACACACACACACACACACACTGAGCCTAAAGTGAACATAATGCTTTATACACACAAATTACAAAAAAAGGGCGCCAAACAATGCCAGTGACGTCACTGGGAGTGGGAGTGGTTACAGTACTGACTGCATCAGTGGAATTGATATAGAGGTCAACCAATCGTGTCCAAGTGATTGTGATTGTTAAAGTACCACCGATTGCTAGTCAGAATCACAGGGTTAAATAACGTGATTGTGAGTGACAAGGAAAAAATTACCTTGTGAGTGAAGTGAATTAAAATAACCTAAGGGACCCCCGCGATCTTAGTGTAAGACCTCCGTGGGTATGGCAGCAAGTCTATTTACATTCACCATATGTGTCACCTCAACTACAGGTATGGAGGAAACGTATGGAGAACCAGGACCTGTCAAAAGTGCCCAACATTACTAAGCCATTCCCATTGCCTAGCGCGCTACATGCCATGTCCTATACCGCAACTGATCCGCCCTGGATTCCACCAGCCTATTTGACATAATGTTAGCATAGACAAGACTGTGTCAACACACCTGAGGTCAGAACCAATCCAAGTCCGCACAGACTCAAGTTGTGCCGATATGCTAGGCCACTCCTACTGTACCACAATAGGAGTGTACTCAGCTCACTCCGCGCGCTGACCTAATCGGTGAACATAGTGTACACTTTAAGCCCGCCCTTGTAGCTCACGTATTTAGTGTTGAAAAGGCTAGGTTTCGTCACTGCTGGGGGGGGGGCTTCAGGACCTCTAATCAAATGGACAGTGCAAAAGGCAAACAGGTTTTGACTTTCCAACTCTATCATCATTGGAGGTCCCACTTCACGTAAACCGAAACCCTGTCTGGGGCCGGCATTTCACTCTGGCTGAACTGCACCTCCCAACGGAGAGGAAAGAAAATCCTGTGGAGAAGGAAAAAAGAACAACACTCACTGGGGATTATCAGTAACATCAGTAACACGTTCTTTTTGGATAGGACATATATATATATATATATATATATATATATATATATATATATATATATTTATATTTATAATATTTACAGTATTAGATTCAGGCAGTCCCCATGGATTGATAGTTCAGATCGGGGATGTCATGGTTTCCTAGTCAATAGAGAAGTCACCATATGCTTGGCAAATTTGTGGATCCCTACTTGCTGGAGTACTAGTAGGTGCCAGAAGAGCCTGTGGTGGAGGTAGGCCTCAGTAGGAGAAGATAGTGTTTGGGAAGATTTGTAGTAGCTCACTCAATGAGTGAAAAGCAGGATTATGGTAGCCAGTTGAGCAACCTAAAGGTGTAAGGACTAGTTTTTGATAAACTGACAGATGCCAATGTACTGAGTAACTATTTGGTTTAATAAAGAAAACTGTACGCATAAGCAGGCTTACGTAGCCCTTAAAGAAGAAGGAAACCCAGTCGGCGCAAAAACCCTCCCCCCCTCCCCTGTGTTGCCCACCCTCCCTCCTCCTCCCTGGCCTACCCGTCCCGCTGGGCAAATGCCCCTTACCCTTCTGCGCAGGTCCAGTCTACGGAGTTCACCGACGCCATCTTCTTCCAAGCGATCTTCTTCCTGGGGGAGGAGGGAGGGGAAGCAACACAGTGGAGGGGGGGAGGGTTTTTGCGCCCACTGGGTTTCCTTCTCCTTTAAACTAGTAATTGCTCTCAGCTGGATAGGGGGGAGTGTGTCAGGGAAGAATAACTGATTTCTGGATACCCAAAATACATGCATTTGTATACCACATAGGTCATAGCAAGGCACAGAATGATTATACATTTTTTAAATTTTGGGTTGACATCCCTTTTATAGCAACCAGGAGACTGTCAGCTGACACACAAGATGTTATGGAGATGATGAAAATGAGCCAAACTGTATGTTTAAAACTTATTTGTACAACAGTTGTTCTGTGAACAGAGTACAAGCTATTACCATCCTACTTATTGTCAAATTGCAGAGTATCCATGAGAAAAGAGTTAGCATTGTTTAATTTTCCAATCTGAATCACCACCCTCTGGCTATATTCAGAAATTCCTGCCTGCTTTCTATACAGATAAGAGAAATAATTACTTGGTTATAAAAGACAATTGAAGGGCACATTGCTATAAGTCTACCTCCAGGATTCTTGTGTGCAAGTCTGTCCTCTGTCACCCCATTCTACGCACTTGAGGTAGGTGAAGGATTATCAACAAAGTCCTGATTGTTGGTATTGCTGGTTTGGGACATAGGTTATCATGTAGCATAACCAAAAGGACAAATAACATCATCTGGGGTATTTTACAGTAGTTATGGTAGTACCTGTGTGAAAAGAAACCAAATGTTTATTAACTCATAAAAATAGTGCTAAGCTTAGTCGAAGAACTAAAAAAAAGTCATAAATTTCATAAATGTTAAATTCTACACTTACTATACTAGCCCAAAGGTTTATCAGCCCTATAACAGTAATGAGTCATGCCTTCAAATTTGTGCTTAGCAGTTCTCCATCTTATCACTATGATAATATAATAATATCATTATAATTATTCTCATTTGCCCTTTAAGAATTAAGCAATAAATGAAGAAAACATGAACTTAGTTAATATGAAAGAATTTGATTGCAAAGGTCAGTGATATTGTTACACCATGAAAGTCTGTAATTTATTGTGCAATGTCAGAGAAAAAGAGACAAAATACAAGAAGTCTAAAAACCACATAAATGAAATAGGGGCATAGGGCAAGGAAATTAGCAAATGCCATGAAAAAATGTGTATGGGTGCCATAAGAGAAAAAAAACATGTTTCTTTTGCTAAGGAATGAATTTAATAAATATATAATTTTATTTCAAAATATGGTATCCGTGTTAAATGTTGATCAAAGAATAATATAATACAGGTATGGGGTTTTCCAGATAACGGATATTTCTGTAATTTATATCTAAATAAACTCAATAGGCTGGTTTTGCGTGAAATAATGATTAATTATATCTTAGTTTGGATCAGTGGTGAAACTAGATATTACTGAGCCATATGGCAAATTATTTTTCAGGCCCTAAAAATGTCTAGAGTTTGGCTTATTTTACCAGTATGTATTCAAAATGTATTTGAATTAGGGCCTCATGGGGCCCCTATACCTCCTGGCCCCCTCTGCAGTTGCAGGGTCTTCTTCCTCTATAGTTACACCCCTGGTTTGGATTAAGTACAAGGTACTGTTTTACTATAACAGAGATAAAGGAAATCATTGTTTGGATTATTTTGATAAAATGGAGTCTATGGTAGACAGTCTTTGTGTAATTCTGAGCTTTCTGGATGACTGGTTTCTAAATAATGGATTCCATTACTGTATATATTTTGCAGCATATAGATCATTCAATAGTAGACTGCTTTTTGGGGTCAGACACTTTCATAGTTAGTAATGGGTGCACTACTATTGTCAGATGTAGATGGGAGAGTAACATAAATGCTGGCATTTGTTGTTTGTATGTAAGTGTAGGGCTGTTCAGGACATTTCATTGACAATCATACAGTAAGGGGGTTATTTATTAAACTCTGAATGACAAAAAACCCGAAAAAATGTGTGTTTTTTTGTATAGAATCCAAAAAATTACATATTTTCATAATCTAAAAATCTGGCATCTCATACCCGCATCTCATACCCGTCGAGGTTGCACATAATTCAACGGGAGAAGTCCCAAAGATTTTTTGATCTTTGCTGGGGTTCGTGCAATAATTTGATTTTTCAGGTAGAAATTCTAAAAAATTTGTCAAATTCGTACCTTTCACGATTTTTTCAGATTTTTTTTTCCAGGAAACAAAATTTTCAAGAAAGTGTATTAAGAAATTAGCCAAAAAAACCTGTGCAGATTTGGTCTGAGTTTTTTTCAGAAAATATTGAGATAAATTCGGACTTTGATAAATAACCCCCTAAAAGTCAGCTGCATTATTTAGACGAAACTGATGCTAGCATCAGGATCAAAGGGATAGAGTGTGCGAAGTGCAATAGAGTAGATAGTGATGGTCCAAACAAAGTTTAAAAAAACGCTGGCGTCTTTTACTTTTTATAGGGTGATAGGCTGAAAAAGATCAAAATTTTTTTTAGGGTACCCTCCTTCCCCCCTACATTTGATAACACATGGCACCTAAACTATACTGTGGGCACATGTGTTGGGCATTAGAACACATTTATTAAGGTTCCCTGGCCTTGTGTAGTGTAATGTGTTTGCTGCTGTATATACGGCCATTGTACTTTAATTGCACGCCGTATGCAAATTTGCCTTCGCTAGCATAACTTCGCAAACGATCGGTAACTTATGCGCAACTTCAGATTTTTGTGAATTTGCGCAGCACTGGGGAATCTACGCCTGGTGAAGTGCGGCGAAGTACTGTGAAGCCAACGCTGGCGCAACTTTGAAGGTAAGTATATTTGCCCCCTAGTTTGATGCCTTCAAATCTTACAGGATTTAGGTAGGCATGGCTTTTAGCTGGTTTTAATCTGACCACAGAGGCATATATATGTTTTTATGTAATATGAATACATAGAGATTAAGGGGCATGTTTACTAACATTGGAGATAAATATCTGGAGAGATTTCTGGAGATGTTGCCCATGGCAACCAATCAGCAATTAGATTTAAACAGCCAGCAAAGATCTGATTGGTTGCTATGGGCAACATCTCCAGAAATCTCTCCAAATATTTATCTCCAATGTTAGTAAACATGCCCCCTAAGTGCTGAATTTGACTACTCTGAATGAATAAACTGCCAGTAAAAAAAAGAGGCAAACTGCAGTACAATAGGAAATTAAAGGGGAAAAAAGCCTATTAAAGGGGACAGTCTGCCCTTATGTTCATGTAAAAATAAGCCTTGCAACTTCCATTGATTACAAATGTTATACCGTTGTTATGCAAATTGTAATTTTCTGACAGAATGTGCCATCTTCTCCTCTGCAATGTACAGGCGGATGCAGTCTTGCAACCAGCAGCCGCTCATACTGGGAGCGCTTCACCAAAAGTTCAGATTTTCATAAAAACAGTACAGGTATGGGACCTGTTATCCAGAATGTTCAGGACTTGGGGTTTTCTGGATAATGGATCTTTCCGTAATTTGGACCTTCAGACCTTAAGTCTATTAGAAAATCATGTAGACATTAAATAAACCAAATAGGCTGAGTTTGCTTCCAATAAGGATGAATTATATCTTAGTTTGGATCAAGTACAAAGTACTGTTTTATTATTACAGAGAAAAAGGAAATAATTTTTCTAAAATTGGATTATTTGGATAAAATGTGGTCTATTGGAGATGGCCTTTCCATAATTCGATAATGGGTTTCCAGATAACAGATCCCATACCTGTACAACAATCTAAACTGCAAAAAAAAAAATAGTCATGCCCTATTTAAATGGATGCTAATTTTTAGTTTTTACAGAATGTCCTCTTTAAATGTACACAACTAGCAAAAGAATAAATGTGTATGTAATATTGTACCTTCTCTGCCTTGTTAGTTCTGCAGACGCCCTTTTAAACTTTTTTTTCAAGCTCATTGTTGTAAGGGTTGTGTTTTTTGAAAATTCCCTGACCTGACTTTTTCAAAGCATGCAAAAATGCAGACATTACACAGCCACAGGGTATTAGTCACTTCCTCTGGTAGTCCTTAAATTGGTAAACAAATGATAAAACTGAACAGGTGAGACAAAGGATATGCATACCGTAAATCACAAGATTAGCTTCTATCCGCAGGGTTGATGATTTAAAAATGGCAAAAATGACGATGGTAAGTTTGGCAACAATTAATGCTTTAAATTGATGTTCATTGCTGACATTTGCAAAGTTAAGCTTGTTTTTTTTTAAATGTAGTTTTTAAATTGCAAGATTGAACTGAAGGACTTAAATAATAACCATTATCTTCTGAGGGGCACACACAACACTTGTAGCATTTGTATGCAAGGTAAGCAACGTGCAACGAAAAAGAGTCCCTAAGGTTTTTAAAGCTTCACTATACCTTCATTTTTTTTTGTTATCGCCTATGGACTTGTCTAATATAAATATTAACAATTGACAGTATATTCATTTTTTTATTTTATTT
Organism: Xenopus petersii; assembly: GCA_038501925.1. Lineage (NCBI taxonomy): Eukaryota > Metazoa > Chordata > Amphibia > Anura > Pipidae > Xenopus > Xenopus petersii. Next base: position 134,951,604 of record CM076672.1, read on the forward strand.
CCCAGATCTTCTGAGAAGATTTTACTAACTCAATAAGCAGGTCTTAAATAAGAGATTCCATTAATATAATGTAATGGTTTTTAACAGGGCTTAGCTATTTGATATAGCTTTTACATCTGCATTAGTGATGGGCGAATTTGTGCAGTTTCGCTTCACCGAAAAATTCGCGAATTTCGCGCGAAATTCGCGAAACGGTGAAAAATTCGCGAAACGGCGCAGAATTTTGACGCCGGCGAATTTTTTCAGCGAATTTTCGCGGCAGTTTCGCAAATTTATTCGCCGACGGCGAATCGCGCAAATTCGCCGCAAATACGCGCCTGGCGAATAAATTCGCCCATCACTAATCTGCATCAATAGTATGATGATCCAGAGTTTTCTTGCTACAAGCAATAAAACAAAGATATATTAAAGGAACGGTTCAGTGTAAAAACAAAAACTGGGTAAATAGATAGGCTGTACTGTACTTGTTTTTTTCTGCCTGCCATTTGTGCTCATCTGCATAGGTGTGTACTAGTTCTTTCTTTATTAAACTGTTGTTACACTGCAAATTGGCTCCTGTCAATTTAATCATCAGCACTATTCCTAACAATATTTCTGCTGCTGAATTGGTGTCTTTCTATTAGACTCTTTAATTTCTCTGATGTACTCTGTAAAGACCTTAGTGGTCTTCCATTTCAGGTTATAAAAAAATAATAATAACATTCTAAGAGCTAAGGAATTCTGGGATTCACATCTCTTTTCAGTCCTCATTTGTTTAAATGAACACTTACTAAAACTCAATTGTAATTTTAATACCTGACACGTGGGTTTGTGGATGTTTAACTACTTCTGATTTGATCTAATCTCTCTAAGAAGGTCCACCCACTCCTTTGAGGTTTCCTTAATTATACAGTATTTGCCTACTTAAAGGCACCACGTTTGCCCAGGTGCAATAATCCACAGCAACCAATGCTTTTAAACATGTGAGCAGTAATGGTACCTGCTTATCGGTCACTATGGGTGACCTGTAGCAGACAGTGCTTTGTTTGTTACTTAACCCACATAACAACCAATTAAATAATTTCTATTAGCCAATATCTGTATGTGCTATTACCTAACAACATTTTTGACCTTAAAGGGATACTGTCATGGGAAAAAACATTTTTTTCAAAATGAATCAGTTAATAGTGCTGCTCCAGCAGAATTCTGCACTGAAGTCCATTTTTCAAAAGAGCAAACAGATTTTTTTATATTCAATTTTGAAATCTGACATGGGGCTAGACATATTGTCAATTTCCCAGCGGCCCCAAGTCATGTGACTCTGATAAACTTCAATCACTCTTTACTGCTGTACTGCAAGTCAGAGTGATATCACCCCCTCCCTTTTTCCCCCCAGAAGCCAAACAAAAGAACAATGGGAAGGTAACCAGATAACAGCTCCCTAACACAAGATAACAGCAGCCTGGTAGATCTAAGAACAGCACTAAATAGCAAAAACCCATGTCCCACTGAGACACATTCAGTTACATTGAGAAGGAAAAACAGCAGCCTGCCAGAAAGCATTTCTCTCCTAAAGTGCAGGCACAAGTCACATGACCAGGGGCAACTGGGAAATTGACAAAATGTCTAGGCCCATGTCAGATTTCAAAATTGAATATAAAAAAAACTGTTTGCTATTTTGAGAAATGGATTTCAGTGCAGAATTCTGCTGGAGCAGCACTATTAACTGATTATTTTTGGAAAATTTTTTTTTTTCCCATGACAGTATCCCTTTAAGTAGATCTGCCGATACCGTCTTTAATTCATACAGATCACATAGATGCTAAAAATGTGCCCTGTAGTTCACACAGTAACATATTTGTAAGTGTGTGTTCGTATATTCACAGGTGCATTCATTCGGCTAACATCAGATACAAAGTTATTTCATCCTTTTCATACCTAATTAGTGCCAAGGAAAACATTGTGGTCACCCTGTAACAAGCCTTTGAATTTTATAACTCATTCTCTGTAAAAGAATCCTTTGTTGTTCTGCTGCACACGTTGACCGAGGATAGAAAAAGACATCAATTATGAGATTTAAGAAATGACCTGATCTGTAAAGGGAAAAAGGGAAAATTCCAGATCCTTCTAGACTACATAGTCAAACCACAGGAATGCCATAGCAATGAGGTCTTTATCAGATTTATGAAAGGACATCTAAATTTACAAGGTGGGACACAATAAAAAAATCAGTCTCAAAAGTAATTGTAATTTGCGCAAATATGTGTGGGGTCAGAACAAGTAGGTCCTCTGTGGAAGTACAGAGAAAAAAAACATGAATCTTGGATTACAAACATTAGGTTCCTTTTGTTCTGCCTAATCGGAAATGATACAAATGTGAACAAGCCAGTCTTACTGAGCACTGTCTGTAGTCATTTCTTTATTTATACCATCTAACAAATCTAGACATCTAGGGGGTTATTTATCAAAGGTGGAATTTTATGAGTTATGTGAGTTTTTTTAGATCTCAAATGAACTCGCAACTTGAATAGTTTCTAATTTAAGAAAAAACTCAAATTGAAAAAAAACTTGAATTAGCGAGTTAGGGTTAACAACCCAAAAACTCAAATTAGTCAAGTTTTTGGCAGAAAAAAAAACTTGAATTGCTCGAATTGATTGAGTTTTCAAGTGAAACTTGAACATCATGAAGGCTACAAACATCTTCAAATGGTTCAAGGGACCTCTGCCATTGACTCCTACATGACTCGACAGGTTTTAGATTGTACATTTTCGGATTCGAGGTATTTTCAGGTTCGCGGTATAATACATTTTGAAAAATGTGGGGTTTTTTTTAACCTGAAAAATTGATTTTTGACTCAAAAATAACCTCGAAAACTTGAATTTCTCATGGAAAACACAACCTGACCCTTAATAAATCTGCCCCCTCAACATTAAAACATGCAAAATACTAGTTCTAGAGACATGCAGAAGAAAACTCAGAGAATGCAAGACTGCATGGATCCTCATTTGGAAAGGAAACATAGTAACATAGTAACATAGTAAGCAAGGTTGAAAAAAGACACATGTCCATCGAGCTCAACCCTTTTTTTTTTAATTAACTACCTATCTGCCAGTTGATCCAGAGGAAGGCAAAAAACCCATCTGAAGCCTTTCCAATTTGCCTTAGAGGGGGAGTCCCTGGATCAACTTGTACTATGAGCTATTTCCCATAACCCTGTATTCCCTCACTTGCTAAAAAGCCATCCAACCCCTTCTTAAAGCTATCTAATGTATCAGCCTGTACAACTGATTCAGGGAGAGAATTCCACATCTTCACAGCTCTCACTATAAAAAACCCCTTCCGAATATTTAGGCGGAACCTATTTTCTTCTAATCGGAATGGGTGACCTCGTGTCAGCTGGAAAGACCTACTGGTAAATAAAGCATGAGAGAGATTATATGATCCCCTTATATATTTAGCCAGTCTTTCCTCATAGCTAAGATTTTCAATACCTTTTACTTTCTATTTTAAATCCTGCCTAACATACAGACATACCCCTCCTCCTTTTCTATTGCCTCTGTCCCTCCGAAACAAAGTATAGCCACCGATATTTACTGCCCAGTCATGTGACTCATTCAGCCATGTTTCGGCCACACCAATCACATCATATTTTCCTTCCAACACCAGCAGCTCCAGCTCTCCCATTTTACCAGTCAGACTTCTTGCATTTGTAAACATACATTTAATACTGGTACCATATTGAACATATGACATGTGGTCCTCCCTATCCTTAACCATGGGGTCATGTATTGAAAAGCGAAAAGGTGCCAAATGCTCCTCGTGAAAACAGTGCTGCTGAAAAGAGGTAGTGCTGTATTCATGAGGCATACACAGGTCGCGTTATTTGTTATTATTTTTAAATTTAATTGCTAGTGAATGTAGTAACTGTCTGTCCATTTGTAGTGTAGCATTGATTCTGATGCTTGAAACAATGCAGCAGATAACAGCTGACCTTGATACATTGCTGCTTGAAGTACTTAAAGGGGTTGTTCACCTTTGAGTTAACTTTTAGTATGATGTAGAGAGTGATATTCTAAGACAATTTGCAATTTGTTTTCATTTTTTATTTGGGTCCAAATTACACTAGTAACCATGCATTCAGTTTAAAAAGTGTATATGGATATGAATAGGAGAGGGCCTTAGAAAGATGAGTAATAAAAAGTAAAAATAACAGTAAATTTGTAACCTTACAGAGCATTTGTTTTTTAAATTTGAAAGCTGAAATGAGTCAGAAGAAGTCAAACAACTGAAAAACTATGTAGAATTAATAATGATGGCCAATTAAAAAGGTGCTTACTATAACATACTAAAAGTTAACTTAAAGATGAGCCACCCTTTTAATCTCTGGGCATTAAATACTGTATAGAAGGGATTTATCCAAAAAGGAAAGTCAAGGTTGTAGATATAAAAACCATGCCAAAACTGGAGCTTGGGTTGATCCAAGGGTCAAAGCTACAGTCACAATCACTATAAAACTCAAACCTTTCCACATTTATAGACCTTCCAGTTGTTGCTGTACAGTACCCTTATTTACTGGTACTTTTTTAAAGTTTAAATATGTTTAATTACCTGTAAGGCACAGTGCTCCAAATGGTGAAAAGACCCTTTATCCACAAAACTCTGTATTGTATAATCTCTAGTTAATAGACCCCATACCTTTATCAATAAAACAAAATCTACTTAAAAAAAGCCCAATTAATTTGGTCTCGTTGAAAAAATAAGCTATAGCCAGAGTGCATGTTGCTCTAAATTGAAAAACAGAATCAGATTGGAAAATTTAAGTTAATCTTTTTGAGTAAGAACAGTCTTTCTTTTCATAAGCACCTATGATCTAATTCTATAAAAGCAACACAATCTCTACCTGGAAATATAGACCATTATTTGGCATTTACAATGGGACAGGAAATTTTGTTGAAAGCGTTTAATTATAGAGAGCATTAAATTATGGAAAAACACATAAGATGTAGTAATCAGCTTGATTTTATGAGACACAGATCTTGTCAAATTTGCTTTTCTTTAAGATGAAGTTGGAAGTCTGCCAGTGGTGTTGCAACAGATGTGATTTTTGTGTGCTTACATTTCAAAAAGTTCGCTACTGTCCTTATGGTCTGATGATTTATGCAACTTAAAAATTGAAAGAATGATCCTATGCAGATAGTAGTTATGGATGATACATCCATTACTGGCAAGAATTGGGTATTTTGCGGGGATGTTTATTAGCAGAGGACTTTGAACGAAGGGTGCTACTGTTGGTACAGGAACCCCTATACTTGACAGCAAAGAACCAAATAAGCTCATAGCCATACATGGGAGGGTTGCAGTCAATGAGTTAACTGCACAGATGTTAGGTTTGTCAATTAGCTTAGGGAATCAACCTGATTGCTAACAGGTAAGCAACTTGATACATGTAAGGCTATGATTGGTTAAAAATATAGAAATTTGGTCATGTGGTAACAGTGAAAACCTTTATAAGCAGATCCCCAGGGGGGTATATTTACCATTAGGGAATCAGATCCTGAGATGTCCCCGAAAAACCAGGCGCATGGTGAGCATCATGACAGCGGCAGGTGAGAGGTAAACCTTCCCTGAAAGAAAACAACTTTTAGATGTATATGTAGGGACTCATAGGTTTAATATGTCCCTATGGCTTTTAATCCGTACTCCTCATTATATCACTAGTTGCTGGGCAGATGCCCATCTATCTAGTTCTTCATTTACATATTACACTTATTGGCCAAGAGGCTTTATGACCACTTCCTGCCACACTACTCTAGGAGAGTAAGATAGTGAGGGTAAATAGCAAAAGCAGCCTGTGCTCCATCACGGATTGTAGCAGGGAGAAGCTTCCCTAGGCTGTAAGATTGCCTACAGTGAAGGGATGACTGCAGTGAATAGGGTGTCAGGTTTAGATGTTTCTCCCTGACTATTCCATTGTTTGGGATCCAGACCACTTTTGAGGAATGTCTGCCTGCAGGTATGCTGTACTATCTTCACTACATCCGCAGGGACCACATTTAGCTGTCTCTGAATAACTATCCTAGTCTTCTGGTTAACTATTCTGCATATGCCTCTTTGGACTGTAAGTAACCCTGTGAATCATTTGTCTCTGACAGATAAACTGTTCCTGTTCTGTTTTACTGCAAGAACCTCCTGGTGTCCTTTATTTCTCATTTTTGTGCACAGTAGGCTATGGGAGTTGTAGTTGCAGTACCCCATATCTTAATCTCTTCCACTAAGCAAAGGCCCTGCCTTAAGTGTTAGAATCAAATGTAACCCATGCTATATGCTGGACAATAACCCCGTTGGTCTGATATAACCCAAAATAGAATTACATATATTTAAAGAAAAAAAAATTCTAGTCCGAGGAAGTTTCTGTTTTGAAAGAGATTTATATATAATTTGTCAACTGCTTCTAGCTGGCCGAAGCTTTAAATATTGTTAAGGTGGCCTGAGAACAAGGGTATCAGGCTGGCTGGTTGAGACATAAATGTTTCTGGGATTATATATATGTTAAAGTTTAAAGATTTACTTATGGGTTATTAAATCAGGCTACGGGCTTTTCCTCCAATAAAGTTGTGGGTTGTGTATTTATTTTGGTATTGTCTGCTGCTTACCATCCCAGGACCCAGTAGTTTTGTAATGCCATCTCCTCTTTCCATCAATATCCCTTGACCACTCCAATCTTTAATTAATTAATTAAGTTATTTATTTTTTATTACTTTTGTGAATATCTCAGTCTGGATTCCAGGTGACCATGACCCCACTACTCCCTGCAGTTATTTCCCTGCCTCCAGAAAAGTTTATAGTGAATTGACACATTTATCAAAGCTAAAATCTCCAATGTGTCAGAAAATGTACAAATATTTTGAATGGGCTTAGGGATTTTTTTATCAAAATTAAAAACATGACACATCAGAATAAAACAATAATACAATATTTACATAATTTACAGAGTAAGTAGAAAAATCAGTCCAAGAGAAATCCAAGTTCAAAATAGGGCTTAGGGATCCCTGACCATGTCCAGTAACAGGCTCCAATAATACATTTATAAATACAATTGCAATGTTTGCATCTGGTCTAGTAACCCATCAGATATTTGTTTCAAACAAATGACTATTAAAGGCTGTCTGCTATTTGCTCTGAGATGCTAGACCTGATTCCAACTTTGTGATATATATTACATATACTCCTGTTTCTTTTGATATGTACCTTTTTTGTAGGATGTTGTAATGGTTTCATATATCTTCAGGGACCCTCTTTTTTAAGCATGCAGATTAATAGACCCATCCTTTCCTACATCTTCATATTATGTGGTGGGATAGTCATAATAATAATGCACAGCCTGTGCTCCTAAAAAGATTGTAGCAGGGAGTAGTTCTCCTCTAGGTTTTCTGATTGCCTATAGTGAAGGGACACAGTGGATAGGGTGTCAGGCTTTAGATTTATTCTCCCTGATTACTCCACTGCATAGGATTTGGACCACTTTTGATGTATTTCTGCCTAGAGGAGTACCTTACTACTTTGACTATGTCCACATGATATAATCAGCAAGCAGACAGCACCACACGTTAGTAGTATCTTAAAAGGCCTTTATTGCAAAAGGGCTTATTCTTTGAACAGTACAATAGCGACGTTTCAGGCTCACAATCGCCTTTCCTCAAGCTGAGGAGCTAATATAGTGGTGCATAGTTGTTTAGTAATAGTTGTTTTGTAGGAGACTAAAGGTTACCCTCTTCTCCTGTTTGAAGTCCCTTAGTGAGGTTAGACATGCCCTAGGGGAGGTTAGTGATCCCTATCAGCTTATTTGGCCTTCACTTTATAGCGGACTGTGGATAGTATTGGGGAGCCTCAGACGCACAGAAGGAGAAGACGAAGTTTCCTGAGATAAATAGAGCACCTCAGTCAAAACTGGGGAGATAATCTAGCACACTAAGATTTAATATCGTTGAACGCTCTAGAACTGGGAAACAGTAGTGTCACGATTACGGTACTTCCGGCTGCACGTGACTTCAGGAGTCACTAATTCAGTCTCTCACCCACCTTGCACACAGGTTAAAGCATCAAAGACAGACTTATTACATTTTGTATTTAATATCATAAAAGATATAACAAAAAAAAAAGATATTAAAAAATACAATCAGTTTATAAAATAAAAGGGAAAAACATGGAAAACCAATACTTGGCTTCAAATATAGAATGTCCTGGTCCTAGAGGCAAGGGGAAACAAATGGGATAAACCCCCATTGAATTTGGTCCTCTTTCTTAGTCAGAAGAGCTGACTATTTATCAGTGATTCTGGGTCATCAGGTAACGGGGCACTTCCCCCTCCCTCAGGAATACAGAAGGGCATGGCCTGGCAGGACACAGCTTGAGTTTTTTTATGAGCTTCTGTCAGTAGGGACAGGACCAATAATATAATAATCATAACACCTAACAGGGATATGGTTAAGAAATGATTTTATAGTCGTTGGTTATTCATTTTCCTATGGTTTCCATAGATACTAAACATCAATACTGTGTGACCTGCCACTGTCCAGATATTCCCACCTGATAAACAGAGGACCAAACCTTAGCAGTTGAAGTAGAAAAAAAACAACTCATTTCCAAGTATATGTGAGCACTCACATTGATAATCAGGCTATAATACTTTTGTGATGTACAGTTCTGCCATCTACTGGGCAAACTATGTTTTAATATTAAGAATAAATGAACAAAGAGATGGCTATGTATATATTTTGCAAACGTTTTAATATTCAGCATTGCATATTGTTACTTCTGAGGAATACTTCATTTGTACCTGAAAATATTGTGCAGTGTTTATTTAATTTCCAACACTTTTTTTTATTGACGATGGACAAATGAAATTCACAAATGCAGTATAAAGTTATGCAGTGTTTATTTAATAAGTTAAGTGCTAGAACCAAAAGGCTTGCATTTATTTTATCGGATTCCATAAAATGAAATAAACTTTACAGCACTGCTGCCTGAGGAGATACATTTGGGTAAAGGGATTTTAGTCATTTGGCAAAATGTACAAACACTACAACTAGGGAATATAGTAAATATTATGTTACAGTGGCAGCAGCAATAGCTGATTGCCTCCTCTCATATGAACTACTCGAATATTGAGTATATTACTGTACAGTACTCATAGTTGTTTTTTTTTTTTTTTTAAACACAGGCCACTTTTAAAAGGCAATTAAACTGGAGCACATTTGTTTGAGTTTTGAGTAATATTGCATGCATCCGGTAGTCCTTCCGATGTAACTACTGCTTTGCTGTTGGAATATGGGATTTATAGTTCTTTTGCATGTAGCATTTTCAGACTTAAGCTTTGGAGAAAAGTGTTTATTAGCAAAATGAGCCACTACTACAATTAGAAAGTACAAGACCTTAAAATAATTTTTTCAATGTTAGCATAAAGCACTTATTATATTTATATTTTAAAAAGACAGGAACAGCGATGAGCAAAACCTTCCCCTTTCACTTCTCAAAAAAATTATCAAAACTGCAGAAAAATTTGCAAAATCTTAAATGCTGCCAAAATGTTGCCAAACACATTAGAGTCAACGGCTGTTTTTTCTTATGCCAAATGCATTGAAGTCAAAGGGGATCATTTATAAACTTTGCGCATGGCAGATTGGTTCGCAAAGTGAATATATTTGCCCTGTGCATGGTTATATTTATAAAGCTGAATAAGAGTGTACAAACAGTATTGCAAATTTTTTGCGAATGTCTACAACAACGTTTTAAATATGTCAAAAAATCACAAATTGTGAATATTTATGCGCACACTCTGCGACTTAATTACACCACAACTTTGGTGGCAGAGAAAATATTCACAAATCAGTTTCGCAAAGTGCGAATTTAAGTTACTGTCAATGCTATTTTCGCGCACAACAACCTCGTACATTGGGTGCGCTCTCGCAAACTCCCTTCTCATTTGCGCGCCATTTGCGAAAATGTATTCACAATGCGAATTTACAAAAATCGGAAAGACGGGCAGAGCAGTGCAATATATTAGCGTTCAGGAGAAAACATGGGCAATACAAACATGCGCTGAGCAAACTTTATAAATGATCCTCAAAGTTGTTTTTCTCGCACCAAATGTAATTCTGCCAAATCTTTAGTTCTTCTTCAATCAATTTTGCAGGTTTTATAGCTAACCCACTTGAATTACATTTAGCAGTGCAGCCAGAGTAGACCAATATAACACAGTAAGATAACCCAGCCTAAAGACAATTAGAACATAATAACTCAGGTTACAGATAACTAGGGTAGCTGGAGATATTTATGCAAGTTATTTAGGATAGCCGGGAATAATACTTTGAAATAAACTGGGCTATAGATTAGAATAATCTAGTGATTAAAATACCTCTTTGGTTACCAGTTTTTGAAAACTCAGGCTATAGAAAACTAAAATAGCTGAAAAGAACTCTGTGTGTTAGTTAGAATAGCCAGAGGTAATAATTTGGGATAACCAAGGCTATAAATAACTAGAATAGCCCTTATACTTAACTAGGAGGATAAGCAGATAACCTTGTGGGTTAATTAGGATAACTAGTTTTAATAAATTAGGATAACCCAGGCTATGGATAACTAGGGTAGCCAAAGATATCCATGTTGGTTAATTAGAATGGCCATGGATAATATGCTGGGATAACTAGGGTATAGATAACTACAAAAATAATTGGAAACTAAATACACCATGTATCACCAGGCACTGCTGCATAGAAAACAAGCATAATTATGTGTATCGATTTTTCCAGAAACCACGTATGGTCGGAATTTACTTGGTTTTAGCAGTGATTGACAAGGAAGTTCTGTGTTAATTCAGTTTGGCTGTTTCCTGCATAAACATGAACAGAAGCAGCAAATATACTGCTGCCTGTTGAGGAAAGCATACAGTAAATGACACACATCACTTACATGTGCATAATTGTTTCTAAAAGGTGAAAAATGCACCACTGAGCACTTGTTTCTGTGTATCATTGTACATCCTGTTGCATCTGCTGCTGTATGACTGATTTAACACCATGGGGAGTCATAATAAAATGGTGAAGCAGAATTATGGGCTGGTTTTACTAACTTACTTTTTTGCTTTCAAGGTTTGAAAATTAGACCATCAAAACCACAAATAAAAAAAACAGTGTCCCCCCCCCCAATTTTTTAAATCTATTTTTATTTCTGCATGATTTACTATTATTCTGACCAGTGATATATACATTTGTCTGTGGTCTTTGTACACCTGCTTGGATAGCACTATATTCCATGGGAATATTATTTCATTTCTAAACAGGATAGGATGAAAGATTTATGCAAACTGTTTTTTCATACAGTAAATTTGGAACTTCTAATGGAAATTTGTGTTTTAAATTATAGAATTGTGACACTGCCACTTGTTATTTCACATTTATTAAAGGGATACTGTCATGGGAAAAAACATTTTTTTCAAAATGAATCAGTTAATAGTGCTGCTCCAGCAGAATTTTGCGGTGAAATCCATTTCTCAAAAGAGCAAACAGATTTTTTTTATATTCAATTTTGAAATCTGACATGGGGCTAGACATTTTGTCAATTTCCCAGCTGCCCCAAGTCATGTGACTTGTGCTCTGATAAACTTCAATCACTCTTTACTGCTGTACTGCAAGTTGGAGTAATATCACCCCCTTCCTTTCCCCCCCCCCCCAGCAGCCAAACAAAAGAACAATGGGAAGGTAACCAGATAGCAGCTCCCTAACACAAGATAACAACTGCCTGGTAGATATAAGAACAACACTCAATAGTAAAAACACATGTCTCACTGAGACACATTCAGTTACATTGAGAAGGAAAAACAGCAGCCTGCCAGAAAGCATTTCTCTCCTAAAGTGCAGGCACAAGTCACATGACCAGGGGCAGCTGGGAAATTGACAAAATGTCTAGCCCCATGTCAGATTTCAAAATTGAATATAAAAAAATCTGTTTGCTCTTTTGAGAAATGGATTTCAGTGCAGAATTCTGCTGGAGTAGCACTATTAACTGATGCGTTTCGAGAAAAAAAACATGTTTTCCGATGACAGGATTCCTTTAACAAAAACTGTATGTATAAATGAAGTAACCTCACAATGTATAAACCATCTTCTTCTGGGTCAGCAGGGTGGCAGAGGGCCAGCAATATGTTACCCCACCTATAACAGTGGGGCTTGTGGATGAAAGGAAGTAGGAGGAATAGAAGGAAGGTAGGTAGTTTTGGTGTTGGTCTTTCTGGCGGAGATATTTTGCAGTTCTACAAGATGGCAGCTGAGGCAAAGCTCAACTGAAAGTCCATGTATAATAAAAACTCATCAGTTAGTAAGTTATGCACATGGCAGAATGCACAGCTATATGGGATGCTCCTGATATTAAGTTCTGAACCTGCCCTACATTAAACAAACAGGGCATGCTTTCTGGATAGCCACCCAGTAGAGAAACCATGTATTATTGGCAGGGCCAGAGTAATGTGAGCTTAAAGGAAAACTATACCCCCCAAACAATGTAGGTCTCTATTAAAAGATACTGAGTAAAACAGCTCATGTGTAAAACCCTGCTTCATGTAAATGAACCATTATCATAATAATATACTTTTTTAGTAGTATGTGCCATTGGGTAATCATAAATAGAAAATTGCCATTTTAAAAAATAAGGGCCGCCCCCTGAGATCGTAAGATTCACTGTGCACACATACAAACCACATGTAAGGTCACATGAGCCAATTAACAGACAGAGTTCTGCCTTTTGCTTCCTCACTTCTTCCTGTTACAGTTAGTGTTGTAGTATTTCTGGTCAGGTGATCTCTGAGGCAGCACAGATAGAGTCACGAAATGGTGCTTCAAGGCAAGAGATGTAAAAGGGCAATATTTATGTAAATATATATTCCAGTTTGGTAAGATTCTTTAATATGTCATTCAATTTGATATAAACTATCTGTTGCTTAAGTATTCATTTTGGGGGTATAGTTTTCCTTTAATAAAGGGCCCGGGTGGCCCGAAACATTGCCTTTTTTCTGTATGTCTTGGGGTTAAATAAACTTTACACTACTTAAAATTTTCAGTGTGCTGCTGGTAAATTCCTCATAAGATTTTTTTATCCTTGAGGCAGGCGTGAGTAGTGATGGGCGAATTTGTGACGTTTTGCTTTTCCAAAAAATTTGCGAATTTCCAGCGAAATTCATGAAACAGCAAAAAATTTGCGAAGCGCCGCGTTTTTGACACCGGCATCTGCTTTTGACGCCGGCGTCCGTTTTCTTTGGATGCCGTCGCAAATTCGCCAGTGAAAATGCGACGGCGTAAAAAAAAACAGACGCTGGCGTCCATTCACCGCAAATTCGTGCCTGGCGAATAAATTCGCCCATCACTAGGCGTGAGTCTCCCAGTTCAGCACTTGGCATATACCCAGGGGTTTTAGCTCTCTGCTTTTGTTTTTGCAGAGTAATTGGTGCTGGCATGTCAACTCTACAAAATTTAGCAATTCTCACTTAACAATTTATCCATTTACAGGATTCTATACAGTTAATGGGTTCCTCAGACCTGCTTTTACCTTCCAGACCATGGGTTCAGAAGTATTCCCTTTCTTTAAACATGAATGATAATTAGAGATGGCGCGAACTGTTCGCCGGCGAACTTGTTCGCGCGAACATCGGGTGTTCGCGCTCGCCGGAAGTTCGCGAACGTCGCGCGACGTTCGCCATTTTGGGTTCGCCATTGTTGGCGCTTTTTTTTGCCCTCTCACCCCAGACCAGCAGGTACATGGCAGCCAATCAGGAAGCTCTCCCCTGGACCACTCCCCTTCCCTATAAAAACCGAAGCCCTGCAGCGTTTTTTTCACTCTGCCTGTGTGTGCTGAAGAGATAGTGTAGGGAGAGAGCTGCTGCCTGTTAGTGATTTCAGGGACAGTTGAAAGTTTGCTGGCTAGTAATCATTTTGATACTGCTCTGTTATTGGAGGGACAGAAGTCTGCAGGGGTTTGAGGGACATTTAAGCTTAGGTAGCTTTGCTGGCTAGTAATCTACCTTCTACTGCAGTGCTCTGTATGTAGCTGCAGTGGGCAGCTGTCCTGCTTCTGATCTCATCTGCTGACTGCTGCAATAACAGTAGTCCTTGTAAGGACTGCTTTTATTTATTTTTTTGTTGTTTTACTACTACTACTACTACTACTACTACTACTACTATAAGAGCCCAGTGCTATTAGTCTAGCAGTGTTGGGGAGTGGGACTGGTGTGCTAATCTGCTGCTCCTAGTAGTTCAGCAGCACCAACTGTAATTTTTTTTTTTTAATATTCATTTTTTTTTTATTTTACTTTTTTTTATTTTACTACCGCTGTAGTAGTGTATAAGTTGACCTTTTAGGCATTATTTGCCCTGTAGGCATTTTTTGCCCAGTGTGTTATTCAACCAACAGCCATCTAGCTGTGTGACCTTGTTCACATTCTGTCTAAATATCCATAATATTACCGTCTCCAGAAAAAACACCGGAGTGACTTTTTTCAAGCAGCCATAATAAATTTTACGTAATCCGTATCCATCGCTGTAGTAGTGTATAAGTTGACCTTTTAGGCATTATTTGCCCTGTAGGCATTTTTTGCCCAGTGTGTTATTCAACCAACAGCCATCTAGCTGTGTGACCTTGTTCACATTCTGTCTAAATATCCATAATATTACCGTCTCCAGAAAAAACACCGGAGTGACTTTTTTCAAGCAGCCATAATAAATTTTACGTAATCCGTATCCATCGCTGTAGTAGTGTATAAGTTGACCTTTTAGGCATTATTTGCCCTGTAGGCATTTTTTGCCCAGTGTGTTATTCAACCAACAGCCATCTAGCTGTGTGACCTTGTTCACATTCTGTCTAAATATCCATAATATTACCGTCTCCAGAAAAAACACCGGAGTGACTTTTTTCAAGCAGCCATAATAAATTTTACGTAATCCGTATCCATCGCTGTAGTAGTGTATAAGTTGACCTTTTAGGCATTATTTGCCCTGTAGGCATTTTTTGCCCAGTGTGTTATTCAACCAACAGCCATCTAGCTGTGTGACCTTGTTCACATTCTGTCTAAATATCCATAATATTACCGTCTCCAGAAAAAACACCGGAGTGACTTTTTTCAAGCAGCCATAATATATTTTACGTAATCCGTATCCACCGCTGTAGTAGTGTATACGTTGATCTTGTGGGCATTATTTGCACAGTGTTTTCTTCAAACCGCCATCTAGCTGTGTGAGCTTGTTCACATTTTGTCTAAATATTGATAATATTATCGTCTCTAGAAAAACCACTTGAGTTACTTTTTTTCAAGCAGCATTCTTATATTTTACGTAATCCGTAACCACCGCTGTGTATACGTTGACCTTGTGGGCATTATTTGCACAGTGTTTTCTTCAAACCGCCATCTAGCTGTGTGAGCTTGTTCACATTTTGTCTAAATATTGATAATATTATCGTCTCTAGAAAAACCACTTGAGTTACTTTTTTTCAAGCAGCATTCTTATATTTTACGTAATCCGTATCCACCGCTGTGTATACGTTGACCTTGTAGGCATTATTTGCACAGTGTTTTCTTCAAACCGCCATCTAGCTGTGTGTATTATCGTTTCCATCTGAGTTTTTGTTGTTGTTGTTTTTTTAAAAATAATGCCAGGCAAAGGCAGGCCGCCACGCAGAGGCCGTGCTAGGGGCCGTGCTGCTATGCAATCCTGTGGCCCTAGCAAATTGCCCAGTTTTAAAAAGCCAATGACCCTGAACTCCCAAAATGCTGAAGAGGTAGTTGACTGGCTTACACAGCACACCCCATCCTCTACCGTTTCTAACTTTACCACAACATCCTCCTCATCCTCCACTGCTATGGCCACCCCACGTAACACTTCCTCCACCACCGGTGCCCCTTCTTCACTGGAGTCAGAGGAGTTATTTTCCCATGAGTTTCTTGAACTGAGTAATGCGCAACCATTATTGGCAGAAGAAGATGAAGGAGATGAGGACGTTACACCAGATTTAATTCTGGCAGAGAACACGACAGAGATGGACATAATGATGAGTGATGAGGAGGAGGTCCCCGCTGCTGCTTCCTTCTGTGATGTGTCAGAAGAAATTGATGCATCTGAGGAGAATGAGGATGAGGAGATTGATGTTTTGTGGGTGCCTAGTAGAAGAGAGCAAGAGGATGGTAGTTCAGATGGAGAGACGGAGAGTCAGAGAGGCAGTAGGAGAATAAGACTTAGAAGAAGCAGGGAGGACAGCCCGCAGGGATCAGTAGGGCAACAACATGTATCGGCACCTGTGTTCAGCCAGCCAACGCACCCGCCATTGCCGCCAATGCCGCCAACTTCTACTGTTACCGCCAGATCGCACACTTCCAAAAAGTCAGCAGTGTGGGATTTTTTTAATGTGTGTGCCTCTGACAAAAGCATTGTAATTTGCAATGAGTGCAGTCAGAAACTGAGCCTTGGTAAGCCCAACAGCCACATAGGTACAACTTCTATGCGAAGGCACATGAGCGGCAAGCACAAAGCACTTTGGGAGCAACACCTCAAAGGCAACAGGCAAACTAAAAGCCACACTCCTTCTGGTCCAGCATCTTACTGCTCTACCTCTGCTCTCCTTGACCCATCTGAACCACCCTCCACTCCGCCTTCCACCTTGACCACCTGTTCCCATTCCCAGTCATCTGCCACCAGCCAAGTTTCTGTGAAGGCCATGTTTGAGCGTAAGAAGCCAATGTCTGACTGTCACCCCCTTGCCCGGCGTCTGACAGCTGGCTTGTCTGCACTCTTAGCCCGCCAGCTTTTACCATACCTGGTGGACTCTGAGGCCTTCCGCAAATTTGTAGCAATTGGGACACCGCAGTGGAAGGTACCCAGCCGCAATTTTTTTTCTAAAAAGGGAATACCACACCTGTACCAACATGTGCAGAGCCAAGTTACCGCATCTCTGTCACTTAGGTGGTGACATGGTCCTCCAAGCATGGTCAGGGCAGGTATGTCACCTACACTGCCCACTGGGTGAACTTGGTAATGGCTGGGAATGGGAAGCAGGGAATGGGTAGCTCAACAACAACAACAACAGTGGAGTTGGTGTCACCGCCACGGATTTCACGCGGTTCTGCCACCACCTCTACTCCTCCATCGCTCTCTACCTCGTCTTCTTCCTCTTCTTCTTCTTACTCTGCTGCTGGGTCCTCCTTCTCCTCCTCCACACCTGTGCACCCCCAGCTCCCCCTAGGCTATTCGACGTGCCAGGTACGCCGTTGTCACGCTGTCTTGGGGATGACGTGCCTGGAAAGCAAAAACCATACCGGATCTGTACTCCTGTCATCTCTGCAGTCACAGGCCGATCGGTGGCTGACCCCACACCAACTGCAGATCGGAAAAGTGGTGTGTGACAATGGAAGCAATCTGTTGGCAGCGTTGAGACTGGGAAATTTAACACATGTGCCCTGCATGGCACATGTGTTAAATTTAATAGTCCAACGTTTTGTCTCCAAGTACCCAGGATTCCAGGACGTTCTCACCCAGTCCAGAAAGGTGTCGGCCCATTTCAGACGTTCCTACACAGCCATGGCACGCCTTGCTGACATTCAGCAGCGCTACAACATGCCAGTCAGGCGTTTGATTTCTGACAGCCAGACTCGCTGGAATTCAACGCTCCTAATGTTGGAACGTCTGCTGCAACAACAAAGGGCCGTCAACGAGTACCTTTTTGAACTGGGTGGTAGGACTGGATCTGCAGAGCTGGGGATTTTTTTCCCCCGTTACTGGGTGCTTATGCGCGATGCCTGCAGGCTCATGCGACCTTTTGAAGAGGTGACAAATATGGTCAGTCGCACCGAAGGCACCATCAGCGACCTAATACCCTTCGCTTTCTTCCTGGAGCGTGCCGTGCGACGAGTGACAGATGAGGCTGTAGACCAGCGTGACGAGGAGCTGGAAGCGCACGATTTATGGTCGGAATCACCAGAACGAACCCAGGCACCTGCTGCAACGCAGGGAGAGGTGCCAGAAGTGGAGTCAGAGGAGGAAGGTGGCTTTGTGGAGGAGGAGGAGGAGGACCAACAGGAGCAGGCTTCCCAGGGGGCTAGTGGTGACCTTTTGGGGACCCCTGGTCTTGTACGTGGCTGGGGGGAGGAGACCGTGGATGATGCAGTCCTTGATAATGAGGAAGCGGAGATGGATAGCTCTGCATCCAACCTTGTGAGAATGGGGTCTTTCATGCTGTCATGCCTGTTGAAGGACCCCCGTATCAAGAGGCTTAAGGAGAAGGACCTGTACTGGGTCGCAACGCTACTAGACCCTCGGTACAAGCATAAAGTGGCAGAAATGTTACCAACATACCACAAGTCCAAAAAGATGCGGCATTTACAAACCAGCCTGCAAAACATGTTGTACAATGCTTTTAAGGGTGATGTCACTTCAGGAACTCATCAACATTCCAGGGGCAGAGGTGCCAGTAATCCTGCCACGAGCACACCTGCAAGGACAAAGCCCTTTGGCCGGTCTGTAACGTCAGACATGCAAATGTTTTTCTGTCCAAGGCAGCGCCACAACCCTTCTGGATCCACCCTCAAAGAACGCCTCGACCGGCAGGTAGCGGACTACCTGGCATTAACTGCAGATATCGACACTCTGAGGAGCGATGAACCCCTGGACTACTGGGTGCGCAGGCTTGATCTGTGGCCAGAGCTGTCACAATTTGCCATGAACCTCTTGTCTTGCCCAGCCTCAAGTGTGCTCTCAGAAAGGACCTTCAGTGCAGCAGGAGGGATTGTAACTGAGAAGAGAACTCGCCTAGGTCACAAAAGTGTCGATTACCTGACCTTTATTAAAATGAATGAGGGGTGGATCTCGGAGGGTTACTGCACGCCGGAAGACTTGTTCTGACTTCTATGCAGCTGTCCTTCTCTTCAAGCCTCATGACTCCACTCACAGCTGTCCTTTAGCGTCCTCCTCCCTCCGCCACCGTTACAAACTAGGGTGCAAACCCTACGGGTTTAATTTTTTCTGGCCTCTGTGCTTCAGTGGCTGCAACCAAAAAAACTGGGCAAACAATGTCTACAAGGTCAACGTATGGCGAAAAATGACTATTTTCAGCATTTATATGGCATATTTTTTCTGGCAACTGTGCTTCAGTGGCTGCGTCCAAAAAAATTCATATTTTCTGCATTTATATGGCATAATTTTTCTGGCCTCTGTGCTTCAGTGGCTGCAACCAAAAAAATGCATATTTTCTGCATTTATATGGCATAATTTTTCTGGCCTCTGTGCTTCAGTGGCTGCAACCAAAAAAATGCATATTTTCTGCATTTATATTGCATAATTTTTCTGGCCTCTGTGCTTCAGTGGCTGCAACCAAAAAAATGCATATTTTGTCCATTTATATGGCATAATTTTTCTAGCCTCTGTGCTTCAGTGGCTGCAACCAAAAAAATGCATATTTTCTCCATTTATATGGCATAATTTTTCTGGCCTCTGTGCTTCAGTGGCTGCAACCAAAAAAATTTATATTTTCAGCATTTATATGGCATAATTTTTCTGTCAACTGTGCTTCAGTGGCTGCGACCAAAAAAATGCATATTTTCTGCATTTATATGGCATAATTTTTCTGGCCTCTGTGCTTCAGTGGCTGCAACCAAAAAAATTTATATTTTCAGCATTTATATGGCATAATTTTTCTGGCAACTGTGCTTCAGTGGCTGCGACCAAAAAAATGACTATTTTCAGCATTTATATGGCATATTTTTTCTGGCCTCTGTGCTTCAGTGGCTGCGGCCAAAAAAACTGGGCAAACAATGCCTACAAGGTCAACGACGTTGACCTTGTAGGCATTGTTTGCCCAGTTTTTTTGGCCGCAGCCACTGAAGCACAGAGGCCAGAAAAAATATGCCACATAAATGCTGAAAATAGTCATTTTTTGCCATACGTTGACTCAACGTATATGGCAAAAAATGACTATTTTCAGCATTTATATGGCATATTTTTCTGGCAACTGTGCTTCAGTGGCTGCAACCAAAAAAACTGGGCAAACAATGTCTACAAGGTCAACGTATGGCGAAAAATTACTATTTTCAGCATTTATATGGCATATTTTTTCTGGCAACTGTGCTTCAGTGGCTGCGTCCAAAAAAACTGGGCAAACAATGTCTACAAGGTCAACGTATGGCGAAAAATGACTATTTTCAGCATTTATATGGCATATTTTTTCTGGCAACTGTGCTTCAGTGGCTGCGTCCAAAAAAACTGGGCAAACAATGCCTACAAGGTCAATGTATGGCAGTTGTTTAAAGAGAACAGTAGATTACTAGCCAGCAAAGCTACCTAAGCTAAAATGTCCCTCAAATCCCTGCAGACTTCTGTCCCTCCAATACAGAGCAGTATCAAGCAGATTACTAGCCAGCAAACTTACTATCATCTGTCCCTGAAATCACTAACAGCTCTCCCCCTACACTATCTCTTCCAAGCACACACAGGCAGATTTTTCAGATACATTTTTGCCCTTGATCCCCCTCTGGCATGCCACTGTCCAGGTCGTTGCACCCTTTAAACAACTTTAAAATCATTTTTCTGGCCAGAAATGTCTTTTTTAGATGTTAAAGTTCGCCTTCCCATTGAAGTCTATGGGGTTCGCGAACCGTTCGCGAACCGCTCGCATTTTTGCGCAAGTTCGCGAATATGTTCGCAAACTTTTTTTCCGACGTTCGCTACATCCCTAATGATAATCCCTTGAATTGATCTTGTTGGCTGGAACAGATGGAAGTCTTGTCTTCATCAGTGCTGACTTGTACCTTTTACAGCAGTGGCTGAAAGAGGAAAGATTTAATATGGTTTTCCCCTAGTTAGCCCCACCCTATACCTCTTAAGGTGGTTCTTCACATAGCTTTATCTTACATCATGAATATAGATCATCAAAACCATATACCTGTTTAATAAAAAATATACCGGTTTAATAAAAACTTAAATTTACAATGACATGTATGATGCACAAATTGCATTGTGCATAGTTACTGTAAGAGTAAAATGTAAGGGCTTGTTGAAGACCACAATTCGTAATTGGATGCAATTCTAACTGTTTACCTACAATGCACCATTCTTCCTCCAAATGTCGTTATAATTATTTATGAGTGAAACTGCCCTGATTCTCTTCACTGAAAAAATTTTGCAAAACTATGAAAAATTAATGAATTTTCTCCAAAATTTCACCAAATGCATTGAAGTCTATAGGGTTTTTACTCTTCATATAATTTCTCCAAAATTTCACCAAATGCATTGAAGTCAATGGGGTTTTTAATCTGTGTTTTTTCTCTTGTCAAATACATTGGAATCAATGAGCGTCACTGGGCATTTTTCAAGTTTTCTTTTTCTCAACCCAAGCATTAGTCAGCTGGCATTTTTTCATGTTTTTTTTCTTATGCCAAATATCAATGAGTGTTTTTTTTTTACTTATTACAGTCAATAGGCATTTTGTCTTGCATTTTTTTTCTCCAACCAAATGCATTAGAGTCAATGGGCATTTTTCCTGTCCAAAAATGAAAATGTATTTTTCCGACAAAACAAATAGCTATATTCTACTGCAGATTTGCAAGGAGATTCAAAATAATTTGTGTTTGGGAACAAATATGCTCATCTCTAGACAGGAAGAGCAATAAAATAGAAGAAGGGTTAAACACAATTTCAGTTGATTTTCATTATTTTATTCCAGTAATGAAAAAAAATATAACATGAATCCATTAAATGTTTATTTCATTGGCAAATGATGCACTTTGAGCTTGGCATAGAAACATGAACAGTTGTTAAATGTGTTGTCAAACTTCGTTTTGTTTTTGTTGTTGTTTTACTTCATGTTAATACAGTATAACTCATTTGTGACTTGCCATAAACAATGGTTTATAGAAAACACAAATTGTATGAGTTTATTTCCTCATCGCTAGTATTTACCAGGATTGAGCACAAAAAGTTTTGTTTACTATCCCCCCGAGCACCTCTGCCCAGGTGAATGACTATAATTTGCACCTTATTCTGCAGGAAGTGCACGCTGCAAATTCAGGGGTACAGGCCAGCGCTGCCCTGTTCTTACTACTTGGCAAAGGGCAGGATAGGTGCTAAATTGCTGCAGTGTAGTTGCCCTAGGCAGCCTATTATATCTTTGATTTCATTTTAACTGGTAATAGACTTACCAAAACTGCCGATTGTTTGCTTCAGGCCACTGCTTGTGTGATATTTAGCACCTAAGTCCTTAAAGAACCCCTATAATATGCATAATAAAAACTAAACTGTATGATTTTGTGATATCCTATGAGTCTTCCTTTTTTTGGCACTGTATTTTTTTTATTTGATCACAACTATTTGCTTATTTGGGGAGACTTATGGGGATATTATTTACGTGGTTTGGGGAAACCACTGAAATCCAAATCCATTACTTTGCTGGCATAGCCTTGCTGGATACTCCACTGTATTTATCAGGGAGAAGAGACAATGGGGGTCATTTATCAACACTGGGCAAATTTGCCCATGGGCAGTAACCCATGGCAACCAATAACATTGCTGCATTCATTGTTTTACTTGCAGCTGGCTTTAAAAAGCTAATCACTGATTGGTTGCTACAGGTAACTGCCAAAGGGCCCAATGTTGATAAATGAGCCGCTGTCTCAGTATGAGGAGCCTATTCATAGAGCCCCTGCACAAGACCACTTTCCTTTTCTCCAGTTATACCAAACACCCCAGAATAGACCTGCTCCCCTGTACCTGAACAGAAAATGCACAGCACAAGAAATGTCAAAAGGGGTCTACAACTATTGTGCTTAATGGCACTACTGCCAGCAGCAAATAAGTTCCTGTCGACCAGTTTCCAGCAAGTGGCTTGCCAGCAATAGAAATACCTCTCTGTAAGTGGTTAAATAATTTTACCTATTCACAGGGCAGATTCACTGTTTACTTTAACAACTACATTCCCTAAGAAAAGTAAGTAAATGGTCTACATTAGTTAGAAAAAATGTCAACTTATGTGTTTAACAAAAATTCTTCATTATATAGCTGCTAAAACATTGCATATATCTTGCTATTATGCACTGTATGTGTAATAAATTCTTAATGCGAAAGTCTCAAGATTGACAATCAACGTCAAGCAGGCCATAAAAAGTATTTTGTGCATTTAATTTATACAATGCAATGATGTCCTAACCAACCGTATTACATTTTGGGAATTTTAATTTACGAATAAAATCCTTTTTTATACTCCACCAAAGAAGGGAATGATTCACTATAAAATGAGGCACTGATCTGTTGCCTACATAAAAAAATAATAAAGAGTGATGCGATAACGGTCACGTCAATAGCAGAAAACAGAGGTCACATAAAAAGAAAAAACTCTCGTTTAGAATGATATGGCAGGCATAAAGCAATAGTGAGGTCCAGAAGCCTACAACCGTCACAGCCAGTTTATTTGCCAGTTTAGGTTTTGTATTTTTTTCTCCATTCAGGAGAATGTTTGCAGGTAGACACGTGGGAGAGAAATTGATGCTATGTAACTAGATAAGGAACAGCGGTTATTTCACAGTTAGAGGTTATCAGCAGTCCTAATAGAAAGAAATTCTGACTGCGTGGGAGGCAGGAACTCACAATACAACGGAAGCTGAAACTGGCCACAAAGATCTTGGTGTGGGTGGACATCCTTCTACCTAATTATTCATTGCATCTGCTATCCGGTGGACGTTGTGCACAACACGGAAATGCTAAATGATCTGTAAGATATTATTTAACCATGAGCATTTTACAATTTTGCTGTGTTAAATTATATTAAATGGACCATTATATCAACGTTGTATTTTTAACTGAAAGTATTGTAAGTAGCAATAAAAAAAAAACAGTGTGTGTGTGTGATTCAGGTTATCAACAATAGTTATATTATTTTGGCTGAAATACACTATGGAACACTAATAATAGTGTGAGTGTAAACTCTCCTCCTCAACCTACAATTTATATAATACCCAAACACATTATCAAAGGTTCAAGCATTATTAAGATCTATAAACCAGCAACCGTAGAAATGTATTTTTAATTACTGATCAATACTTTTTTTCCCAGATCCCCAGAATCAGACACACAATGAATGAAATAGGATCCTGGAGATGATGGAAGCAGCATTGGCACAAGAAGTGTTTATTGGGAGCATATGGATGAGCTACTTTATGTCTAACAGTCTGATGCCTAAAAATCACATATAAATATAAAAGAAGCCATAGCAAATTTAAACGAAGGGGCAACATTTATAATAGAATGAAAATATAATCTAAACTGTTTTAGATCAAGCTTAACACTAGTCATATATTTTTGCACCTTTAAAGGACATGTAAATCCCCCACAAAATACCCTCTTTAAATACCTGCCACTCTGGTTGTTAAAAGGTTAACAGTAAGGCTGCAGCAACCTCATAATCAATTAGAATTCCATCCCCTCCTCTAACCCACTCTGCCCCCTCCCTCAGGAATTTACTTTGGCTGTTGGCTCATGAGCATGCTCAGTTCTTGTCAGCTCAGATTACTAAACACACCCTCCAGTCTAACAGGCAATGGAGAGATAGCATTGCTGGTTCCCATAGAAACTCTAGCTCAGATTAACCATTACAGTGCTCAACCCCAGCAGAACTTTTTTTTATCAAAGTATGTTGTGCCTGTGTAACCCTGCATTCTGCATTGCATGAACTTTACAACATACCTGTCCTGTTTGCAGATGTCAATGGTACTGATGATGTGTCAGAGGGAAAATGGCTGCCGGGTGAAGTCTGCTATTTGTTTTAGGAAAATGTTATAGCACGGGCAAATGGAGGGGGTTATATGCAGTACAAATGACGTGGCTTGGGTGGGGAAAATAGCTGTAATTTCATATTAGAATTTCATAGTAGAAACCTCCATCGTTTCAGGTGACTCTGCTATCAGTGCTGCTTGGAAACATGTAGTGATAAACTGCCTAGCTACATAAAAAATATATATGCTATATAACCTTGTGTAGAAATTGTCATAACCCCCTCGAAATAAGTATGCATTGTAATTAATCCATAAAGGAAGAGGACTCGTTTAGTCTGATACAAAGATTCAAATGGGGATATTTATGGGCTACTTGGCACAAATGCTTTCTGTACTCAAATTATTATACAGAACTACTTTTTGTACTCTTGTTAACTCACAAAAAAAAAGAATGAATGGATGAATGTCTGGTTTCAAAGTATGACAGGAAACCCAAAGTAGGAAGAAATAAAAAAAAAAAACAGTTTGTGACCTTCCGGCACTGGTGTATTTATAAGTCTATTGAGAATGAGTCATAAGAATCCTGTGGTTTGTGCATCCTGAAAGAGGAATGAGCATAACGTGATTATTTTAATTTTATGCTGCAAGAAGCAAAGTATGTGTTCTCTACAATGATAAATATAAGTAGGAAGTTTCTCTTAATCAACATATCTGTTATGTATAGAAAAAGTCAATTTTGCTTCGTCTTTATGAATGTGTCATGCCAAAGAAAATACCCTTTGTTCACTTAGGTAGGACTGACGCATGGACACTGCCTTAGTGAATACTTTGTACAAACCATGTAACTAAAAGTGTCTCTTTTTGCCAAATACAGATAAGTTTCCTCTAATTCAATTGCTCCTTAAAGTTATATAATGAGAGTGCTGGGATAATTAGTTTAGTTCAGTATATGATATAAGCCACACACCAATGCAACTGACTGATTTTAATTGCAACACATGGATGAGCTGCATTCTTTGTTTTTGTATATATAGATATATGTATATATAAAAGCAAAATCTGTGTAAAAGAGTTTTTTTTGCACCGCACATTAACTGCTTCCTGACATAATGGAGGAAGCATAATATACCTGTATAGGGGGAGAAAAACTGCCTCCCTTCCAGTTCAACTAAATATTATAAGCCCCTCTATCTGGCTAACCCCTGCAGGGCCTTAAATAAGGCTTTGGAGAGCATTGAGGAGTTTGGGGTATTTTCGGGACTCCGAATTAACCAGTCAAAGTCAGTTATTTTCCCAATTGATCCACTACCCCCTGGGACGCCGGAGAGGTTAGGTCAACTGAAGGTGGTACGCTCATTTAAATATTTAGGGATCGTAATACAGGCAGACTTCAAAAAATTTGAGGAGCATAACCCCGGTAGTGAAATCTTTGATTGCAAAAACAGAGGTCTGGCAGAATTTACCTCTTTCACTCCCCGGCAGGATTAACTTATTTAAAATGGTTTTTCTCCCCAAGTTTTTATATTTATTTCACAATTCCCCGATAATGCCCCGGAATCAGTGGTTTAAGTATCTTGACTCCATTCTACGTAAGTTTCTCTGGGCGGGAGAACATCCACGGATGGGCTTTCGAACCCTACAGGCGCCCGTATCTGGTGGAGGCCTAGCTTTACCCATACTTAGATCTTACTTTCTAGCGAGCCAACTTACCTATGCGCATTGGTGGACTACTCCTCAGCCTGACAATCCTTCCAATATGCTTGAGGCAGTGGGTTCATTAGAAGCTCTAGCTAAGTTACTGTATAGGGGATCCTGCTCGCAATGCTCCATCACTACACCTATGGCTACTGTAGTGGGAGTGTTCCAAAAAGCATTGACGATCGCCCAAAAGGCAAGACCTGTGTGGTCCTGTTGGACGCCTCTTTGGGGGAATAGAGATCTCCCACACTTACGGGATCTGCCGGATATCAACTGCTGGGCCAGTCGGGGGGTTAAAACCTTGAACGATATTGTGGTGAATGGGGAATTGCAGCAGTTCCAGAGCCTTCGGGGCACTTACCACTTGCCACACTCCATGTTTTTTCGATACCTTCAGCTCAGGCATGCCTTTACCACCCAATTCCCTAATAGACCCATCGCACTGGTTGAGACTACTTTAGAGGTATATCTGAGGAAGGAGGACCTATGGCAACCTACTTCCCGGTTTTATGTGATATTAGAACATGCTGGCCCGGATCCTCTCGCAAAGATTAGGGATAAATGGGCTGGGGATATTCCAGGCCTGGAGGAGGAGATGTGGACTGATGCATTGAAGCAGGTCCCAGATATCACCATATCAGTTAGAGACAGGTATATCCAAGCCAAGTTTCTAAACAGAATATACCTTACACCGTGTAGACTAGCGAAAATATATCCTACGGTCTCGGACCAATGCAATAAATGCAGCCAGGAGGTAGGCACTGTCATGCATGTATTTTGGAATTGCCCGAGGATTCAGGGGTTCTGGGAAGGGGTTCTGCAGCACATTTCTCTAGTCTTGGATGTCCCGAGTTTTAGGACCCCCTTAGTCTGTCTCCTGGGCGTTATGGACGATCTGGGTTTGAAATCTGTAGTCAAGATATGCTACCTACAACTTTTATTTTATGCAAAAAAATCTATCCTCTTACACTGGAAATCTGTGGACCCCCGACCGTTACCTTCTGGAGGAGCCAGGTTAATACTATACTCCCTTACCAGAAACTGGTTTATGTTGCAAGGGGTTGCCCCAAGAAGTTCGAGGGCATTTGGGGAGCTTGGTTGGAGTACGAGGAGACGCACTAGGATGAAGTATTGAATGTGTGACGATGTTCTGACTGCTGGTTCTGCTTCCGATATGTATGTCTTCTTATTATTTTCATGTCTGTGTATGTATGTTTTGTTTTGAAAATGCAAAAATAAAAACTTAAAAAAAAAAAAAATATATATTATAAGCCCCTAATTTTTTGCAAATATATCTTAAGATTGCTGATCAGCCAGTGGCCCACCGAGTCTCCCAGCAGTCATAGGGGCAGCTTCGCTAACGGGCAGATTTTCGCCAGCGTCAGCTTCGCACCCATCTCACTATTTTGCCAGGCGCAAATACGCTATGAATACGCCAATTCACTAAAATGCGAAGTTTCTCCCCAGACGTCGAACACTGGTGACTTTTCGCTAGTGTTGCTTCAGCTGTGCGAGCATTTCATAGCGAAGATGCACTAGCATTCATTGTGCCTAGCGAATGTATGGACGTCTTTATTATCAATGTTGCTGCAAATGGTTTAAGTTACCTTACCGGTTTATATTACACATGTCCAGGGAACCTTAATAAAGACAAGAGAGTTAATATGATGCCTTACACATGAGCCCACTCTAAAACGAAAGTTCCATATGTTAGGAAATGTCTGGAAAATAACGGTTCCCCAATAAATTTTTGTAAGGACTTTTGCAGGCAATCACACTGAAAAAAGTAAAATTCGCCAGCCTTTTTATGAACATTTTCGGCTCACAAGATATGATGTAAGTGACAGAGGATTGAGACAGATATAGCTGCTTTATAGCACTTTGCCTGGTCTGAGGGGGCGAAGACAACTCTGGCGAAAGAGGTAACGTTCAGTAAAATCCGCATTTTGGTTAATTTGCAGGGTAACGTCTGTTCGCCATAGTGAAACGTCGCCTGGCGATAGAGCGAGAATAGAGTTTGCTAGTGAATTGTCCTGTTAGTAAATTGGCAACGTCCCTGCAGATGGCAACGCTGGGAGTCTGTTACACCACCTTAAATCTTTTTCTTGAGAGACCTTCATATATATATATATATATATATATATATATATATATATATATATATATATATATAGCTATATACCTTTATTATCTATTGTAATTCTACAATTTCTAAATATTTCTACATATTAGATTAGCAGAGTGCAGATAATCCCCCTGCATCGTGGACCTAATGCACTGGCAAACAAGACTAGACTTCCATGAACAGAAATCTCTGGTTTAGAGGCTGAGGAAGGCTTTGTCTTTGTCTACCTGCTTTTCAAGGGTGTTTAGGTCTTAGAATATAGTTGTATGCAGTAATATTTATTTCTTTTTTTTTGCAACCATTTTATTATCCTGTGTGGGAGTGAGTTTCAGTGGTTATTGCCAGTTTTCTTGTTTCCTGAGTTGCTTCCTGCTTGTGGCAAAAAAAAAGACATTGCTATATGCTGTAGATGTTGCATGAAGTGGTTAACTACACACAAACAGTGGAGTCTAAAATCCTGGTTACATGGTGCAAGACACTATTTTATTTTGGGGCAGGTGTCACAGAGGCACCACCTCAAATATAAGATACAGGGTGTGGCTATAAGACAGTTACATACGATGTCTATTACCCACTTTACGTGCAGGCTAGACTTAAACCCCAAAGACAGACCCACAAAACCACCGCCACCATCTACCCTTAAAAAACAGACAGTAGTAAACCTAATTGGTGTAAAATCCAGGAAAATGTAAAACCAGGGAAATGTATTATGCATAATATACAAATGGGGCCGCAAACAAACAATGTAAAATGAGGGGAAACTATATATATATATGTATATATATATATATATATTCCCTGCTGGCTCATTCCTCCTCATTACCTATACATGAGGTTGGATTGCCCATGAGTACGCCATTTACAACCTCATGCAAATTAGTAGTGTTTCCAGGCCAGTTCCTCCAAATGTTATCAGTAAAATATGGGCATACTGTGTTTCATGGGTGGGCTGTCAGATTAATACCAAACACGAGGAGTGTCTGCTAATCCAGTCCCTCAGAAACCTTCCCTCTTATCTGCGGGGTGGTCTTGTTTGGTATCATTAAGAAGCGAATAGTGTCCTCATAACCACTATGTGATTTATTAGGTTAGAGAGTATATGGACCCCTTTCTATATATACTGTATATTTTTTTAATTACTTATACTAGATATCCCTTTCTGTAATTTAAATATTTCTCATAACTGACTCCCCTGCATCTCTTTGTTCACCAGCCCTTTCCTTTGATAAAGAGTTCAAAGGGGACAAACTATGCCAGCTTCATTGCCCAAAACACCATGACACTGCCCACTGCTGGAGAGTATAATTAAGCATCTCTCTAGGCTTTTTAATTGGCCAGTTTTCCTATGGGTTGTTGAGTTCAAAACCACCCACTATGGTTTCACTGGTCTGAAACAGGAACAGATCTCCACACTAGGGTATCCAACCACTCTTCCCTGTGCCCTCAATCCCAGCATTTATATCTCATAATCCTGCCCTGATGTCATCAAAATATCATCCCCCTCCTCTGATGTCATTGCCCCACCCCAACACCATCAACCTGTCCATGTAACATCATCACCCCCATTAGCAAAAAGGTGGCAACCATAGGTCTCTCTGTGAATCTAATACCAACTGTTCTTAGGGGCATGTTTACTAACATTGGAGATAAATATCTGGAGAGTTTTCTGGAGATGTTGCCCATGGCAACCAATCAGCAATTAGATTTAAACAGCCAGCAAAGATCTGATTGGTTGCTATGGGCAACATCTCCAGAAATCTCTCCAGATATTTATCTCAAATGTTAGTAAACATGCCCCTTTGTTTTAACCCTTACAATGCTAGAGAACTCTGCTCTGGCATGACAGCAGTTAAATAACTAGAGATTGATAATAGATTCCTCACAATCCCTTATAGTGACAAGTGAATCTTCTCAATACTCGTTGATTACAATTAGGAGATGCAGAACTTCAGTGTTTCCGGAATGGCTGCTAATCATAAAAAGCAGAATCAATGACCAGGGGATTTCCAGACCGGCAGAGAAATAAAACAGTTCAGCCAAAACACAGTGAATTCATACCATGTGTAATAAATGATTGAATGCACATTTTAACAGATAATAACAGATACTAATGAACCATCTTTCTTTATTTAGAAATGAAAATAACAATTACCCATAGAAGTTCAGCTTTTACACCAGGAACTACAAGCCCAGCCCAGGTTCACTTGGGGTATTTATTTGGATGCAGTGAAAATAAGTTTCAGGGTAGCCTGTATCCGTTTCTCATCAGGTAAGTGAAAGTGAGTAATATTGGTGGGAAAATACCAGTATAGCTCATCTCGCATAAGAAATTGGTGGGCGGTATCAGTAAAATCCAAAGCAAAACAGAGTGATGTTATTGCTTCATGTTCATAAATATATTATAAATATGCATCTCCATGTGTATCTATAGAGCACATTTATTTCAACAAATATTCATGCAATGCCAATTAGGAAAACCTTAGATATAGGTATTGAATATATTGTCTGGGGACCTCAATTTTACAGATAACGGATCTGTAATTTGGATCACCATTCCTTAAAGGGGTGGTTCACCTTTAAGGTAACGTTTATTACGTTATAGAACAGCCAATTCTAAGCAACTTTTCAATTGGTCTTCACTATTTATTTTTTATAGGTTTATAATTATTTGCCTTTGTCATTTGACTCTTTTCAGCTTTCAAATGGGCGTCGCTGACCCCTTCTAAAAAGCAAATGCTCTATAAGGTTACAGATTTATCGTTATTGCTAATTTTTATTACTCATCTTTCTATTCGGGCCCTCTCCTATTTATATTCCAGTGTCTTTTTCAGATGCATGATTGCTAGGGTAATTTGGACCCTAGCAACCAGATTACACAAATTCAAGAACTGCTGAATAAAAAGCTTAATAACTCAAAAACCACAAATAGTAAAAAATTAAAACCAATTGCAAATTGTCTCAGTAAATCACTCTCTACATTAAAGCACTGCGTATCTTGACAGCGCTATATAAATAAATGATGATGATGATGATTGTACTAAAAGTTATCTCAAAGGTGAACAACCCCTTTAAGGCGGTAAAAGCAAGTACAGAGTTGTTTTATTATCAGAGAGAAAAGAAAATCTGATATAAAATAGAAATGGCAAGTGTTTTACTACCAGCACTACATCTGAAAGGGTTGATGTGATCTAATACAAAGCTACGTGCTACTTCTGTGTCTCTGTTACTCATGCTTTTCTAGCAATGCATTTTTTTTAAAAAAAATTTTCAACAACAGCACGATTTTTACTCACAGCTACACAACAAAAAACAGTAAAAGGAGCTTTTTAAATATACATTTACACTGCATATAAAATTAGGTGATTACGTAAAATGTATTTGACATTCTTTTTTGCACACATTTCAAGTATTGTCTAAAAAATATTTTATTTGACATGATCATTTGTTTTGTGACCTTCTGCTGCCCCCTAGTATCACTTTTAATAAATACACAAAAAGCCTTACAATACCTGCAAAATAATCAGGTTTTGTATGTGACAATAGTTATCAGTGCAGACTGCAGCTACATTTTTATAACAGCATTCTTCTAATCACCAATCATTTAAATATATAACTTTTTATCTAAGTTCAGGTGCTGAGTATTCTGAGCTCTCCGCCAAAAGCCTCTTTTTTAATTAAATTTCAGAAAATTTGTATCTTTTTCTGGCATCAGTGCAGGAGATCAAAGAGAAACTCGGGACATTTCAGTAACAATCAGTACTGTCCCGCGCTAATCAGGACTGTCCCACGCAAATCAGGACAGTTGGGAGTTATGTTTTGATGAAGTTGCAGATCAGAACCCTCCATTTTAGTGTTGAGAACCGTTTTTTGACTAAATATACATTCTTTGTAAATTCTGTCACTGGCAAAGCATCCTTCCTTAATATAACAGCAGGTTCAGTTATCTTCTACTATAAAAAATGCTTGCAAAATCATTGCCAAATCTGCATCAATGGCCCAAACAACGACTTGTCAGTGGAAATAGGTAGAGCAGCGCACACCTTAAAGGGCATGTAAAGGCAAAAAAATAAAATCCCATTTTTACTTTCTTTAATGAAAAAGAGACCTATCTCCAATATACTTTAATTAAAAAATGTGTCCCATTTTTATAAGAAACCTGACTGTGTGCAGTGAAATTCTCCCTTCATTTACTGCTGTGGATAGGAATTGTCAGAAGGTCCCTAACTGCTGAGCAGGGAAACAATCATACATATGAACAGCAGGGGGAGCCCCCGCCTTACTTCCCAGCCATGCAGAACTCAAGCAGCTTTGTTTATGATGATCCCTAAGCAGCCCAGACCACACTGAGCATGTGCACAGTCTTAGTCTTGCAAAGATGTTACAAGATGGTGACCCCCTGTGACCAACTTTGAAAGCATAAATTATTTGTTTGATTAGGCTTGTGGTGCAGCAAGTTCATGTTTATATTTAGTATACAAAATACAGCATTTCTATCCTTATTCTATTTTAGACTTTACATGCCCTTTAACCCTCCCTCTGCTGGATAGCCTGGTGCACAATGTAGGAGGATACTGCAACCGCCAATAATTCAGTAGAAGTAGGAAACAGTGGCACTCAAGGCAAAGAACTGCAGGGTTACCCCTTGCTGTTTATTAGGGCGAACATACTAATAAACAGCAAGGGGTAGCCCTGCAGTTCTCTGCCTTGAGTGCCAGTGTTTCCTACTTCTACTAACAACTTGTCAGTGCCACTGTCTATTCTGACTACAATTGCTGTGATGGTGCAGAGTTTCCCCTAAGACCTCTCTTCCTGGCCTAAACAGAGCTGGTACAACCACTGTGGCAATCTTTGCCATATAGCTGAACTCACCGGATACTTGGAATTAACAAAGATACTTTATTTAGGGTAGAGGGACAAATGTTGGGGGTCAAAAGAAATAACCTCTGGAGTACCTCTTCACACATGGACAGCAGGAACAGGAAAAAGATGATGAAATGACATCAAACATAAGGAAGGAGAATAGGAGGGTTATTAACATCTTGCTATATGTTGTCACTAGCTGGCAACATAACAATACGTAGGGATATAAATAATTAAACATATGAATCTTAACCATAATAAACAATTAACTGCAGAGGCAGCACAGTGCAGCAATAGTGCATATGTGCATAGTTCGGTGTCTTCAGATGATCGTTTGTGCATCCGCATGACATCAATTCTGCATGAGGGTGCACCTGGCATGACATTTTTCTGGTGGCACTCAGCGCCACAACATCCCCCATTTATTCACCAGGTTAACAGGTCTGCAATTCATTTTTTGTGGGGTAGATTTCCTCTAGAGAGTTTTATATCATATCACTTTTGACCCCCCCCTTTATCTTTTGCTGCAGAGCAGTTTTTTATTTTTTTATATACATGCAAATACATATATGTCTATATAAAAATGCATTAAATGGTCTGCACACCTCACACTAGCAAAACTAAGTCCAAAATTAAAAAGGCAATGTTTCAAAGCCTCACACTCCTTTACCAAGCTACATATTACAAATCACCATCCTAACACATTTAAATACCCAGCTCCACCCTCCAAATTGACATAATCACTAACCCCTGCATTTATGTGAACCAATTGAATATATATGCATTATGATCTAACCCAAATGAGCAGATATGACCCAAATGAAAAATCCAGCTCTCCGGTTTGGATTTGTCAGCAGGACACAAAGGCCTGGGCTCAGTCCCCAGTGCCGGCTATCTAGGGGAACAGCATTAGGGGAGCAGCAGAGAGCAGATGAGGGAGATTTGAACAATTGGAGGAGGGGTGTGCAGCAGGGGGGGTACGAGTGGCCTAAGGGTGCACCAACTTTAAATTTGGCTTTTCCAGTGCTCAGTGAAAAGCAAATCATCAGCATTCACACTGACTTGCTCTTGTAAGTTACATGGTCTCCTATAGGATAATAAAGAAGGACTTTTGAATTTCTCTTATGTTTCTCTTATGCTCTGGCCAAAACACCCCAATGTATATTGATGATATAATGGATTTTATTCAATGACTAACGTGAAAACAAGGCATGGTACTATTCATGTCACATGCATGATCAAATCAAATTTTTTTTATAAAAAATATTAATCTGTTAATTTAGTCGCCAGATTAATATTTTTATAAAAAATATTAATCAGGCGACTAAGTTAACAGCACTCTAAAATGATCCTACATAACCACATAATGTAGCATCCACATAACAATTAAATGTAGTTAATGCAGTGGAAGCAGTTTGATCCTTTGCGATATCAAGAATATTACATGATCTTTAAAATGTATGTCAAAAATTACGTTTTAAATTAACGTATCATTAATTGGTAAACAGCAATTCTGATAGATGAAGTTCACCAGTAGATGGAGCTAAAGGAATAGATATAAACAATGCAATTGTGGGAATAGTTATATAATAGATAGATGATAGATAGATACTGTTGGGGTACTTAATGCCCGTTGTTTATGCTCATATTAGCAATGCATTACTATAGTTATTGACGTATAATTTCTTATGTGTTACTTGGAACCTTGCCTTCAGGGATTTTGCTGTAACAGTTCACATATTTATTCCAATTAACAGAAGAGAACACAACAGGAAACCACTGTTTTACTGCTAGAATGTTACTAATGATTTCCCCCATGCATCCTATTTGCAGTAAGCAGTGACCATGCTTTAATTATTCCTCCTGAGAAGAGGAAGGGACTCACGCAGCCGATCTCCAAGGAGCTTAGGGAGGAGCCTTTATGTACCTAGACTGTTATTTTTACTGTACAGGTGTGTTATCCCAAACCTTTTTTTTTCAGAAATCTATGACAGTACCAATTTCCCATGGAATACTGTTTAAACAAACAATTCTTTATTTGTGATTAGTTTTTTTATATATAAGTCCATGCTGTTAAATCTTTCTATTAGACTTAAGGCAGAGTCCCATTCAAGTCAAAACTAGTGGCAGGTAGAAGAGGGAGCACTAGGAACACACCCCATCTACCTGTCCCTAGTTTGGCTTTCTATAATTTCAGCCCTGCTGGCAGAGGAAGCAGTGACGTACTTCACCATCATACATTGCAGCGCCACTTGTTAATGCCCTGCTTGTCAAGACATCAACCCAGGATCCCCTTCTTCCCCAGTTCAGGGTGCTTGCCTTGGGCACCCATAAGGTGCTTCCTGGCATATGATCCCTTATTTAAAAACCTCCAGTTCCCAAGCATTCTGATTAGGGAACACATGCCCATTTAATAAAGGTTTATGGTATAATATATTTGAAATTTCCTAATGAATTATACTCTAAAATGTAAAATTGTATTGCACAAGTTCTGAAATGACAATAACAGAGAAAATAATTGTACTTAAAGGGGAACTCCGGCTTCCAAACCAAAATTTGATAAATAGGCCCACATAACACAGAAACCCTTATACTCATCACAGTTACCTGTTTCTTCAAAAAGTATGAATAAATGGCATTTTCTATGCTGAAATCCAGTTGTTTTACAGTTCTTCTCTTTCTGCATCATTTGATCTCCTGGCATTGAAGGAGGAACTAAAACACTGATGTTACAGACAGCATGCAGGAACTACATAACCCACAATGCATTGCACTATGATATTCCATTCGTCATTGAAATCACGTGTGCAGGGAATTGTGGGGTTTGGAGAATGCAGGCTAAGGACAACTGGCTGTTGATACAAAGTAACAGTAGTCAGGCAGCTCAGCAAAGTAGTCAAAAAGATCAGCAAAAGCCCTAGCAGGGGGCTAGGCTTAGGAAACTGTCAGAGACCAATAAAAATCATGAACAGTCTGCATATTTATTTAATTGATATACATTGCAAAGTTGCTTGAAATTATGTTTATTTTTCAGAAAGCTTAAGTTATGTTTTTGTGGATTTCCCCTTTAACTAAAACATTTTAGTTGCCCTATAAGAGAAATGTTTTAAAAAAAAAAAAAAAAGGTCCACCATTACAGGACACTTGCAGCTAAATCCAGAAGCGAAGGTAAGGTGCAGTTCTCCTTTCTTTCATGATCGCTAGTTGCTGAGGAGAGGCTTGCGGGTTGTTCCAGGTCTGGTGCCAATGGTAGCACTGGACAGAAACAAAAACCCTGATAAACTGTTAGATAGGGGCATGTTGAATGTTTCAGGTGACAATATATAGATACAGAAACATTTTAATATAAAGGCGATGTTTTCTTACAAGGCTGTTCAAAATTGATTCTTTTAATGTCCTAGCTCAATAAGCTCATTGGCAGATAACATCATCCAACTCATGACTGGCTTTTTGTTATACAGGTAATAATAGTATGAAACTTCTGGAACCTCGTGTGCAAGAAGACCCGCACTCACATGGCCTTTGTACCATAGCATTTTCAATTATCTATGCTGCCATAAAATTATGGTATATCTCATTAAGCGGTCATGAGACAACTGATGGAATTCTATCTGCTAAAAGTGACAATTTCAGTCCAGTTTGACAGACCACATGACCAATGATGTTACAGTATATGCTGCATCATTCAGACTAATAGGCCATTGAGAAATTGCATCTAAGGGGCAGATTTATCATGTGGTGAAAAAAAAAAAACGGCAGGATAATCCACAACACATCACCAGGCTTTGCTGTATAAAAAATGGTGTGAAACACATTGTAATTGTTACTTGTTTTTTCTTAGAATGACTTCCTTCAGAAGCAGTGTAAGATAGCAGTGTCAAATCTGGCGTTCATGGTGTAAAATAAAACACACCGTGATAAATTCGCCATTTATTTTACACAGCTTTTACACTGTTTTTCCTGTGAATTTCCTTTTACATGGCATAATGAACATGCCCCTAAATGTTTATAACCAGTCCTGCATAAACAGAACAGATATATGTAAATGAGGTTCAACTACAACTTACCAATCAATTTGCAATCGTTTTTTAATCATGTACCCAGTTTCTTTTTTGTTGGGTAATAAACCACATGTAAAGGTTAAAAAATCATGGGTGCAAAGTTTGCTGTAGCCCAGTAATCTATAGTAATTAATCAAGGGACTCATTTATAACCATAGTAGGTATATTTCAGAAATGACTTTCAAATTAT
The DNA here is from genome assembly GCA_038501925.1 of Xenopus petersii. Lineage (NCBI taxonomy): Eukaryota > Metazoa > Chordata > Amphibia > Anura > Pipidae > Xenopus > Xenopus petersii. Next base: position 134,989,305 of record CM076672.1, read on the forward strand.
AAAATGAAAGCAAAGACCTGACTTGTTGCTTCAGCCTCCGGAACATGAAAATCAACTCAAACACAGTGAAATCATTTTTTAGCCTTCATTTTCATTGAGTCAATTTTGAATTAATCGCAAATTTACTTTTATATTTGAAAATGCAACTCTCATTGACTTCTACATATACTAGCCAACTTTTAACCACTAATTATTTATACTCGAATATTCAATTTTTTGTGAATTCTAAAATTGTCGCAGTTGTGTTTTTTCTTACTGCAGACAATTCAAATTGGCTAAAAAGCTTGAATATTGACTGATATTTGAATTTAGAATATTGACTAATCTGCCCTTTAATGATATGATAATGGATTATATTAATGTCTTTAAAAGTGGTTTTGGATGATTTCTTAGACAAGAATCCTATGTAGAAAATAGCACCATCATATGTACAAAATAAAAAAAGCCTTTGGGCCAAAATCAATTAGATGAAATTTCAAATTCAGATTGTCTCATAAAGTCAAATGCAATTCAAGGAGAAAACCTTCTCACTTTTTATCATATGAAAACTCTGTCTATTATTCACACAATAAACCATAAAATAATGTTTTCTCATTGATTTGAAACTGACCCTTTATTGGAAAATAATTGCTTTGATAAACCTGTCATGCACATGCAGAGGTGCGCAAGTTTTTTCCCAATAAAGGGTCAGATTCAAATCAATGAGAAAACGCTATTTTATGACTTAGTTGAAAATGTACGAGCGAGATTCAATCTGAGGAGACTTTCTCCTTACTCAGTTCCAGTTTTTTTCCATATACAGGTATGGGATCTGTTATCTGGAAACCCATTATCCAGAAAGCTCTCCCATAGACTTAATTTTATTCAAATAATCTGTACTAATAAAACAGTTCTTTGTACTTGATCCAAACTGAGATATAATTAATATTGGGAGCAGTAGGGAGTAGTAGACTTAAGGTATAAAGATCCAAATTATGGAAAGATCTTTTATCCGGAAAACCCCAGGTCTCGAGCATTCTGGATAACAGGTCCTATGTGCTAAACAGTGAGATAACAGATGCAATTTTTCAAACCCACCTCTAAACCCCAGCCCCCCCCAACTGGCCTCCCTCCCTTCTACAATTTCTTGCATTCAACTGTGTTCCTAAATGTAAACCTGTCATGCACATTCAGAGGTGCGTAGCGAAGTTCACAGGTGTCATCTTCTGCACCGTATCCAGGATTTGGTTCAGGATTCAGCCTTTTTCAGCAGGATTTGGATTAGCCGAATCCATGTGCCTGGTCGAACCGAATCTGAATCCTAATTTGCATATGTAAATTATGGTGAGGAGGGGAAATCATATGACTTTTGGTCACAAAACAAGGAAGTAAAAAAAAAGTCCCTCTTTTTCCTTTTCCCTCCCCTAATTTGCATTTACAAATAAGGATTCGGATTTGGTTTGGTATTCACAAAAGATTCAGGGATTCAGCCAAACCCAAATAGTGGATTCGTTGCATCCCCAGTTTAAATGCTCATTTTGGAGTTTAACAGCACGGCACCTGCAAGAGTTTAAGCTAGGTGTGGCTTTATGTAAGCAAACTCCAAGAAGACTATTTGAATGGGCAGAAGATGATGAATGTGAACTCCCCTGCCCACCTCTGCATTTGTATTAGGGGGCTGAGGTTTAGATGAGGGATTAGTTCTCCTTTCAGGCCTAACGCTGCCTTTCCTCAAACTTGAGGAAAGGAGTCATTAGGCCTTAAACTTTGTCAGTTGTTACAGATCGAAGCCAGTTTTTCCCAATAATAGAGTTAGTATAGGTATTAGGGATGCACCGAATCCAGGATTCGGTTCGGGATTCGGCCAGGATTCGGCCTTTTTCAGCAGGATTCGGATTCGGCCAAATCCTTCTGCCCGGCCGAACCGAATCCGAATCCTAATTTGCATATGCAAATTAGGGGTAGGGAGGGAAATTGCGTGACTTTTTGTCAGAAAACAAGGAAGTATATCATGTTTTCCCCTTCCCACCCCTAATTTGCATATGCAAATTAGGGTTCGGATTCGGTTCGGTATTCGGCCGAATCCTTCGTGGAGGATTCGGGGGTTCGGCCGAATCCAAAAAAGTGGATTCGGTGCATCCCTAATAGGTATTGGTATATATCATTTATATATGTGTATAGATTTTGTATACAGTAAGTATGTGTATATATGTGTACTTGGGAGGGGTTGAACTTGATGAACTTTGGTCTTTTTTCAACCTAAATCAACTATGTAATAAGTAACGCATTTCATTAATTTGTAGTTAATAATTTAGCTACTTTAGTGAATTTGACCTCTGTACACAATATATATATGTGTAAAAAGGGATATTTTATATATATATATATATATATATATATATATATATATATATATATATATATATAAATATATTCCTTCAGGCAACAGAACAGACTGGAGTGGGCAGAGAAACAGGACATATTGCAGTGGTACAAAGCAAGTAAAGAAGCAGGACAGACTGGGATGTTTTGGAGCAGTCAAAGAAGCAGCACAGATGGGGGTCAGAAGAAGAATATAGTTGTGAGGGCAGGCAAAAGGATCTGAATCAGCAAGATTCATGTCTACTATGACATAGGACTTCAGCCAAGGTCCCCTCTAAGCTGTGCCCTCATGCGTGCACATGCGTGTGGACAGATTCAGTTGATCTTTTTATGGAAGTTATTAACAACTCTCTACACACACTGTAAAGAAACGCTTTCTAATACATTTTGCCTAGACCAGGTAGTAAATTGAAGCACTAGCTGCTCCCTGTATAAGTCCTCGGTGGCTCTGATCTTCTGCACTACCAGTAAAATAAATAAAACTGGTCTTTAGCTGAGCTCCAAGGAACCCTTTACAATCAAATGTCTAGTTATCTGCACATAATTTATTAGGTAAACATGCTATACTGTGTGGCAAAATTACCAAGAAAGTGCTACTTTAGCAGTACATATAACATTTTTAGGACTTCAACAATTTTGAATAATTTTAGTCTGGCAATTCATAAACAAGAGGTAATTATTCAGACAGCTGTTATCTTTCAATTCCCAATGGCATCTTTGGACGTGTCTCCTGCAACATCATTTGGCACATTAATCAGCACAGTCTAATTGCATTGTACTGCCCATGTGCCTCTCAGTAAAGTGTATCACACGGGGATGTCTACAATTAGCAATGCGGCTTGTTTGCTATGTTCTTAGAAACCAGAAAGAGCCGATTGTGTAGTTTTTGGTAGAAATATTCCCTCTTTATCCAGCTGCCTAAAAAATAATAAACACAATATAAGTTTCTAAAAAAAACTTACCAATGACCTTTCAGAATTATTGTATGAAAGACAATTTCAGGTGCCTGGACAACTTAGGTTATAAATAATAGACATAGCTGGATCTTAAAAGTTCATTAAATATTTAGTTACGGTATTTAGTTAATTTAGGTTGAAAAAAGGCATTCTAAATCAAGTTCAATTCCTCTAAATGACCCCAGCGTGTGCACATGCAACTGAGAAATACAGGAGCTGTATTGATTCAGGCTAAGAAAGCTAATACAGGTACTGGAATTCATTAACTGATAAAAATAGGAGGGGCTAAGTGCCGATTTCCTATATATGCAGACTGACAGTCAGTTTTGAAGTCAGAGGAAAGAACTAAAATTTGCTTGTTGCATAAGTTATGCACAATGGAAATATATTTTGTAGGCAAAAAAACCCTGTTGTTAATAAACACATGCAAATACTGGTATGGGATCTGTTATTTGAAAATCCCTCATCCACAAAGCTCTGAATAAAAAGAAGGCCATTTCCCACACACTCCATTTTTATAAAATAATTCACATTTTTAAAAATGATTTCCCTTTTCTCTGTAAAATAAAACAGTACCCTGTACTTGATCCCAACTAAGATATAATTAATCCTTAATGGAGACAAAACAATTATATTAGGATGACTTAATAATATCTAGATGATTTTCTTAGCGGAGTTAAGGTATGGAGATCCAAATTATGGAAAAATCTCTTATCTGGAAAACTCCAGGTCCTGAGAATTCCATATAACAGGTCCCATACCTGTACTTTGTTAAAGTTACCCTGGTTGTTGCCATTTCTAGTGTTATTTCTGCCATTTGAGCAAATTCCCACAATATACATGTATAAATTATGGGAATCCAATAACGTATTTATAAAGAATAATAATATGCCATCAAAACTCATCTTCTCCTAAGTAATTTCCTCAGCCCTAAGTGTATTTCCTCATAGTTTAGCTGTTCCATTGTTTTTACCTTTAGTAATTAGAAGGGTTCTGTCGGGGGGAAAACATTTTTTTTTTCAAAATACATCAGTTAATAGTGCTGCTCCACTGCACTGAAATCAGTTTTTTAAAAGAACACATTTTTTTGTATTTCATTTTGAAATCTGACATGGGGTGAGATATGATGTCAGTTTCCCAGGTGCCCCCAACTATGTTACATGTGCTCTGATAAACTTCAGTCATTCTTTACTGCTACACTGCAAGTTGGAATGATATCACCCCACCAGTCCATCAGCAGCCTATCATCAGAACAATGGAGAGCTAAACCAGATTGCATCTCCCTGACACCTCTGCTGAAGGATTTAGCTGCCAAAACTGATAGTGCCTCCATGGGTTAATAGCACTGCTGCTACTGTCTGATTTGCAGCAAGTGGGTGAACAGGCAAAACTGCTAATTCTGCCTCCCAATAATTTAGGCTGGCTTTAGGCATTTCTCTGCAGGCTAAATACACTATTGAAAAACTGTCCCATGTGTCATTAGCTTCCATTAGCTTGTATAATAAAGCAAATATAGAGATATACACACAGTATGCACTTGTAAATAATGGTACACTGACGTCTATGAACAATAACTCCAGATCATAAATATATTATACAATGGGGGGGGGAGAAGTAGTGGCACTTAATATACAGCAAGAAGCAGTGGGAACTTTATCTCCATAAACAATAAATACACCAAGAGGTGGTGGTGTAGGCCCAAATACATTAAATACAATGAGAGGCAATGATTTCTGACATGCCAGAGCACCTTACACTTCTAAAAAGTAGGTTTCCTGAAGGCTGGAGAAGATTAGAGCATTGTAGAAATATCAAAATGAAGTAAGAAATTGTTTGCATTGCTAAAAGTGATCCCTAGTAGACATTAGAATAGAACCCAAGCAGGAGATATCCTGCTTTGCTATTACTCAACCTGGGTCATATTGAAGTACAATGAGAAGGGGAGAATCAATACCTGTTTCAAAGCAGTTCCATCATTAAGTTTGTTTTCCTTTTGAAAGGTCAGAATCAGGTAAACTGAGATGGCTGCCTACACACCAATATTACTGCTAAAAAATACATTTCTTGATTCAAGAATACAATTTTAAATTGTAGATTGAATTATTGGCAATGTAAAGAGTGTAATTTAGAAATAAAAAGTAAACCTTCAAAATCATAACAGATTCCCCTTATTTTTAAGTACTGGGGATCAAAATTGCACTGCATGCTCAAGGTGAGGCCTTACCAGGATAAATAAACCAAATAACTGATAATTCAATCAATATTTAATGTTTGATACTATTTTGTACTGTGTATTACATGCTGCAGCTTACATGGTGAGGTGAGAACTTCCAGCATATGTTAACTCAGTTTACGCTAACAATCATGCAGTGGTTTGAATGACAGACTGGGAAATAATTAGGTGATGGCTTGATTAAAAAAGTGAAGAAAAGTAAATGCATAAGTACTTTTGCCTATGGCTAACTTGTAATGTCAGAGACACACAGAGTAATACAATTAACTAGTCTTATAATTATTCTGCTCTGTTGGAGTCACTGTTCTGGCAACCAGATAGCATTAGGTATTCATGCTAGAATGTGGCAGAATAGGGCAAAGCGAAAAAGCAAGATTCATTACAAATTATCTTGCAGTATCAGAAATTAAATATTTCCAATAGTGATACAGTTAGTTGTAAATGTATTGCAGCTGTTTATATTCTCTGAGCTACTGTTTCTGATTGAAATGGCAGAGTCAGAGCCAGAGAACAGAAAAGCATAAGCAAATACAGCTGTCAATCACAATTGCATTCACAAATAAATCTTAAAACTATTCAATAATGTATAATGGAGAGTTTAAAATGACACGTTGTTTTAATAAGGAAACATTTGTTTTTGAGTGAACACGGTCCATAACACGCAATAAATTGTCTTTTTATAATAGTGAAATGTCTGATAACTAAAACACTTACTGACCCTTATTTAAACAAAAACATTTGGAGTAAAGGCATTGTTACAATTCAGTGAGGAACATTTTTACAGATTTTTGTTTAACTGAAACATTTGTTTAATTAGGGTCTGGAAAACCTCCATGCACTTTTCAGCATTTAATGTGTTAATGTAATCATACAAAATCCTTTAATATGTTGGAATAGCCTTGGGACTATCAATTCTCGGAAGATGTGTGAACAAACACACTGCCTAGAAGGTCCAGATCTTAGAAATTAGTCATCAGAGTAATTGACGGTGTGTGGTTTTTAGACCTTGATAGGACACAAGTGTCTAAAGTCCACACTCCCAGTGGAATGACCTTGTTATCAGAGATGAAACCTTTGAGCAAAACAAAGATCCCTCACTGCAACAAACAAACCATTAAAATAGCACACAGATAATCCACAGACACAATATTCAACATAACAGAATTAGTCCACCACTGTAAATGGTGGGTTTAACACATTCAGCAGTATTCTGAGTATTACACTAATTACTTGCTCTTAATTTTTATTGTAGGTCTACATTTTTTACTTTAAAGGCTGCATTACATTTATAAAGAAACAATTGTAAATGTTTGTATGTAAAAGTACAGTATAAGTGTACTTCAAATTTATTGTCCAAGTATTAGTATTACGGTATCATAGAGATGTTGGTTGCATCATAACCACCCAGACCTCTTTTGATTTCCAATTTCATAACTAATTGTATCAATTATTAGCATTGTATCATCCAAAAGACTTACAGGTGTACACAGCTACACTTTAGTGCATTCACACCACTTGCAGGTTCTAAAAGCCCTGACTTTGCAAATGACGCTCAGAAAGTACCATAACCACAAACAAGGTATATATTTAACCTATGGTTCCACATTGTTAAGCCGACAGCCCTGCCTGACCAATATCTGGCTGAGAACCCGCCAGATACTGATTGGGCAGGTTTTATTTTTCCAGTAGATCAAGAGTCGCATCCCACCTCTCTAAATAAGCGGATGGCCATCTTTAGCTTATCTGCTTGTGTATGGCTAGATAATAGTACCTACTACAACACTTATGGGCTTATTTATCCAGAATCAAATTTGTGAGTTTTTTCTACCACTAATAAACTCATAATTCTTTTTAAAAAAACTCACGTTTTTGCTTACTTATTAAAAAATCCTTATATACAAAACTTAATACAATTGTGGAAATAAACTCTAACTAGAATTTTCGCCTAGGGCTACTCCCATTGACTTCTGCATAATCTCCCAAGCTTTCTTTTACATTCGAGACTTTTGAGTTTTTTTGTGCTTTAAAAATTCCAACATTTGATTTTTTGAAAATATAATAAAAATGTAGAGTTTTTGTGTAGGGATGGGCAAATTTAACTCGTTTTGCTTTGTCAAAAATTTGCTGCCGGTGAAATTTGTCGAAATGCATTAAAGTCTATGGGCGGCAAAATTTTTTTGAGGCATGGGAAATTTTTCTTGACATCTGATATTTTTTCTCCCATTTGAGTCTATGGCCGTCATTTCCATGGCAAAATGGGGTGAAAAAATTCACTCATCCCTTTTTTTGGGTAAACAATATCATCTTGTGGCAAAATCCAACCATGAACAGATAGGAGGTCATTTAATAAAGGTTGAGTTGTGTTTTTCCCAAAAGGTTTGAGTTTTTCAATGGTAGTATCACTAAAAACTCACATTTTTTGAGATTTGTTATGCCCCAAATCTGCTAAAAATCGGAATCCGAAAATACTCCAGCTAAAACCTGTCAAGGTCATGTAGAGGTCCCTTGAACCATTTGAAGATATTTTTTCCCTTCTTGATTTTCATTTTTTTACGGTGGAAAACTCAATTCGAAGTATTCAAGGTTTTTTTAGCCTATAACTCGATCAATTCAAGGTATTTAAGTTTTTTCCCCCAACTGCATTCAATAGAGTTTTTTACAATTAGATTTTTTCAAAAATAAGTAAACATTGGAGTTGTTAGTTTATTTGAGGTAGAGAAAACTCGACATTTGATAAATAACTTCCTAAATGTGGAAGAAGAGAGGAGGATAATATGATGGATGACTTTTATGTCTACTGTGCAACTTTTTTTGTCAACTGTGTGTCTTTTTTGTTGCAAGCAAAACTCACTGTATGGTGAATGTTTGGCGCCATTTCGCAAAACTTTTCAGTGGTGGCGCAACTCAGCAATTCGCATTGAAACCATACATGGTGAAAATATTCACTCAGCACTAGTCAAGTCATGGATGGCTTCAAGTTCAGTTTCAATAAAAAACTGAACAAAATCACCACGCATGGTTACTGGGATTTTGTAATTCAATGGTATATTTTTGAAGGTGTGTGAAAGGGAATCAAAGATAACTACAAAGCAGAGAGATTGATCTGGATACGTTCTTGTTTATAGACTGAGAAACACTTTAAAAAAAAAGCCCTGTGACGTACCTGATCTTTTAAAAAAAGCCCCAAGTACTTGTTCTCCTCTTAGCCTACCAGGACCTGCTCATACCAGATACAACCTTTACTCCCTCTGGATCTGACGTAGTGATGGATGAATCTGACCTGTTTGGCTTTGCCAAAAATTCTTGAAACTTCAAAAATTTGCTGAAATGCATTGATGTCTATGGGCAACAAATTTTACTTTGACTCATGACAAATTTTTGACCCGCAAAATTTTTAGTCTATGGGCGTCATTCTCACTGTGAAACCTGGTGAAAAATTTCACTCCTCACTGCTGACAGTTATAGGTTTTGACATTATAGGTAGAACTTGACGGTGTGGCTCGAGCCGACTCGTCGTCATACGAAGAAACGCATGCAACGTATCGGATAAGATACAGGAAGTGAAGGAGAAATCGCAGGTAAGAACTACATTTATCTGACTGTCGGATGAAGACGCAGCATGCAGAGTTTTCATCCGACAGTCAGATAAATGTAGTTCTTACCTTCGATTTCTCCTTCACTTCCTGTATCTTCAGTACATCCAACAGGTCACATGCATATAGCATTTTTCATCCGAGAGTCGGATAAATGTAGTTCTTACCTGCAATTTCTCCTTCACTTACTGTATCTTCAAGACATCCAACACGTTGCATGCGTTTCATCGCATGGTGACGTGTCGGCTCGAGCCACGCCGTCGAGTTCTACCTTTACACTGAGCTGAGGTTGGGATATGCACATTTTACTATAAGTGGCTTAAATGTAGTAATGAAATGTAAGTCATCTTGGAAAACAATGAGAGGCCAGTGCCAAAGAAAGAGTGTTTGCAGAGTAAACCCTTTAACAACAAGCACAAACATACCCAAGCTATGGTCAGTCAGGTGTTCACAACTACAAGCTTGGAGATGGATGTCCTCAGTTAAACCAATTCTTTCTGATATTTTAAAAAGTGTCAATGACAATAGACTCTTTGGGGCCTATTTATCAACAGTTGCATTTTTGTGATTTTAGTTTTGTTTGAAACCACGACTAATCTCACAAACTCTAAATCGATGAATGTCTTGAGATTTATTAAAAAATCGGAATAAATAAGTACGAATGGAAAATTAAGCTGAACAAAAAATTTCAGAGAAGTCCTAGAAATAAAAATATGCTGTACATACAGTATACTGTGCTGTTTCTGAGATGGACATGCCTTTCTTTTTGGCAAATGATACCAAAGCGATACTTTTGTATAAATAAGCAGGAGTTTTTCTCTCCAGAGGGAACATGATAATTGTCGAGTGGGAGTAGGAAACTGTGAGTCTGGAGCAGGAATAAAATCCCCACACTAAAAGGTGACTGTTGTCTGTCACTGACATATTTACATATTAGCTAATCTAAATCGTTGTTGTTCCAAGGAAACAGGAAATCTATACAGAATTGGCTACATTAATAAAAGTCACTGCTATTAAATATTGCTGGTGAATAGCAACCACCAGAAAATGACAACAACTATGTTGTGCTTCAGAAACTGATGACTGAACAGGTCAATAGCCTGGTTAGGTTTTTGTAATATGCGTAAGCTGTATATAATATTTATGTGTTTGTGTTTACATTTAAACAAGTGACTAAACACCACTACTAAGAAACTTAGAGAGATAAGAGGTAGCTTTTTATTTTGAGCATGCTGATTTATGTGGGAAAGGATTAATCTTATCTCCAAGTCAATCCCATTGCCTTAAGCAAACCAAAGCAAGGAGGAAAATCCACAACACAAAAGAAAAAGATTTAAGCTTAATCACTTGGTACACGGAAAGCTTTGAAACCAAAAGGAAAGGTGTGAAATTGTCAGCAATTTAAGCTACTAATGTATTAACAACAGATCAATAAAATTCAGCTGTAGCATTTTTTGGTAGTAGCAAATCCTGAAATCAGGAAGTTGACAAGCATTTGTGCTTTTGTGACTTAAACGGGCCTTAAAGGCACAAGATAAGTGCACTTAACTGATTTTAAGCTTTACTCGTTATTTTCATCCCAAACTAAGCCTTATGCAAAGTCATGAAAGTTTTGTGTTTTTCTTTTTACGGTTTTTGTTGACATATAAATCTTTGTATGAGGAATATATTTAATTAAATATAAACTATAATCTAGCATTTGTATGTATAAGATTGCACTTTCAGAGAATGCATAAATACAAAGAAGTTCTGTGCATGCAAACAACATTTTGCAACAACTATGCAACACCTCTAGTGTCAGCTGCAGTTAAATAAACAAAAGATAATCCTACTTATAATAAAGCATTTTTCCCTTTCGCACTGAACTTTATTCAAACATGCCCAACTCTTAAAAGTACCAACTGTTAAAGCAGTAGTCCCCAAAATGTGGGGGTGCCCCATTATGGGGGGGGCAGAGTAGTCAAAGAGGGTCCTAGTCTGTCAACAGTGTTAGGGTAAATTTTGAGGGTGAATAGTTATTTACAATGTTAGATTACTACTGTACAGAATGACAGTTACTACAGTGGGTTCATATAGCTATAATGTTTATATCAGCAAAGGAGGGGCCCAATTAAATATTGGACCAAAATATTTTATCAAAAGGAGGACTTGAATCAAAATTGCCTGAAGACCTCTGCATGTGATACTTTGTGATACTTTGACCAAGCTGAGGAGGTCACTTAAAGGGATCTAAACCCAGAAAATTAATTCATGTAAATTTACTCAGGGTGCTTCTTCTGAGCACCATTTTGTATTATTAGTATTATTATTAGTGCTAATGCTGTTTGGCTCAAATGACATTTGCAGCCCTAGAGTAGCCCTCAGTAGAGGAGGTGAACAGAAAGTGCATATTACAGCTAGGGCCTTTGGCCTTCAAAGAAAGCTGTTGAAGCTAGTCTAGCAAAATAAAACAGTGTAAAACTGCTAATACCTCAGAAACCATCAAAATAGGAAATTAATGTAAATTGCAGAAAATCTTATCTTCAATCATTTGCCTGCCAAAGACACTGGGGCTCATTTATAAACAGTTGGCAAATTTGTACCTGGGCAGTATACTCACAGCGACCAATCAGTGATTGGCATTTTTCAGTCAGCTGCAGGTTGAGCACTGTAAGCAATCATCTGCCATTGGTTACTGCCTAAGTGCAAATTTGCCCAGTGTGTATATGTTTTCCAATCTAAATTTCCAGGCTTAAGGCCACGTAATGGGAAAAACTAATTGCCTTGCAAATCACTTTTCATGAAGTAGCCTTAACCAGTAGCAGGCAAAAGGTTAAAGCCTTGACGTCCAAGATCAACTTTCATGACACACTGACTATAAAGCTGCCGATCTTATTTATCAAGGCAGAGCAGCTTTGTAGCATGGCACCTCCATGTTTGTTCTGCAGTGACAAGTATTCCACTCTGCCATACTACATTGGAAAATGAGGGCTGCCACAGGTCACTTCTTCCTTTTTAAGCTTTCCTCACTACTCCTGTGTAACAAATCAGGTTCTCTTGGTGCATGAAACTGAGTTAGTTATTTTAAAATGTAACTTTTATCAAGCCAAAAGCAAAAGAAGGACAGCACTCTATTAAAAAGGCTGGTTTATTGGAGTATCCTGCAGATATCATTCAGGTCTATGACTAAGGGCGAACGATATCTGCAGGATACTGGAATAAACCTGCCTTTTAAGAGTGCCGTCCTTCCTTTGGTTTTAGTTACATATTGGCAGTGGGGATGCTGAGGACAGAGTACCCCCACAGGAGCTTGAGTTTGGAGCTGTCCCTTTGGTTAGTTTGTAACTTTTATTAAGGATTGAGAACCAAAAAGTAAATTATAGAGAAATAATTCTGCTTCTCAGACACCTACGCCATCTTTAAAATTTTGGTCTATTACTCTCAAGTTTGAGCATAGCCTGGGGAATTTGTGAATTTCTTTCAAATAATGCACTTATTATTTTCACAGTTGTCTATTGACAGAGAGCAGTCAAACCCTGGCTGCCTAAAATGAGTTGTAAATGCATCTTACTGACCCCAAGTTACTCCTGGCACCCTTAGGCACAAAAAGTGGTATCTTGCCCAGACTGACCCTCTTGCACCCCAGTGAAAAATTCTCTTTTTGTGTTTTTTAATTTCTCTAAAACTCAAAGTGTGAGATTTATGAAGTGTAAAAACCACGAAAACCAAAACTTTACCAAGTAACAGCAGTCGAGGTCTCATTGAAGTCAATGGGAGAGGCGCTGATCCTATTGGACCTTTTTTAACCATTCAGACTTTTAGAGGTTTTTGGATTTTTTTCCGCTTGTGATTGTCCGAAAAACTCAGATTTGTAGAGGTTTTAGAGATATTGTATTTTTTAGCGCATAGTTCATTGTTTTTTTCCATTTGTACTTTTTATAATCTGATCTTTTAATAACTTTCATGGTTTAAGAGTGAGAGTTTAATCATGGTTCTAATACCAGTAATATTCGACCTTTAATAAATTGGCCTCCATGTTATCTTACTCCTACCCAACCTATTATCATTTTTACTTTGGTGATGATCACATGAAACCAAGAAGAAAGAGACAGAGCAGACAGGATAATCATTGGATGACCCACTATCATCAAATGGGCTTCTGGCTCTGGCAGTTTTATTGTACTGTATTGCTTTAAGAATCCATCTGTTGCCAGACAACAGAGCCTGTGCTTGGTGGAGCAACACTGTTACAGAAAGTCTATATTTCCTTTAAGTAAAGCATCTGATATGCCATTGTAGGCTCAACTTTCACCAGACTGCAGGTAGGTACAAGTGCTTTAGCACAGGATGCAATAATGGGACAATTCTGCATCCATAACATCTAGCATTGTACCTACTTCTATAAAATTGACCCTTCATGTATTATATACTTCTTTAGACTCCTTAGCAAGTGCCACCTGCAAACAGTTTGTTTGCAGCGATTGTAGTTTGTAGGGATTGTCATTTACTACCAAAGATCTTTATTCCCAGCATGTATTGAAACAACTTATCATGCTATCTTTCTCTTTTTATTTAATCTCTTTTGTTTTGTTTTGTGCTTTTTCCTGAGACCCTGGGGAAAACATTTCGTTTACAGCTGTGTGTTTTTTTTTTTTTTTCAGATTCATTCATGTAGAAAATCGGACACTGAATGTGTGCATACCCACTCCTGTTCACAAAGGAGAGGAAAAGAGTAAAAAAGGGTAGGAACAATATAGGCATACAGGGCATACGGGTTTTATTGGAAAACATCACTGCTGCATTTTCCCAAGATTCCCAGGTTTCAATCTTGATTCAATAGATATATTGTAGGATAGTCAAGCAGACAAAGACAGATGACAACTAGTAATTATTATCATGCACTAAATGCAGCTATATGTGTGATATTAATCCTAAAAACATTATGTTAAATGCACTAAGCCAGCTATAATAGCATGGTGCAAGAAACCCAATTTCCCAAGAGAATGTCATCTTGCTTAGTAACAGCTTTACTGTGTTCCAAGAGGGCAACTTGAACATTATATAGTTCTTTAAATATATAATGCATAGAATTAAAACATAACACTAAACTTTGTCATGAGCAGGCAAAAACTTGGTACTAAACATGTATGCTAATTTGGCTATACACAGTAGTAGCTATAACTGCCCAATACAGACCCTGTTATGCAGTCATGGGAAGGATTGGTTGGATGGGTGGGAGCGTTAGCGATGGGCAAATCGAACCCGTTAAGACAAGAATTTGTAAACATTGCAAAAAATTCAGCAAACACATTGAAGTCAATGGACTGTTTTCCGTGCGACAATTTGTCAAACCACAAGACTTTTTTCACTAACTTCAAGTAAAGGATTTGAAGTAAAAGAACTTCGAATTTCGAAGTGTTTTTTGGGCTACTTCGACCATTGAATGGGCTACTACGACCTTCGACTACGACTTCGAATCGAACTATTCGAACTAAAAATTGTTCGACCATTCGAACATTCGATAGTCGAAGTACTGTCTTTTTAAGAAAAAACTTCGACCCCCTAGTTCGCCATCTAAAAGCTACCGAACTCAATGTTAGCCTATGGGGAAGGTCCCCATAGGCTTTCCTAAGTTTTTTTGATCTAAGGATATTCCTTCGATCGTTGTATTAAAATCCTTCGAATCATTCGATTCGAAGGATTTTATCGTTCGATCGAAGGAATAATCCTTCGATCGTTCGATCGCACTATTTGCACTAAAATCCTTCGACTTCAATATTTAATTCCCAGTCGAATATCGAGGGTTAATTAACCCTCGATATTCGACCCTTTGTGAATCGGCCCCTTAGAGTCTATGGGCTTTTTTTTCTTGGTGAAGCTCAATGAAACACAATAAAATAATTTGCTCCCTAGTGGGGGTCAGTAATCCATTTGCCTGTTGATTATATAGAGGCAACATTCCAAGTCTGGCCTTGTCATTAATCAATGGCAGGTAATAAGATTTTCTATTTTCTTATTAAAATGGCACTACAGTAGTAATACTAAACTATTGGTTGCAATGGTATACATGCCACTAGAAAATTATCCTCATTGTTTATATAAGACTCAAAGGGAGAACATATAAGTGTGTATCCTGCATATATCTGCAGCATAGGAAGATGGGTGAGGAGCACAGTCTCCAAAAGCATGACTGGTTCTTTTGTTACCTGCAGTACATACGTACTTACTACATACTTACTACATACTTACTACACAATGTGAACCTACAACAGTAAACAATAATATTTGTTAAAATGCAATACATGCAATCTATTTCAGTGTTTTGATCCCTGCATGTGTAGTGGCAACTGTCTCAAGAACATGTCTCTGTTAAGTAAGACAGTTCAGGGTGTGTGAAATTTCTCAACTTTTTCACTTGCTCTATTGACCTATGCCCTCTCACTTCCTAAGCTTGCTCTCTAATTATGTGCTGTTAGCTCTATTACTTTTAATACTTTCACCATTAAGTCAACCCTGTGACCCTGCTTTTTAATTCATGTCCTAGTTAACGCTTTCGTTTTTTTGGACTTCATTTAAAAATGTATAAAATTACAAATATTAAAATACTGCAAACCCAATTTATCCAATCTTTTACCATATAAGCATTAATTTAATTTGCAAACACCTTCTGGATTTCAGCTCTCATTGTTTAAAGGGGATGTAAACACTGTTCTAGCATGCAACAAGCATAGAAGCTGTAGCCCAGCAACATCAGGGTTGTATCGCTAAAGTAATATTGCATAACAAAACTTTTTTTTCAGTTTTTCGATCAGCAGCATACGTACTGATGAATTTCCTGGCATATGTAATTAAGTTTCTGGCACAGTGGTGACGTTTTTTGGAGGTCTTATAAACCCTTTTAATGTGCCCGTGGTAGAATTTCTTTATCACAATACAATGCTTAATTATTTACATAGCATGCATAACAATATTTCAGATTCATATATTCATGTGCATGTTTGACATAAGCACACACATCTCTCAGTGAGGGTCTTCTATTCTTACGCCAGTTTCTTTCCAATGACTGAATTCACTTGCTGGATATTGCTGCTGGAAAAATAAATTATTTTGTATTACTGCATGTCAAGAAAATATATCCCATTTCTCATACGTAATTATGGTTGGTTTTTTTTCTTAAAGTATTCCTCAAATAAAGTGCATGTGTGAATACAGGGAATTCTTAGATAATGGTTCGATCTTTGGGGCTACCTTCATTTTCCGTTAATGTAATTTATTCAAGTAGAACATCCTACAGATGACACATTCATAGCAGGTGAATAAGGTACATTAATAGCTTAACAACACTTAAATGATTTTCAAATACCATGATTGGACAGGGGTTGCACCCATTGTGTTCTTCTGTTTAAGTGAATTAAAACCCATTGAATGTTTTGTGCTTTAAGTGTTAGTAGATGTTTAATAGCCAGTGAACTATAACTGTGGATTGACCATCTGGAAAAACTAAGCCACTCAATAGCTATGTAATTTGTCTTTTGACTGCATTCTGTCAGTAGTTTTTCTTTAGGATTAGCTCTGAACAAACATTGAAAGGGAGAGCTTTTAGATTGCCTGGAAGCACTTATCCCTGTCTTTCTCACCGGCCTGCCTTCATAGTAAGTTACAAATGACTAAAAAACATTTAAATCCAGCATCTCTACTTTCTGTAGACTTTGAGCACAGCAGGAGGAAAATGCCTTTGTATAAACATAGTGGAATCCTCCTATCCTTATGCAAAATATTATGTTATTTAATAAAGGCCTTCTTTTAGAATATGATTTCAAGGAATAATATATTGATATGCATATAGTAGTAGTACATTATTTTTTTTATCATTCTGGCAGATACTTTTGACCACTACTGCCTATGGTGCCCTTGCTGATCCATATTGAACAATGATTGGTGGACCTCCACTAAAAAAAAAAACCTCAATTGGTGACTGATGCATTTTGACCGCTGCTGTTTTTCATCAGATGGTAGTGGCAATCAAAGTGACCAAAGTGTGGCATTAGCTTTAAGATGTGTGTTTTTGATGTTCAGGGTAATTGTCACGTCTTAAATATATTGATAATGAGGACTCTTGTGTTTGTCTATATGGGTTTATATAGGGGCTGATTCACCAAGGGTTGAATATCGAGGGTTAATTAACCCTCGATATTCGACTAGGAATTGGTGAATTTGTTTGGTCGATATTCAACCCTTGGTGAATCAGCCCCTATATAAACCCATATAGACAAACACAAGAGTCCTCATTATCAATATATTTAAGACATTGAGACATTTTGTGCATACAACTAATAAAAAATGCCTTACCCCTTAAAGAAAACAGGGATTGTTTGTCCATATATTGCATCTGATTCATTACGAATTCTATTGCTTCATTATACAATTTACAAAGGGACTAAGTTTTACCTGCAACTTACTTTCTGCTTTCAAGATTAAAACTCCCAAACATGGTTGCACTCCTTATTAGCCACCAGTGGGATCACCTGACTATAGCAGCTGGGAAGGGTGGGAGCTACAACATGGAGCTGGTTACTGCTCCTGTATAACTATAACAAACAAGGGAAAGTTGTGCTCACCACTAACTTTTAAAACCATTAGGCGGGGGTGCAATGAGGCTTTGACCTCAAAATAGATATAGACAAATACAAGAGTCCTCTGCACTCAACCGATTATCAGTATATTTAAGACAGAGACATTTTGTGCATACTGCTACTGAAAAATGCCTTACCCTTTAAACAAAACAGGGATTGTTTGCCTAATGGTTCTAAAAATTAGCAGTGAGAACAACTTGCCCTTGTTTGTTATATTAAATAAATCCAATAGGCTGGTTTTGCTTCCAATATAGATCCATTATTTTACATCTTAATTTTAAGTAAAAGGAAATCTTTTTTAAAAATTTGGAATAAAATTGAGTCTATGGGAGATGGCCTTTCAGTAGTTCGGAGCTATCTGGATAATGGGTTTCAAGATAACAGATCCCATACCTGTAGTGATAACTTAACTGGGCTTGCTGAACAGTCTTTAAAACAAGTCACCACTTATAAGAAGTGAACTGAAGTTGCTCAGATGAGTCGTAAAACATTTTCAAGATTCCTTTCAAGATTGCATGTGGATGAGCAATAGGAACCAGCTCTTTCCAGTATTTAAGGAAGAGAATCTCTGGACCCCCATATGTCGCCAGCCCCTAAGAGATGAGGTGAGAGAAATTAGAATTCATTTTCATGTTTGGTCCTACATGTGACACTTTAGTCAAATACAAATTACAAATTTAACAATGAAAAGGTTTTATTGAATAATTATATTTAAAATATTGTATGTTTTCTATATTGAATAATAAATAATATGCCTAGCCAGAGATCTTTACTATATTAACAACAACGCTAACCAATTCTTCACACCCTTTTCATTAGCAGAGTTCCACCTAATGCAGATTTATGTTGTCACCCTTATTTGATAGGACATATATTTTCAAGATCAGACACAATGCAAAATAAAAGGTGTCAAAAGGGTAGGTTTATAATGTTTACTTACCCTAAACAAAACCCAAATAAAAAACTGCAAGCTAACATCATATGTCACTTCTTTCAATCCCCTTTCTTTAGTATTTATGGCTGCATGTTTTATTTGTGTTTTTCCTATTGTTTCATAACAAAATGTATTTTCATATCACCGCACATAAAAGAGTATTAATCAACAATTTGCTTTTTTCTGTCAGCTTAATGGCACATTTATTTATGGATGACTTTGATCATATTGTTAATAGGTACAAGCAGTTGAGATCAGAGGAATGTCCTCAGTCTTAGGGGGTCATTTATCAAGGTCCGAATTTATCACAATATCGGCTGCTACAAACTCCGATCTAACCTGCTGGGGTTTTTAATGCTTATTTATTATTATTACATTTTCCCGAAAATTTGCTTTGTGGGAAAAGCTCAGATTTTCACAATTTTTTCATGAATTTTCCCTGAAATCTCAGAATTTTTCTGAGTTTTAATCCGAAAGCTCTGCAAACATCATGAAATTGCCAGAAACCCCTGACACAACCAAAAATCAATGGGGTGTTCCCATTGACTTTTATGCAACCTCGACAGGTTTGAGATGGCGTGTTCTACAGAAGTACAGATGTTGCCTTTACATTGACCCTGACCCTAGTCAGAGCCCAATGTGGCTGCACAAAAAACCCTTTCAAGGTTTAAAGTTCCTCATAGCAGTCTCAGCTGCCCCCCCAAAGGCATCCTTATGTTCTCAGCCCAAGTTACTAAGAGTTCTAGTTAGGTACCTTGACACCTCATGCAACATTTAATTCTGCTTATTCTTTTGGTTCTTCTCAAGGATGTAACTAAAGAGGAAGTCGCAGAGGGTCCAGGATTGTAGAGGGACCAGTAAGACCTTACTTAATGAGCAGTTTCAGTATATCTTGATATAACAAGTCAATTTGCCAATATTTTGGGGCATAAATTAAATGTACTCTGGGGCCCAATAACATGTAGTTACACCACTGCCTTCAGACTTATCTTCTAGATTGTCATGGTTCAGCACTCAGACTTCATGTTCTTAATTAATAATCCTATTCTACGTCAGTTTCCAGACTCAGCTGCAATCCTCTTGCATTGCTTGTCATTCTACATGACTACATGCCTCTGATGAAGCTTCTATTTTTTTTGATTTCTAAGTCTAAATCAGCGGAAAGCCAAAAAAATTCTCAAAATGGTGAAAAATTCACGAAATGGCAAAAAAATTGAGAAATGCATTGAAGTAAATGGGCATCAAAATAATTTTGATGTGCGACAAAATTGTTTGTTGCATCAAATTTTTGCAGCAGTTTCGCAAAAACATTTGCAGTCTTCAAGTGCAAAAATTTGCTGCAAATCCATGCCTGCTGAATAAATGCGCCCATCACTATTAATAATGCCACCAATTTAAAAATAAATTAAATCCTTTGAATGCTTCATTATATTATTGTCACGGGAGTCTGTATACTAGATAACCCGGAGTATAACCATAATTAGGAGAATGGAGTTTGGAAGCCATGAAAAAGTAAAGATTTAATTAAACAAGGTGTGAAACAGTAGCCAGTGAAAAAAACAGAATAACCTGGGATACCGGCAGGCAAAACAAAGTCCAGTCCAAACGTTGGGACAGGCAGCTTACAGTGAAGTTCTGATAAACAAACTGAGGTTGAGACAGGCAGAAATCCAGAGGGAAAGTCCAGAGAGCAATCCAAGGTCAGTACCGGGAGATCCACACGAAGTAGGCAGGAGTTAATGAGAATGTCCAGAGAGCAGCCCAAGGTCAGTACCGGGAGATCCACAAGAAGCAGGAAGGGAACCAGGAACAAGGTTACAGGAACAGGGAGAACTAGGAACTACGAACAAGGCAAGGAACAAGAAATCGCAGGGTAGATCTGGCTGGGGAGCTTAATGATCAAGCAACTGGGAGTTGCTTGTAACAGGCTTATAAAAGGGGCAATATTGTTAACAGTTGGCAACAGTTGAAGTTAACAAGGAAGGAGGGGCAAGATAGCAGCAGAGAGATAGTACAAGTCCATCTTAACAACTTCTCCCATTGACTTATATGCAATCTCAACATTGCCTAGTGGCAGGATACAGAATAGACATTTATTAGTTCTGGGTTGGGTTACAAAAATACTAATGAGTTTTTGTCACGGCCGGCACCCAATACCAGAACAGGTGCCAAGTACCCTGGTCTCGGCTAGGCTTCACCAGTAGTGTGACAACCGTTGGGCTTCGGGAGGAGCCCTCAGCTTACTTGGGTGCCACCTGGACTTAACGAGGGGTACAAGGCGAGATGTTCTGGCTAGCAGAGGGGCACGGCAGGTAGATAGTCTTTTGGGCCGAAGGTCACGGTACAAATGGAGCAGGCAAGAGAATCGTCAGACAGGCAGGGTCGAGGCAGGCAGATATCAAGAATCGTCAGGCAGGCAAGGGTCAAACCGGGTAATCAAACAGATGGGGTCAGGCAGAAAGAGTAGTCGATATGCAGGCAAAGGTCAGGATTCAGATATCAGAATAGTCAGGAACAGGCAGGGATCAAAACCGGAATAACAGATACAAATTTCACAGGAACAGACAGCACAAGGCTTCAGGAACCACCAGAAACAAGATTCTATCACAGGCACTGGCTGGGAGTAAGAATGGGCCTTAAATACCTCCAAATTTCGCTCCAAAACATGCCCAATGCCTGTACCTTTAAGAGGCGCGCAGGTGCACGCGCCCTAGAGAACCAAGATGCCCCCGGCGCTGGAGGCCGGAACAGGAGCGCGGCGGCGTGGTGGCCGTCCACGCCGCCGCACCACTAGACCACCAGGTAATTTTATTACAGTTTTACTATATAGTAAAAATTAATTGATTAAAAAATGACTGTCCCTTTATGTTTTAAAGGCTTTTATTAAACTAATAATGACCACAATTTAGTTCATGCTATTGTGTTAAACAGGTTGCATAGTAATCTTTTGTTATTCTAGACTGCATGCTAATATTTGAAAAGACAAAAAAGAGCAAAAATATTACTTTTGAAATTGAGATAAGGATTTTACTTGCTGATTAATCTCCTAAAAAATGTTAATGCTGTTTTACAGTCATTCTTTAGATGATTTACAATACATAAAAATAGTGAAACAGAACTCGCTGGCAATAGAGTTCAGAGAAAAAGAAAGAATCATTTGAAACTGCTAGCATTTAGCCAGAGTAGTGTTGCTTTCTCTTGCTGAATTATCAAAGTTGTAATTATGTGGGCGGTTTCGCAAACTTTCCTGTTAAAGCTCAGGTATTTTTACTTATCAGATTTCTTTTTCTAACCGTTTACTGTACCATGTTCTAGAAAGTAGGAAACAGTATGAAATTACTCAATCATGTGTCTGTTCCTGCTTATTGTGTTTTAATTACATGGCACAATTATGAGTGACGCCACAATGAAATAATATCTTGTTGCTTTAGGACAACCAAACCATGTTTTGGTAAGAGCTTCATTTGTAACAGAAATTAGTGAAATGAAGCCTAAGGTTAATGTAAGGCTTAAAAAGGTAAGACTTGAGTAATCGATTTATTTTGCATTTTTTTTCCCTATAAAGTAGAAATGTGTTGTCTATTTCAGAGGAATTTCACTTGGTTTGATTAAATAACTTGCATGAATCAACAATTTTGATTTGATAGTAAAATATTGTCTACAGAGCATTCAGTAAAAATTAGGGATGCACTGAATCCATGATATGGTTTGGGATTTGACCAAATCGGAGCCTTTTTTCAGCAGGATTCAGATTCAGCGCAATCCAAGTGCCTGGCCAAACTGAATCCGAACCACAAATAACAAGGAAATCAGAAGTTTTTTTCCACATACTAAGGATCCTATTTACTAACAGTCAAATTTAGGTTTTTTCCACGAATCTCGAAAAATTTGTTCTTTTCATATTTTTTTTTAAAAAGCTCTAAAAAATTTAGATTTATTAAGTGTAAAAACCACAAAAAAAATCTAATACAAACCTTTGCCAGGTTGAGGTCCTATAGACGTCAATGGGAGCTGCACTGATTTTGTTGGATAGCCTTAAATCAATTTGGACTTTTAGAGGGTTTTGGATTTTTTTTGCTAGGAATTGTCCAAAAAAACCTAATTTTCACAGGTTTTAGAAATATTTGTATTTTTTTCTGGATCTCAGTCTCAGCGTAATTTTCAGTTAATGCTTTTTTTTATTCGGATCTTTTAATAAATTCCATGACATTTGCAGTTTAGATAAAGTGAGTTTTGTCGTGGTTTCAAAAGGGGTAGAACGCCACATGCCATTTTAAGTGCGATACCGTCCGTTCCAATGTGCTGAGATGATTTGCAGGCGCCACGTCAGATGCTCAGAATCTATGGTAAGTAATAGGAATGTCGGACGTTATTGCTGCGTGCATCCGACACAACACAACTGTTGCATGTGAACGCTACATGCTGCGTCTGTATCCGACAGTCTTGTCAGATGCACGCATCGACTACGTCTGACATTACTAATACTTACCTTAGATTCGGCGCATCCGACGTGATGCCTGCGATTCATCTCAGCACTCTGGAACGGAAGCTATTGCACTTAAAATCGCCCGGGGAGTTCTACCCTAACATCACTAAAACTTGACTTTACTTAATAAAAAGGCTTCCACATGTGCAGTTCTTCTTTTCCTCTCTTACCCTAATTTGCATACCGTATATACTCGAGTATAAGCCGACCAAAGTATAAGCTGAGGTACCTAATTTTACCTACAAAAACTTGTAACAGTTATTGACTCGAGTATAAGCCTAAGGGTGAAAAATGCATTCATAGGGTGAACAGCACAAAGCAGGGTGCTGGTACGCACATGGGCAGAGAGTGCGGCCTCACACCCCGTTAATGGACACAGAAGTTGTAGTGACTATAGAATGAGAATTGAGGGGACAATGGTGATAATGTGACAGTGTTGGCTGGGCTGGGCTGCTCTGCATGACTATACTTTTATATGTAAAACTACAGTTCAAGTAGTGGCAATTAGTAAGGAGCCCATTCACATGCCAGCCACTGGCACAACATAAATGCAGGCACATGAGCTTGCCCAGTCAGTGTTCAATCCTGCTACGTGTGTAGCCCATTATTAGAGAGATGCTCTCTCCCAGCATATAACCCCACTGACGAGCTCCACCCTCCCAGCTCATACAGGGCTAAACCTATGCAGGTAATATTGACACCTGGCACATACCGGTACCTCCCAGCAGTCTTTCCGCTTTTCCCGGGACAATTCTGATTGTTCTTAACACAGCCGGCAGTAGACCCGGGTTCCTGTTTAAAAGTCCCGCAGCTCTGTTAACGTCTAGCGCATAGACTCCAGCCAGACTGCTATTCCTGATGTCACAAGTCTCATCTCGCGAGGCCGTCAGGTCACTCCAGACGCAGTGATGCTCTACATAGATGCTACTATTGAGGGGAGTGATGGTAGACTTTGTGGGAGGTACCGGTATGTGTCTCCCATAACAATGTTGTACAGCAACAGTTTTCAATTCCTCAGGGTCCTCGGCAACCTCAACTCCAACAAAAGGTATTTTCCCGGTGCCCATGCAGCGCTGCACAGCCATTGACTCGAGTATAAGCCGAGGTAGAATTTCTCAGCACATTTTGGGTGCTGAAAAACTCGGCTTATACTCGAGTATATATGGTATGTAAATTATGGTTTGGCTTTAGTTAAGGATTCAGCTGAAACCATCATAGAGCAATAACAAGGAGAAATCAGATGGCACTCACCAAACAAAATGTGCTGGATTTTTGTGGTTTATTCAGATCTCTGCACAACGTTTCAGGGGATCAACCCCTTTCTCAATTGCTCTTACCCATGGAGGTAGGATTCTATTGAAGTTTGAAACCTTCATAGATATAGATTCCAGCATCCCAGCTGAGAAATTCTTTTGTTTTTTTATTTTGCAGATATGCCCTTACTTTGACAAGTCCATTTATTTTTTGTAACTAACAAGCATAGTAATAAAATCTAGCTGCACTCTTAGACAAAGTTGTTGCCGAGGTTAGTGATATGATACCCGTTTCTATATTATAAGTATTTATATTATAGAATCTGATAGGAACCCTGGCTTGCTACAACTGGTTAGAAACTCTTCCTGTTACATTTGATGTGATTTCTTAAATGCATTGGAAAGGAAAATGTGTAATATCAAAGTGTTGGCTTGATTTAACTAAGGAGTATTAGCACCGTCTTGGCAGGGAACTGAAAACAGGTGAACCGTAAAAAGAAATAAATTGTATAATTGTTGTGAGATAATTATAGTTTAGTAAATGCTAACTATTTGGATGGAATTAAGCTATGGATAAAGGTGAATAAGGAACTAAAATGTTTTTCTAGGGGTGCTAGCTTGGCCTTGTCTATCAAGTGGGTCTAGTTACTGAGGTTTTATTGTTTGTATGGGTGTTGGTTTCATTTTCCAATTTCTTTACAAAAAATAACTGGAGTTGAACAGATGCTATACAAGTTTCAAACACTCTGTAACTCATAAGGATAAACAAGGTATGTATCAAAATATTCAGCATACATATTCCACATATTCTTTGAAGCACTCTTTTCTTCTTACCTATAGGTTATCTTTCATGTAAAATAATGATTGTGCAATAGGCAGTATACTGCAGATAAAAACATGCATGTAAAAGCAGGGGTCTGTTGAAAAGCTGGGGTCTGTAAACCTCTCCTTCTCTCCACTGAGGATAAGGATAGGAGAAAAAAAATAATAATTTCATAAATTCTTTTCTCCCCTTCTAAAGGTCCAGTAGGGTTGGAATAATTAAGAAGGTGAGCTCCAGTGTGGGTGCAATATCTTTAAAAACTCCATGATTATTTTGTGATATGGAGTAAAATGATAGGCCCCATTGCTAAAATAATCCAAACTTGCCTTACAGGGATTTAGGCGTGCAATCACATGCAGAATTTAATCCTCCCAGTGAGTTTGATTGAAAATAGACTTGTACACAATTGCAGGTGACCTGCTCTACCTACTGAATGGAATGCTTGTCTAGTCCTCTCTGTTGTTCAGAGGTGGATTATAGAAAGTTAGGCACGTTTATTGATTTACATTTTTACAGATGGATGCACACAGGCAGCTTTTCCTACTAGTGTATATCAGCTGACAGAGCCACATAAAAGCTTCTGTAACCACCTCTGTCAACTCAAAAATGATGGGCTTTCCAGAACCACACTGGCACTTTCACCACTTTATATTCAATGGGAGGTAGCAGGGTCAGTTAAAACTGCTTCCCCATTAGCTGCCAGCAAGAAATGCTTTCAGCCATAGAGTTAGCAGGCATTTTTAAGTGTCCTTTTGTTTTGCTTTGTGTTGTAACAAGTAAAGTACATATGGGCAGGGTCACACTGGGCTGCTGGGACAACAGGAAAAAACCCAGTGGGCACCAGCTTTCATGGGGCCTAGCCAACCGGGACCTGAAAGAGGTGAAGTGTATGCGGCACAGGGCTGGTGGGGGGCAGAAGCCAGGAGGGGGCCCTTGAGGTCGCAAAGGTGGCCTTGACATTGCAGCCCCAGTGAGAGCAGCAGTCTGATGCTGCATAATGGACATATTATTTACTTGATTACATTGAAGAGAATCCTTTGTTTTACAGTTTTATTTGCAAACTATGGACACAAACTCTCATCCTGACCTCTTATTTTACCAGAAATAAGGGAATTAAAATAGGAAAAAAACATGATAGCTCGGTGCACAGTGTTACAGAACTGGAAGAATGCAAACAGAGATGCCAGATTGCAGGGTAGAAGTCAGCTTTATTCCTGGCTGTTTTCCTCCCCCCTCACTTCCCCTTCCTGTGTCCATAACCTTTCTCATTACTCCGCCCAGTACTAAGCTGCTAATGTATATCACAATAAACATTTAACATTCTCACATGAATGGATGGCACAACATAACATAGGACACCCATCCATCCAACTGGTATTGGTGTGGTGAGGTCAAATACAGAGGTACATTTTCTAAGTCATCCAATCTCCAAGGCTTTCACCCCTCCCTCCCCAGCCAGTATCACAGATATATTTACTATATTAATCCTTGTGTTGCAGACTGACTACCAGAAAGATTAGAAAATGTACTTTGAATGTAAAACTGCCCTGGCAGGCGACTTTTTCCATGCTCCCATTAGTAAGAAAATCTTCACTCTTCAAACAACAATTCTGTAATGCAAACACTGTTCTTTAAAAAAAACTCACAAAATACATAAATGCTTTGTCGTTCTTTGGAAAGCATTTAATACTAGCTTTCATGTAATCCTTAACAAGAAGGATTTAGTAAATCTTCACATCTGGGACATGCATTCTATGAAAATGAGGCTTGCCTTAATAATTTCCTCTTAAATAGGCTGGATTAGTCAAGGCAATCATTTGTAATTGAGTTGATAAATGTAAAGGTTGAACATCACTTAAGTAAGTGTCTTATAATGACCCTCAATACTGCTCCTCCCTCATCCCCTCTATTTATAGGCATCATAGGAAGTAATGACTTTCCTGCTTCTTATTCTCACATACTTTAAGAGGCACATTTACTAAGCTTGAGTGAAGGATTCGAATTAAAAAACCGTCGAATTTCGAAGTATTTTTTTGGGTACTTTGACCATCGAATAGGGTACTACGACCTTCAACTTCGATTCGAACGATTCAAACTAAAAAACGTTTGACTAATCGACCATTCGATAGTCGAAGTACTGTCTCTTTAAAAAATACTTTGACTACATACTTTGGCAGTTTAAACCTACCAAGGTACAATGTTAGCCTATGGGGACCTTCCCCAGCACTTTTCTAAGCTTTTTTTGATCGAAGAAAAATCCTTCGATCAATCGCTTAAAATCGAATCGTTCGATTTTTACTTCGATTGATCGATCGAAGGATTTGCGCTAAATCCTTCGAATTCGAATTAGAAGGATTTAACCTCGAGGGTCGAATTCGAGGGTTTATTAACGAAATTCCACCCTTGATAAATGTGCCTCCCCGTGTTTTATTATAAATTTGCCAGTGCAGACATTTAGTTTATCTGAATATGATTAAACATGGCCAATTAAATATTGCAGTATCAATACTATACATGTATATGTGGTTTCAAAGAGTTTTCTGTAGTGTCCATGTCAACCTCTGTATTTATAGTTATTAATTTTAATATTTATTTGTAATTATTTCCACTAATGTAAATATTGTTATTGAACCAGGTATACCTGAGGTATTATCCGGTAATATTTTAACTACAATTGCCATAATCCTCACAAAATCTGTGAATGACTAGGTATGTGAATGTGGGACTTTTTGATTCAGCATCAGTGTTTGTGTAAGATTATCATTTATAGGAAATGGGCATTTTTTTCCTGAATACGTACCATATAATTCATTGGATACTTCAATCAATTTAGTGATGGGCAAATCTGACCCATATCTCTTTGCCAAAAACTCATTAAAGGAGAAGGAAATTCCCTGGGCGCAAAAAGCCTCCCCCTCCCCTGCGTTGCCCCCTCTCCCTCCTCCCCCCTGAACTACCTGTCCCGCCGGGCAAATGCCCCTAACTTGTTACTCACCCCTCTGCGCAGGTCCAGTCCACCAAGTTCACAGGCGCCATCTTCTCCCAAGCGGTCTTCTTCCTGCTTTGAAAATAAATTTGCTTTTAAAATGTTTAATTATTTAATTAAAATGGAGTTTATGGGAGGCAACCCTTTTGGATAACAGGTTTCTGGATAACATGTGTGTGTGTGTATCCTGGATTTATATCAAAATTTAACAGGTTGATTTATTTACGGTGTTTAATTCAATTTAATTCAATTTGTTTTGTCCAAATCAAGTAAACTTCTTCTTTAACTCTCTAAAAGTAGTGTAATTATTTTGCACTTAATAGAAAAAGAAATATATTCAAACTCCAGAGCACTATTTGTATGATGTGCAGCTGAGTGGGCAGGTAGGGGATAAGTATGGGTGTAAGGCAAGACACCTACATATGCCCCTGCTTGCTATGAATGCAGACATGCACTTCTATGGAGTGGCTTTTCAAACTAGTAAATCATGATATTTTGAACACTACTGCAAGATTAATGCTGTTGCTCTTAATTCACTAAGCCAATTACTTTCTGCAAGTTAGTGCTTTGCTATATTTGAAAATATGTTCCTCTGATATTACCATGGTGAAAACAACATTCAACATTTGGAAGATGATGAAAACGAAGGTCTGCTGACAGTTAATATTGTATAGCAAATGACTCAAGATTTCTTTTGACAGTCACACAACATGTATTATGGCAATACAGGTATTCTGTTAGCAGAGACAATAAACCGGGGATAGATTCTGTCAGTAGCAACTTCTGAAATTCATGGTGCTATACATTTTTGTAATTGACAGGTAACAGTAGCAGTTGAAATTCTCACGCCAGTGTATTTAAGAGGCCTTATTATGTTTAAGCTGACCCCCACCTCTCTTTTATGTTACCTGTTTAACTGAGCTTTAGAACATGTAATTGGAGATGAGGCCCCTAGTTTAATCTCTCCCTGAGGCCAGGCTTTAAATGTCCTCCATTTGTTGTTCTTCATTCAGCAGTTCTTCACTGCATTGTCCTTAAATGAGTTCCCTCCTTCTTTTTTACTGTACACTTTATCCTTTACCCCTGCACATTTTTGTGCCAGTGACCCATGAAAAACAGTAATACATGCGGACAAGTAGGGGTTTTCCGTGTTACATTTATGAAAACAAAATTGTCCTTGCATTAACAACAAAAACCCAAACAATATAGAACCATCTAAGAAATATGCCTTAAACCAGTACTGTTTTTCAAGTTAACTGTTTTCTAATTCAGTTAATATTAGAGATAAATTTAATCTGTGATTTGTAAAACAAACCGGTATGAATTAAATAATAGCCAGTTAAAAATACTTGTTTTTAATCACAAGTATCTGGTAGCCTGGAGGAACTTTTTGTTTGTGCTTTGATTTAACATACAGGCACTCAAGGGCTGCCACCATAGGCAAGGGCCATTTTGTTTTATATCAAATCAAAAAAAGTGCTTTTGAAAGGCATAAACTAGAATAAAATACTATTACATAATACATTACATAATAGAAAATTAAACCCCTTCTAATATGAAATGATGCATATAGATTAGAGGTGCAGTATGCAGTATAATCCACTCTGAAGCATGGGTCATACACCTTGGGGGTGATGTAATTAAAGGTGCAAAAATTGTTACAGGTCTATTCGCCAATAGCAACCAATCAAAACAAAGCCTTTTGCTGGTTATCTGTTAAAAGCAAGTATATTAATTTCTGTTAAGGGTTACTACACTTGAGCAAACATTGTGACTTCATTACATACAGGGGGTCAAAAGTATTTGGATACATATTTAGCAAAAAATATCAGGGACTCCATCTAAAATGGTATTTCCTTGGGTGGAATGATCACTGCTGAGCTCCACATTTATTCAGAAAGCAATTTCAGCACAAGAAGTATTTGTAGGGGAGTGTGGGTGACAAGGGGCAAACCAACCGAACATCACCAAATGCAATTGCAAGAGTCAGCTGGAGAAGTATAAAGGTCACCGTCATTGGAATCTGGAGCAGTAGACACATCCTCTGGAGTGATCATTTCCACTTTGATTTGGAAGATGCCCGGAAAGCACTATTTGCCTTTATGCTTAATGTCAATGGTAAAGTGTGGTACAGGAGGAATAATGGTCTCAAGCTGTTTTTCTTGATTTCCTCTAGGTCCCCTGGTTCATTTGAAGGCAAATGTTAATGCTACAGAATACAATAGCATCCTTAGCAATTCTGTGCTTCCTAATTTTTGGCAACATTTTAGGTAAAGCCCTTTCCTGTTTCAGCGCACTAATGCCTCCATGCACAAAGCAACAACTATAAAGCAATGACAAGACCAACATATTAATACCTGGTCTGGGAATGAGACATTGAACATTGTTGAGATACTTTTAGTGCGCAGAAACTGGAATAATAATGTTCACAAAAAACATCTACTTGACCTCTTGCCATCTTATTATATTGCTAGGTGCCTCTGTCGTGGATTTACGCATGTGCAGTAGAGTAAAATATTCAGATTCTACTCTGCTACGTATGTATAAGTGTCAGACTGTGCCAGGGACTCCTGGGAAAGGGAAGGTAAATTGTGGTTGACTTTCCTTGTCCTAGGACTTCCTAGTGCATTGCATGCCCTGGTGCTACCCAAATTGCATGTTCTGAACGATGCAAGCTTGAGGCCATCCAGTTGATGCCTATTTGCCAACTACCCCATACCCCTTCTGTATTGCAGTGCTGCAGAATGTAGTGAAGTGAAGCTATTTGCACTCTATTGTGTAGAAAAGCAGGGTGTTTTGTGTCTTTGTTGTACTTTGCTGTATTTTTAATAAATGAGGGTCATAATGTCATACCTAGGAAAGTACATGGGGGAGGTTTTCAGTATTATTATGTGGCTGCTCATTGATATACATCAGCCCTATGGCTCAGGATACTCCTTACAATTTCAACTAAAATCATTATATTAAAATTAAATTTATTAATACACTATACAGTACAGTATACGGTATGTTTCTCTGCCATTTGTTATCATTAAGGGGGTTATTTATCAAAGGTTGGGTTTTAGAGGTTTGTGAGGTTTTTTTTCACCTCAAATGAACTCACAATTCGAATGTTTTCCAATTTGAGAAAAAACTGTAATGGAAAAAAACTCGAATTAATCGGCCCACCAAAAAAAAAAAAATAAAATTCTTATTTCATAGTTCAATTGCATGGACAGGGGAATAAAATATTGGATTTGCATTATTATTTATAATATTGTTATTGTAGTTGTATCTGTTATTACTAAAGTATTCAGAATAATTGTCAGTTTCAAAGGAATTCATCAACAAAGTTGCCTGTGGTTTTACAAACAACGCAGCAGCTCAGAGACCTTACTTACAGTGCACTGTAGCCATTTGATAACATCCAATCTTCAAAACAATAGTTTTGAAAAGCTTCTAGCAAGTGGTTAATTAAAATCTGTAAAACTGAAATGTCATCTTGTGAATAAATGGGACGTATTGTTTACTCTAGTTTACTTTATGTAAAAAGACCTAACTTGTTAATCCCTTTTGACAAATGCATAGCACCTCTTATTTCCCAGGACAAAGACTAATAGGTATATGAACTATTCTGTTATGACAGACTCCAAGGCGCCATAATGACCCTGCCCTGGTTTGCTGAGGATTTATGGGGCAAACACAAGAACATGAAAATGTAATATACTGTGAATGAATGTCAACATGCTCTGTCTGTTTAATAAGGAGAAAGAAATTGCTTCTGCTGTTGCATTCTCGACTACTGTAACATATTTGTCTCAGTTCACTGCTTTCTTGTATGTAAACTCAGAGCTTGTTCCCTTTGTGGCAAGTATGTACAGGACGTTCGCCTTCTAGACCACACTGCCAACATTCTCTATTTTCTTTCATCCTAAATGCATTTAAAATATTTTAACTTATGATTGAAGTAAATGTTTAGTCTCTCTTCTTGGAAGGAAAGGTGTTGGCTGTTGAAAAGAAAGTAAAACCCTGCTTGCCCACCTAGAGTCTGATATAACATCTGTCTTGTTGAGGACAAGGAGTAGAAATAAAATAATAAAATCAATTCATA
Organism: Xenopus petersii; assembly: GCA_038501925.1. Taxonomy (NCBI): domain Eukaryota; kingdom Metazoa; phylum Chordata; class Amphibia; order Anura; family Pipidae; genus Xenopus; species Xenopus petersii. The sequence goes on from CM076672.1 coordinate 135,021,632, forward strand.
TACTACTATATGTACCAAAAATTAAACAAGCATATTATCAAACCCTGGGACTGTTATATCCATTGTATGTCCAACTATATAACTCATTCTTTCATTTCAGCAATGAAAGCCAATTATTTGTGGGCACATTACCATTCCACTTGCTATGCACCTACAAACACAAGCAAATCACTTCAGTATAAGCAAAACATAATTTATATGTAGTACTAGAAAAACCTCCTGCCCAACATTATGCCCATTACTGCCATTTTAGACTGAGGTCTATTTAAGTCCTACCGTGAAAACTTTTACATCCAATTATTTTACGTTTTTCAAAATTTTCCACCTATTTTTGTGGTCTCACAAACTTATAATGCATTATGCAAAATATAAAAAGGGGGGTGTGTTCTACTGCATTTCGATACAGAGCAAGACTGGCTTATTCAAATATGGCTAAAGCAGACTATTCCTGCACACAGAAACTAGTTTTTAACTCATTACGAAACTACTACAGTCACCAAACTCGCACTTCCCAAACTGTCCCAAACTGAAAAGTACCAACCCAGTGGTATAACTGGGTGATGCCTATGGTGACTCTGGCAGCACTGCAGTGACTCTGATGGGCCCTACTGGGGGGTAGGCTTGCAAGCAGTCACACCCACTGCTCCCCCTGTAGTTATGCCATTGTACCAACCTGGCCTACAAGTAGGTAAAATAAAAAAACTACTTCCCCATAACTTTGAAAAAAAGAACGTAATTGTTTGCAACTTTGTGTTTGGTGTCTAAAGTATAAATTATATTATATTTTGTAATTGTATTGCCTTGATAATTTCATATCATGTGCAGACTTACATTTCTTATTTCCCGTCTGGTAACCTGTAGTCTAGTGAAAAAGGAAAAGTAGTAAAATTAATTCTGTATATAAAACTGTCTGCAGAAAATAAAAAAAAAAAATACTCCAAACACACCATGAATAAGTCTACAAACCCTTTATTCTGGGTTAAAATGTCCCCTTGCCTGCCCAAGAAGTATGAAATGAAGTCTACTATTAAACAAACTTTAAAGCTCTAAGCTTGGCTTCACAGTTCTACACCCATATATCAAAATACAAAATGACCCAATTGCTGGACCAAATTACCAATATGTAAGTGCTTTTGATACAATAAAATTAGATTTTTACTTAAATGAGTGTGCAATCGCAATATTTTATATTTTGATCATCTCCTATAGCCTTTGATGAGTGTCTGGATTCTGGATGGTGGTATTATTGACCATTCGTCCATACAAATTTCATCCCATCGATTTTCAATGATATTCAAGTTGGGGAATATTGTACTTCTCCCTTTTGCATAAATGCCTTTGTAGATTTCGAGGTGTATTTAGGGTCATTGTCTTGTTGGAATATCCAAACCCTGCGTAACATCAACTTTGTGACTGATCCTTGAATCCTGAAGAATTTGTTGCTATTGGGTTGAATTCATCCAGCCCTTGACTTTAACAAGGGCCCCAGTCCCTGAACTAGCCACACAGCCCCACAGCATGATGTAACCTCCACCAAATTTGACAGTAGGTAGCAGGTGTTTTTCTTGGAATGTGGTGTTCTTCTTCCACCATGCAAAGCGCTTTTTGTTATGGCCAAATAACTCAAAAGCACTCTGTTCCAACTTGTATAAATGAGCTTCTGCATACAACAAGTGACTCTGTTTGTGGCGTGAGTGCAGAAAGAGCTTCTTTCTCATCACCCTGCCATACAGATGTTCTTTGTGCAAATTGTGCAGAATTTTAGAACGATGTACAGATACACCATCTGCAGCAAGATGTTCTTAACGGTCTTTGGAGGTGATCTTTGGGTTGTCTGTATCTTTATAGCATCTTTCTTGCAAGTCTTTGGAGGTGATCTTTGGGTTGTCTGTAACCATTCTCACAATCCTCCGCATATGCCGCTCCTGTATTTTTATTGGCCTACCAAACCTGGGTTTTACAGCAACTGTGTTTGTGGCCTTCCATTTCCAGGTTTAAACCTCTGATATAGCTTTTTGTAGCCTTCCCCTAAACCATTATACTGAACAATCTTTTCAGATCTTTTGAGAGTTGCTATGAGGATCCCATGCTGTCACACTTCAGAGGAGAGTCGAACAGAAGCACAACTTGCTATTGGGCAACTTACTGTAAATACTGTACATTTTCTCATGATTGGACACACCTGCCTATAAGCTTAACAATCTCACCCACCCAATTTGGTATTGCCAATAATCAGTATTGAGCATTTACATGCATCAGAATTAGCAAAATTACAAGGGTACCCAAATTTTTACACAGCCAGTTTTTCACATTTGATTTAACATCATGCAACTGAATACTACTTCACTTAAAATCTTTGTTCAGAAAACACCTCAGTACTCAGATGTTCCTGAGAAATGAAAGACATACCACTGTTATCTTTTTTGTGGAGTAAATTACTGTTATCTTTTTTGTGGAGTAAATTATTATGCAGAGAGAGGGGTTCCCAAACTGTATAATCATCTTATTAAGCATGCTTATCAGCAAGTCCAGATACTAGTCCATTTTGAGATGATGATGTACCACATGATGTCTGGCACTTCTCTTGCATGAGATGCAGTTATTGGTCTGCTTGCTAATACTTAAGGACTATTTAAAAAACTTCCAAATGGTGGACTTATATGTGTAAGTCTTTAAAGGAGAAGGAATGCTTATCATGAGCAATTATCTATTTTGTTTGCCATCTTATAAAAAGTAATCCATAGCGACAACATTTCTCTTAGATTAATAGTTTGTCTGCAATCATCAATGATCTACCCAAACAATTGGGCACCTGCTACACTTCAGGTAATTTCTGTTTCTTCTTTTTGTGTAATGGCCCAGGGCCATTATATGCGCATTGCAGGATAGATCTGTTGTGCAAACCATAATTATCTGTGACTCATCAATCACTGGCAAACAGTAATATTTTCTTGATGACATTTGAAATACAGACAATTTCAGCTCCACTTGTGCTAGAAAGAAGTGGCAATAAATGGTACAAACTACACAAAATTGGGCGCAATTCAGCAGGGAGTATCTAAAGTAAGCATTTATATATATTGGTTTGGTTGGCAAAAAGCACACAAGTTGTTATTATCATAAATAACAGTGTATCTTCTCTTAGCAAACCTCTTGCCTGGGAATTTTCCAAGTGCAAACAGAATGACTGCATAAAAAAACATTATGTCATAAAGATTCCAAGCACACGTAATATATAAACAGAGAGTGGGTCCTATAGAGATCTGAAAACGAATTCAAAGACGACTGTTTAATAAATTTGTTGCAAGTCAACAACTTATAAGACCACAGGATAAATCTATATTATGCAAAGGATGTCAAATATCTTTATAGCATGATTAATGCACACTGCAGCTCACAAATGGATGGCATAAACTATTCCTAATTGGACTGAATTGATTTATTGTATTGGGCTATTATTAAATATTTACCTTTTTGGACTCAAGCTACTCCATTTGGCCTTGTGTTTAGGTTTATAGTCCTACTGAATGAAGTTACAGCTTCTTTTTTTACTTCTATTTTAACTAGAGGCATAATGGATCAGATGCATAACTACATTATAATGGTGCTATCATGTAACTCACTGTTGGTTTGGTGCTTTTAAGGTACAGGCAGTGTTATATTATTATTACATACTGTATATGCATATTGGGCATACTATGACCTACAAGCTAAAAGGGGGTGTCAGAACTGGGATCTCACATTCCACCTGCTTGTAAGGATTGTTGTGTATAATGTAAAGATCTGATAAACCTCAAACATATTTTTTGGTATACCTCCTCAGGAGTTGTTGGTCTTTAAATAACCTACACCTTAAAAACTTGTTTTTACATCAGAATATTAGTTGATGCTATATGACTGCTAACTCTATCCTGAGACTTCTATGTGACATGTCCAGTATATTTGTATGAATACTTTTATATTCTCTCATGTAAATGCTTTACAAAAAAACTTTTGCATTGGCAAGTGTTACATCTAAAAGTGCCAATAGTAATCTATTGTAATGTAATGTATAAAGGCTGGAGTGACTGGATAGCCAGAACACTACTTTCTGCTTTGCAACCCTCTTGATTTCTACTGATCAGTAACTTGAGGGGGGGCCATGGATCCTAACTTTTTTTTTTTTTGTTTTTGCTTGTGAATCTGACCTGCATGCTAAGGATCAATTGCAAACTCACTGAACATTTATGTCCCATGTGGCCCCCCTTAAATTTGCTGACTAACTCAGAGTTAGAGAGCTGCAAAGCAGGATGTAGTGTTCTGTTATGTTAGACATCCAGTCACTCCAGCCTTAATACATTACATTTTTGTCTAAATATCTATATTAGAAACATCTTTTATTTTGCACAGCCTATTTATTTACCCAGTATTTTATACTGAACTGCTTTCAGTCACAGCCTTTAAAGGCCACACAATTAGACTTCAGACCTTTGCAGTGTATTATTAACCTTACAAAGATGGTGAAAAATATGAGTGTTAAGGTGATCCATAACAATAAAATAGGCTTTCTCCAAAGAAAGCACTTATGTTAAAAGTTCATAAGCCAGTCCAAGGTAGAGCTTAACCATGATATTGGGTCATCCTTAAGATAAACATAACCATCTGAATACCCTTTTTGTCTGTGGGCTTCAAGCAAATGCTAGGGGCACATTTACTAAGCTTGAGTGAAGGATTCGAAGTAAGAAAAACTTAAAATTTCGATGTTTTTTTTTTGGGTACTTCGACCATCGAATAGGATACTTCGACCTTCAACTACGACTTAGACTTTGATTTGAATGTTTCAAACTAAAAATCATTCGACTATTCGACCATTCGATAGTCAAAGTACTGTCTCTTTAAAAAAAACTTTGACTACATACTTTGCCACTTTAAACCTACCAAGCGACAATGTTAGCCTATGGGGACCTTCCCCATAAGTTTTCTAAGCTGTTTCTGATTGAAGGAAAATCGTTCGTTCGATCGATCGACTAATATCCTTCGAAACGTTCGATCAACCGATCAAAGTATTTGAGCAAAATCCTAGAGGATTTTATCTCAAAATGTGAGCTTTTAACAGATAAAGATTTATTATTATCCCTTATTGTTATTATTTATCCTTACTACTGTACTACTTTGATTAGTTTGGTTATACTAGGTTACTATACATACAATCATATTTAAGTATCCAGGTTGAGATAATGTATGACTTGATGAAAGCTGAGCAAACATTGTTGGCGCCTCTGATTCTGGTGTTTCTTGTTGTCTGATATTTGAGTCAACTAATGGCTTGCAGACTAGGGGTTTTGTTCGCTGGAAGATTTTGTTACACGTTTCTTAAGTCTAAGACTGAATCACTCATGAAGCCATAAGGAATGTTGAATTAAAGATGACCCTTTCTAATATCAGTTAGAAGTCAATCACCATGCGTAACTTAGTAAGTAATTAACAAATTAATTCATACTATTTAGTGTATTGTTTCGTAATATTCTATTTAAGTTGCTGATCAGAATTCATTCAGTATTTTTATGCAATAAACTCAACAACCAACAGACAAGTATTTTTTAACCACCTCTTACCTCTTACGGCAAAGTCAGGGGTGAAAATGACCACCTAAGATTCATAACCCTTACTTTCCAGGCTATGTTGAAAAATCAGAGAGTGTTTGAGATCACACAGGTTGTATGCTTCTATTTTCTGTACAGAGTAAGGCTTTCCTAAATATCCCTTCTCTGTTACAGTATTCAGCTACTGTATACCATATCACAAATGGAAAAACTGGTTTAGGCTGGTTAAGTTTAGTCCATTCTATGGATGGAATTGCATTGCATAATTCAATTTTTCAACTATTTCAGATGTTCTGTATTCAAGCAACTAACAATGTACCCTGCACTGGTATAACACTGAAACTAACCCTACTAAAAACCCTGGTGGAAAAAAAAGCATCTGTCTCCTCAGTGCTCATACAGGGAGCAATGCTGCTCGAAAACACTTCTAGGTCGAAATCTGCATTAGATCCCCCCTGCAAAACTCCATTAGCTTAAGGATGTTGGGAAATGGTCCTATGAGTCAGAGAAAGACTATTATCATTTCTTTCCATTTGTGGATTCAGGTATGTCTGCATACGTATAAAAAAAGGGTCAAAATATCTGAAAAATAGCTGTAACTCATTTCAATGGAAGAGAATCACATCTGAGACTTATTAAATATACCAAATGGAATTCATAAAATTGTAAAATAAATAATTATTCAGATTCTCTTTTCCTTTCAGTAAAATGACAATGCATTTTAAAGACTTTAGGTATGGTATTCAAAATTAGAAAAGGACTCCTTACTCCGAAAACTCTTGGCCTTTTGATATCCCAATAATGGCTCCTGTACTGCATTATCTGTACTGCACTATCTTTACATGCATTTTCTTAATTTATATCAGTTTGCATATTTCAGATACATATGTTGTCTGTTGAAAATTATTCAACCAAAAAGACATGCAATATATTTCAGCACTAAGTAAATCTTGAGAATTCCAACCTATAAAAACCCAAGGATGTGTAAACCGAGATTAGCTTGATCTTATAATAAAAACAAAAAAAAAGGAATCTGTCTGTTGCATGTGAAACTTTATGAAATAATAAATATGATTTGTATTACATTGCCCTTAAATGGGACATGTAAGAGAGGATTTGAGCTTTCCAGTGATAGAACAAGTCCCTGTATGCAGACATGGAGGCAATTGGGTATTACATTGAAAATTATTCATCGATTGGGGGCACTTAGTCCTAGGGGACCGAAAATTATCTCCATTTGTTTATATAACTGTGAATTGTAGAGGTAGCTAAGGGTCCTAGAAGAGAGAATGAAATAGTGGATATCCATGTATTTATGATAGTATTTTGAAATTCAATATCTGGCATTGGTTTTTATAGTTGTTTACATTATTTTATTATATTTCATGGCCAGGTAGGGTTAAGCCCTGGATTGCCACTTGCAAAGCAGGATTTGTCCAGTTTCCATGGCAACCTGATTGAGAATCTAGGTGGGACTTTAGTGGGAGCATTACATTTAAGACACAATCTTTTGGCATTTGCTATGCTACATCCCCTGACCATTTATGTGTTACCGGAGAGGGATGACCACTTGAGAAAGGGCACAGGAGCGACCCAAAACATTTCAGAAATGTATTCCTGTGATGTTGTAAGTGTTGTACCTTTAAACTATAACAAACAAGGGAAAGTTGTGCTCACCACTAATTTTTAAGACCATTAAGCAGGAGTGCAATGAGTGACCGCAAAATTCAAATAGACAAATACAAGAAGTCCTCTGCACTCAACCCATTATCAATATATTTAAGACAGAGACATTTTGTGCATACTGCTACTGAAAAATGCCTTACCCTTTAAACAAAACAGGGATTGTTTGTCCATATATTGCAATATATTTAAGCTGGCCAACTACGTCAAACTCATCCCTGGTGTGGCCAGTCCTACACTCAGCTTGCATCTGGTTCATCAAAAATTCAATTTCTTCATTATATATGTTACATAGGGACTAAGTTTTACCTGCAACTTACTTGCTGCTTTCAAGCTTAAAACTCCCAAACATGGTTGCCCTTTTATTGGCCTCCACTGGAATCACCTGACTATAGCTGGAAAAGTGAGAGCTATAACATGGAGCTGGCCACTGCTCTTGTATAAACTATATCAAAAAAGGCAATGAGGCTGTGACCACAAATTAATATTCATTATTAAAAAATATAAATATTAAATTAAAATTATTAAATTCATTACATTAAAAAATACTGTCTCCTTGTAATACCACTAATAATGGAATATAAATAAATGGAAAATTAAAAGCTCCCCTTTCAAAACCATTCCATTTGTCAATCTGAAGTGTTTTTATATTTTAAATATTTACAGGTATTTTAAAACTATGCAAATAAAACTAACATACCCATCACCATTTCATACCATTCATCAGTGTATTCATTGACCAATAATATTGTATAATGCCCCCTGAAAAGTGTCCTGGATGCTTCACTTTTTGAAGAATGCTAATTTCTCTGTACTTTGAATTGAGTTTCAAGATCTGTTAAGTATATGTTGACTCTTGGAGGAGCTTTACAATGGATACGGTGAAATAGCAGTAAGTAGAGCCCAAGGAATGCATGACCTGTGATGGTGGTCCTTTAGAAAGAAGTATCTGTCAAGACAAAGTATTGGACTTAGACATTTAAAGGCATGAGCAAGAAATAACAAAAAGGGCTGATTTCTGATGGAAAACTTTGTCAACAAGAATTTAAAGATGTTCAAACAAGGTGTGTACCTTGTTGCCAGTTTTTGTTATCATGATAAAGAAAGAGAAAACAAGGAATCTTGTTAGACCAGAAATGACATGGTCAATTGATAAGAAGTCAGGAGGACAATGCTTAAAATAACTAATTTGTAGCTTAATTGATTGTTGCAATTTCAGGACCCTGCCATTCATTTCTGGTAAATATAATCCATCACCAATTGTTCCTTGCCTTAATGAAAAGGAAATTGTTAACTTAATAGCTCAGACTGTGCAGTAATAAAGACAATGGGGCAAATTTTTGCCAGTGAACGCTCTGCCACACTTTGCACCACTTCACCTGGCGTAAATTCATTACCACTATGTTAATTCTCTAAAATGCAAAGTTGCATCTCAGCAGCCCAACGCTTTCGCTGGTGTTAATTCGTCTGCACGTGCATGACGAATATCACTCAATTCTGCCTAGCAAAACTTTGTAAATACTCTTACACTAAGGTCAATTTGAATAGAGTGGGTACATATAGTTACATAGTTAAATTGGGTTGAAAAAAGACAAAGTCCATCAAGTTCAACCCCTCCAAATGAAAACCCAGCATCCATACATACACCCATCCCTTTTAATTAAATTCTATATACCCATACCTATACTAACTATAGAGCTTAGTATCAGAATAGCCTTTGATATTATGTCTGTCCAAAAAATCATCCAAGCCATTCTTAAAGGCATTAACTGAATCAGCCATCACAAAATCACCCGGCAGTGCATTCCACAACCTCACTGTCCTGACTGTGAAGAACCCCCTACGTTGCTTCAAATGAAAGTTCTTTTCTTCTAGTCTAAAGGGGTGGCCTCTGGTACGGTGATCCACTTTATGGGTAAATAGGTCCCCTGCTATTTGTCTATAATGTCCTCTAATGTACTTGTAAAGTGTTATCATGTCCCCTCGCAAGTGCCTTTTTTCCAGAGAAAACAACCCCAACCTTGACAGTCTACCCTCATAATTTAAGTCTTCCATCCCTCTAACCAAATTAGTTGCACGTCTCTGCACTCTCTCCAGCTCATTTATATCCCTCTTAAGGACTGGAGTCCAAAACTGAACTGCATACTCCAGATGAGGCCTCACCAGGGACCTATAAAGAGGCATAATTATGTTTTCATCCCTTGAGTTAATGCCCTATGTCTATAGGTCATATAGACGGCTTTATTAGAGATGTTGGTGCAAATGCTGTTGCCACTTATTATTTCAAATGTCCAAGGAAGCAAAATAAAGATTAAAGAGATGCTCTAATGCCCTAGACATGAGCCTACCCTAAAACATACTACACCTGGCATGCCCCTCAAATTGGTAAAACAATCTTTAATAGTTAGGACTTTTGAAGGAAATCCCGCTTTAAAAGATTAAAAGTTGCCAGCGTTTTTATAACTTTTATGAGGATATGATGTCACTGACATAACACTGAGGAGGATGTAGCTTCATTTTATCAGTTCGCCTGGTCTAAGGTGGTGAAGAAAACTCTGACGAAACGTTCTGTAAAATTCACACTATAGTGAATTTTCGAAGTAACGACCATTCACCTGTCTGAAAATGTGTCTGGTGATAGGGCACAAAACTACGCTAGTGACGGTCCCTTTCGCTAGTGAATTGTCATCTATGCTTGTTAGTAAATTGCCGATGTACCTGCAGATGAGATTTATGCCGAATTCTTGCTAGCGATGGCCAATCTGCCCCATTTAATGAAAGACCATTCCAACTGACATACCTGAAAGTAATTAGTGACAACAAATTTGTGACACTATTTTTGTTAAAAGACCATATACCCGTAGAGCCTTGCAGTTGGTAGACTTAGATATCTAGATCATAACAAAGGCAAGTACAAACACCTGCCAAACTCCTTCTGAACTATTGACCTAAAATAACAATTTTGGCCAGAGTTTTATTAAATTAACATAGCAAGATAAAGTCCCTGTCAACATCTACAGTAAGTATATACCATAGCCATTTCAGGCCACCAGTGCTCCTGCATTGTGGGTATTCCATGCCTTTTATGTCTCCAGCCATACCATCTTCCTGATCTTGAGTATAAAATTAAATCACATTTTGAACCAGATTCAGTTCCATGAGAACATTTTATTTTATGGTTTCTCATGTGAAAACGTATGGGCTAGATTCACTTTGAAAACTTTTCTCTTAATTCAGTTCCAGTTTTTTCCCAGAGACATCAATATGGTTTTCATGTGATAAACTACAAATTCCATTCCCATGGAACTGTGATATCTGCGATAAATCCTATATCTACTTAATGCAGTAATCAGTGTATACCTACCATGTGCCCATCCGTTAACCTAACTTGTATCTCATAACCGTGGCCGCAGCTGTGACATCTAAAACAAAGAGGCTAAAAACTAGGCAGAACTTTAATTTTTATCCCATACTGGATGCCTTTCCTAACAGTTAGGGGCCAATTCATTAACTTCGAGTGAAGGGTTCGAATGTAAAAAAACTTCGAATTTCGAAGTGTTTTTTGGGCTACTTCGATCATCATATGGGCTACTTCGACCTTCGAATTGAACTATTCGAACTAAAAATCGTTCGACTATTCGACCATTCGACCATTCGATAGTCGAAGTACTGTCTCTTTAAGAAAAAACTTCGACCCCCTAGTTTGCCACCTAAAAGCTACCGAACCCAATGTTAGCCTATGGGGAAGGTCCCCATAGGCTTGGCTAAGTTTTTTTAGTCGAAGGATAATCCGTCGATCGTTGGATTAAAATCCTTCGAATCGTTCGATTCGAAGGATTTAATCGTTCGATCTAAGGATTATTCCTTTGATCATTCGATCGCAGTTTTTGCGCAAAATCCTTTGACTTCGATATTTGAAGTCGAAGGATTTTAATTCCCAGTCAAATATCGAGGATTAATTAACCCTCGATATTCGACCCTTGATGCATCGGCCCCTTACTGTCCCACAACCCCTTCTCTTTCCACATCCCCACTAACAAAATATCCCTAAAAACCTAATTTCCCCCCGGGCAGTATTGTCCTGCCTTGTCATGTGGTCCCTCCTGTGCATAAGGCATCTCTGGGCATTCTTTCTACTTTGGAAGGGATGGTCTATAAAATATGATATTTAGAGAATTTAACAAATTTGCAGAAACTCACTTTGTCTAGAATGAAACTTCTGACTGTAAATTCTGTAATAGTGGAAACCAGGCTGTTTTTTCATGAAAGTACATTTTTAAGGGAGTGAGAAAAACTTAAAACCAAAACCAAAATATTGCTAATTTGTAATCATAAAAAGTTTAAAACTGTACATGGGCTGGCATTATATGCCAATTAGCCTACTTGCCAGCAAAAACAAATGATATCTGTTCGGGGGTTAGAATCATATCTATTGAGAAAGTTTTACTAGGTAATAGTGTGTCTCCATTGGAATATTTAATGAAGAAACGTAACATCTTGGAAACCCTTTTTAAAGTTTAACTCTCTGTATATGACCACTTTTGTACTAAAACCATTTCTAGGTTTAATGGTAAAATTGCAGTTCTTACTAGCACAGGGTGACGGTACATTATGTTATAATGTATACAAAACCTTAACATTTTGATGTTACTGACCCTTTACCTCTGTATTTATAACCAATGGAACATATCCTTATTTAAAAACATTTAATGGGTGTCCTGTAGTGACTTGGCATCACAACACATGAGTTTGGATAGATGAAGCCTTATGCTTAAACTTGTATGCATTTGAGCATTAATAATTGCATCCTCATCAGCTTGAATACTGTTTCATAAACATCTGGATAAAATCAAATACTCCTTGCCATTTTTATCTTTCAATATTTTTTATTAGCATGTCACAGTCAAGAAAAAGAAAAACAAAACAGATACACAGGCAGCCATATGCAATCAGAGAAAACAGTACAATGATGTGAAAGTTACATATGTAAAAACAGGATTAGGTGATCAGGTACCTTCAGCAAGTATAGTCAGATATAGGGAAAACATAAATTGTAGACAGTCGGTACTGTTATCTGTTGTATCCCAAGCTATGACCAATCCTGCGTAGTGTATACCATATGTTAAAACAGATGAAACATTATAATCAAAAAATAAATAAAAAGACAACCCAAACTCTAGCCCCAGCAAATCATATACCTAAGTAAGAGATATCCCATATCCACAGTGCTTAAATGTTAAGTAATGCCACATGACCATCAGTCCCATATCTATATTCCAGCCATGGTGTCCACGCTAACACAAACTTACTAAAAGAATACTAGTCAATTTCTCTTGTGACATTATCCAGTCTATTTTTTGTTTAGTTATGTCAATAGATAATTGTTTAGTCTTCCAAGCTCCCGCTATAGTTTTCTTAGCCGCAGTCATAATTGCAGTAAACAATTGGAATTGAATCTTTGAAAGTACCTCAGGTTGTTTGCCTAAGAGAGCTGTTACTGGACGTTTCGGGATCACCACCTGGAATATAGAATGTAACATGGTGAAAATACGAATCCAAAACCTTTGAGCGCATGGACACTCCCACCAGATGTGAAACATGGAACCCACATGCCCACAACCTCTAAAACAAGCAGGGTCCGCTGCAGGGGCAAATTTGGCAATACGAGCTGGGACCAAATACCATCTAAGTAAAACTTTGTAATTAACCTCCAATAAAGAAACATTTTTGTAAGATTTCATAGTGTTGAACCAAATTGATTGCCATTCTTCACTATCCATTTGACACTTGAAGTCCTTCTGCCAGGAGTCATTGTATACTAAGTGGGAAGGTTCAACATCATCGTAGAAATTGTTATACAACATTGAAATCGCTTTCTTTGCTTGGGGGTGTTTCAGACACCATTGTTCAAAGAAAGTAGGTGACTTTCTAGCCATCTGGCCCTGGTCCCACTGAGAATGAGCAAAGTGTAATAATTGCCTCAAATGAAAATGCTCTGCTAGCAGAACCGAGTACTTATTTATAAGGTCCTGGGGGGTATAAGGTTTTGTTAAGGTATATAGTTGTCCCAAATTCTGTATATTAGCAAGAGACCACCATGCAAAGGCTGTATTCTGCACACCAGGGTTAAATAAAGGGTTACCCAATAACGGCATGGCAGGGGAATGAGGTGCTTGTAACTTAATTTTTTTATTAACCGAGTCCCACAATTTTAACGTATGATGGAAACAGACGCTCCCCGTAGGTGGACGTAATTTAGGAGGGCACCAAATCAAAGTGGGCGGGGAATATGGAGCAGAATAAGCCTCTTCTATAGAAACCCAAAGGGGGGTATCAGTTTTAGAATGAAATGCTAGAATCTGGGATACTTGGGCCGCTTTATAATAAAATAACCAGTTAGGGAGACCAAGTCCCCCTCTATTCCTAGGGCACGTCAGTATCGACTGGCGAACTCTGGATGACTCCTTGCCATTTTTAGAAATAATTTCTGGTGTAGGAATCATATGTTATTCGTAAAGAAACATCTATGTAGCTAAACTCATATTCTGTTCCTTGCAATAACTGTGAAAATGTCATGCTTATAAATATATAACTGAGCCCTCATGCCTTCTTGCAATGGGATTGCATGAAGTGTGGGAGGTGCATGAAGTGGATGTGAGCAGTATGCAATGAGACAGTGTGTCACGGCCGGCACCCAATACCAGAACAAATGCCAAGGACCCTGTTCTCGGCTTGGCTTGGGCTTCAGGAGGAGCCCTCAGCTTAATTGGGTGCCACCTGGACTTAACGAGGGGTACAAGGCGAGGTGCTGGCTGGCAAAGGGGCACGACCGGATAGCAAGAGTCTTTGGGCAGAAGGTCAAGGACAAGGCGTCTGGTGAAAATGGAAACAGGACAGACCAGATCAGGACAGGCAGATAACAGAATCGTCAGGCAGGCATGGGGTCAAAACCAGATAATCAGGCAGACTGGATAAGGCAGAAGGATGGTCAGACAGGCTGGGTCGAGGCAGGCAGATATCAGAATCTTCAGGCAGGCAAGGATCAAACCGGATTGCCATTCAAGGGGTTAAGCAGGAAGAGTTGTCGTAGGCAGGCAAGGGTCAGGATACAGAATGCAGAGTAGTCAGGAACAGGCAGGGTCAAACACGGATAATCAGTCAGGATAGCAAATTCAGGAACAGGTAGCACAAAGCTCAGGAAACCACAGGATATGATCTTATAATGGGCACTGGCTACAGGTCTAAATGGGCCTTAAACCGGGATACAATTGGTGCCAAAACGTGCGCAATTTTGCGACGTTGCGCGCTGGCGCAATCACGCCAGCGCGCCTGCGCATTTAAGAGACGAGCAGCGCCCTAGGAATCAAAGATGGCTCAGGCAAGGGCAGGACAGGAGGGGTGCAGCGGGCATCCACGCCAAGGACGCGGCGTGGACCCCGCTGCCCACTAGACCACCAGGGTAAGTTTCTTACACAGTGGCTCATAAGGAAAGGCTAAAATGAAGACCTGGTCAGTAATACCGTCACAAAATGCTTAGTGCTATAAAATAAGTTAATAATAAAAAATAAAAATACAAAAAAAAGTATTAAAGGAGAAGGAAAGTCTGTTTGCACAGACAAATGTTAGGCACCCTCAAGTGATTGTATTGACTTACCTGAAACACCGGGCCGGGGCTCCTATCTTCAGAAAACAGCCCGATGTTTTTCTAGCAAGCACCACGAACAGATCTTCCGGCTTCTTCTTTCTTCAAATTTCCCAGGGCAAGCGCACAACCGCGCGAAGAAAGAGGAAGCAGATCTCTCCGTGGTGCTCACTAGTATAACTCCGGCCCAGTGAATTTGTCACCCCCAAGTGCAAACAGACTTTCCTTCGCCTTTAAGGTTTTAATATTTCCATTAAAAATAGCGATAGGGAAAATTAAAAAAAAAATGAGGGTATAGTTACACTTTTTGGTGATGTTGTTTGTACAGTACATGAACAGAGAAATTGCTAAAATATTATGTGCATTGAATAGTTGTCAGTGGTATATTATCTTACTGGACTGTAATGCTAGGTGGTGCCCCATAATCTTTGGTATTGGGTTACAAGTTTATTTAATATGATTTATCTGACTTGGAGGAGGGGGGTCACTGTAAACAATGTTCCTTCTGATAAGGTTCAGTAGTGGTCCATGTTTATTTAATATGATTTATCTGACTTGGAGGGGAGGTCATTGTAAGCAATGTTACCTGTAATTTGTATGGACTTGCTCAGGTGCTTAAGTAGGGATATGATTACTATGCATGTCCCATTATCCATCACTTCACAGTGGAACAAGGTGAGGGTGAGCTTGAATTACACTGTGAGCCTAAAGGGGGAGGGAACTGTTCCCCACGAGCAGGTACAGCTTATGATGATTTACTTTCAATTTGTGGAATCTGGTATGTATGTGTAGAAATACATTTATATTCATTTCGGAAAGTTCAAATAGTGTTTATGAAACGATCTACATAAACTGAACTGACTGATGCTCATTTTCCTGGTTCCTACTAGCGCCAGAAGCTATCAGTTAGTTTTACATTATAACCTTATGCTGTTGTTCTAACAAGATGATATCTTATCCCAAAGTTAAGGGCTGATGAAGAGCATGGCAAAAGGGGAGGAGTGTCATTTTTAAGATATCTGCCAAGTTTGTGAAACTCATTTCAGAGACTCTAATAATGGGGATCTAGTTACTCATAAACATAAAACTGAATTGAATGCATCCCAGAACTAAATGTTCATAACAACAGGGTAAAAACTCGTATATTTTTCCATGTGATTATTCCAATAAAAATACCTTGTCAAGATTTTTTTTTTCATCTTCCAATAACAGGATTTTACTGAGAGGACAGTTAGGATTTTCACTGGGTCAAAATGAAGTGCAAATCAACCATGTAAGTTTTTCTCACAATGTGAAATATTGTCTTTATTTATACATACCTGTAGTTCCATACATTTACTGTTCTCCTGATGAGCATTTCTTTCAGTAACGAAATCATCTCAGCTTTATGTCTAAATACAACATTTGCTCTATTAATGTGTCACTGGCTGTAATTGTTGAAACAGAATTTTCCTGTTCTTGTTGGGTGCACTTTCTGTGAGTCAAGCTACTTGTAGTAAAATGTAAAGAGATGCATGCCTGTGAATGCCTTGGCTTTGTTTACAGTTTTGTTTCATTACACAATCAAATAAAATGCACCAAACAACAATTACTTCTGCCATGCTATAATATAATTGGGAAGTGAGGTTTATGATGTGTTAGTTATAGTCATGAAAAAGAATGATCACTGCTCTTCGCACTTTCAGGAACTTTTTTGGCAAACTGAATGAGTGCTCTATGTAGCACGGACCAAACGACACAGAAGATAATTGATAAGTATTAGTACTGATAACTGTATGATCTGAAATTAAATATGAGGAGTAAATTAAAGAAAACAGTAATTTTAATTGAAAAACAGAAGTATTTTTTTTACTAATGTAACTCAAAAAGTCCTGTAGCAGTATAAATGTAATTCTTAGGTTAAATATTTAAGATCTCTGGTCTTTATCTGGATAGATAATCAACCCTACTAGGAGTGAAATTAGTTAACAGAAGATACAAAGGTAATTGGATCTCATGTAACCAAAACCTAGAACAATCCAAATGAATGTGTGCATGTGTTTCTGTATATGTGTTTAATATTCCCAAGCATTAACTGCTGGAAGAAATCTGGCGTTAGAAACACGATCTGCCTTTGTTTCTGAATAAAGATAACGTGATTGGAGACTTTTTCTATAGACATTTTGTAGTAATTATGACCATGTGTTAACAGATGGGCATGTACTTTTGTTATGTTGTTAATTAGAAGGTAGGCAAACAGAACTCAAACTGAAGCTTTCTCCAAAGAGTCTCTCACACGGTCAATAAATGCTAAAACAAACAGGTTATAGGACACAAGGGTATACTTTTTAACCTTTGCCAAATCTCAGAACTAAGCTATATGTTATTTTGTAACAACACATTATTTTTATGCAAAATATCAGAAGTAAAAGTGGGACAAAAAGTTTTTATGCAATTTGAACAGCTGTAACTGTCAAAATAAAAATGTTTTTATATCAAATACTAATTTAATATACTTAAAATGAAGATTCAGTAGGGACCATTCACCAAATCCTCTACCACAAGTACAAATGATTTGCACAGTAGTTTAAGTGCAGCCTCGACTTGCAGCAACACAGACGGTAAGTAGATAAAGTAGGTACTAAGTACAGGGTGTCCCTCTGCCTATAGGCACTCCCAAACCTGCACGTTAAAAGACAGTATTACTGCAGGTATTTCTCACTTACTTGTATAGAAATTATATTATCAAGTAGAAGTTGTCTTTAGCTAATATTTTAATATTTATTAATATTAAATAAATATTAATATTATCAATAATTTATTATTTTAATCCCCTATATGTAATATAATATAAGGAGCTAATTTGTCCAGTAGCAGTAACCCCTGGCAACCAATAAGATGCCTGCTTTTAGACAGATGACTAGTAAATTCTACCTGCTGGTTGGGTGTTATGGGTTACTGCCCCTGGGCAAACTTAATGCCTTGTTTTACATAACCCCATAAAAGGGTTTGACCAAGCTTTAGCCAATCACAACACTAGACTCCTCAGAATTCAGATGCTGCCTCTAACAGTATCAAAACAAAAGTGTAAAAGCACCTCTACAAAAGGCAACATTTATATATTCAGTAAAGTCTTCATCACAAATGTTTTTTTTTTCTTTTTGCTTCCTGATCAGTGCAAGAAGTGGGGCAGGATACATGATGGGATTCGGCAGGAAACCATCCACCACTAGCTTCATTTTTTTTTCTTTATCATAGGACAGTGAATGAACAAAATGTTAAAAATATTTAATCACATACTCTGCACCAGTAGTTGTCAGACTTTTTCAGTTTATCCACCACTGGAAGATCCAGCCTTTTGCCAAGGCCCCCATTAGAGGTATAATATTTGGTTGGGACCTCCCTATGCTTATAAAATCAGTATACTGTAGATATATTCAGACAGAGATTCAGTAATATCTAGGATATCTAGTAATATCTAGCAGTAATATCTCATCTGTAAACCATATGGGGCAGGGAATTCCATCCTGTCTCCTTGACACTGAGCACTTAGGGGGGGAATGTAATAAAAGTCGCAAACAGAAAAACAATTTGCACCAATAAGAATACAAATTCACATCTCACAATGTAATATTCTTCCTTAAAAAGTTATTGCACTGCAAATTTTAATTGCGCACTTTTAAGAAGTACATGAAGGTGTTGTAATCGTTTGGAGCAAACATAACAATTTTTCAGCAAGAAGTGTTATAACATTTACTGTGCATTGGCGCAAACTGTAAAATTCACAAACTTTCTTCCACTGTTAGAAGTGGTCACTAAACAGTTTCTGGGTTCACAAAAGCTATATTAAATTCATGCAAAGCAAAACTTGTTCGCACAAAGGCATAACTTTTCGCATGGCAAATAGTTTTTACGTTGCTGACTTTTATTGCATTCCCCCATTAATCTGTATTGTAAATATACTTTATATTTATGTAAATTGTATTTGAATAATGTACTTATTGGTATTTATTATTGTAATGACCCCCTTTCTGTTCTACTATTTTATTGTTTTGCTGTACAGTGCTTTGCCCTCAAGGAGCGCTATACAAATAAAAATATATATACATACTGTACATATACAACTGGCTTTTAGATTGAGCCTGCCCACCACTGCTGCAAGTTTCCCCAGGGTGAGCAGCTTAACAGTTTAGAAACCACTGCTTTACACTGTTCCAAGTCAGAGACGGAACACATGGCAAAAAGAGAGTCTGCTTTATATCCTGGGGCACCAATAGCTGCACTCTGTGTTCTTCACTATATACCCTATGTTTTTACTAGCGAATAAATTCGACAGGCGCAAATTTGCGTTGAATTTTCGTGTTTCGCCACCAAAAATATGCTGGTGTCAAGAGATTAAAAAGTCGAAACAGTCGCGCATCAACACTATTCGGACACCATTGACTTTAATGCCGGCGTCAAGTTTCGAGTTTTGCAAATTTTTCAGTGTTTTGCAAAACGGGAGAAATTTGCCCATCACTAGTTTTTACCTTTTTTTCATAGTTGTGATGTGTTAGCCTTTTGAAACGGAGAGCATACTTTTTGTCTCATATTTTCCTTTGCCATGTTGACATGACATTTCATGGATAATATGATTCACAGCTAGTTCCAAGGGGCAGCAGCAAAAGTACAAAATCATGATGTCAGGTAAATTTGCATTGCATTGAGGTTACTGTGTTCCTCTAGTGCTCAAATATTCTAAATATTATGAGGTGTCAATTAGTGTTCCCTAGTGTACAAAAATCAAATCATTAACTGTACTGTACTGTAACTACAACTTTGTATCCTGATTCTGCCACTGTAGAAATGTTGCTCGAAATTGCAGAAATAGAAGAGATGAATGTTCTGTATGAATTTAGCATAGGAGAATGGGTGGTGACTGGTAAACAAAGCCATAGTGTCACGTTTAATTATATTGATGGAAATATACAGAGGTGATTTATAATATATTGGTGTTTTGACCGGCCTGTAGGCTATTAAAGAATTCTTCTGATAACTATGGAAGGCACAAAATGCACCAGAGATGCCCAACATGTTGCAGAACTACAACTCCCAGAATTCACCAACATACAGTACGTGCCTATTAATAATTACATTTAGGGGCCGATTCACGAAGGGTCGAATATCGAGGGTTAATTAACCCTCGATATTCGACTAGGAACTAAAATCGTTCGACTTCGAATATCGAAGTCGAACGATTTAGCGCAAATCCTGCGATCGAACGATCGAAGGATTATTCCTTCGATCGAACGATTAAATCCTTCGAATCGAACGATTCGAAGGATTTTAATCCAACGATCGAAGGAAAATCCTTCGATCAAAAAATCCCAGGCAAGCCTATGGGGACCTTCCCCATAGGCTAACATTGACTTCGGTAGCTTTTAGCTGCCGAAGTAGGGGGTCGAAGTTTTTCTTAAAGAGACAGTACTTCGACTATCGAATGGTCGAATAGTCAAGCGATTTTTAGTTCGAATCGTTCGATTTTCGTAGTCGAAGGTCGAAGTAGCCCATTCAATGGTCGAAGTAGCCCAAAAAAACTTCGAAATTCTAAGTTTTTTTAATTCGAACCCTTCACTCGAATTTAGTGAATCGGCCCCTTAATATTGATAGGGTATATGCTATATGTATATTACATGCTAAAAAGACCAGCAACACCGGTATTTCTTATGATCAAAATGTATGTATTATAAGGTGCATGTACAGCCGATGTGACGTTTCTCAGGGTCCTTGATGGGATTGAAACGTCACGTCGGCTGTACATGCACCTTAAAATACATACATTTTGATCATAAGAAATACCAGCGTTGCAGGTCTTTTTAGCATGTATGAAACTTCTTACCGGGAATGCCTGGAATTGGGAAAATATACTAGACAGCTATTGAAACACTTTCATAACATTCATCGTTAGAGGAACACGTAGCATTTGCTTTGCCAGCGCTGGTGACAAGTGGTTGTGATTCACTTCAGTGAGGCAGCACAAGTGTAGACAGACATTTCTTTGCAGTAGGAAACAGACCAAACATTACATGTGCCATGAGCTTGAGTCTGCAATACTCATAATAAAATAAATCACTAATAATTGATTATATTTTTACTGTAGGGTCTGTGTATTTTGGTTTTTCGAAAGATATAACAAGACATGCCATTCAAATCATTTATTTTGTGAATTCATGAAACGTTGTTTCTTCCAATATATAAATATAAGACCATTAACAAAATGTATTTGTAAATGTGTGTCTGTATGTTTTTTGAATCCCAATGATATTATGTGCAATTAAGCCTCATATTGACTTCATTTTAACAAAACAGGATATCTGCATTAGATCAAGTCTAATAGCAGCACATTAGAGAAATTATGATATTAATGGCAATTATTAATCAATAATTGTTAATAGTATTTATTGTTTGTTTGGGAAAAGCTATGGTTTCTGTTATATATAGGCCTTACATTTTTACAATAGAAAATTTGTGGTTGTCTATGTGAGCATGCATGTGTTCTTCAGTCTCAAAGATTCTCAGCAACAAAGGATCCCTACCTAAATGATAATTCTAATTAACATTTATATGAATAGGGCTCAGCTTTCTTTGTAAAAATGTTATTTTGCCATAATTGAATAAAAGTATCAGATTAGTGATTATAAGAATATTAGCTCAAAATGATAGAGTTGTTGAACATTCCAACAATGTATTTCCCATCTAAGTTTGCCAAGCCTCAAACTCAAAGGGTACTTAGGAACAGACTGAAAAGTTAGTATGGAGCTTAAATGTATGCAAAATGTTTGCAGAAGATGTGAGTGATGTTAGCAATTTACTTGCATTTTCTGCAAATTTTACTCAAACCTGAGCTTCAAGGGTTCATAAATGTGCCCCAAAACGACAGCATTTGGGCTTTGGCAAATCAGAATTGTTTAAAGCAACAGCTGGTAACTAAGCTGAATGAATTCATACTGTAGGCAAAACAATTCCTACTGAGTTTATTTAATATTTAAATGATTTTTAGCAGATTTAAGGTATAAATTATTAAAAGAATCCTTATCTGGAAAACCCAATATCCTATTCATTGTGGGTAACAGATCCTATACCTGGTCTGTATAGAAGCTGCAAAAGCTTTTGATATGGTGCTATGCAGATTCTTTAGTTTTATGCTGCTGTATTTGGAAAAACATTTGTGAGCGAGCAGAAAATTAAAGAATATGGAGCTTTGAATTATTATGATTATTATCATAATAAACTGGGAATTATTTTGTATGTATACGAATGACCTTGCCCTGAACCAAAGTTTAGATGGTTGCAGAGAACACGATAAACAAATGGCCTATAGGATTCAGCTTAGATAAATATAAAGTTATACAGGTGTGTAACAAAAATAAACATTCCATTCGAAAGAATTGTGTTTGGCATTTCAGTAATGAGGAAGTATCTGGCAATGAATGTTGCCAAATAATGTTAAAAAATACTGCAGAACATGTTAAACTCCATACAGTGCTATGGGTGTAAGAGCTCAGTGTCACTTTACTGAATTGTAAAGTCCTGGAAATGAATGAACTTTGTATTACAGTTGACGCAATGAAGTTAAACAGAGGCATGAGCATTCTATAAAGTTATTATCCAAGTCATTAATCTCTGGCTGCAATTTGCTTTCAATATTAACATTTAGGATATATGTGCACTGGCTACTGACACCTACTGAAAATAAATGTTTTTGACAGCTCTTCATTAGGTCTTCATCGGTTGTCATTTTTTAAATTTTTCAAAAGTGTATCATTTTATTTTCTGTTTGCCTCTTTCTATTTGGTACCCAAAAAAAACTGCACAGAGAGACCCCAGGTTTACAGTTATTGTTACGTTTACTTTTCCTTCTGACCTTCTCCTATTCATCTTCCAGCCAATTATTCAAACCACTGCTTGCTTGCTTGGGTAAACTGGACCCTAAAGACCAAATAATTGCTAAACCTGAACGAAAACATAAATAATCTAAAATCACAAAAAAAAAAAAAAATGAAGACAATTTGAATATTGTCTCAAAATATTGATGCTTACATCATATGAAAAGTTAATTTAAAGGTGAATTAACAGTTTAAGCAGCGCTTCTCCAACATAAATAATCTCAGCTTGTGTAAGCTTTCTGCATAACCAAGACCTTCCATACCATTTATCAGCTTGGTCGCCTTTGGAGCATTGGTATTAGCACATTGAACTATTGTATAAAAGTTGAAATATAATTTTTAAATATGAATTAATATGTGGAATTGCTTTTTAATATAGGGTATTACAAAGGCATTTCAATGGATTTAAGGGGGAACATAATTAAAATTGCAAACATTGCTTTTTTGCGTCTGTTTAGCGCTACTCGCAATGTAAAATCATTCTTTGGCGAATATTCTGTTTCTCATTATCGCTAAGCTAAGGTTAGTGTAAACACCTGCTCTGGAGTATCACTAAATATTTTGATGCAAAAAACTAGGTACGATTGAAACGTTTTGTTAAATACACTATGAATGTCCACAAAAGCCATTTGTTCGGAATCTTTGGGAGGAAGTCGTTGAGGTCTGAAATCGGTCAAAAATTTACAAAAACATTTTGGCTGCTAACATTCGCAATGAAAATCTAGGTCACATTCACTCATTAATCTTATTGATTTGTTGGTGTTTAAAAGGACAACCTTTATCCAGAGTCCCCCTAAGTACACAAGGTTACAGATATAGGAAAATGTTGTATTATCCATTAATGAAAAGTTGAATTCATTTATTACTGTAAGGAGCAGATTTATCAAGGGTCGAATTTCGAAGTACAAAAAACTTCGAAATTCGATCATCAGATTAAAAAACTTTGAATTTGAATATCGAATTCGAAGTTTTTTCAGCAAATTTGGCAATCCTGCGGTCGAATAAAAATCGTTTGATCGAACGATTTTAGGGTACGATCGAACAATTTTTAT
Source organism: Xenopus petersii (assembly GCA_038501925.1). Classification (NCBI taxonomy): domain Eukaryota; kingdom Metazoa; phylum Chordata; class Amphibia; order Anura; family Pipidae; genus Xenopus; species Xenopus petersii. The sequence goes on from CM076672.1 coordinate 135,045,495, forward strand.
TCTATGTGTAAAGACTTAGAAAAATGTTGTAGACGGTCCCCATAGGCTAACATAGCTAAGTATTGAAGTAGAAGATTTTTAAAGAGGCAGTACTTCGATTATCGAATGGTCGAATATTTGAACGATTTTTACTTCGAATCGAAGTCGAAGTAAATTCGAAGTCGTAGTATCCTATTCAATAGTCTAATTTAGTATCCAAAAAATTACTTTGAAATTCGAACTTTTTGTACTTCGAAAATACACTCGAACCTTAGTAAATCTGCCCTTAAGTGTTTAACTCACATCTCACACTAACTGGGCTTTCTGTGGTTTCTAGGAAAGCTAATAATTGTTTCCAGCAAATCTTACCCTAAACATTCTTCAGTTTGAGCCCTTTGTCACTGCTGGAACCCTTCCCCCCAGCCCAGTAGGTGCCAGTCCCACAGTTTTGGAACCACTGGGATAAAGTGACTAGAATTTTGACCAGTTTTATTAATATATGTATCATGTGTTAAAGAAAGAGAAAAATGGGAGAAATATTGTGATGTTTATTTAGCTTTTCACACATTTATTGCTGAGACTCCAAACTATATATAAATTTGAGGAAAGCAAGAGGGAGAGAGTTAAAGAGGAGAAAGTCAAAAGACTTGTCTTAATTAGCATCTCTCTAAACATTGTTAATTGTTATTCAAACGGAATACTAGGAATTGAGTTGCTAACACCTACTGCATATGCACTTCCCCCGTGTTATGTAAGATGTGCTTGTGAAAGTTTCACTTGTTTAATATAAAAATGGGATATCCTGGGGCTGTTGGGCAGAACAAAACACTTACTATTTAATGATGTTTAACCTGCTGCTTTTGTTTTCTTAACACTTTGAAGGCATTAATCACATACAATTGCCTTATTCACAAAGCAATGCCTATGACAACACCTTGTAGCCTTATAAGCCTAAACTCACAAAGGGAACAAATTTCAAAGACACCATCTACTAAAAGATGTGTGTTTGCGGCTAATGCTAAAAAAAAGGACCGGCCTTCTTCTCATAGCTCCAGCATATAGAGTGGATTGTTCTACTCACAAAGGTCTTTTTAATTAGAGCTCTCTCATACAGTTTCCTATATCCTTCTGTAGGACGCTGTCCAAATAGTCTCTGATGATTATGCACAGAGCAGGCACAATCATTATAGTGGGTTTGTTATTTCCAGCATTATTTTTGTTTAGTAGAGTTTAAATTGCTCTTAGTAAATGACTCTTTTCATTACTGCATTCATTCAAGCTGTACTAATTATTAAATTCAGCGGGGGGAACTTAAAATGTGTATAGAATATCAATGCAGTATACAAATGTGTGTATTGAATTTTGTTGTGGTCACTTTTTTATTACATTTAGGGGGTTATTTACTAAACTCCAAATGCAAAAATCACGAAAAACTCATGATTTTTTTTTTAATAAAATCTGACTTTTAAAAAAAATAACAAATTTTTCGGAATTTATTAAACCCTGAGTGAGGATGGGAAAATCCAAATTTGAAAATCCGGCATCTCAGACCTGTCGAGGTTGCATATAAGTCAATATGGAGAAGTCCCAATGATTTTTTTATGTGCGCTGGGTTTTGTGCAATACCCTGAAGTTTTCGGGTGAAAATTCCGGGAAAATCGTATGAAAAAAATCCAAAAAAAATGTGAAAACCAGATATTTTCCCGCAAAGCAAATTTTCAGGAAAAAATAATAATAAATAAGCGTTAAAAACCCGAGCGATTTGATCGGAGTTTGTACCAGAAAATATTGAGATGAATTTGGACTTTGATTAATAACCCCTTAGTGTAATAATTCTGTTAAATTACCATGTGAACATTAAATAAATAGGATTGTTTGTCATCAATATGTAATAGGGAATTTTCTGTATATTGAGTTTCTGGATAAGGGATCTTTTTTAGTGGGAGCTGCCTTGCTTTTTTAACCGAAGACGTAAACATTAATATATTTTTTATACTTTAATTAAATAATATTTATTTTTTCTAAGAAACAACATTTGCAAAAACAAACATAATGTCTGTGATAACGGATATCCCTATATGTATGTGTGAAAAGAAGGGAACAAAAATACACACATTCACACACTGTCTGAGAGCAGTTAGGCTAATGTCAGATGTAGCGGATCTCGGCTTGCGGAGAAATGCAGGCAAGGAATCTACTACTAGGCTTTTTGATGTGCCTCCACACGCATACATTGGGCTGGATGAGGTGCACGCTCAGCAGATTTTATAAAACAGATTTCTGAAATGTGTACATTTCATTTCGCCACCAACATTTTCCGTATGTACCTGTCCCCGGGCTGATGAAATGTATCCAGGTGCAGGCACCTGGAAATGTGTTAGTCATTTAATAAATATCCTTTATACTGTCGGCTCCACTATGGTAAAATGCAATTTGGGCTGTAAACAAAGGTTCCTCCAGTTGCTTCATTATTTTCTTTGTTTATGCTACACAAATTTCAATATTTGGTAAATAGCTTCTGCAGCAACAGCATACTTCTCCATCATCTTGAATTGTGCTCCTAAGATGGGTCCACAGAGCTGATTCTTTCTGCAGAACGATATGTTCATTTGAGTGGTTATGTTGTATTGTCGAGAGCGTGCAAATCTACTAAGCTTTGTATATTTTAAGAATTTTATTGTCCATTGTCCACTGTAGCATTATGAAATGTGCCCATAGACTTAACTGGATGGTGGATGTCTCTCAATATTTTAAAAGCAGCTGTTTGCTCTGTAAAGACATTGTGGTGTAAACTGTATATATTTGTGAACAGACTTTTTAGGATGTGCTCTAACCCCTCGGAGTAAATAAATTCGGGGGTTTCCGAAGCCTTCTCAGCCAGGCACCGGGCCATACACGATTTGGAAAGCCAGGGTGTGCAAGCTGGTAACTATACTTGTTTCTCTAACCCCTCAGCCAATAATATTAACAAAATGAGGTAACATGCAGAAATCCTTCTTATGATCGCTCACCATTTAACTGGGTGGGTCCAGGTGCAAATGCCAAGGACCTGTCACTTAAGTTGCTATTCTCATTCAAATCACGCTACTCACTGCTCAACGACTCTGGCTCGGGTGCGACACCCCAAACCCGTAACTTAGAGAGGCCTGACAAAACACTTCAAAATTGTTGCGGCCAGCGGTGAATTAAAAAGTGACTTTATTTCCCCAACATTTCTCCTCCTAACGCGTTTTGTGTGTTCACATGCCTATGACTAATTCTCCCAGACGAAATATAATTTTAACAACTGCAAAAGATTGCTGCATCTCTACAGTTCTCTATGGTTACAGAATAACACCTGCTCACATATTAGATGGTAAGGGAGGGCCTTAATTAAAAAAAAACAACTCGGTCTGTATGGTGGCACTGTGAGAAAAATACTTCTTTGTCTCTTTACGTGCTAGCTGCAAACACATCTCTTAGTAGATCTGCCTCTGAACTCTGTTCCCTTTGTGAGTGTGGGCTTATAAGGCTACATGGTATTGTTAAAGCCATTCCTCTGTGACTTAAGCAATCCTAAGTGATTAATGCCTTCAAAGTGTTAAGAAAACAAAAGCAGCAGGTTAAACATCATTAAATAATACGTTTAGCCTTGCCTAAGAGGTGCTAGATACATACCAGGCACTGTGGAGCATGTACATGTTGTTATCCACAATATAGAGGTGTATATATATGTGTGTAATAAGTATATATTATTATATAGACAAATATTATATATACATATATATATATATATATATATATATATATATATATATATATATATATTTATATATATATATATATATATATATATATATATATATATATATATATACATATCCGGAAACCCATTATCCAGAATGCTCCTTTTTCTCTGTAATAATAAAACCGTATCTTGTACATGATCCACACTAAGATATACTTAATCCTTATTGGAAGCAAAAGCAGCCTATTGGGTTTATTTAAAGTTTACATGATTTTCGAATAGGTATCAAAATGCTTGCATTGCCATTAAAAAAGAAAGCAAATGTTCTTACAACTGGAAAAGAAAGTGCAGAGAAAAATACAAGAACTGTGTCATAGTTATCCCATTCATGTATATACTGACAACGATAAATCCCTAATTCTCTTTACAATACAAAGTTTGATTTCATTTGGTCACACCTTAATCCTCCACCCCCTTCCAGGGTGGACACTTCTGAGTACAGCATTTAGTTCTAATTTGAATAGAAAAGCTCCTTTCTGCAAATGTGGTGCCTCAGAGAATCCACATACAGCTTTAGCAACGCCTCCAGAGAAAGCCTCTTTTTCCCCATGACTCATAACCAACTCAAATCATTTCACATACAGTGTGAGCAGCAGTCACACTGTAATATCAGGGCATAAGGCTCTGGGAACAACAAGGACATTTTCTAGATTGGTCACCCAACTTAAAGAGAGGCTGCCAACAACCTGCACCTCAAGTCATGGACTGCAAAAACCCAAACATGAATCCCAGACCTCTTCTGCATCCAGGTTTGCTCTCCTCTACACCATCCCTCACTTCTTCTTCAGTTTTATCTATGCCTCCTGCAGTCCCAATGCCTGCCTCATTCCTGAGACCCCCTACACTGCTACTGAGAGCTGCTGCAGCGAATGCTGCCTGTAGTCCAAGGGTTACAGTATCACTGGACAGGGGTGCAAGCAATTCTTTATACCCACGAACACCTAAGTGTGCCCGATGCCGCAACCATGGTGTCGTATCAGCCCTTAAGGGGCACAAACGATTTTGTCGCTGGAGGGACTGTTCATGCGCTAAGTGCACTCTTATTGCAGAGAGGCAGCGGGTAATGGCTGCACAAGTGGCGCTTAGAAGGCAACAGGCACAGGAGGAGTGTGAAGTCAGGGATGTGCAAAACTTCTTGTACCCAGGAGGAGAAAGACCGACCCCTGGAACCAGAGCTCAGACGTTGCAGATTATCAGCCGGGAGGGGAATAGAGGTGAGTGTTACAGATCTGTGCCTTAAAGTTTAACTCTAACAAGTGCAATCAAATTAAACATTTCCCAAAGAGCTGCTCATGTATATTTTTGACTGCAAAATAATCCATATTATTAGGGTAAAAAACATTCCACTGATTTATTTCATAGCTAAGAAGAGCTCAAACTGCATACATTCATTTTTAAATGCAGCTGCTGTGCAACATACTGTAAATAAAATGATATGATTTTTATACTGTTTGTCACTTGCCTGTTGAGAAAATCCCTCCCTTTATAAATGATCACTTCCCTGTAAGTGAAAGAACTAACTCCACCAAATATACAGTATACCATTATATTCTACAACATGCATGTTTGCATGGCAGCAACCTCTGTGTCATAGTTACTGAGCCTTGAAACAATATATTTTTCCTACAAGTGACTATACCTGTACAACTTTTTTTTCTTGACCCGGAGCAAACTGCAGGTCTGGTTCTTCCTCCAACACTTTACTGGAGAAAATGTTTCTTTGTAAAATATAGTAAATATCATGTGTAGTTTTGCACTTTGTGAATCATCTGGAAAATGCCTCAATTAATTTAACTAATTGAGTGTGATCTGTACCTAAACTTCCATGACTGAGTTAAGTACAGGCATCTCCCTGTGGCATTTCCGAAAATGCCAATAAATGTGCAATACATCGAAGTTAGCATCCCAATATTCTATGTGCAGTTTCGCTTTCTGAAGATTTATCATGAAGTAAATGATGGTATACCAAGATCTGTGCATCAGATATATTATATTAATGCTTTTCCTTCCTTAAAGGGACTGTGTCAACCCTAAAGATAAAAATGTGTCCAATAAAGAAAACAGAGTTTTTAAAGTTATTTGTAAAAACCATAGTAAATTTGTAATAAATGTATATTGCAAAATTGCTTAGAATTATGTTTTCTATTATTAGACATATTTTTATTTTGGGGTTGACTTGCCCTTTAATGGCTTTTCTTAGAGCTAACGTGGCAGAGGGCAGTGATAACCACACAACATTATCACCATTATTCTAGCCAGCATGAAAAATCACCAACAAATAATGAAACTTCCAGTTAATGTGATTTGTTGAGTGTATATTCTTTGGATTTCTTAAAATGTACAATATTTCAAAGTTTGGTGAATAATTTTCAAGTTATATTTTTTCATATTACCTCTATGTATTTGGATATACTACAGGTAGATTAGAGTCAGATGGGCCATTTACTTAATTTGCCCCACTGCAGTAATCCTTAGCAAACAATCAGCAATCAACTTTTTGAGGCTACATGGGATGAATAATGAAATCAAACTGGTTGCTATGGGGTTTCTGCAATGAAGTTACTATGCCCATAACTGGTGAATCAGTCCCAGTGGTGCCTATTTACTAATTTAGCTCTGACTTTGAATCAGCCTTAGTCATTCTAGTCTATTAGACATTTGCTTAGTTTGAGCTTAGTTTGGTGCTGTTATAGATAAATACTGTATAACTGCTGACTGGGTTCCTGCCATGGTGCATATTAACGATGAATAACAGAAATAGGTAAATGGGCACTATAAGAATCCACAATGCCACCAATTTAAAAAAGGAAAAAAAATATCTATATCAGCAGCATTTCGGAAGCTTTTTGTGCCAAGGTAAATCATATTCTGCATATAGTAACAATGACCAGTAGTATGTTTATGGATATAGAAGTTAGCTGGAAAGGGTTTAGCCCATTAAGTCAAAATGTGCCACATACTGTTACTAACTATTAGTGTAATATACCTTAATCTAGGATTTGCTTAATAATTAGGCACATTGGGGGTCATTTATCAACACTGGGCAAATTTGCCCATGGGCAGTAACCCATGGCAACCAATCAAATTGCTGCATTCATTGTTCTACTTGCAGCTGGCTTTAAAACGCTAATCACTGATTAGTTGCTATAGGTAACTGCCCTTGGGCAAATTTGCCCAGTGTTGATATATGAGCCCCACAGTATCTTCTGCTGTGTAAAGTCTGCTAAAAAAATAATTTAATCATTATTTAAACCCAGTATGCATGTTTTGCCTCAAATAAGGATTATTTATATCTTAGTTAGGATCAAGAACAAATACTCATTTATTATTATAGAGAAAAGGGAAATTGTTTAAAAAAAATGTAATTGCTTCATTAAAATGGAGTCTGTGGTAGATGGCCTTCCCGTAATTCAGAGCTCTCTGGATAATGGGTTTCCAGATTACAGATCCAATACCTGTATTACCATTTAGTAGCATGGGGATGTCATATTATTGCCCTATTTGAAAGTAGTTTGGCCACTGATATATATTTATTATGGTTTAGTAAACATCCAATTTGAAAATGATAATGTATCCTATAGTAATGTAACACCACAGATATTATATTAATCATAACTCTTATGACAGATGTACAGTGTTGATATAAAGTATTTTGATGGAAGTTGACCATGAAAACAGATTAGTTTGTATGTACAGTATGCATCCATGGAAATAGCATGGCAGAGTCCCTTGGCGCCTGAGTTGCAGCAGGCTTTCTGGTTCATCCTCTTTTAAATACAGTAATGAAATACACACACACACACATATATTATAGTATGTATAGTTGTAACATTAAAGTATTAAACATATTAAAATGTGTGAAATACTATAGTGACACAAATTAGTGACACGTGGGAATATATTGTTATGTAGCCATTAAAATGGAAATGTAATCATTCAATGACTTTTATTAATCGTTCTGCAAAAAAAATGTTGTCATTCATTAATTCATTGCAAAAGTTGCAATACAGAATTGCTGTAGAACAATGTACTCACTGCACCAAAACCTATTAGCGCATCCTTATTTGAATCATATATGAGTTCTATGCTTTTATATGCGATAGTTAATTAGTCTAATAAAACTGAATCCTTTGTTCTTCAAAGGGCTGAGGTCATGTTCAAATGTTTGTCTATACATGGAAGACTTCATTTAAGCAAATTTTAGTACATTGGAAAACCTTTGGCTCCCAAACTTTCTGTGTATATAATCTTTTTAGTTAATAGCATTTTTAGTTTAATAATTTCTTGTGCTGCCTTATATAGATAATACATACCATTTGTTGTTGGCAGAAACAAGTTCTCTTAAAGGATAGCTATGCAAATGTTGGTTTCATCATGGCAGACAATGTAATATATTATAAATTGAATAAATACAAGCAGCCATTTTATATTTGCATCTGCATCATTGTGCCTTTCATAAAGTGAACCAATATTTTAAGGGAATACACTGAAACATTTTTGGAAATTTGTTATTTTGGAAACTTTTTTTGTTCAAGTGGCAATTTTTCTGCTACTGAAAAAATGTGGAATATAGATTTCCATAAAAAAAATAATGTGTTCTCATGCATATTTTCAAATATATATATAGTCAAGAGTTATTCTGCATATTGTCTAGTGACTGGAAAGATACACTTAATATAGAAATTGGACAAAATGGTGTTCTTATCATTGCAGGTATCCAGAATTATTGCTCTTCCTCTGTTTTGCTACATTAATATACTAATTTACCCTGCCACTAAGGGATATGGACTATATTATCAGAATATGAGAAAGGTCATAAAACTTGTTTTTTTAAATATCAAAATCCTGAGAGAAAGGAGAATGATTCTTGGGGTGCACTGTCATGTAAAGCAAATCTAACATTAGTAGCTGGAACATGGTATAAGTATGGGACATAGGGGCATGTTTACTAACATTGGAGATAAATATCTGGAGAGATTTTTGGAGATGTTGCCCATGGCAACCAATCAGCAATTAGATTTAAACAGCCACAGCCAAGTTAGAAAACAAAAGCAAAGATCTGATTGGTTGCTATGGGCAACATCTCCAGAAATATCTCCAGATATTTATCTCCAATGTTCGTAAACATGCCCCATAGTATCTATAATGCACTTCTGACCTGGTGTTTGTCAGGTAATGGCTCTTTCTGTAAATGAAGCATGGTGCCTTAAGGCTAATAAAAACATTTAAGCATTACCATGAACGCAGATCTATTCTAGTCTGTTCACATCAAGTCTTATTTTAGAGGTCATGTAATGTTGTCACATAATGTTAGTCAGTGACAGATGTAATAAATATTATGTCAGCATTGCACATCAGATTAGTCCTTGCAATATTTATCTATTTCTTGTCTCTTTCTTCTTTCTGCCTATGTGGTAAGTGACAGGTGTAATACATATTATGTCAACACTGTGCCTAAAATAATATAAATGTATTCAACCTGGTGAGAGGAATGCAGAAACCCAGAAATTAATAACATTAAAAGGTAAAGCAATAATAGGTGCATATTTTCTAGTTCTGGTGATCCACAGCAACCAATCAGAAGGGAACATAGACAGCTCTGTTTGAAAGTAATGGTAACCAGACTTGAATAAAACATTGCACCTGTTATTTCATTGTAGTATTATAAGCATTTTTGGTCTATAAATACACCGTTATCTTATAACCTTATTTATACAAAAATGTTTGTGGTTATCTACAATACACATTGTTTAGGACTTTACAGCTCACACTCGTTCATTTTTTTTCTTTGATAGCCGTGCAGCTGTAGTTTTGTTCTATTTATAGGTGACTTCATGCTGAACATCCAAAATTTAAGAAGACATCTCAGAGTCCACAATTATAGGTCATGTAGAAGTGACAATAACACACGTTCTGAATATTATAAAAGAGTATTTTAAAGATATAAGTACTCTCAGCCTGTTGCCTATTATATGATCAAGGAAAATTGTGACCTGGAATATGCTTAAAACGTACTGTGGAGGTAGGGATAAACAAATAAAAAGGAAAGTGTTCGGTTACTCCATATTCATATGTTCACCTACCATTTAAAAAATGAAAGGCAGGCATCAAAATGCAAAAGTGAAAGACATTAGCCAAATAAAATGTTTCCTGAAATAGTGCACAAATATTGTGAGTCATCCATTGTTTTTCCCAAAAAATTTGAAGTAACCATATTTGTGTATTCTAGTACAGGTAAATGACCTGTTATCCAGAATGCTCGGGACCTGAGGCTTTCCAGATAACGAATCTTTCCATAATTTGGATCTTTGTACCTTAAAAAGATACTGACACCAGAAATGAAACTCTTTTTTTTTTCATCTATCATAATATTGCCTTTGAAAACAACTTTAAAACTTTTAACTTTACCATAGAGTTTTTTACATTACCTGTTTGATGCCCCATGATCCTGTATGAGGGGGCTGCCATATTTGTGCACCAGGAGTCCATTAGCATTAGCAACTGTAACTGACAGGCTGAGATGGGACAGTCGAGTTGGCAAAAGATTCAGGTTTAGAAACTTCAACTAACAATAACTTACAAAAACAAACCTCTCAGCAAAAAATGATCAACATGACCTATAGATAACTTTTAATGTACATTCATATTTCTAAAAGTAGTTTTTTAGTGTCAGTATCACTTTAAGTCTACTAGAAATCACGTAAACATTAATTAAACCCAATAGGCTGGTTTTGCTTCCAATAAGAATTAATTATATCATTAAAAATAAAAATGTTTAGTTTTGAATTCATTAATGTAGAGTTTTTTTATGTAGAACTAGAATGCACCAATTTTCTTCTAAATGTTTTCCATTTGTGTTTAGATGAATCCTCTGAGAAGTCTGAACAAACTTATGAAAGAATTTCAGCTTCATCGATGTTTTCCCACTCACTTTCACAACCATCTCCAAGTGGCATCGTTAGTGCCTGTCATATTTTGAAGACTGTGGGCCCTGAAAGTTCAAGCAAAGATGAGCCTATTCAATCTTCTGGATCAGAAGAGAGATCAGAAGGCGCTGACAGTCCCAGATCTCTGTCTTCGTGTGATTTGGAATCAGGGAATGAATGTGAGTGGCCAAAGGATCTAAGTTCCTCAAGCTCAAAAATCCCAGTTGTGCCTTCTAGACAAAGAGATCCTCTAGAGATACTTAGGAAAGTCTTTCCAACGCAGAAGCAAAGCGCTCTTGAAAGCATCTTACAGTATTGCAAAGGAGATGTTGTTCAAGCTATAGAATTTGTTTTAAATGGAAAAGAAGACAAAAAAGATGTCAAGGACGTTGAAAGCTCTTTAGGGTTAGAACGAAGTGCCTTTACAAAAGAATCTGCATTAAATCTAACTGGGCTTGGAATTGGTGGTTTTGGCAGCAAATCTGCCTTTTCACCTCTTCACACAAACAAGTCTTGTGTTGGAGGTGATACCAATATATTCAGTTCTAGACTTGGGTTTACTCCTTTAAGGTTAGCTTATTCAACGTCTAACAGGATACCTGGGTTTATATCACCTTACTTAACATCTGGGTTTGTTCCACCATTTCCTTTCCGGCCTGGAATGGACTACTCATTTCCTGGAATGTTACGGGACCCATCCTATTATCAGCATAAAGACACTGTTAATCTTTCTGGACTTTATTCCAGGCTAAACCATGAAAACCAGTAGTACTGTTAAATTAAACAAACGTCCAACAGTGGCCTTACATAACTTAACAAAATTTAGACTAAGTTGAATATGATTCATAGATATAACATAGTTGTCAGACCATTCCTAAAACCTTGTTTCCTATGTTAATATAAAACATTTTTTGAAAAATAACACTATTCTATTTTGTAAATACATGTAATAAAATAATTATTAATGGACCTTCTTTTTTCTTTATGTGTGTGCCTTTTTATTGTAACCTGCTTATATAATTACACTGGTGTGTACAAAGGGAAGAAAACATAGTGTAGTAAAGCACAAATTTCGATGAATGTCCTTCCGCAATTGTTTGTGTGCTTTGTTTGGCATGAAATATTATGAGCAACGACCTATCTTAGTAGCTTAGAAAACTATTTAAATTCTGATCAAATCTTTACTACACAGTCACATTTTAAAGGGTTAATATATATATTATATTCCACATATTTTCACTGTAGTCTAAAATAATACAAGATAAAAAAACATATTTTTGAGAGGGTCTCTATATCCCCCCATCTAATTGGGAGTTTCTGCATTTCGTTTACCTTCTCTACCTTGTGCTAAGTCTGAGAGAGCATCAGATTTGGATGCTATGGGCATGCAGGGGAGTTACAGATTAGTTACATGGGCTGAAAAACAGCCACCTAGGAGCCTGCTGCAAGGGGCACCTGGAACACTGTATTTCTTTGTCCCTTAATGTACTTGGAAAAATAATCTTAAGTGACTGGAATGCAGATACTTCCATAAGGTTTATGATGACTATAAGTAACATCCATATATAAGAAAATACAAAGGAAATAAACTCGGAAATACTCATTATTGGGAAAATGATAAAAAGCAACCTTATCATCTCTACTTCTGCTGCCAGGTTATTTCTATGGAAGTGGTTATGAACATAGCAGTTGTAATGAAAGGATATTGACTGTAGCATTTCCCAAAAGTCAGAATGGATGTTAATCAGCTGGAAAGCTCATAGTTACACAGATCATTTGGGTTGAAGAGAGTATATCTATATAACCATGCCTATACAGAACTAGCTATACATTTCTATATATCTATAAATATATGTATGTATGTATGTATGTATGTATGTATGTATGTGTATATATATATATATATATATATATATATATATATATATATATATTTACCAATACTTATACCAACTGTAAATCTCAAGATCAAAAAAAGATTCCCTGATATCTTTCTATAATGTCCTCTTTTGTAAAGAGTAATCATGTCCCCTCACAAGTGTCTTTTTTTCCAGAGAAAACAACCCCAACCTTGACAGTCTACCCTCATTATTTAAGTCTTCCGTCCCTCTAACCAATTTAGTTGCAAGTCTCTGCACTCTCTCCAGCTCATTTATATCCCTCTTAAGGACTGGAGTCCAAAACTGCACCGCATACTCCAGATGAGGCATCACCAGCACCTATAAATTTTGTTTTTATCCCACAAGGTAATGTCCTGTTTTTATTTGCTTTAGTAGCCACTTTAATTTTAATAGAAGATCAAGGTAAATTTAATGTCCCTAAGGGATATTTTTTAATTTTTTTTTGGACCTCTTGTCTCCTTTAGTAAATACAGGCTATTTCTATATTCCCTTCTTGAGAGCAGGCCCATTGCACATTTCTTGCGGTGGTTGTGGGGCCCACCAAGGAGATCTTTGCCCTGGGACCAACGGTACCTTAAAGAAGCCCTGGTTATGGATATTATAAAAGGTCTTCTTGAATCAGGAGCAGACTATTTAATCTGCTTCATTTTGCTCTAACATATTGTGTAAATACAGCTATGATTTAGGTAGGTTCCCAAACCCAGCTTTCTATTTATTTCAGTTCACTGGCATAAAGGAAAAGGGTTGTATTTATACTGTATAGACTTGAATGGGATATATGCAGCCATATCCAACCTGCAAAACCTGAGGTTATTTGAATTGTTCCTCTTACATGCAAACATAGTACAGGTAATAAAATAATAATTAGGCAATACCCATGTTTTTAACTCAGCCTGCCAAGAAGTTGAATCCTTGCAAGTTTTCTCTGGCAAAGCTAAGTAGGTTTATGTCAGGTACATTCAGGCTCTCTTTGGTGATTTATTCCTTTGGCTGCCTGACACAGTATTCATTATTGTGACTAACTGGATTTCTCACCTGCTGGATTTAAGATAAATTATTGTAAACCCTGCAATATTGCCTTTAGGTTTGTTCAGATAAGTAGCTGTATGAGAACCCTCAATTCAATTCATGCAGGTAAAGAAATGTATAGTTATGTTCATTTGTACAATACAGGTTCCCACTAGTGTCTCATGTTTCAATCATGTGCATGTATTCTGCATATTGACTATGCAGCACAGGTCTGGCTGAATCAACAGAAAAGAAAATGTCTGTGTGCAGGGCCAGTACTAGGGGTATACAGAGTAGGCGACTACCTAGGGTGCATTCATAAGGGGGCACATTCACATTGGTTTTTTTATTTTTAATAAAACCTGCTTTATACCACCTGACCCAAGTGTGTGACTTTAATTTATATGTGGCTGCACCATGAACTATTGATTTGTGCAAGCGGTCTGGCTCCTGCAGGCTGCAGCGATCCCTAACCTCCCTTTTACTTACTGGCAGGGCCGGCCTTAGGCCAATTGGACCCCGCACCTCTGGGGGCCCCGCACTGCCCCTTTCCTTTCTATTTTGTGCCTGTTTGCCCTTATTTTCCTAAATACTTGCTGTGTCAGTAGCCAGCAACACTTTGTCTAGGGGCCCCGCCAACATGGTCCCAATTGGGCCCCACATTTGATAGGATCGGCCCTGCTTACTGGCATCCATTGCTTCTCAACGCGTGGTGGTGCATACGCTGAAGGAATCGTCGCATCCAGACGTTGATGTCATCACCATGAGCAGCAGAGAGAGGAGGAGAGCTGGGCTGGCGAGTTAGTGTGGCATGCAAGGGAGAGAACTGGTGCTGTAGAAAACCAGAAGACTGCTGGCCTTATTCCAATGCTTCCTGGTTCTTGCTGGCATAGGTACAGATCTGGGGCAATTTTTATGGCTGGCTGCTTGCACAGATTTGGGGCAATTTTTTTATGGCTGCACAGTTACAGATTTAGGGGCTAAATTTTATGGCTGCACAGGCAAAGATTTGGGGGCAATATTTTTGACTACACAGTTACAGATTCGGGGCAATATTTATGGCTGGCACAGTTACAGATTTGGGGGCAATTTTTATGGCTGCACAGTTACAAATTTGGGGGCAATATGTATAACTGGCACAGTTACAGATTTGGGGGCAATTTTTATGGCTGCACAGGTACACATTTGGGGGCAATATTTATGGCTACACTGGTATAGATTTGGGGGCAATATTTATGGCTGGCACAGGTATAGATTTGGGGGCAATTTTTATGGCTGGCACAGGTACATATTTTGAGGTAATATATACGGCTGGCTGCTGGCACAGGTACAGATTTGAGGGAATATTTATATAAATGGAAAGTTTCAATCATTAATGTGTTGAATGCTTTGTTTATAGTGATGGGCGAATTTGCACCATTTTGCTTCGCCGGAAAATTTTCAAATTTCCCGCGAAATTCGCAAAACGGCAAAAAATTCACGAAACGGCGCCGGCGTCTAGTTTTTGATGCCGGCGCCCGTTTTTGCCGCCGGCGCCCGTTTTTTTGACGCCATCACCCGTTTTTGACACCCGTCCGTTTTGGCAAGAAACTTTTTGGAAGCCGGCAAATTTTTTCTGGCGAATTTTGCGGGCGTTTCGCGAATTTATTTGCGAATTAACGCCCGGCTAATAAATTCACCCATCACTATTTGTTTATTAGAAAAACTTAATGGTAAGGTGGGAAATGGTAATACAGGATGGGGGGCGCTTGAATCCCTTGCCTTGGGTGCCAAATTACCTTGGCCCAGCCCTGTTTGTGGGTGTAAATCAGATGCAAAGTTCACAGTGTCTGCACCTGTGCCACATGTTGCAGTAAACTGTCTAGGACTAAGTTATATAAGTAAGATTTTGCATGAAAGAGATTCATTTAGGAAGTTCAAATTCAACTGTATATATGGGAAGTGAAACAGAGAGCAATGTTAATAGGTGGCCTGCTTTGCTTTGCCGGAAAATTCGCAAAACTATTGGAAATATGGCGTTTTTCTGTTTTTTTTTGGGCTACCAATAATAAATGTTTTCCTTACTTTCAAGTCTTGTTGACTGTGTTGAGTGGATCTGCCATGTTCTGCATAGTGTCACGATTCATAAACCGGCGTTAAAATTTGCCAAATGCATTCTTTGCTCAGTATACTGCTACACACATTCCTTCACTGTACGTGCTCTCTAGTCCATATATCTTCCCCAGAATCCAAGCATATCATTATCAACAGGATAACCTCGTAAAACATATCACCAAATATTAAATGCACTCGTTTCATTTAAAGGAGAACTAACCCCCCCTAGTAAAATAGCCCCCTAACTGCCTTCCATCATCTCATCGCTGACATTAAAGGGTTATTTATCAAGCTCCGAATATCTGAACCTCAAATAATTTGTAGTTTTCGGAGAAAGAAAAAACTTTTTTGAGATTTATTAAAGTCCGATGGTCTAAAAAACTCATAATCCGAAAACCCTGGCATCAAAAAGCTCTCGGGTCCTGTATAAGTCAATGGGGAATGTTCTAGTATCTGCGCTGATGTCCGTACCGATGTCCATACCGATGTCCGATGATTTAGTGGTTTCTTCACAAAAAAGTTCGAAAAGTCCAAAAAAATAGTAATTTTTGCGTAAAACTCCAAACAATTCGGAGTTTTCAGGGAAAAGAAGTTTGCCCCACCCTATTTTTTTGGGCTTTTTTTCTTCATAAATAAGGTCCATTCAGGAATTCTGAGTTGCTCGAAGTTTATTAGAAATAATAAATAAATTCTGACCTTCAGGAATCAGCTTCACCTGAGCATGCTCCCACAGGCTTTGGCAGGCATAGATTCACCAGGACAATTCTAATTCACTAAAATCCAAAGTTGTGTCCAGGGTGCCGAACTCTGGTGAAGTTGAACTAGCCTTACAAGCGAAGTTGCGCTAGCGTTGGCTAATTTGCATACGGCGGGAAGTTAAAGTTGAAAGGAAGTATATGTTGCAACAAATACATTATACTACACAAGCCCAGGGAAACCTTAATAAAATAAAATAAAGTTGTTATAATGCCCTACATATGTGCCCAGTGTATAGTTTATGTGCCATATGGTAGGAAATGTAGGGGAGATCCCAGGTACCCAAAAAATTTAACAGACTTTTGCAGCCTATCACGCTGAAAAAAACTAAAAGACGCCAGTGTTTTTTGGGACTTAGAAAATTTTTCAACTAAAAATTGAAGAAGACCTATACGTTACATTGCCTGGTCTGAGCTGGCGAAGGCAAGTCTGGCCGAACAGGTAAGGTTCAGTAAAATGCGCATCTTAGTGAATTTGCGAAGTAACGCTCTTTCGCCAGAGCTAAACTTCGCCTGTCGTAAGGGCTAGTCCACACGGGGAGATAGCCACGCGTTTGCGGTCGTGGCGACAAAGCGCCGCGACAGTCGCCGCGACCGGCGCAGGCGACAGTTTTGTATGGGCGCCTATGTAAAAACGCCTGTGCTAACCACACGAGGCGATTTGCTTTTCAACAGTCGCCTGAAAAAGCCTGGCGAGGCATTTTCAGGCGACTGTTGAAAAGCGCATCGCCTCGTGTGGTTAGCACAGGCGTTTTTACATAGGCGCCCATACCAAACTGTCGCCTGCGCCGGTCGCGGCGACTGTCGCTGCGCTTTGTCGCCGCGACCGCAAACCGGTGGCTATCTCCCCGTGTGGAATAGCCCTAAGAGTGCGAAGTAGCGGTAGACTTTACCTCCTGCGCTAACAAAGTTACGCACCAGCACCCGTTAGTAAACAGGCGAAGTACAGAAATAATGTCACGCTGGGAATTTTCACTAACGTTAGTCACTTCGCCCTTTAGTAAATTTGCCCCTTTGTGATAGCAAAGGAGTTCTCATACACTTCAATAGTAAGGTTTGATGTTGTGCATGAAGTTTGAAGTTGTGTCTTTGCGTTTGTAGGCTCAATAAAACAAGCCTTTGTTTCCAGAAGCTTTTAAGTATGAAGGCAAATATAGAAACAGTGACGTATTTATCAAGTTGATTTCCAGCACAGGTGGACATTTCCCGCGTGCCCTCACAGCATGACGTCACACCTGTGTAAATCAAGTGCTCACACATAAACAAACCACGGTGGCTTTGTAATGTTTTAGGAGAGGGAACAGAAATCATGATGCAGTTACACAGTTGTAGGGATGGCAATTAGTACGTCTATATGATTATTTACTTATTACTTATTCATTGTATTATCATTATTTTGCTACCTTTACCTAAGATAAATATGATAAATTATAGAATATCATTAGGGCAGAGACACACGCTCAGATTTGGGGAAATTTAGTCGCCCAGTGATAAATTGTCTCTTCTTCGGGGTGACTAATCCTTCTGAACTGCCTCCCGCAGGCTAGAATCTAAATTGCCAGTGGGATGGCACTCGGATCGCTTCATTTTCTGAGTCGCCCGAAGTTTCCTTGTGAGGCAACTTTGGGCGAATTCGGAAAACAAAACGCACGATTGCCACCCTGCCGGTGATTCTAGCAAGTGGGAGGCAGTTTGGGAAAAAAATCTCCCCGAATCTGAGCGTATGTCTCTGCCTTTAATGTTCTATTAAAGGGGCTGTCCACCTTTAAGTATGATATAGAGAGTGATATCATTTTTTTATCATTTGTGTTTTTTTGAGTTTAGTTTTATAATTTTCTCTATAAAACTCTATCTCTATAAAACTCTTACCAGCTTTTAAACGGGGGCCACTGTCCACAAATAAAACAAATGCTCTGTAAGTCTACACATTTATTGTTATTGATTATTTTTATTACTCATCTTTCTATTCAGGCCTCTCCTATTCATATTCCAGTCTCTAATTCAAATCAACACATGGTTGCTAGGGTAATTAGGACCATAGCATCCAGGCTGATGATATTTCAAACTGGAGAGCTGCAAAAACCACACACTATAAAAAAAACTAAAACCAATTGCAAATTGAATATCATTCTCTACATCATACTTAACGTTAACTCAAAGGCAGGGGCTTAACAAGAGCGTGTCGGGCCCCCTGCCAGAAATATTTTCAGAGGAACCAGCGCGCATGGGCGCTCCTGCTCATGCCTCTCTGCAACCCCCTCCCCCGTGTGTGGTGGCTCAGACATGAGGGTGTCAGTTAAAAGAAACAGAAAGTGGGGGGAAGGGGGATTTGAAAGCTATAGAGAAAACAGTCCCTGTGGCCTGGGCCCCCTGCGACCGTGGGGTCTGCTTCCTCTATTTACGCCACTGCTCAAAAGTGAATAACCAACTTAAGTTAGGAAATTTAATTGCAAAATATTTCTTACACAATACTATGGAGTACTGGTTCTGGATTTTGATACAAGGACATAGTTTTCCCAGGATTTCACTGTTTCTTCAGAAGTCCTTTTATTTGCAAGGGGACCTATAGTAACCTCTGCGTGTGTCGACATTTTGGTTAAGGTCATTCCTACTGTTTTGCCATTTGTCTTATAATTCCTTATCCTGTTCCTGTTTCCTATTTCCTGTCTAAGCTGAGAGCAAGCATGGAGCAGGCAAGACTTGCCTGCCATGGTATTATATATGTACCAAAAGTTACTCTGCTTGTCTGACTGAAGTAACACAGCAGGATCATTTAACCCACTGGCATGGTAACATACTTCTCAACTGTCCTGTTTTCAGCGGGGCAGTCTCACTTTTGACAGCTCAACCCGGAGTCCCACGTTTGTACTGGAAAGTCCGGACTTTGGGTAGAACTCCACGGGCGATTTTGTCATGATCCAACGCGCTTTGCAAAAACGCAGGCATCAAGCCGGATGTGACAGAAATAAGGTAAGAGATGGAAATGTCAGATGAAGTTGCAGCGTTTATATGATGCAACACGACTGTCAGATGCAGACACTGCATCCGACAGTCGTGTATGACGAACGCTGCAACACCATCCGACGTTCCTGTTGATTACCTTATTTCCGTCGTATCCGACTTGACGCCTGCATTTTTGCGCAGTGCGTTGGATCGCGCCGAAATCGCCAAAGGAGTTCTACCCTTACTCTGCATTGAACAGCCAGAAAAAGTTTACGTTTCTAACTTAATTGGCTTTTGGCAGAAAGCCCAGAACAGACACCAGGTGCAACTATGATACTTTGTAGCAATTTTAAGGTAAGCAAATAAGTAATTGTAACGATTTAGATGAGGCGGCCCCTTGGGAAAAGTTAGACTCACAGCTTAAAGGGCAATTCACCTTCATTAGTAAAACTGTAATAACTGGAAAAAAAAACTTATGTTCAAACTTTCATAACCTGCTAAATTTTGTAAAATGAGCATAGGGGTGTGGACACAAAAATTGGCGTGGTCAAAAAAGAGGTATGCGCTAGCAGTTTGTTACAACATCCATGTCCCACCAATATGTTGCCACTTGCATGGCGGTGGCACTAATTACTCTGCAATAGACTGCAAAGATGTGAAACAAATAACAAGCAAATAATAAAGGTCTTTTGCATCAAATTATTTGCACTTTTCCAACACCCATTTTAGTAAATGAACCATAATATACAGCTAATACTGACATATTGACACATAGCACCACGTATATTGTCATAAAATTAAACCATAGACTTATACTTACAATGTAAGAACCTGGTTCTTATTTTCAACACTTGAATAAATGCAAGACACGTCAGTAAGTCCAAGTATACTGACCCATTAGTGACTGTAGGCACAACATTGACGTATCGGCAAACCAGAGAGCACAGCCACGTATGATGTCATTGTCAGGTGACTCTTATTTGTCTTATTACACACACACTACTAGTTTTTTTGCAATTAGCATCCATGCAAGTCCTGAAAAAACATCTTGTGCTCTTGGTCTCTAAAAGAGTATATGTTTGATGCTATTGCCATCTAGTGTTCAACTGTCATAAATAAACACAGGGGAAAAAAGTCATACATATAGACTATTTCAGTGCACAAGAGAGTCACCTGCTTTTGTTTCAGGCCTTTACTATGCTCTATAGCACAGTCTTTGCAGTTAAGCAAATTTTGAATTTTATTGCAGCAGTGTTTCACACACAGATATATCTGATACAGCTTTCTGCAAAGTAAATCACCCACAGTTACATAGGGTTAGACTATCCTGTTTGTCACAATGGTTGTTCCATGTACTGCACCACTGGCCATTCTGCCACATCCCCATACATGTCAGAGTAGTTTGGAGGAACAACTGGGGTCCTTCTGGGGTCTGTATATCATTACAGACTCCTACAGTACTTTTTTTTTGGTATGTGCAAACACTGACAGTACCTCATACAGTACCTCATACAGTATGTTCCTGAGTATCCTGATCCCAGTATTCTACAGTTGTAATACACAGGTTAGACATTTCCTCACCTGCACCCCTACACCACCCCAGTATTTGGACCTTCCCTTTTACAAGAAACTTTCAGGGGAGGCATAACCAATGTCTAAACTTGTGGACTAAAAGTCATTTACACATTAAATAAACCCAATAGAATTGTTTTGCCTCCAATAAGAATGAATTATATCTTAGTCGGGATCAAGTACACGGTACTGTTTTATTATTACAGAACAAAAGGGAATTATATTAAACATTTTAAATTATTTGATTTAAATAGATGGGAGATAGCCTTTTTGTAATTCAGAGCTTTCTGGATAACTGGATTCCAGAAAAAGTATCCTATACCTGTTTATTTTACATCTTTGCCAGGGCCAGCGACCCCTGCTGCAGGTGTGCACAACCAAGGACGTGTGCACGGTCTTGCGCCATCGCTACCATGCATGCGCAACTGTGGGCATGCGCTACAGTGCGCAACCGATGGCATGCATGGACAGACTAGAAGAACGGCGAAACACTTGCCGGACTAGGAGTAGGTTGCATATGAGGTACGTGCCTGCCACCCCACAAGCTTTGCACCATAGGCATGTGCCTCTTCTGCCTACCCCTAATTCCGGCCCTGACTAGTGGTAGGCAGAAGAGACATGTGCCTAGGGTGCAATAGTGGGGAGGCAACAGTGTGAAGGTTAAAGATTTTAGCAGGGCTTTGCTTTCCTTATAAGGAGTCCTATGTTAACCTTTGACCTAGGCACATTCGAAAGGTATGCAAGTCTAGTAGTCTGAGTGATATTCAAGTGTATCAATCAGAATCTATCATGTTAACATCTATCCAATGAGTTCTAAAAAATGGTGATTTGTAAAGTTGAAATGTTATAAATATATATTGCTTAGTATCAGAAGTATGTTGGAATTGCTGATCCACACAGCTGGTCCATACAATTGTCTAATAAATCTTCTATGGGAGAATTTTCTTTATCTCATTTTTGGTTTATACAGTTTTACAGGTTTATACAAATTATACTTGAAAATGTAGGTACTAACAACAATAATATTAATAATAATTATAAGAAAGCATTACAATAGACTGGTCCGGCTCCTGCTACCTCTAATGTATCTGGTACCGCACAGCACAACTTCGGTGATACTCCTTGTGCAGCTCTTCTAGCTTCTAGGAAAAAAATAAACCTCAATGCCACTTCTCCATCTGTGGCATAACTGCCTAGCAACCTAAAAGATGAGCTCTGAAGTTTAATCTGACACTTAGTCCTGTACATGCTCATAGAGACTCCTGTGCTGCTACCCTTGATGTTGAGTCACACCTAATATACCCTTATGCTCTCATTAACTTGTTTTAGTTTCTAGTGCCTAAAAATTGTCCACAATGTTCTGAGACAGGGTGATTTCCCATAGAGTCCTATTTAAACGATCTAGTCCATACTTTTGACTTCTTTTCTATAAAAGAAAATAGTACCATGTATCCTATGTTACCTAAGATAGTATAAATCTATGATAAATCCATGATAATGATTATAATAACAAAACAACTGTATCGGTTTATAAAGAAGAATGGATGTTTGGTGGCAACCAGGGCTGGACTGGGAGTAAAAAAGCAGCTCCTGGCAAAAAAATCAAAGCATCCCACATATATGTGCAGCATTGGCTGCTACCCCCCCCAAGTTAAAAAAAAACAACAACAAAACATTGATTGTCAGGGTCCCCCCATAAAATTAAATAAAAACTGCTTGTCAAGGTCCTCCCATGAAACTAGGAAAAAACATACGGTAGGTGGTCAGAGCCCCCCATAAAAGTTAAAAAAAAAACATCGTTGGCCAGCCCCCCCCCACCAAGTTAAAAAGAATGGTGGCCAGCCCTTCCAAGTTAAAAAAAAAACATTGGTGGCCATGGTTCCCTCATAACGTAAAAAATAAATATTGGGGTCCTAGCCCCCACACGTTAAAAAAAAACATTGGTGCTCAGGATCCCCCCATAAAGCAAAAAAAATGATGGTTAGGTCCCCCATTAAAGTAAAAAACTAAACATTGGTGGTCAGCATGACCTGCAGGCTGAGGATAAAACGCATATACTAACTGAACTATTATGTTTAAGGGTGTGGAAAGTGATGAAGAGTGTTGTGTGCGGGAAAGTTGTAATCATCAAAATGTGCATGTGTGTGAAATGTATTTATGTTTAAATGTGTTGGGTGTAATTTGTGTCACCATTAGAGTTATTTTAATCTAATTTTAAGTGTAGTTTTTACCCAACTGTTCTGTTATGGTAGGCGTCCACTCACTCCAGCCTTTAAAGATTATATTTTGTCTAGCTATATTAGAAACATATTTTATTTTGCACAGCCTACTGTATTTATCCAGTTTTTATTTTTACACGGAACTGGTCCTTTAAGACCAACGGATCTTTACAATTTTCATATAAAGCCATCATAATCAGGTTTTGGAATTCTCTAGCTTGTCCCCGAGCCTCTGTTGCTCAGAATGTTGTTTTTTTTGATTTTTTACCTGAAATTACCCAACACGTTCAATATGAGGCATTGACACTAATCTATATTCTCAATTGCATCTGTGCCTGTTATAAGATAAAATCCTATTGTCACAGCTATAGCATAAACCAGATCTGGTCTGCAACTACAGCTAACTCTATTATCTTTAAGCTTTCGCATATCCCTCTATCAATGTGGTTGTTCATATAGGGCACATGTATTTATATCCGAGATGCTAAAGCCTTTATTTTGATTGGCTTCTTCTACTTTTGTCAGTTTGTGTTGAAAAGAACATACGTCTTACATTTTTTGCAACCTGTGCAATGCAGAATTCTTGCAATACAAGGTTTACACTTTGCATCACTTCTACTTGTTTGATTTGTCTTCAGTTGCTTTGTGTATAATTTTAACTTTAGTCCACTCAATTAATATCTCTTTTTATCCTGTCTTTCAATTACTTTATCTCCATGTTGAGACTGCTCTTTTAAATTACCTTGGATGTTTCTTATACTGTAGCTGTGGATGGCTTCAACTACGAAGAAGCCAACAATATGCATGTTTATATGAGACCACTGGTCAGTGAATACCCATCAGAACTGAAATGCTATACAGAAGGTACATATGCTCTATATCTACTGCATTCTTGCAACTCGACTCCTTGGGTTTATAGAAACATATTAGCATCTTCCTTTTGAATTTATACTATTAGGAGTGATGCACGGTGATGTATACATTAAATTAACTGCACTATACAGCTTTATCTGTTCTTTACTGCTTTCTCTGGAGCAGGTTGGATGCCATGCATAAGTAGAAATGGTTTCTAAATTCTTGGTGGGGATCAAGGAAAGCATGGCAGGAGGACACTCTATTTGGCTGTAGCTTTTGGCTTCTCCTAAGCTGAGCACACTACAGCCTTTCCCAGTGATCTTGTCTTTACCAGGCAGTTCACTCATTCTCTCTGCTGTTCTTTAGAGGCTCCTTGATAACCTCTCATGGCCCTCCCTATAGATAAGGCACCAAGGTAAAGTTCTCCCTGTTCCCTCCTCTTTTCCCAAATGTCATCTGGGGCTCCCATGGGCTTCTTCTGCCTCCTAGCCAATCAGTTTGTTGCCCTAACTGTAATATTTTGTATAAATAATATATATTTTGTATATATATAGAGCATAAAAGACTAGGAATGATTGCCGATAGAGAAGTAGAGAAGATCTCTATTAGTTTACCATCTTATCAACGAAGGTGATTTGCAGCAGCCCAGATGATTTGCAGCAGCCCAGAATAAAGTCAGTATATGCTGTGAATAAGTAGCAAAGTAGTAGGATAGCAACAGGAGGCATCAGAATCTTGGATCTTTGAACTGTGCATTTGGTATGACACAGAAGCTCAAAATCTAAGGTGTCCAGTTTGATTCTTTGTTGGGTGTTTTACCTTAAATAAATGAATTGTAAATAAGTATTCAATGCTTCAAATCAACTGGCCATTCTGATCAATTGTGTATATCTTTAATATCAGCGATCTTTGTTTTGTTTTAATGATCAGTCTCATCCATCAGCTAATACTGTCTGTGATAAGACATCTGTCATAGTTGCCCAGATATACTCCATTGTCCTCTGGCATTTCATTGATTCTTTAGCTTTCACTATTAACAGCTCCACACCTGAACAATCCATTGATGTTCTAGGCATGAAATCTGCCCTGGGAGATATATTTCTGAATTGTTGAGCATATTCTAATCCATAGAAATGTAATTTCAAATTAAATCCCAGCCTCAAAGGATATCAGGCAACTGTCTGATAAGTTCATTTGACAGCAGGGGAAGCATGACATTGTAAACATTAATGTGACATTCAGCTAAGTGTTTCAAAAGTACAAGTACCCAGACTTGAAGGTCATCTAAAAGGTTATTACAATTTACTCATGGCATTCTTTTATGAAATGGAAAGGAACAAAATGTGATGTTATATTTCACTATATCATGTAATGATTTGAATTCAGTTCTTATACAGAAATATATGATGATTGTTGATTATCTATTATCAGCAAACATTTCATTTTGTGCAATCTAAGGTTTGAAGAATCCTACGGTAAAGTATGTTAGAAAGGTAACTCTTTTCTTCTGCCAAGTACCTGGAATCATAGAATTTATATGGCACACAAGAAGAATGATACCAGGGACAACTGATAATTGCCAGCAGACATTTAAGATTATGAACGGCAAATTTCCCAAATACCCATGAAAAGGTAAAACGTATCTCCAATTCATCAGCTTTATACAGTATATTGCAAATACTGCAAAATACAATGACCTTTGTTTAAAAGCAGTGATTCATCCAGGTTAATTGAGTAATCAAGCTGAACCTAAAATATTGCCTTGTATACAGCTTTGCAGTATAAATATTTGTTTTAGGAGTTTATTGTGAAGTTCAAATGTTTTGATCGATATGTTGTGTGGGAGGAGGATTATTTGGAGCAAAATGTACTTTTGCAGAGATTGACATCTTGGGGCTGTGACACAAAGAAAATGACAAAGTTAAGGAATACAAACATTTTGATGTATTTATATTAACTTTGACATTAGTAAACACCATAATTAAAATAGTTTTTTTTAACATTATTAAATATTCAACTTACGTTAATTTCCAAATTATGGCCATCTCCCATAGACTGCAGTATAATCAAATAATTCACCTTTTTAAAAATTATTCTCTTTTCCTCTTTGTAATAATAAAACAGTACCTTGTACTTAATCCTAACAAATATATGATCCTTATTGGAGGCAAAACTAGCCTATTGGGGTTATTTATGTTTACATGATTTTTTAGTTGAATTGAGGTTTGGAGATCTAGATTATGGAAAGATCCATTATCCAGAAAACCCTCGTTCCAAGCATCAAGGATAACAGTTCCCATACCTGTACATGTATGGGGTCCATTATCCAGAAACCCATTATCTAGAAAGCTCCGATATATGGGGAGGCCATCTCCCATAGACTCCATTGTAAGCAAATAATTCAAGTATTTATAATTAATCTTCTTTTTCCCTGTAATAATAAAATAGTACCTTTATGGGCAGATTTTCATTAAGGCCTGGGGAGGCTAAGCCTCCTCAAGCCTGCCTTACAATAATTAAAAAAAATCTCTAACATATTGGGCTGTACATACTGTTCACAAGAAGGGAGAAGAGCCTATGACTAAGTGTCCCTGGTAGGCACGTCAGGCCTTGGTTCTTAATTATGGAGAATAAAATGTAAGCCTTTTAACCTTTTACAATCTGACTCTGGCTTTACTACTTTGTGGGTCCAGGTTTGTGCCAGCCTCCTTTTGATGTCTCCACAAGAAGGGTTCCAGGGTAACTGTACAGGCCAAAACCAAGAGTTCTATACCTGAGAGGGGAATGCCAAAAACCAGAATATGGAAGATATTCCTCCTTGTGGATGACAGAGACAGTTATTCTTCTTGTGCAGCACTGGATGGGTAGCTCTATGGGACTGAGAGCAATGTGCCATGCTCACAGTTTACCCACTTGTTGAATAATATAAGCAAGATGAACACTTTCCTCTCATTAAAGAACTTGTATACATGAATGCTGAAATATGTACAGTATACCTCTTACCTGTTTTATTGGTACAAGTATAAGATCTGTTATCCAGAATTCTCGGGACCCGAATAAGGGATATTTATGTTTTTTGGATCACCACACCTTAAGTCTGCTCAAAATCATTCAAATACAAAATTAACCCAAAAGGATTGTTTTGCCACCCAATAGGGGGTTTGTCTGTCTTAATTACCATCAATAAATATATATATAAAGGCTAGAGTGCTAGCTGAAACATTAGTGGTATTTTGCTAAATAAACACTTTAGTTTTTTCATAAGACCTGTGAGTGTGAGCCTTTTTCGGTCCTGCATTTATTGTTTCAGGCTACATGCACCCAGGCACTATTCACTCTTATACGAGTTGTGCCAACATGCAGCAAACATCCTCAAACTCGTAAAGATCTGCAGTGAGTATTTACACTATGGAGCACAAGCACAGATATATTGTATAGGATCTACAGCATGAATTTATTTAAACAAAGGACAATGAAAAGATTGTGTGGCAAGTTCAGTACATTGACGCCACACCCACATATCTGTCCCTGGATTTCAGTTTGTAAAATGGGTAACCTCTTGATATTTGGACTAAGAGAAACATTTACAGCTGATCCCCCCCCCTGGCCACAAACTTGGTTGCCTGGCACATGAGCTACAGTATTTGCATACTTAGTGATGATAAATAGGGAAAGGTGGCACTGCTTATGGCACAGAGTTTTGTGTTTTGTGTTACATGAAAAATTATAAAAAAATACAACTCAATGTCAATATTTTTAATAGGCAGAAAGATAGACATAACGGTAAGACATTGCTTTTCCCATTGGAAGTCAATATTTTAGCCATCTTTAGTTCCCAAAACAAAAATAACACACCCTAACAAAATGATTAAAACAAAAGGCACAATGTATGTTCATCACAAGTCCCATTCACTTAACTCTTAGGGGGAGATTTACTAAAGTCTAATCATAAATTCGAATTTGAATTTTCGAGTTGGTGTTTTGGTCAAAGCTCACATTTTCAAGTTGGAAAAAAAATTTTGAATTTAAGATTTATCATACCTCAACCCTTGAAATAACTCAAATTTGATAGGTTGCCACCTAAAACCTGCCGAGTTCATTTAGAAATCAATAGCAGTGGTCCAATGACCCAATTGAAGATTTTAATAGCCTTCCTCAACTCAATTCGAGTTGCGTTTGAATTCGATTCAAATTCAGTTTGAATATTCAAGGCGTTACTGTGGGATTGCATTAAAGACATTTGAGTTTTAATATAAACAAGATACCATTCAAGTTTCGAGGTCATTCGAGTTCATTTGAGATTAAAAAACTCTAACACTCGACCTTTAATTAATAACCCCCATAAAGTGTACTTCCCCCTGTAAATGTTTACATAAGTTCATTTTTAAATATGGGTTAGTAATGGGCAAATCTGTCCCTTTCGGTTTCGCCAAAAAATGTGCAAAATTACAAAAAAATTTGCAAAATGCGAAAATTTTTCGTAACGCATTGGAATCAATGGAAGTCAAAATAATTTTGACGCGCAACAATTTTTAACACGGACATTTTTTGTCCAGATGCATTAAAGTCAACGGGGGTCAAAATAATTTTCACACTCGACAATTTGTATGCACAGGACAATTTTTACACATGCAACTTTTTTGTCCAAATGCATTACAGTCAATGGGCGTCAAAATGATTTTGATGCATAACAATTTTTACACAAGTGACTTTTTTGTCACAGTAAATCTTTTCGCCTGCAAATTTTTTAAGCATTTTCGTGAAACTATTCGCAG
This sequence comes from Xenopus petersii, assembly GCA_038501925.1. NCBI lineage: Eukaryota > Metazoa > Chordata > Amphibia > Anura > Pipidae > Xenopus > Xenopus petersii. The sequence goes on from CM076672.1 coordinate 135,074,309, forward strand.
GTGGCGAAATGTGGAAATTCATCGCAAATCCATGCCTGGCAAATCAATTCACCCCCTTCGCTAATATGGGTCCCTCCTAAAGTTTTTGATTAGACTTAAAACGCACATACACATCTACAATAGAGTCTTTATTATATTAGCTGGAAGTATTTATATAGTCTCTGGCACAAATGCAGTGCAACAAACTACATCCTGGGCTCTTAGTGTGGGCCAACAAAAATATGGTGGTTTATGTCCTGCACTTTATAAATAGGATACTTGGCTCAAATAGAAGAACCAGAGGTGTTATACCAGATGAAACATATCAGTCTTTGTCAAGATACTTACTTGACTTAAAAAAACAGTTGCTAGCGAGTGAGAGGGCTGATGTAAAAAAAAGCCAGGTACATGATTTAAATATGTTTTTACATAGTAATATTTCCATATTACACTTTTTAAAACCCAACAAAGAATATGAACAAGCTGCATAGCATCAAATTACCATTTCATTTAGATCCATTCTGCAATCAGCACAGGTGTCTATGCAGTCATACAGAATTCATGCAATTAGTTGCTAACTAGTCATTCCAAAAAAGAACTTTATATGCAGTACTCTGTGAACCAACAAATTATCTTTATGTAATACAGTTAAAACTATCACGAAAATGAAAATTTAATATAAGCTTCATCATACTTAAATAAGAAACTTTCTAAATATAATAAATTAAAAATGTTCTACTATTTCTAAAAATAAAAAAGTCTTCAGATTTTCAAATTTAATACAGTATATCTTTTAAGGGGTGGGGGGTTCCCTTTCGTAGCAGATTTATCTGCTCACAAAACAACTGACTTGGGCACTAACCCTGCATGTAGAGAGAAATGGGTCAGAATTTTTAATTGATCATATTTTCAAAAAAATGTCTTATTTTACTATGATGGAGCTTATATTACATTTTCATGATAGTTCCCCTTTAAGGTTTGCTTTTAATTATGAATCATTCAATATTGGACAGCTGTTGAATTGTATTCTAAGGTAACATTTAAACATTAGAACAAGCAAGTCTATGACTGAGGATATGTCAGCCTGTAGATCAGAATAAATATGACCAATTTCACCCACAATTCTATGGGTCCAAAGGGGTAGGGAATTCTCTGGGGATTTAGTCCACTTCCTGACCCCTCTGCAACTGATTGCGCTTGTCTGAGCATCCTGTTCCCCTGCATGTGCACTGTCCTGAGGGGGTGGGGGTGTAGGTGTGGGAGGTGGATGATGCAGGCCTCAGTGCACCCACAGGCAAAATCCGGCCCTGGTTACATATTATTAGCTGTATATTCAAAACTGTTTAGTATTCTCTGTCAAATCTGTTGTTAGCATTGAATTACAGTAAAACAGGGGTTTCACTTTTTTAAACGTAACCCTTTTATAATGATTTATTCTATACTTGAAAATAAATTAAAGGCAGTAACAAAACATTCTGAATATTATTTTGTGGCTTAACTGTTCTTCCAATTGATTTTTTGATATCAGAATGCAGTGCGACTGCTGATACTTTGGTGCCAGAATGAATGGCATTTTGGAGACATATAAAAAAAATATTCAAATTGTTATGACTTTAACCCTTTTCTTACCACACTGATTGCAGAATCGGATCACAAATAGCAATTAACCTTTTGCAATTCCTGAATTCCCTTTGCATGAAAAATACTGGGAACTGGGATTTACAGTGCATGGCCTCCACCTAGTGGACACTGAGGAGAACACAACTCAGGGGGGATTCCACTAGAAAAATAAAACACATGGCTGCAGTAAACCAATTTAAATGTATATAAAGAATAAAAGAACAATGAGGTTAACAAGTCCAATTCAGTAATACTCTTTCACTGGGGAACTGTGGATCTGTCTAGAACCTAACACAGTCTCTCAGTCCACTGTGGGTGGACAACACAGTTCACTTCACATGAAATATCCCTTACCCCCAGAGCTTTTATTCCCCAGGTAGTGCTGTCTATAGATATAGTCTGTATCTTCCATGTGGCAGGCTCACTTGAAACACCTGTCCTCACACAGGGGACACCCAAGGGTCTGAAGCTCAAAGCTTGTCCAAGCTGAGCACAAACACAGTCTCACTCTTTACTGCAGCTCCTTTACTTGTCATTGACTTGTCTGATCCCCTACATGACCAATAATTATTTATGTTTTTGTAGGATTATTAGGTAGAAACTGGAGCTTGCTGTAAAATAGATTGAATTTGATGCTTCCTTACTGCCCAGTAATAGGTGCTTAGGGGGCATCACAGTTTGTAACTCTCATTCAGGAGAAGGTTATCTTGAGTGCAGAGGAATATTTTGTCATTGCTGACATTTCTATGCAAACTTTCCACTCTGAGTCAATTAACTTCTTTAAAGTTCAAATGTGTGAATCATTCACATTAGATAGAGTTCAACATATTCCCCCTATATTAGACATATTTCTAACTTTGGATTCCTGTTACAAAGAGTATCCTTCGAATGGCCACACAAATGAAAGAAAATTTAAGAGCTCATGAGCACTTGACAAATAATTGAGGGGAATTTTGCCTGTTAAAAATAACCCCTTTGTATTCTAATGACTCATATGGAAAAAAGGTTAATAAAATGAACTGTGCTTCATGACAACTTTATAAAAGCCTTTCTTGTTAAAGCATTTTACATCAGTTGGGAAAACAAAATTCTGTCAAGGATGACTGTGCAATCATACTATGATTGATAAAATTGAACACAGCCCATGTGTATGTTTAGGCGCAGCACTATGTGCAAATTATAGAAATAATATTTTTATTAAAAATAACGTCTTTGTTGCAGATACCTTGGTACTGCTTTTATCAGCAAATACAGCTTTCCAAAAATGTGTTAAGATATTTTTATAAATTCAATTTATAATATTTAGTCCCAGTGGCTTTAAGATGTTAGGTATGGTTTAGAAAGGGCACTTTGCAAGGTGCCCTTTCTACTGAAAAAGTGACATGGGACCTTGTTGAACTTATAGCAAAATGATTGGCTACATACCCCCATATGTAATATAAGGCACTAAGTTTGCACAGGAGCTGTATCCAATAGCAACAAATAAGATATTTGCTTTTAAAAAGGTGACCAGTAAATGCTATCTATTGATTAATTGCTATAGGTTACTGCACCTGGGCACACTAAGGGGCAGATTTATTAAGGGTCGAAGTGAAAATTCAAACTATTTTTGTGTACTGACTAGGGAATAGTCCAAATTTGAAAACAATTTGAAAATTCGAATATCGAAATTTACCATATACTGTCTCTTTAAAACATCGACATCTAAAACCTGCCGAATTGCTGTTTTAACCTATAGGGGGACCTCCTAGAATCCATTTGGAGTCAATTGGTGTTTTTCTTGAAAATACTTTGAATCAAATTCAATCTTACTTCGATCTTACATCGATTCGAGCGATTGATTACAGCCTATTCACCCACCAAAAAACCATTGATTTTTTAAATAAATTGCGGTTGGTCTTTTTTTATTCTAATTTTGAAGTTATGGGGGTTCAAAAAAACTCCCATTACTTCGAAATTCGACCCTTGATAAATCTGCCCCTAAGTGCCTTTTATAACCCTATAGTAGTCTTTGGGGGTTATGTAATACATGACGCTAAGTTTGCCCAGGAGCAGTAACCCATAGCAACCAATCAGCAGATAACATTTACTGGTCACCTGTTTAAAAGCATACATCTTATTGGTTGCTAGGGGTTACTGCTCTTGGGCAAACTTAGTGCCTTTTATTACATTTGGGGGCATATATCTAAAGTGCATTGAGTTGGGTTCTATTACTCTTTCTGGTCTGTCTGGCCTATGTACATCTTTTACATTTTCCACAAGTAATGAGATTAATTATATTTTCAGAATTACAGGTGACTTTTTTAATTCTACAGTATGTGAAGTGGAGGTGAATGTTTCAGTGACTGGTATACAGTATACTGGCAGGTAATACACCATTTTTATCCACACAAATCTCTTTTTTCATTTACTGTTATATGCCTGAATGTAACAGTAAACACCTCTTTATATGGCAGAATTTTATACTTGCCTACATATATGAATAAAATCATTTCACGGTTTTCTAAATACCTTGAACTTTATGCAGTGTAGCATAGTGTTAAAACTCCAGCTAATGTACTCACAATCCTTATATCACAACTTTATTGTGTTATTATATCAGACTTTACTGTTGCTAAGTATAAATATTTCTATGCAGCAACACAAGTATAAGCTTTGGCCATTGGATTTGGGCATCTGTTTTAGTCATTACCCTACAATATACTCCTTAATAGTGAAAGGCCAGATGAATACTTTATGTGTGTCAGATATTTCTGGCGGGGCCAGAACTAGGGGAAGCAGAGTAGGCATGTGCCTAGGGCACAAAGCTGGGTGGGCGCAAGGCATCTACCTTCTCTGTCACCTACCCCATGTCCGGTCCCCTCTTTCCCCGCGGTTTCCCCATCAATTAGCGCTTCTGTACATGGGCGATTAGGCTAGTGCATGCCCGCACGTCATTTCGCGCATGCGATCGTCACTTTGTGCATGTGCGCATGCCCAGCTAGCGCTGGGACTAGTGATGGGCGAAT